>JANRMT010062806.1:73596310-73655021 GCA_026402145.1 Polypterus bichir lapradei
TCAACGGTCTTTGTTACTTATGGGCCCATCTTCAAGAAATTTGGTACGCAGATTCCCAACGCTAACTGAATCCTACTTACGTACATATATACGTCCATAGTCTGCAGCTCGGTCACTGCGTGAGGCGGCGTTGGGTCCCCCATCCTCATGCCTCCCACGTTGTTGGCTGCCTGCCTATATAAGGCCGTCCGTCGCTCCGGTCTCTTCATTCCCTTCCTTGCTTCGCCACGGGATTCACGTCTCCCTGCTGATAACTGCAGCCTTTTTACTGTATTTAATCCACGGCTTCTCCGCTGTTTTATTGTTCGTTTATTATGATTATAGTTATTGTGTAGGTATTTTAGACTTACTTTACATTGTTCAGGTACCCATTTCCTTTATCGTTCCAACCGTAATCCCATTAACATGTCTATCGAGGTGATCACCATCGATCAAAGAACTGTCACTTACCGAGTGGTTTCCATGCCCGGAGATGGCACCTACCTTTTCCATTCTCTTTGTTACATATTGCACGGCCATATAAGGCTCACTCTTGATATCTGGAGGAACATTGTGTTTTATGTATTGAATGACTGGGACAGGATCAAGGTGTGGACTGATGACGGTACAGGAGATAATTATACTAAACAGGAGCACTAGAAGAGTGAAATGCTTAAGCCCTTCACCTATGGTTCTGCATGAGAGTTGATGGCTGCCACTGAATTGTTCAGTTGTCGCTTTCAAGTGTACCGAAATGGCCAAATATTTTACAGCTTTGGACAACCGCCAATGCTTCTTAAACATCTTAGATTGACAGGTGATGATTTCAGTAGTAGACACTTTGATGTTTATGAATGTTTAAACTCTCAAAAGCTGGATATGAAGTTATCGATGAAACTGGTTGTTTGCTTACAATGCTTGACAGATGCCGAATGTCACTTCAACACAACAAGTCCTGCAAATACTGTTGTAATTGAAACAAACCATGAAACTCAAACCGATTATGACAGCAGATATCCAAGCTGTGAGATTTGAAACAAGATTACTGTTCACATGGCCAACTGTACATTGCATGCTCAAGAGTAAGCTCAGCGCACAGCTTGGTCATATTACAACTGGAGGGCCGAACTGACAATGTGGTATACAAAGAGATCCTTAACAAATAATTATTGGTATATTTTCCCTCAGTTTAAAAAGGTTTAATTTTCTTATTAATAAAAATTTTAAGGCAGTACTTCGCCGCTGCGAAGCGCGGGTATTTTGCTAATTTTTATTAAAAATGATAAATGTTAGGTCTTAATTTTTAATAAATTTGCAAACCTTACACAAAACATGCTTTCAATTTCACATTATGGGTTACTGATCGTAGATTGAGGGGAAACAAATGCAAATTTATCTCGAATTGAATCTACAACACAATAAAATGTCCAGAAAGTGAAGTATTTGGAATACTTTCTGAAAGCCACTGCATCTTAGGACCTATAGCATCAGAAACTGTATAATTTTTAATTTTATTGGTGCACAATAGAAAATGTCTGGACTAGTGGAATCACAATCCAAAATGGTGACGCTACAGGATACCAATAACCCTATCACATATTGTCCTCACCTCAATGGTCTGACTGGAATTACAGCAGCACATCAAAGTTAAAAATATTTTCAGTCACATATGGTATATGTAATGTACAGCGAAAAGCAGATTAACTACCTGCTGCCCATTAGCTCAATAATTGTTAAATGTCCTGTTTTTGTATTGTATGGAACAGTGTATATTCTATATTTTTCACATATTTCTACTTTATATAAAACAAAACAGACAAATAGCATTAACACTCTCAAAATTTGCATCCTGGGTGGCTGGAGCTAATCTCATCAGCATTTTGAGAAAGGCAGAAGATAGCAATGGACAGATGTACAATCCATCACAGGCCCCTCTCACAGATACAGAGAAACAATTTGGAATCACAAAATAACATACTAACATCTATGGGGAGTGCAAGGAAAATGACCATACCCAACACAATCACAAACTTAGCATAGAACTCAAACTTACGACTCTGGATCAGTGCTAACCACTGCACCACCATGCTGCGCAAGGGAGGCAAAGGTACTTGCGTGTTAAAATTGAAATGTAGTTGTAAAAACATGGAAAAAAAAATAGAAATTGAAAAGGTGTTGTGGGATGGAACATCATTTTAATGTACAAAGATAATAGTGCTAATTGAAAAATGCAGTTTTCAACAGTGAGGTGAACATTGTGCGATGATGGGGAATAGTCCTGGTATGCAGTTAAGAAACTGCATACAGTAGCTTGGAGCAAGTCAGAAAGTATTAGAAAGAAATTAAAATCAAATTCAACACATTTAAAGATACTGTGTATTATGTATTTTACTTCAACATATTTTAGTAAGTCTCAATTTGGCTAATGTGTTATATGCCTAAAATTAGTGTGAAACCCTAAGACATTTCCAATGAATTTTCAGTCATGACCTTCATTTGCATAATCATAGGAAAGCTAGAGAGAGTTGCAGACAGTCATAATGAACGTCTCTTATATTTTTGTTTTGTAGTGTGACACCCGCAGTAACCAAGTAGGATTTTATCATCGCAAGTCCCTAGCTGTGGGTTGCTGATCTTTTCAGTCTGTGAAAGTTAACAGCCAATGAGAACTCAACAATGCACACAAACAGCAAAGAGCAATGAAGGCTGCAAGAAAAGAAAGACAACAAATTTTTTGTACAGTATAAATGAAGGGTGAAACTTGTTGGAAATTATAGCCATTAACTGAAGCTTATTCTAGCATGTTCCACATGGTTTGGCTGCCAAAATGAGGTGACATTTTTTTTTAGCAAAAGACAAAATTTGGAACCTTGTTACTGTGAAACCAGTCACCCCCTTCGATTCACAGTTATATAATTTAACACCCTCTAAGGCAATGTGATTCAGTAACTAGACGCTCTCAATGTGTTGCAACTTACCATGGTGAGTTTACTGTAGCTGCAGTCTTGGCATGTGTTTTTTCTTTCCCATTCCTTTAAGGCATGGCAAACACAAGACAACAAACATTCCGTTCTATTTGCTCACACACTACAAAATACTCATTATTCTTCTTCTTTGTGTTATATACATTGCATTTCTGAGTGCTCATTGGTTTTCAATTTGCACACAGAGAGGATCCCCTATAAGCTGATACAAAACTAAATTGATTTTGTCGTGTTGAGTCACAAACTGCTATAGTTGAAGATGTCACACTACACAACTGGAAGTCACAATGCACACTATGATGTACAACAACTCACTAAGATTATGCAAATGAAGCTAAAACTGAAAATCACTACAAAAATTATGTAGTGTGACAACAGCTTAACAAACTGTAACACATTTGGGGATGTTATTAAGCCAATCCAGCATCACTGAACAAAAGCATATAGAAACGTTTCTGAAATATTATGAATTTATAAGAAGTCTTTTATTCAAATATAAGGTTATATTTATGAAACAATCATATGACTGTTGTAACAGATGTGATGGACATGGGTGGAAATATTTGGGGTACCAATCCAGTAAAAACCCCTTGTAATGAGGTAATTATAACAAAAAAAGGAACAAAAAGTGGTTTTCATCATTCTGATACAGATTAATCATGAGCTCTGTCTGTCAAGGCATTCAAGGGTCCAAATGACTGCCGGCATATAAAGGACCGAGCATTGAAGGGTCAGAGCTTGGTGCACATGTAAGTGCCAAGGCTATCTGCTGTCTTCTGGGAGTCATTTGGAGCTGTGGAGGAGAATAGAGAGATTTTTAGCATCAGTGCCCCCTCCTGTCGGGGGCTGGTATTGTTGCTCTTACCTTAGACATTTCGGTGGTCCCTATGTGCACATGTGTGGCACTGAATAACTATATAAGTCATTATGCAGGAGTTTGTGTATTCAAATTTGGTAATTATAATACTAGAACAATCAAGATTAAAAGACATTTTTATATTTAAGTACCAGCGAGCAGTTCAAAATAAAAATTTCAGAATATTTCAGCCAAACAGAAAGCAAAGCTTCCTATCCAATGTATGGTAAAGCTCATGAAGGTCACTCATATCTTAAAAAAATCATAATCATTAATAGTAATGTTTATGGGCATTGGACAGCAACAGTTATTAGTGTAATTAGAAATGCCAAAAGGTACTCAGCAAAGAATATTGCTAGCAATGCAAAAATCCACCCTAAGTTGTGGTTCTTTTAGTATTTAAGTAATGAGGGAACTGTCTAGGAGGAGATGAAGTATAATAAGAAAAGCAAGAGTGAAAAAATTTGCAGAAAGAAAGGAGAAAATACCATTACATCTCTTTCTTCTTGCTTTTACTTGTGAAGACATAAGAATATAATACCTGTAATAATAGGGAATATCAAAAAATACTATGTAATTTGTTGTTTGCAGAAATCTAAATGCTACTTGGATTAAAAAGGAAGACAGCTTCGACCAGACAAGGCTTACTCTAAACTACTCAATGAATCTAGGTACTACATACAAGCCTTTTATGTGCTTTTTCCCCAAAGCCTGCCAAATTTTGGGTACATTTGTATAGACTGGAGCACAGCAAATGTTCTATTTACATAAACATGTAATTGAGCCAATGCTGGGAAATTAAAGACCAATGTTCAGCAGGCAATTTAACAAAACTAAATATAAAAAACAACAAAGAAACAGTTTTCCAGCATAGACATCATAGACATCATACATCAGCAGTCAGCACAGGTTATCTGAGGAAAGATTATAAATTACTGATATGATTCAGTGTTAAACAACTAAAGTGTTTAATACATTTATTGAAAACAATAATATTTATTTGGAACCTTGGAAAGCTTTTGATAAGTCACAGAATTAGAGGCTATAAAAGAAACTACCAAAGGAAAAGGGTCAAGCCACAATGTTTTTATGTGTCCAGAACTCAATTAAACATGGAAAACAAAAGCTACAAGGAATACTTTCTGCATTAGCAGAGGTTAGAAGCAGACCTCTCTGAGGATCACTGTTGGGACTGGTGTTTTTTGAATTTGTGTAAAGGATTTAGATAAAAATGTAACTTATAAGGTGGTTACTTTTACTGATTATACTAAACTTGCTTTTGCAATTTAACAAAATATCACTGATTTAGAAAAAACTATTTAAATCGTCCTTTACCAAATTCTGTTTTAGGCAAATATATGATAAATGAAGTTCCATCTAATTTAAATAAAAAGTCTGTTATAAGGGATGTACAAAAACAGAATTATAGAATGGGAGTCTGAAGCTACAAAGTATTCATTATGAGAATAGCTTCAGCAGTGCATAGGTGTTGTATTACATGACACACAACAACAAGTAAAACATAAAAAGGTTTACATTATATTTTGCATTTTCATAGTGAACACCATTTCAAGGTCTGATACAAGTACAAAATTATTGTACAAATGCAGCAGAAGGACGATACATGAAAGCGGGTGAGTCAGAATTTGTAATTGAACCAGCTGCCTTTTGGTTTAAAACCACCTTAGTTACTAAATCATAATAAATGCAATGAGCAGAAATCAAAGAAGATTTCAATAAACTGTATAATATATTTCTGAGGACACTTGGAATTTAGTTTGTTCTTTTGTTGTTCACATTAAAGTAAAGGAGTCCAGTTTCATGACTGCTGAGTGTCAATGATGAAGACAGATTGCAGGAACAGAGTTCAGTTGACCAAGAAAACAAACTTTAATAGACATACGAAAATAAGCTAAATTGATGCACTGATGTTGCATTACATTTTTAACAAATACACAGACACCCATGGAAGCAGGTTAAGGGCACATTTGGTAAAAATAAAGAAGTGCAGGTAAAATGAAGAAGTGATCTGCAGGACTGGTTAAAAATCACCCAGTGCAGCCTTCAGACTTTACCCCCATATTTGGCAAATGTTAGGTGAATTGCAGACAATGAACTATGTTGGACAGTATCAAAATCTTTCTTACAATCTTAGGTTCACTTAAAATACTATATTGCAGTGTTTCTTGTGGGGGGCCCTTATAGTTGCAGGTTTTCACTTCACCTAATTTTAGCTTTTAATTGGACATCTATTGTAATTTAAAATTCAGTTATTCCCAGATTCTACCTTTGTTGTGTTAATCCACAGATTCCCAACAGGGTTTTTTAACATTTTATACAAGTTTATCTTGCTTTTTTTATTCCAAATACACTGGGAAGAATATTTTTACATAAGCATTGATAAGGCGATGCTCTACTTTTTATTTAAAAATGCTTTATTTGTGGTATTGTGTAATAATAAGTACACAGGTGACAACAAACAATGAAATAGCTGCTAACCCTGTGGCATTATTGTGTGGAACTCTGTCTGTTCTGCTCTTTGTTATTTGTCACTATTTGAATATAATTAAGGTAATAAAACCATCAATTTAAAAACTGCAAGCCTGCATAACTGTTTCTGAAGCTACACATTATCAAAATGTTAAAACTTAACATTTCTGAAATATAGTACATTACTTAAAGGTTAAGGTATATGTAAAGGAAAATTAAATTCCATATTTTTTTTACTTCTAAATCATAATGTTCATAGTTGTGGACACAAAGAACCTATGAGCTGTCTTTAATATAAAAAAAAATATCTAATCTTGCTGTTGGAGAAGACCTGCACCAATTCTTTAAAAAGTGACTTGTACACATAAGCTATTAAGTAACTGTAGAGTTATGTGAATGGAATGATTTCCTCTAATTTGCAAATTTTGTTCTTCACTTGAGTAGTAGGCACTATCACATCTACGTGTAAGTTGCAATTAAAATAAAGTAAAAGGTGGTTGTACTACAGATAAAAGTCAGGAAATAAAACTGACTTGAGGTTTTAGAAAAAAAAAAGAGTTATGTCAAAAGACACATCATCAGCCCAGCAAATCTGCCCTTTCATTGTCTCCTGTGACACAATTATCTAAAACCTACAATAAAGGAATACTTTTGACAAAATGAAATAAATAAATACAGTGAATATTAAAACAAACAAATGTATCGTGAAGTGTAACAATAAATAAGTAAAAACACAATGATATGTGAGCATAAATAATTAAAAGTGTCATGAAATTTGTTTTCATCTATTTCTTTATGCATTTATTTAATTATTTCTTCATTTATTTTAGTGACACCACATGCAATATGCAATAGTCTTTGAAATGCACCCATCAAAGTCTTTTGATTGGTCAAAGAGGAAGAAGAAAATGAACTAATTTTGAGTGGATTATAAAGGTGCAATAATTTAAGTGTCCATGAGGGCAAGGGATGCATCTGCCAACTATGCTGGACCGATTATTGTGACTAAAAATGTTATATGAGCTGTGAAGCAGCAGTGCTAACCACTGTGCCAGCGTGCCTCTCTAAAACAAAAATTATATTCCCAGTTCACAATACTCAGAGTCCTTTATTTCTCTCTGCCTCTCCTGGGCTCCAATCACTATGACTAACTAACATCCACAGAGAATGTGTTGCTAGATATCACCATTATATAGTCAGCAGGCTGTCTCTGTCACTACTCAAATTGCGCTACAAAGAGAAGAACATAAATGCTTAATCCAGCAGTGAAGATACAACCTACAAAGAATCTATGTAGAACAACAAAGTATTTTTACAATATTAACATTATGGTCAGTTAGTGAAAATACTTTTTTTTTTGTTTTTTGCATAAATACATGTGAGATGCACAACCAACTGAGTTCCAATCAGGTAGTGACATCACGCATGCATATATATGCTGTAAATTATCAGAACATGCGTGAAGCAGATCAGGCATTGCTATAAAGCATGAGGTGGAGCAGTATGTGTGAAACTTCTGTGTATGTGCGACGCAAATTACAAAAGGTAAGCTAAAATCGAGTAGTGACTTCTCCATCCACATTGGCTGCTATTGCTCTGTGATATCATGTTGGCCTGGCAAAAATTGTTTGTCTAAGTCACCCACACAGTGAAATTTCTAAAAAAAAATTTGAGAACAAAGTCACTGGTGAACCCAGCAAATTCACTATAAAAAAAACGCTTTGGTGAATTTCACCAATGAACGCTATTGATGAACTGTCAGTACAGGGGACTCACAGAGTGACAACTTCACATATGCCTATGAGCCACTGTATTCCCAAGGCAAGCAAAGTGATTTTGAAAGGGTTTGCAAAAAATTTGACCAGTCTTACTGTACAAAGCAGTTGCTTTAATTTAAGAAGTGCTGAATCACTCATTGTGATGCCCCAGGTGCCTGTGGCACTGGGCCTCTTCCAGATCCCAGAACATCGATAGTCTTAACCAAGAATGGACTAGGGCAAATGAGAACACAAACAACAAGTTAGGTGTGAATTGCACAGTGCATTTATTATAAACAATCATTTGTCAAACCATGTTCAAAGTGTAGATCAGATCAAAGTCTTTCAATAAATAATACATAAAATAGTGCAATGAAGTTAATACCTATAAATAATTAAATTAATCCATTAAACAGTTAAAACCAGCAATAAAATCAATGAGTGGATCGGCTCCTCCCATTCATCTCCCAGTTCTTTCCCTTTCCCATCTTACTCTACTCCCCAATCATGTTTATGCTCTGAAGGAATGAGCTGCCAGTGAAAGCGGTCAACTATCAAGCTTATATGCCAGTCACCTCTGCTGGTAGCCACAAAGATCCACTTAGCCTGGCTCCCTCATCCTACCACTATCCCTTGACACACATATGTCCCTTAAAGCACTCGGTTTGCTCCAGCTCTCCATACTCAACACTAGTAACCAACTCCTGAAGTGCCAATCCTCTCTCTCCATCAAAAAAACATCCGACCGCCTTGCCTCCTCTCCTCCCTTTCCCCTCAATTTTACTTGTTTTTCTTTCCTCCCTTTCAATCTGCTCATACTCTTTATATTACCCTGGAAGTGTATGTCCTGTGCTTACTGACCCACTAAACTGCTAATTAGGGATAGATGTGCAACTCACTTACCCACAAATGTATAATTAATTAATCCATTCCACCATTACTGCTCCATAGCCACACATCTTTCCTACATATATATACACTTTTGTGTCTCAGTCTGTTTTAAAACAAAACCTTGCAATGCCTGGAACCCCTGAAACAATTTATCACAGTCTTCCTCTCAGGAGTCTGGCCAAAGAGTTATGTGCACTTTACTAATGATTCACCAATCAAAACACAGCACTTGCTAAAGCCCACCCACTCAGCTTTGACAGGCAAAAATGACAGTCTTCATTTCATGCTCTATTTCCTGTTGCATGCAGTGTCACTGAAATAAATTAATGAAGAAATAAATAAACACATAAAGAAATTAACAACAAAACACATTTCAGGACACAGTTTTTAATGCTCACATATCATTGTGTTTTTATTTATTTCTCAATATATTTCTTAATTTGCATATTTATTTATTTAATTTTGTCAAAAATATTCCTCCATAAAAATCAATTATATTAATGTATTGGCCAGAAAATTGAAAAATAATCCTGTACTTATTAGATTAGGTGAGTGTACTAATACTTGTGTAAGGAATATCTGGAATCTTGCTTTTTCAAGTAATTGGCAGCAGTTTTTGAACCTTTTGAAGTGAACAGTGAATTAAGAACATTGTCAAATCATTTCACAATATCACTGAGTAATATTAAATAAAGTAGTCTTTTAATTATACTGAACACATTTTTTCATTCATTTCACTGCCTTAAACAGATCTGTTTCATCTTGAATTCAGTTGGCCCAGGATATACAGGTGTTAGTGCTAATAGTTTTAAATAAAAATAGTAAGAGACCTTGTGTGATTCCTGATAAAGTATCTCACCCTGGATCCATTTCCACTGCAAAAATGATTATAAAATGTTATTACTTGTTTTTAATGATACTGTATTTTTGGGGGCAGCACGGTGGCGCAGTGGGTAGCACTGCTGCCTTGCAGTTAGGAGACCCAGGTTCGCTTCCCGGGTCCTCCCTGTGTGGAGTTTGCATGTTCTCCGAGTGTCTGTGTGGGTTTCCTCCGGGTACTCTGGTTTCCTCCCACAGTCCAAAGACATGCAGGTTAGGTGCATTGGCGATTCTAAATTGTCCCTAGTGTGTGCTGGGGTTGTGTGTGTGCGTGCCTTGCAGTGGGCTGGTACCCTGCCCAGGGTGTTTTTCCTGCCTTGCGCCCTGTGTTGGCTGGGATTGGCTCCAGCAGACCCCCGTGACCGTGTAGTTAGGATATAGCGGGTTGGATAATGGATGGATGGATGTATGAGATGTCAAGAAAATAAGCATGTTAATAATAAATGAGGACCGCACAGGTGCTATACTGGGGTAAGTGCACTAGCTGCGAAACTGTGTGCCTGGGTGAGTGTGCCAGACTATTCTCAGCACTAAAGGAGATTTTTTATTCTTTGGTATGGCCCTAACACTCTCACTAAAGAGATGTTGATCCATTGTTTTGATTAAAAACATACCTACCACTTTACTTACCATCAAGTCCATCCATTTTCTGAACCCATTTTGTTTCCCCATTCCTTTACGGCACTGGAGAGAGAGCTGAAGCCTAACAAAAGAGTAAGTTACCAACCGAGACAGCAGTACTTAGAATAGCTATTTAATCTACCATAATAAAAATGTGTTTGAAACAAGAGAAGAAACCCCAAGTACTAAACCCGAGTAAACTCAGAATGAAAATGGATGAAAACTTAACACAGGCAGTAGTCTCGCAGAGCCAGACATATAAAGACAACATATGCAGACAACAATGAGTGAATCTGTCTTTAAAGTGGCTGGGAACAATTAGATAGTTCATTCACTTTGAGATATCTAAACCAATCCACCTTCTTATGAAAGCAGAGCACAGAGTACAGAAGGTGATTTAAACAGAAAAGTGTAATGTAATTTTTTTATATTTTATTTATATATTTTATATTTTATGCTTATATTATCCATTAATTATTACTATTTCTGAACCCCTTTTTCCTTTATAGAATCACAACATTTTTATTATTATTATAAGCCAAATGTTACATCTACAGCACATTTTTAGACCAACATATTTTAAACTTATGCATCACAGTGCAATTCTTAAACAGTTGGGCTGTAATACCTGCTAAAGAACAGACTTAATGAGAAAGCACAACACCTTCTTAGTTCTGATATAAAAAAATTCAATTCAGTACACTGAAATCAAAAGCTATAACATGAATAGGAAACTGCAGTAAAGCAGCAGCATTTTTCTGTATGTCACTTTATTATTCCCTTTTTCCATTTTCATTACATTACAATAAAAATGCCAATTACCTTCTTAAATTGGAAGGAGTATGTGCATTTTTGGTCTTAATTTAACACTAACTTCTTTTCCATCCCATTTTAAATCTGTCGTTTCATATTTTTCATCATACCCCAGTCAATTTCAGCACCGTGACGAGATGTTGTCAATTTCAATCTTTATCCATTATGACTTTTCAAGCTACTATTCACCAGCAGGTCTGTATGACTTTGGGGATTCCAAGTCAGGAATCAGACCTGAGCCTATTATTAAATCCAGCTGTATCAAAGGGCTTTACCTAAGCTACAATGGCTGTGTTACTCCAACCTTTACACAGATTGTTTCAGCTTCACATGGCATCATTTTAAAAAGTGACCACCAGCAGTTTCTGTAAAATGCCACCATAGGAGACTGAATGATTCAGTCAGTTGGCAATGAAATACCAATCCTTTCCTCAGTAGAATATTGATCTGATCGTAGCTGAGGTCAGTGGTAATCGAAAGTCATACTCCCATTTCACTGCTATTTAAGTTTTGTGGAAATTGATCTCTGGTGGAGTTTGACCAGTTTTTAATGGACTTGCATTCACTCACACTCCTGGTATGAAATGTAGATAATTCTCCCTGTTATGAGACTATACGGTATAATTAATAATAGTATAATTATTTACAATTTAAAAATATAAAAACTAAAAACAATTCAGATCATTCAACTGTAACTTAATTTTCTCCTGTAACCACTTATTAATATAATGCAATTACTTAATACTTAAAGCTCTACATTTTGGTAGGACAGTTTAGATTATTTTTAGTTTTCATATACTACATTTCCTAATTTAACTCATTTTTACTTGTTCAATGTTCTCTTAAAATAAAAAAAATTCTGAACATGTGGAACATTTTTAAAAACAGTGGCTTAAACTTTTCCACACCATTAGCCCACAGTGTTAAACAGTTGTGTCATCTATCCCACAATACAGATTTGTGTCATCTCGGTGGCTGAAAAGTCTGGATCTACTGATATAAAACAGTACATGGCTAACAGGCCTGACAAGAAATACAAGAAACACACCATTATCTGTCCATGGCAGCTGTAGAACGGATCTGGATAGGCAATGAACATAACCGCAGAAGAAGACATAAAAGAACATGGAGAGCATAGTATATGACCTTAAAAATGTGTGTGCAGGCAATGAGAACATAAGTTGTCGTGTCAGTACAATACTATGGAATGTGGTAAATGCTTCTGAAGTGTATTAAGTAAAAGCAGAAGTACAGTAATACATGCTGTTCTTTAAACAGTGAATGCATCCAACCTGCTTTGGAGACCAAAGTAGAAGGTTCAGCGTGCAGGGACACCAGGGTTCACTAATACTATTAGATGCCGGGTCACTGATAAGCAAAAAGATTTGCATCGAAACTCAATGTTTTACATCGCAAAAGAATTTACAAAATTAATTTGTTGTTTGCTTCCAGCGAAATTCACACCATAAGAAGAACGTTTTTTGGTTCCTGTCTGTAAGCATTTTTACACAATAATTCCATATTTAGTACATCCATTTATCATTTAGTATTTAAATAAAGATCTCTAGTGAAAAAAAATCACTGAACTCATTTAAGCGTCATGTGAATATATTTTGTTTAACTGTCAGCCATGTGTTGTAGTTGTTGCAGTGGCACGCACTATGATGATCAGTTTTCCATATATGATGACCCGAAGAAGAGGCTTTGGGGTGTGTGGCTGCTGTGACTTTCCATATTCTGAGTTTTGCTGTGAAGAAAACACAATGGTGCACTTTGGTGCATGTCGTATTTATAAAAATTGTGCAGCACTCCTCCACAATGATATGAACGACAGGTATAAATAGAATTTATTTTGCTGGTGTTTGACAAATTACATGTTTTACTCTGCTTCAGAAAAGAACACAAGTAAACAATGAAATGCAAATGAGGATTTAAGAAGCAATTCTTCTTGTTTTCCACCATAATAAACCTTTAACGGGGGGGGGGGCCCCCCCCAAAAAAAAAACTCTCTTTAGTGAGTTTTGTATTTTGAGCTTGCAAAATCACTTACAAAACAAATGTTAGTGTCAGTTTCTCAAAACTGCATGCAAATCAAAACTTACCTGTTTTGCCAGGATGATGTTCCTGATTTCAGAGCTATACCAGACCTAACCCTAAAAAGTGGTTAAAAGCTGCCTTTTGGTATGAGGTCCAGGGACTGTACAGTCAGGAGAACAGCTAGCACTCAAATGAAGGGGCAAAGATAATTTAGAATCTAAATAAATTTATGTGAGGAGAGAAACACAGGGCTTTTTCTTTTTGTTATTTGCAGCACTGGGCTCATTCCTGCATGTGTTTTATTTACTTAAGTAACAATTATAACATTTTGCATTATTGTGACATTTTTAATATTCTGATTTGCGGAGAGCTCAAGAGTATACCCTTTCATTCACACATTTTGCTATTTTTCTAGATTCATACTTACATACATATACTTCTACTTTTCTAACAAGTCATGATATCTAATTCATTGTAAAGCTGAACTTTCATGATCTTCTTGTTTTGAATTTACTATCTATACATGGTTTATTTAAGCCTAATTGTATTAGGGATACACTGTATTAGATGATAAAGACATTTTCATACATTACTTTTCAGCAAGTAGTTTTAATTTAATTTAATTTGTGTATAGTTTACATGTTCTCACTGTGTTTACATGTTTTTATCCTGAATACTGCATGAATCAGCATGGATGTGTATTTGTGAGTGGGCCACCTAATGGAAGGGTTCCCCATACTTGGTTACCTGATGACTCAGGGATAAAATCTCACTTCATACAACCTTAAAAGTGGATCAAATGGGTTCAGATCATGGACAGATAAGGGGATTTTGTTTTAGATTCTTCCCACAGACCAAATATAATTTTGTTAGTTTAACTATGATAGGCTTATTAATGTATTTAAAAAAAAACTCATATTTAGTCTTCATTTCTTAATTGACCTGTCCCCTTAATACTGGCCCGTCTCTGCTCAGGAATTCACTCAGGGCAAAGATGTTCTTTCAGCTGCTTATCATTCCTGAGACAGGATTAATGGGATTTCAGCTCTGGGTCTTCAGATTACAGAGCAACCAACTGTACTGAAGAAGAACTCCTTTAGCTAACTCCTTAAGTCAAATTTAAGTTTGGGCTTCCTGTCTGTGAGGATGCCTCTAACACAATATTGGGCTTTCTCTCTTAGTCTTGTGTATCTCATTATTTAATTAGAAGAAACTGGAAACAAAATGTTTGGCACAAGTGAAAAATAGTGATGGAATTAAAAGCCATAGTACAGTACTTAGCTGAAGTCCATGCTGATATTGAGTAACTTGGATTGAAATCAATCCATGGTTTTTGGTGCTATGAGGCAACAGTGTTAACCACTGTGCTATGGTACAGCCCATGACAAGAAAATGCAATACAAAATTAAGTGGAGTACTTAGTAAATTGTTGCTTAATAAATAATGAGAAGAGCGAAAAAAGTATAAAATGAACTAAAAATTCATAAAAGAATACTGACAACACAGAAGAGCACACAAGTATTGTATAGCAAGACCTGATTTAAAGTGCTAGAGAGAAAATATGTACAATCTGAATGGACCTACTGGCCAAGCCCCATAGATAGACCTACAAAGACATTTCTAGAAAGAGGTTGCCATTAGGTTAAACAAGGGTTCACAGAACATTGCATTGGAAAACTAAAAAGCCTAATATTACAGGTTGTCAGGAGGCTCTAATAAGGGGCTATTATGGGGCAAGCAGTGATGAGAGGTGGGCTGGGGTTTTGAACTTTATAGTTTGGAAGTGAAAGTTAGTAGCAAAATTTTAAAGATAAGTTTTCAGACAGCAACAAAATGCAGGGAAGCAAAGTGAAAGGTTATGTTTAAATTGGGATCAGCCTATTCAGTATTTTTAAATTATTGTAACCTGCTAATAGCTTGTATGGGGTAACCAATTAAAATCAAAATGAGACATAAACTGGAATCAGAGTATTATTTGGATTTCAACAGAGATAGTGAGACAGGTATGACTTTAAGGCTGCTATCAGAGGATGATAGAATATGTTTCCAAAAGTCATGCTTATTAATTTAAGATGGACATGCCAAAAAAATCAGATTAGTTTTGCAGGTTTTGAGGAAAAAAATGGTGAAGTAACTAACATTTCAGTAGGAATTAGCAGCTTGGGAGATTTCTGACATTTATTTAACAGATGCAACCTGAAAATACTATGGTTAGCTTTGCTGCCGACAGATTCAACATCCTGGGTTTGAATTCTGTACCTGGCTGTTGTTTTGTGGAGCCTTCATGTTATTGCTCAGTGTCTATGTGGATTTTCTTCAAATGTACTCAGTTGGGTTTTTTTTCTGCATAACCAAAGACATGTAGGTTAGGTGAATTGGCAATTGCAAATTGGCTCATTTGTGACTGTGTACGTAAGCCAGTAACCTCCCGTCCTGGGTTGTCTCATGCCTTATGCCCAGTGCTTCTTGGATAAGCTACAGCCCCTCAAAACCCTCATATGGATTATACAGGTTACAGAAAGTTATTTTATGTTATTCACCGAGTAGGTTCTACTTAACTGTCAAGCCTGAACCAAAAGTCATGCTTTAAAATAAAGAGAATAAAAGAAAAATTTACCTTTCAGTGTTAGACATTATAAGAAAACATGGAAACTGTAATACAGATTTTCATTTCCCAAGTGACACAGTGGTAGAACTTTAAATCATGACCATCTGGACATAAACAACACCACTGCAGAGTAGGTGTCTATTAGCCTCCATTAAAATATTTTTATTTCATCCCCACCCACACCACAGAATCACAACCACTTCACAGGTACAGCGCAATCTCACATTTACTAAAGCAGCTCTTGCCGAACAGCAGCTAAGTATGAATGTTGATCTTACCCTCACTCTGAAAGTCTGGTTTGAAAGGCTCTGCAGGAGATGCTGGGCCTTTATACAGATTTAATGGTTTCACCATCTTGCTTATATTACTTTGCAGGCAGCACTAAATGAAACAAGCAAATGCCACTTTTTGTGTCTGGTATTATTTGAGGCTTTGCTTACAAGGAGAAAGTCGAACATTAAACTGTGCTTCACATTGATTGACTCCTACAGGACACCCTGGTCGGTCAGAAAAAAAAGGAAATTGCACTTTTATTAGAGGCAAATCAATAGAAAGTAGAAATTTTAAAACAGAAGAGCTGGCAGGCTCAGAAGGTCCTCATGTAGTGCTGCCCAGATCCACCTCTTACAGTGGGCGCAATTTGCTTGTTCTCGTGGAGCTCACACCTTGTCCTCACTTCTCCCTTTTTTATTTTTCATAGATTTGTTCACCTTTCCACTGCTAAAGAACTCCTTCCTTTAGCTTAGCTAATTCAATATTCAATTTATTCCCATCCATGGGGAACTATTTTATTTACAACATTTATTTTAAGGTAGACTCTAATTTGGTATAAATGACCATTTTTTGAGCAGTGAAGCAAATTGGATGATGGAAACCTATGATTTGTCCAGATTATCGAAAATGTCTTATATGTTATCTTGCATGTATTAGATGCAGGCAAAGACAATGTACAGTGCATCCGGAGAGTATTCACAGCGCATCAATTTTTCCACATTTTCTTATGTTACAGCCTTATTCCAAAATGGATTAAATTCATTTTTTTCCTCGGAATTTTACACACAACACCCCATAATGACAACTTGAAAAAAGTTTACTTGAGGTTTTTGCAAATTTATTAAAAATAAAAAAAAAAATGAGAAAGCACATGTACATAAGTATTCACAGCCTTTGCCATGAAGCTCAAAATTGAGCTCAGGTGCATCCTGTTTCCCCTGATCATCCTTGAGATGTTTCTGCTGCTTAATTGGAGTCCCCTGTGGTAAATTCAGTTGATTGGACATGATTTGGAAAGGCACACACCTGTCTATATAAGGTCCCACAGTTGACAGTTCATGTCAGAACACAAACCAAGCATGAAGTCAAAGGAATTGTCTGTAGACCTCCGAGACAGGATTGTCTCGAGGCACAAATCTGGGGAAGGTTGCAGAAAAGTTTCTTCTGCTTTGAAGGTCCCAATTAGCACAGTGGCCTCCATCATCCATAAGTGGAAGAAGTTCGAAACCACCAGGACTCTTCCTAGAGCTGGCCGGGCATCTAAACTGAGCGATTGGGGGAGAAGGGCCTTAGTCAGGGAGGTGACCAAGAACCCGATGGTCATTCTGTCAGAGCTCCAGAGGTCCTCTGTGGAGAGAGGAGAGCCGTCCAGAAGGACAACCATCTTTGCAGCAATCCACCAATCAGGCCTGTATGGTAGAGTGGCCAGACAGAAGCCACTCCTTAGTAAAAGGCACATGGCAGCCCACCTGGAGTGTGCCAAAAGGCACCTGAAGGAATCTCAGACCATGAGAAACAAAATTCTCTGGTCTGATGAGACAAAGATTGAACTCTTTGGTGTGAATGCCAGGCATCACGTTTGGAGGAAACCAGGCACCGCTCATCACCAGGCCAATACCATCCCTACAGTGAAGCATGGTGGTGGCAACATCATGCTGTGGGGATGTTTTTCAGTGGCAGGAACTGGGAGACTAGTCAGGATAAAGGGAAAGATGACTGCAGCAATGTACAGAGACATCCTGAATGAAAACCTGCTCCAGGGCGTTCTTGACCTCAGACTGGGGCGACAGTTCATCTTTCAGCAGGACAATGACCCTAAACACAGAGCCAAGATATCAAAGGAGTGGCTTCAGGACAACTCTGTGAATGTCCTTGAGTGGCCCAGCCAGAGCCCAGACTTGAATCCGATTGAACATCTCTGGAGAGATCTTAAAATGGCTGTGCACCGACGCGTCCCATCCAACCTGATAGAGCTTGAGAGGTGCTGCAAAGAGGAATGGGCAAAACTGGCCAAGGATAGGTGTGCTAAGCTTGTGGCATCATATTCAAAAAGACTAGAGGCTGTAATTGCTGCCAAAGGTGCATCGACAAAGTATTGAACAAAGTCTGTGAATACTTATGTACATGTGATTTCTCAGTTTTTTTTATTTTTAATAAATTTGCAAAAACCTCAAGTAAACTTTTTTCATGTTGTCATTATGGGGTGTTGTGTGTAGAATTCAGAGGAAAAAAATTAATCCATTTTGGAATAAGGCTGTAACATAAGAAAATGTGGAAAAAGTGATGCGCTGTGAATACTTTCCGGATGCACTGTACTCACAAAAAATGAAATGAATACCCTTGTTACAAGGGTCCTTTAAAATATGGTCTAAAGACAGTGGACGTCTGTATAATTCAGTCAATTATTTAATGTCAGCTAATTGTGACTTAATAAATACAAGATTCATACCTACAAAACTAGATCAGAACAGATAACTTTCACACTAAGAAGTTACAAAGTAGAACAGACACAAAGGCAGGCACATTTAACCCACTAGAGTGTCAAATAAGACTGACTAGCAGAACGTATACACTGCTATATATCTTGAAACATTTAAAGAAAATTAGAGTCAAATCCTACTATGTGCAGAAGGCAGCAAAATAAAACATTTTATCCTAAGGGCTATATCTTGGTGTCATGCAAACACATAATATGTCAACCATATTCAATTTAAAAATCCATCTACAGAGTATAAATGTTTTTTTTGTGTAGGGATGTACAGATGGGCGTGTGCTATGGTTTTACTCTAAGAGCAGAATTTATTCATTGTTAGCATTCATCCGCTGAACCATAAAAATGCTCATGAATCTTAGCCACTATTCTTTCCAAGCAGAAAATGCTTTTTGATGTATTTGGCGAACCACTTACAGTACTTTACTGAATAGCATAATTCTGCACTTACTGAGCTGGTTTAATGTCATCTGAATGATATAAAATGTTGGTAATTATTATTAGATCAATCCCAATCACTGTAAATACGTTCTGTGACAATGGGATAATGAAATAGCTTATTTCTAAGATACAACACAGTTAGTGCTAGCAGGAAGAGAATGACAGATACATCTTAGTTACAAATCTTTATGTAAATTTTGCCAAATTTGTTAAAAAAGGAATTAGGGATTATTAGAAAAATTACAGAAATAATTCTAACCAGGGAATTGCTACTGCAGCTTTGTCTGGACTATAATATAAAAACATAATTTCTTTGAATGAATTAGGAAGGGTGTGATCAGCCTGAGGTACCCCAGCATACAAGTGAGTCAGAAGTACACATCGCCAGAAAAGTGAAATCTTCCAGACTTTTGAACATATTGAAATTTTTTGGTAATGCACACATAGATAGTTTCATAAGCAGCACTTCCTAGAATTACAACACTGAACATTTCATATCATACTATTATGGATGCTAAATTGGAGCCGTCAACTCACATAAAAAATTAATTTTGAGCCAAAGGCTGAATTACTGAAATGAAGAATAGTTATATGATACTTGAACTGTAAGACAGTGTATCAGGATCACACCTAACCCACAGCTGGTTGTCTCTCTCTCTCTCTCTCTCCAGGTATATAACTCTGTGCTGTTAGCCCCTGTGAAGATTGGAAAAATAAGCCACTAAGCTGTTTGAACCAAAGATTTATTTGTTAAGTCTAAGATACTGATCTTAAACATGGTGTTGGGGATGGTATTGTTTTGTCTCTGGCAACAAATTATGTTTGATTTAACCTAATGTACATCTAGGAAGGACAGGAAAGTCTCAGTAGCTGTCATTGTGTTGTTATATCTGGGCTGTCACTGTGTTGTCATATCTGGTTTCTATACAAGCAAGTTAGGGTTGTGTTTTGATGTTGTACTCTCTTCATATGTTTGCCTACAAGTATACAAAAACCTATTGAGCTTTAATATCGCACTATCCTAATTTGCCATAGGGGCCGCATGGTGTTTCAGTGGTTAGCTCTGCTGCTCCACACATCCAGCATTCTTTGCTAAATCCCATACCTATTCATTGTCTACATAGAGACTGCACACTCTACTATTGTCTAGGTGAGTTTTTTCTTTGTACTTATTTTTCTTCCAGTAACACAATGATTTATGTGTTAGTAATGTAATGTATGTGTTAGTAATTGGTCATACATGAGTGCAAGAATGAGTAGACCCTGTAATAAACTGATCCTGTGTTCAGGGTGGGCTCTTGACTCATGCAGTGGAATGATGTCTATATGGATGGTCTCCAGCAGCTGGTGACCCTAAATTAGATCAAGTAAGTTTATAAATTTATTTAAATACTGTAATTGTTAGATGTGTGTCCTAACTGTATAGGGTGACCTACTTAACTTGAAAAAAACTCTTCTTCACTTAATTATATATCTTTCTTATGTAAGTCTACATTATTTATTTACCTTTTGTATACTACTATTTCATTATTATTCTTATCTAAATTTAATTTGTTTTCCTTTGCATGAAACTATTTTTTGACATGTTGTAAAGCATTTTGAGCTACAGCTTTTGCATGAAAATGTGCTATACAAACAAATGCTGTTGTTGTAGTTATTACAAAATATATACTTTGCAATGTAAATGTATCTGATGGATTCAATATTTAAAAGCATCATTGTAGGTTTTAGGGTACTGCAATCATAAAGATACTTCCTAGAATTTGTTGAGATATGTACGTACTGTGCTTGTATTTCATAATAAGCTAACAAAGTTAATTAAATAACGCATTGTGGATGTTTCAGTTTAGTTTTCTTGGAGGCATTTATATTTTGATAAAATATCAATAAAATACAAATGTTTATGGAAGAAATCTGTAAAAGCCACACAAGCTTTTTTCAGTTATCTTTGTACAGTTGTCAAAGGAAGAATTTTACCTTACCCACTCTGCCCTAGGATGTTTGTCCAATCATTGAGCTTGAAAAAGTATACAATATAAACCGACACATGAAAGCCCTTAGTATGACAGATATCTAATGACCCAAAAAGCATTTTAACACATTGAAAAGCCTTTGGTGTGTAGCACAAAAATTCTACTTTATGCTTTGCACTGGATTTAAAAATTAATTCAAGACATATCTGAATTTTATAGTGTAAATGTTTGAATATTTTATGCATATATGACAACTATGAACAATTCCTCAAAACACACATTAGAAAGGTGATAGATATATTGTGGCAGGGTACCAAGCTGAAACCAGCAACAATGGAATTGCCTGCTCTAAATGAAAAGATTTTTTGAACTTGTTGTGTGAGTCACACAAACAATCATATCAGAGAAATGTGAACAAAAAGAAAAAACAACACAGACTTAAACTCCCATAGTGTCTATGAAAAAGTAGGCTTCTTTCCAAGTGAATAAAATAACATTCATTCTAAGCATTATAGCCCCTTTCTGATTTCTTTCAATTCCACTACACTTTCAGCAGGTTGAATACTGTATTCCATTTATGCACAGTAAAAGACTCAAAAGAGAGTGGTCATTTTTTTATGTATAGACAGCATTATGCCACACTAAAACAGAAAAGTGTACACTGTTTGGTGGGTTAATCTGTTACTGTTTATAAAGATTTGGGGTATTTCAAAATTAATGTAGCTTTTTGATTAGAGAACAGAAATTTTAAAATTACACTGTACTAAGAGTTAATCAGAGCACAGTTTGAAACTTTAATGTACAGAATTAATTGTGTCTGCATGCCATACCTGTAGATGAAATGAACATTACATTGTTATAATTTTCTATAGTGCATGACTTTATGTCACTTTCATAAAGAGTGGGACTAATCCTGTAAACCATCCCCAAATCTGTAAGTATTCAAATTATATTTAATTTTTGCCCAGCAATGGTAAAGCACATTCATCATAATTACTTCATAGACAATGGTTTTTACACACTTCTACAAGTAAAAAGTCACTGAAGTGAACTTTTCCTGAGTTAGTTGCTTGCTTCTACTTAGAAACAAATTATTGAGAGCATCCTGATATCATGCAATACATTGAGCTTCATGTAAACACAAACCATTTACCTAATGACGTCTGGAAATATGTAGTACTAGCAGAATACCCGCGCTTCACAGCGGAGAAGTAGTGTGTTAAAGAAGGTATGAAAAAGAAAAGGAAAAATTTAAAAAATAACGTAACATGATTGTTAATGTAATTGTTTTGTCATTGATATGAGTGGTGTTCCCATATCTATATATATCTATATATCTATATCTCTATATCTATATATCTATCTATATATCTATCTATATCTATATCTATATATATATATAGCAAAATAACCGCGCTTGGCAGCAGAGAAGTAGTGTGTTAAAGAAGGAAAGAGAAACAAAAGGAAACATTTTGAAAATAACGTAACATGATTGTCAATGTAATTGTTTTGTCACTGTTATGAGTGTCGCTGTGATATATATATATATATATAGCAAAATAACTGCACTTCGCAGCGATGTCGTGTGTTAAAGAAGTTATGAAAAAGAAAAGGAAACATTTGAAAAATAATGTAACATGATTGTGAAAGTAATTGTTTTGTGTATTTGGCGGCAGCGTCACAAAGTTGTTTTCGTCTAGCTGCATTAGAAAATGTACCACGACATCTGACACGCCTCCTTTTTACTGTTTTCTCACAGCTTGGATTGCTGCCGTCATAATGGTTTTGAGTCTATATATATATATATATATATATCTTCATATCTATATAAATATATATATATGTATATACATTAGATATCTACATATACACATATATATATATACACATATATATATATATCTACATCATACATACACACACACATACATACACACACACAAATTATATATATGTGTGTGTGTGTGTGTGTGTATATATATATATATATATATATATATATATATATATAAAAAATGTAGATAGGTGTGTGTGTATATATATATATATATACACATACATACAAACATACACACAGGTATATATGTGTATATATATGTATGTGTCTATATGTGTGTGTATAGCTTTGGTCACTGAGTGCAAGGGAAAAATAATAAAATATAGTCTATAAGTTATTAAACAGTAAAACATTAACGTTTTAAGAAGTACAGGTACATTAAGCACTACTCGAGTGGTTGCGGGTAAACTACATTTTAAAGACGGTATAACAGAACAGGTAAGTAGTACTAACAGCAGCTAAAATGTATATGGATCATCTCTCGGTAGTTGATCCCTTTTGAAAGGCGCTACACGACGGCTGTGGTATAGAAATTACATTTTCTATGTGAACGTTCAAATTTCTGCCTCTGGTAATGTGCCTTAACGGTATTACCAGTAATTAAAGAAAAATTGTTTTGTGTCCTCTGCAGTGTTAAGAGAGAAAGGCTTTGGTTTGGGATAAAATGAAAAAAGGTGTAAAGAAAGGAAAGTTGCATTTTTCTTTTATATAGTATAGAGAGATGTGTTCGGTGACGTTATGATCGCCTTTTGGGGACAGTCGCGGTGGGTCTTGTGTAGACTGGTGAGACGTCTCTGCCATTAATCGGCTGTGATGGCACTGTCAGTCCTTCACTCGTGTGCGTGTCTTCATAATCCGAGCTGAGGACTTTATAATCGTATACGTGCAAAAGAAAGTGTGAATCGCCTTAATATTATTTTGCCGTGGTGTAGAAAAGGGGTCCCGTGTTTGCAATTTTCTGGGCTATAGCTCAGGGGGAGGATGAAAAAAATTAAAAGTGCTCACTTTGATTTAAGGCAGAAGAGCACCGGCTGCTCGACTTTTGCTGGGAAGGAGACCCCAGTTTTTGTACACACGTTCCACAAATGAGACACACGGGTTTACCGGCAATGTCAGTAACCATATACTCGGCCTCCCATCGGTTTTTAAAGGCTCTATTTTCAGAATCAACTTTTCTCTTCGGCATCGTGTGGGCTAGCTTCGCAATAATTTACAGTATCATAAGCTAGACTTGATTAACGTGTTAAGTGTTCGGCAAGGCAGCTGAAGCGCTGCATTATGGGATCTGTAGTTTATTGTGTTACCAGCGCTTCATATACCCGGGCCATTAATAACAATAATACAGTATATAAAATGATCTCGCGGGCCGGATATAATTACACGCCGGGCCGGATGTGGCCCGTGGGCCTTGAGTTTGACTCATATGGACTAAATAGAACTTGAAAAGAAATATTTTTTGGAATGTGATCACGCAAGTCAGTACATCGAGCCCGCGTGCTATTGTGGTTTTGCTTGTGTGCTTCAGTAAGTTACCGTCCCCTCGCTCTTACTTTTTTACCGTTCATCTAATGAATACACTGAGTATGGCTTTACCAAAACAATCATTGATCGCGAATAAAGTATCCATTATTCATGAAGCTTCAATAGGTGAATAGGTGATCTGTCTTTCTGCGTTAACCGCATGCGTTTTCATACGTCTCAAACTAAGGGGATGCGAGGTTAAAATAAATCGAGAAGCGCGCGTACATACTTAGTGCATCCCCTCTCGGGAATCGAACCTCGGACGTGGGCGCTACAGTCGAATGCTTTAGTATCGCGCCACGGCGTGTGGTTTATCTATTTGAGCGTAGCAGTGTAATTCAGTTTTTGTTCAGCACTCTTTGGAACTGTTATTTTTTGTCTGCGCACTGCGTCAGTTCACGTGAGCTGCTGAATATGGTTTTATATGTCACTCGCTCGCTTCTAATTGCTTCGCTGCCTTCTTAATTATATAATGCATGTTTTCTAAAGCGCGTTTTGTAGCTCTTCCTGGCTTTCTACGTAATGTGTGATTACGTGAGAGGCGTGATGATGTCATTCGAACTCCGCCCCTCCAGCTGAACTCCATTACAGTAAATGGAGAAAAACAGCTTCCAGTTATGACCATTACGCGTAGAATTTCGAAATGAAACCTGCCCAACTTTTGTAAGGAAGCTGTAAGGAATAAGCCTGCCAAATTTCAGCCTTCTACCTACACGGGAAGTTGGAGAATTAGTGATGAGTCAGTGAGTGAGTGAGTGAGTGAGTGAGTGAGTGAGTGAGTGAGTGAGTGAGTGAGTGAGGGCTTTGCCGTTTATTAGTATAGATAAACACCAACACATAAAAAACAATAATGTTCATTAATAATGACTGTACCAAAATTTATTCTCAGTAAAGGAAATAGATATTTTACCAAAACTATATTATTTATACTGAATTGGTGAAACACATCAAAATAAAACATCAATACAGAATACAAGACAAGGAAACCAGTGCCCATCATTGCCAACAGCCACAAATGACTAATTTAACAAAAACTTGTCATATTCATCAAATTATTATGGATGACTCTTAAGGTTAAGATGTTAAATTCTTATCTTTCACAGCTTTTGACAAGAAGAAATATGTGTAATAAATGTATCATTGTTACATGAACTGAGCTAGCTAATATACTGTATTAACTATTACCATCTAATATTTTGTTTTAACTGACTCAGCATATTCTTTTGCCACTTCAAATTTTGTTGCTCTATTGCAATGTCCTACATAATGGACCCTAAATGTATACAAGGTAAGCAGTTGAATCATGTAAGATTAATTATAGCTTGATTAATTCAAGTACATTTTTTTTACATTTGTTTTTAAATCATATGTCTAGTTTTAAAATTCTATATTAGTCATTATGATGTCTTTTAAACAGAAAAAATTAATACATTTGTCATATATTGGATTGTTATAGAATACAGTATGTACTATCTTAGAAGCAGATTCCTTACATTAATTGGCATTGATACCTTAATTAGGAAAATAAAAATGATTTGCAGCTAGTCTCTTTAAGGTACCTAAAAATCTGTTCCCCCTGTGGAACCCGATAATAAAAGGATAATGTGTTTGATGTTTACTTAATCATGTTTTCTATGAAGGTGTATTCACAAACTAACTTAGAAACCTCCTAGGACAGGATCAACATTCTCATTTTTAAATCAATATCTAAACTTTATTATACTAATTTTACCAAACTGGAACTGTTCATAATTTTCTAGAGCCATACAATTATATTTCACTTCCAGTACAGTACAGTGTAAAATGGTTAAATGAAACATATAAAACTATAATTTCTCAATATTGCCAGAGTAGTAAGTACTGTTTAAAGTACAAAAACAAAAACCCCAGGTAAAATACAACTTGTAAAGCAACTTACAGAAGGGCAACAAACAATCTGTAAAATAAAAACAAGTGATGCATTGGTTTGGCATTACATCAAAGGTGGGCAATGTGTTGTGCACTCTGACAGTATACGCTCTGGCTACCCCAGTAGATTACATGGATGAGAAATGTAAAGGAAGTATGCATGGATATTAAGTACATTGATATTTAATATAACATAACAGTCACAAAACTACTAACCCAGCCTCAGGCCATGGAGTGCCTATCATAGCAGTATCTGGTATAGCATAGGAACTAGCCCTAAACAGGACAGGGGCCATAATTGCCAGTTAGTCTAACATGCATGTTGCTGGTGATGTAGTTAAAAACAGAATACCCAGGTATATGGTGTATATATAAATCGCACACAGATAACAACCAGACATAAGATTTGAACCCAGCACGCTGTATCCCTAAAGCAGCAGTACAATCCAATGTGCCAACAGATTAGTTCCATTCAACTCCAAAAATAACAAAATACAGACATTAGAGCAATCTAGAACAAAGCTCACCAGTCCTATCCATTTCATTGTTCTAAAAATCATCAAGTCTACTTTTGAAAATTCCTACTGTCTACCACACTGCTCAGTAGCTTATTCCAAGTGTTTATGGTTCTCTATGCAAAGAAAAACATCATAATGTTTGTGCAAAATTTATCCATAAAAAGTTTCCAACTGTGTCCAAGTTCTTGATTAAATCATTTTAAAATTACAGTCTCGATCCACTGTACTAATCTCCTTCATAAATTTAAACACTTCAATCATGTCTCTTCGTTATCTTCTTTTGCTTAAACTGGAAAGGCACAAATCTTTCATCATAATTCATCCTCTGTAACCCTGAAATCAGCCTACTTGCACTTCTCTGGACTTTTTCAAGCGCTACTGTGACAATGCGGGTTCTCTTCCATGCTCTCATCTTCTGTTCGGGAACCCTGAACCCAACACCGTCGATAATGTCACCAAGATAGGGACAAATAGGGACAAATCTCTCAAGGCCAGGGGATATTCCATAAAGTGCTTTTATTTAAAACAATACTCAAATCAAAAAGTGCAAAAGTGCAGAGTCAAAGTTCAATAAATAAATCCATAAAATCAAGTGTCCAGTGGGGTTAAAATCAACAATAAATAAATCCTTTAAAACGCAAGGTTAATATATGCAGCAATTAAAACGCAGTCTCTTTCTTTCCGTTTACTCTCCAGCCCACCTCTGTCTCTTTCTCCCCGGCTCTCCATTACTCGCAGCCAGCGGAGACCAACAACCACGAGCTCCTTCAGTTAACCTCCGTCTTGGCCTCCATCAGGAAGTCACTGCCAGACCGCCGAGGTCAACTCTCCTCCCTCGATACTTCGCGCACCCGCAGTCGCTCCTCAGATCCTTCAGGATGGCACCTCTCCTGCTCACCCCACTCACTGGTACATTCAGTGGGGCGAACTAGTCCCTAGAACGCAACAGAATAGCGCTCCTTCGCAGGACCCCAGCTCATGGCGTTTCCACCTTCCAGGTGGTCGGATCGTCACCACCTGACTGCTGTTTTCCAACCTCTTACTGCATTCGCCTTTCTCTCTCTTCCTCCACGATTTCTCTTATCTTTCTCCACGATTTTTTTTTTTATCCCCCTCTCTCTGGTGTACCTCCGTTTATATATACACACATATACCCCTCTGCCTCCGTGGGTACAGCGTCTTAATTACACGACCACAGGAAGTCAATGAGGCAAACAAGAATGACCGCACCCACACGTGCAGGTGCGACTCGCTCCAATCACCTCATTAACTCCCCGCGGTCGGGCAATCGCGCCCACGGAGAATGACACGGCTATACAGATTTTAAAAAACCTGGCTTTTTTCGAAAGCCGCGGACCCGCTATACCACAGCTATGATGTCCTTTTTGTAGCCTGGAACTTCACACATCGTACTATATAACCTAACATTCTCTTTGCCTTCTTAATGGCTTTTGAACACTGTCGGGAAGTTGATAGCATAGAGTCCGCTACAACTTCTAAATCCTTCTCATAAGGTGTACTTTTGATTTTCAGACCTCGCTTTATGTTTTCAAACCTAACATTTTTACTTCCTACATTTAAAATTATTGACATTAAGTTTCACCTGCCTTAAATCTGCCCAAGTCTGTATGTTGTCCAAGTCCCTCTGTAACAGATTGCAGATTATATGCCAAACCACTTATCTTGGTATCATATGCAACCTTAACTAGATTGTTACTTATATTCCTATCCAAATCATTTATATATATTAACACTTACTCACCTAACAGTCATACCTGAGGGACAGCACTCTTAACATCGGCCAAAACTGATTAGATCACTCGCATAACCCTCTGCTACTTCTGTCTGAACAAATTTTGCACCCATCTACAAATATCACGCTGAACTCACACTTCTTACAGTTTGATGCCCAACCTCTCTTGTGGCACCTTATCAAATGCTTTCTGAAAATCAAGATAAATCTATACTAATAAAAGGCAAAGCCCTCACTGACTGACTGACTCACTCACTGACTCACTGACTCACTCACTCTCTCACTCACTCATCACTAATTCTCCAACTTCCTGTGTAGGTAGAAGGCTGAAATTTGGCAGGCTTATTCCTTACAGCTCACTTACAAAAGTTAAGCAGGTTTCATTTCGAAATTCTACACGTAACGGTCATAACGTCCGCCATGTTGAACTTTCTTATTTATGGCACCATCTTCACGAAATTTGGTAGGCGGCTTCCCTGCGCTAACCGAAACCGATGTATATACTTATTTCGATGGTATGACGCCACTGTCGGTCGCCATATTGAACTTTCCAACGTCACTAATTTTCCAACTTCCCGTGTAGGTAGAAGGCTGACCCCATCTTCACGAAATTTGGTAGGTGGCTCCCCTGCGCTAACCGAAACCAATGTACATACTTATTTTGGTGGTATGACTCCACTTTCAGCCGCCATATTGAACTTTACAACGTCACTAATTCTCCAACTTCCCGTGTAGGTAGAAGGCTGAAATTTGGCAGGCTCATTCCTTACAGCTTAATTACAAAAGTTAAGCAGGTTTCATTTCGAAATTCTACACGTAACGGTCATAACGGTCAATAACGGTCGAAAACGTCCACCATGTTAAACTTTCTTATTTATGGCCCCATCTTCACAAAATTTGGTAGGCGGATTCCCTGCGCTAACCGAAACCGATGTACGTACTTATTTCGATGGTATGACGCCACTGTCGGCCGCCATATTGAATTTTCCAAATATCACTAATTCTCCAACTTCCCGTGTAGGTAGAAGGCTGAAATTTGGCAGGCTCATTCCTTACAGATTACTTACAAAAGTTAAGCAGGTTTCATTTCGAAATTCTATGCGTAACGGTCATAACGGTTGACAATGTTCACCATGTTCAACTTTCTTATTTGTGGCCCCATCTTCACGAAATTTGGTAGGTGGCTTCCCTGCGCTAACCAAAACCGATGTACGTACTTATTTCAGTGGTATGATGCCACTGTCGGCTCCCATATTGAAGTTTCCAACATCACTAATTCTCCAACTTCCCGTGTAGGTAGAAGGCTGAAATTTGGCAGGATCATTCCTTACAGCTTACTTACAAAAGTTAAGCAGGTTTCATTTCGAAATTCTACGCGTAACGGTCAACAGCGTCCGCCATGTTGAACTTTCTTATTCATGGCCCCATCTTCACGAAATTTGGTAGGCGGCTTCCCTGCGCTAACCGAAACCAATGTACGTACTTATTTTGGTGGTGTGACGCCACTGTCAGCTGCCATATTGAACTTTCCAATGTCACTAATTTTCCAACTTCCCGTGTAGATAGAAGACTGACCCCATCTTCACGAAATTTGGTAGGTGGCTTCCCTGCGCTAACCAAAACCGATGTACGTACTTATTTCGGTGGTATGACGCCACTGTCGGCCGCCATATTGAATTTTCAAACATCACTAATTCTCCAACTTCCCGTGTAGGTAGAAGGCTGAAATTTGGTACTTATTTCGGTGATATGATGCCACTGTCGGCCATCATATCGAACTTTTCAACGGTCTTTGTTACTTATGGGCCCATCTTCAAGAAATTTCCCCCATCCCAACGCCTCCCACGTTGTTGGCTGCCTGCCTATATAAGGCCGTCTGTCGCTCCAGTCTCTACATTCCCTTCCTTGCTTCGCCACGGTATTCACGTCTCCCTGCTGATAACTACAGCCTTTTTATTTAATCCACGGCTTCTCCGCTGTTTTATTGTTCATTTATTACAATTATAGTTATTGTGTAGGTATTTTAGACTTACTTTACATTGTTCAGGTACCCATTTCCTTTATCATTCCAGCCGTACCCCCATTAACATGTCTATCGAGGTGATCACCATCGATCAAAGAACTGTCACTTACCAAGTGGTTTCCATGCCCGGAGATGGCACCTGCCTTTTCCATTCTCTGTGTTACATATTGCACGGCCATATCAGGCTCACTCTTGATATCCGGAGGAATATTGTGTCTTATGTATTGAATGACTAGGACAGGTTCAAGGTGTGGACTGATGACGGTACAGGAGATAATTATACTACACAGGAGCACTAGAAGAGTGAAATGCTTAAGTGTACCGAAATGGCCAAATATTTTACACCTTTGGACAACCACCAATGCCTCTTAAACATCTTAGATTCACAGGTGACGATTTCAGTAGTGGACACTTTGATGTTTAGAAATGTTTAAACTCTCAAAAGCTGGATGTGAAGTTATCAATGAAACTGGTTGTATACTTACAACGCTTGACAGATGCCGAATGTCTCTTCAACACAAGTCCTACAAATACTGTCGTAATTGAAACAAACCATGAAACTCAAACCGATTATGACAGCAGCAATCCAAGCTGTGAGATTTGAAACAAGATTACTGTTCACATAGCCAACTGTACGTTGCATGCTCAAGAGTAAGCTCAGCGCACAGCTACAGCTTGGTCATATTACAACTGGAGGGCCGAACTGACAATGTGGCATACAAAGAGATCCTTAACAAATAATTATTGGTATATTTTCCCTCAGTTTTAAAAAGGTTTAATTGTCTTCTTAATAAAAATTTTAAGGCAGTACTTCGCCGCTGCGAAGCGGGGGTATTTTGCTAGTAATATCATATGCTCCACTTTGATCATATCCTTTTATTGCCTCCTTATAGAATTCCAGGATGTTAGTAAAACATGTTGGCACTGTTTTGAACCCATGCTGACTGTTCAGTAAAACTCATGTTCTTGCCATGTGTTGCTCAATCTAATCCTTAATAATTCCTTCCATTACCATGCCTGTGATGCACGTTTAGCTTACTGGCCTATAGTTGCTTGGATCTGCCCAATTACCTTTTTTATATAATGAGATAATATCTGCCATTTTCCAGGCTTTTGGAATTTCTCCAGTGCACATTAACTTCCTAAAATTATGTGCCAAGAGTTTGTATATGTACTTGCTAACCTCCTTAAGAACTCAAGGGTAATTATTATCTGGTCCAGGTGATTTGTTTGATTTCAGCCTATTTAATTCTGAGCAGCACGCCTTCCTTTACAATTTCCAGATCACTCAGTTCCTCGTTAGTACTCCCATTTACTGCTGGGAGGTTATCTACTTCCTCACTTGTAAAGACCTCAGAAAAATATGAGTTTAGAGCATCTGTTATTTTACTGTCTGTATTTTTAATTCCCCTGGTGCACTTCACCTCCTCCTTGACTGTTCTTTTACTACTAAAATACTGAAAGAATCTCTTTGGGTCATATTTCGCCTTATCTGCTATATTCCTCTCTAACTGTCTTTTAGTCTCCCTAATATCCTTCTTAATGGTTGCCCTCATGCTTTCATACTCCATATGACTGATATTGGAGTAATCAGTCTTAAATACCTTAGAGCTGTTTTATTTTTCCTTTGCCTTCTTTTTTAACTCTTTATTAACCAACTGTAGAGTTTTTTTAAACTTCCTAGTAATTCCGAATTTAGGCATGTACCTGTCCTACATTACATGTAAAACATTTTTTAAACCTGTTCCACTGCTCCTCAAGTGTCTCCACACTTAAAAACTTACCCCAGTCTATCATCCTTACACTTTGCCGTATCTGTTCAAAATTTCCACTGCCAAAGTTAAACTTAACAGTTTTAGTCTTAGCATTCACACTATTCCAAAACACTGAGAACTGTATTATATTATGGTCACTTTACATCAGTGGTTCAATCACCTCTGCACTTTCAATTATAGCCTGATTATTACAAAATACTAAATTTAGACAGGCTTCACCCTGTGTTGATGTGTTAACATACTGTGCTAAAAAACAGTCAATGATTGAAAACCTCCAGCTTTTGTGCTCCACTATTTGCAAGGTTATCTCAGTTAATATTCAGATAGGTAAAGTCCCCCATTACTGGAATATCCCTATGTAAACTTGCCTTTTTCATATTACTAAAAAAATGTGCATTGGAATTACTGTCTGCATCGGGCGGTGTATAACACACTTCTAAAATATGATATATTTCCCTAATGTTTTCCAGGTGAAGCCACGTGTCCTCACTAGGATGGAGCTCATCATTAAACTGAATAGGACTTGCATTTAAATTCTGTTTGACATAAATAGCATCCCCACCTCCTTTTCTGTTCTGTCTATCCTTCCTAAAAATGTGTATCCTTCTATGTTATATTCATCCCCATCTTTGTTATTTAGCCAGGTTTCTCTTATTGCTATAATATCATAATTATGCCCATCTACATACAACTCCAACTCACTTGTTTTATTTTTGATACACCTAGCATTAAGGTGAGCTATTTTTAATGTGTTACATGTTTCACTTTAACATTTAAACATTGGTTTAGAATTTACATTACTATGCAATTTTATTTTAACACTATTGTTCTTTCCCGCCTCGACACCCTAGTTTAAACAATTCTCGACTAACCTACTCATAAAGCTTCCCAGCACATTGGTGTCCCTATGGTTGAGATGTAGCCTGTGATGACAAAATAGGTCCTATCTGTTGCAAAAGGAGTCTCAATGTCCCATAAACCTATACCCTTTTAACCTACACAAAGAATTGAACCCCATGTTGAGCCTTGTAATCTCCTCAGTCTTACCTTGAATGGCACGTGGCACAGACAAAACTTCAGAGAAAATGGCCTTGCCAGTTCTGCTCCTCAGCCTGGCACCTAACTCTTTAAATTTGGATCACAGAACTGACAGACCACTCTTATGTATGTCATTTGTTCCAACATGGACAATGACAACTGGATTCCTTTCGGGAAGGTCTCCAACCTGTGCACCCAGAAGCCACCCTGTCTCTGGAGCAAACCTGCTCTTCATTTCCCCTAATGATTGAGTCCCCAACTATTAGTAGCGCTCTCTTTCTGGAAACTGTTTTTGAGATGGCCCACTGGGGCTCCTCATGCCTGCCTACCACCTCAGAATCTTCAGAGACATTGTCAAGCTCTGCAAGGACCTGAAAACAGGTTGACACTTCCAGTTCTGGGATTGAAGCCCCTGAACACTGAGCACCCTTTACCTTACGCCATGTGACCATTACCCACCTATCTTTACCTGCCTGGTCTGGAGTCTCAAAAGCGACACCTTAGGGTTGCACACCATCTCTCTAAAGGACACCTGGATCCGTTTCACCAATTCTCTACTACAACACAGGCCAGCCAACTCCTCCTCCAGTTCTGCAACACTGAGCGCAAGATGTTGGATCAGCTGGCATCTTCTGTAGAAGTATCCCTCATAGAAGGCTGGCTCCTCCAAGCCATCATCTAAAAAGTTCAACATCCAACAGGACGTGCATTGCACTGGCCTCATTATTAAAATTTGAGTTAGGAATACTAAAACTGTCTTAACTGGTTTTATTTTATTTTATTAAAATTAAATGATTTAACTTAAATGGTAAAACTACAAAAAGGAATTACAGTTATTTTATAACTTTTGACCCCCTCGACTGTCTGCTATTTTTTTCTTACTATGATTTTAACTTTGCTTTTCTCTGTCTGCTGTCCTATCTTTGCATTCCCTTTACTCCTTACATAAAAGCTCTCCATTCGCACCATTCGTACTCCTTTGTATTAATAAACCCTTATGTTGTCACCCTCTTAACTGCTCTGCTTTCCTGACCATTATGAACTATTCAATTTAGAAAAACGTGCTTAGTGAATATCTGCTGATAGTTAATGTTTTATGCCTTGTCTGCTCTACAGCCAATTGTGCCTAATAATGTTTAAAAGCTAGTCGCTTGCCTATGTGCCCCGGAGTCTTTCACTTTACTCCTTTAAAGTCAGCCTCTGCCTTTCTCTTTTTCCCTACTAAGTAATCACTGTTTCTGTTACTTATAACTACTATACTTGTTATTACTTACAGAAATGCCAGAGTCAGAGCTACTGCTGCTTACTGCCCTGCCTCGCTGACGCTAGTTTGAAATCCAATACCAAGAATAAGTACACGTAGCAAGTAACAAGTAACTTTTCCAAATGGACCCTGAAACACCTAGCTGGTTTTGTCCTGTGTGGATGAAAAAAAAATTTAAAAAAACCTTCTAAAGGAAAAAAAACTTTGAAAATTCCCACACGGCTCCTTAGCAGCAACCAAAACATACATTTTTAGGAGCAAAATGTTTTTTGCAATTAACTTTCGCAATCACAGAAAACAACAACTCTCAGCAACTCTCAGTTTGAAAAAGAACTGAAAATTGAAATACGTATTACAGTACATGTAAATCATATTACTACTTCATTTTCTCCTTTCATTACTGTACATACCCAATAAAATGACAATTTTTTAGTTTTGTGAGAATGCCATTAACAATATATTGTCGGGGCACAATAATTGATATTTTGTTACAGAATTCAAGCTTTATAACAGTTTCCATCACTGGACACAAAATAAAGAAATGATGAAAAAGCCCTATAGAAGGTTCTATATAGTAAATCACACAAGATGAAAAATGGCCCAAACTATTATTCTTAAAAATCAGTATTATATCAGCAACCTATAGGATCTTCTCAGTTTGAAATACATGAGTCTGGATGTAAGAACAAGATTTACACTATTGCATAAGTCATATGCTATTTTTAATGTATACATGCTTTGAAATCTGTGAGATGAATAGGATGAGGCAGATTTGAAATCTGAAAATTATTTAAACAATTGCCTTAACATTTTAATCTGTTTTAATTATTTCTAAGTTAGTAAAATTTTGTATTTTTCCAGTAACTTCATCAAAAATAGCAAAAGCTAAAATAATTCTCCAGAAGGGTAAAGGGTTGCTGGGCAAACAAAGGGCCGATGGTTAATTGACACAGAGATTCCTATAATGTGCCAGTGGCACATTTTGTCTTTGCAACCTCAGGTAATTCAGCTCAAAGCAATTTTCTGTGTTGGGAAATATGAAGGTATTTCTAAAGATATTTTAAGTATTCTTGGCAGTGACGAAGACTGTGAGGGTATTCACAGCAGAGTAATCTCCTGATAATTTTTTTAGCAAAACCTATCCATTCACTTCTGTCCTGGGTACAACTGTTTTAAACTGCCTATAGATATTGATTAGTCTCTAACTAAGCACATTAGACTAAATAAGTCTGTAATTCAACTTAAATAGTAGTGTATACAAATAACAAGAACACTGTGCAATACGTTCAGACTTTATTGCTGGCAGGCATAGAAATTCAATAATTTATCTACTGTATATAAAGTCACTAAACTATGTGATGCCTGCTGGAGTATTCAAAACACTAGCCTTGAAAGTGTCCACAGGAAAATTAAGTAGTCAAGAGGCATGCAGTACTCCAGTCAATGGTACCATCTATCTATAGTACATTTTTATTCTATCAGGTGCACCATAAAACCTTTAACTTCAGTAACTACTACAAGAAGGAAATCACTATTAGTACAGTCTGAACTCCTGTACTGAAATATTTTATACTTAAACTTCAAGTACAGCATATTGTATTAAATGAAAATTAATGTTAGGGAATATTTGTCTTCAAATACAGTGTCATCAAAAACTGTCTCTTCATTTTCGTTTCTTTTGTTTTGCCTAAATAAATAAATACCAACTGACACTCTGAAATTCTATTATATATCTGTAATAATCTCTGCTGCAAATAAAAAGTCTGTGTCAACCACTCAGAGAAAGAGCTCACAATGACACAAAAAGCACTTCACGAAATAACAATTCAGTATCTCAAGGAATAAGCTATAAATCTTGTGAAAGAATAAAAAAATGCTTCCGAACAGGTATGGTTCCTACCAGGTTTACATCCAGCATGGTGGGGAACATGTAAAATAATACGGATATAATTATGGATAGTATCACTAGATCTCAGTGGCTTCAAATAACAGATGGCATATTTCAAGGAAGTCTGGTAGATGCAACAGAGCCAGAAAATGCTCAGCTTCTGTCTGAAGTGCTATCTGCATAAAACTGAATGATGAAATTAACACCTAAAAAAAGAAAGTAAGGTTATAACACACACTACTTCTTTGTGATGGCTGCTTGTTATTTCAGGTTATAGGGAAAACTAGTGAACATTTTTAAAGTGTGTAATTTATGTTATCAAGATCAATATGTTGAACATTTACAGATTTGTATAACTAGATTGCAGTACACAAACTAGACATTGTATTTGCCTTTGTTTTGGAAGTATAGCGTGTGTATAAATGTGCTGCAGAATTTCAACATTCTCTGCGTATAAAGATTACTACATGTGTAGTACAAATAAAAAGATGGTTATAGGCAAATCATTAAAGTGTTTGGCATATTACTGTTATGGTTAATAACAATAGGATGCCACACAATGATTATTGTTTATATATTTGAAAACTCAGTAAAGTAAATGTTGTCACAAGAATAGACAAATGGGTTTGTTTTAGATGACTAGTGTTCAGGTTCAAGTCCAAAACTGAACTGAAGACAAGTGGCAAAGATGGTGGCTTTAAAGGTCTGGACCGGAAGTGACACCATCTCGGGCACCAACCCCATGCACCAGAAGTGACATTATCACGGGGCACTGGGGAAAAGCAAAAGAGATGTCATCATGACAGGAAGTAATGTCATGATGGGCGCCAGAACCCTGTAGGATTTCCGTGAATGGTCTGCAGAGGATTGAGAGAAAAAGTCAGTGCACCTCACCACCTCCTGGTCCAGCATGGAGTAGTCATTATTCGGACCCTTTAGCTGCCTCCCATGTGCACATGTGTGACAAGGCTAAAGGGAAGAACACATTTGTGGACTAAGAGTTTCTTAACCCAAAATATTCATAAAGGATCTGGGCTTCAAAAACAACATTAAAATGCTAGTCAAAACAAAGGAAAGCAAAGTCCTGAACTTGTCTAATGAACCTTTCCCTAAATGATAAGATGTGCTGCAACCTTTTCATTGAGGAATCCAATGATTTGGTTGTATGAATATGTGAACCACCATCATAAATAGCAGCAACTGATGAAATCATATGTCCCGCCCACATGATGTCATATGTTTTTCCTGTGTGAACAACATACTAGTAATGTCAATACTGAGTAATAAAATAGTATTAGTACCAATATTAATAATAATGATAGCAATTTTAAGAGTAATAGTTCTATTGAAAATAACACCTCTGCAAATATTGATAATAAACGAAGAGAGAGAAAAACAGCATTGAGGGTAAATGAAATGCTGGTAGAGTGAGTCAAGTGATAAGTGTTGAGGGGAATGGATACTGACTTTCACTGTTCCTGGTCTTGATTCTTGTTTATTTCAATAAAACATTTTAATAATAAAAAAGGAAGTCAGGTACCTACTGCGGCCTCAGCTATATCTCCGTACCTCTAAGCAGTGGAACCCAGTTTGCTCTTCTGTTGCTGTAGTCCATACATTAAAGGTCTGCTGCATTATTTATTCAGAGACTCCCTTTATGTTAGCTCATATGAAACTGGCTGTTTCCTTCTCACCTCACTTATTAGCAAGGTGTTTTTGCATGCAGAACTATCACTAACTGTTTCATTTTTGTTTATCTCTAAACTACACATAATATAATGTGTGAAAATCCCAGAAAGGCAGCTATTTCTGGGATTCTGGAATCTCTACATCTAGCATAAGCAATCATACCATGGTCAACAACACATAGATCACATCTTACCCATTGTAAAGTCTGTTCAACCAACAACCAAGCATCTTTTTTCTTATAGAGCAAATGTACTTAATAAAATGGACACTATGCCTGCTACAGATTCTTGGACAGATTCTCATCCTTACCAGCTTTGGTCCTTTTAATTCTGCATACAACTTAGAATATCTGGGGGCTTCCTTGCTTTTAAAATTTGAACACTAATGACACCTTCAACCTTATTCATCCTTGACATATGCTTAAGTTCATTATTTCCTGTTAGTCAGAGGCAATAAGCATTCATGCTGATTCCTCTTCCTTTATATAAATACTAAATAGAGACTTATACATGTCTATGTTTTCCAACATATAACTTTTTAAGTCAGTACATTCCTCCACTGAAATCATCCTCCATAGGAGATGTGGTTAATTATCACTGACATCTTTCAAATTTTTTGAATACTAGGGGTCTTGCCCCTGCTCGCTTCACTCGCCAACCCTCTCCCCCGGCCAGCGCTATGCACCAGCCACTTCACATCTCTGCTGCTCATGTATGCGGATTTCACATTCACCGAACAACAAGTCTTTTAACTCTCTTGGATACGCCACTTCAATGGGAAGAAACACTACTTTTCCCTGATGGCAACACGAATTAGATGATCTACAAGTCTCCGACTTAAAGTTAAAATCCTAACAATATATTCAATCTCTTTTCGCTGTTCTGTTATTTCACACAGTAATAATTTCCGTTTGTTTGTGCTAATACCATCTTTACTATTCTTTTTTTGAGACTTTTGAATTTTAGTACTTTCATTATCTCTAACCTAGTCTGCATGTGTATCGCACCAACGTTTTTGAATTCTTTATGACGGTCTACTTTGTCATCTACTCTTTGTCTTTTATTTTTGGCCCCAGGTGTGGTTAAATCTTTTGCCACAAAGTCTCGTCTCGCGGGACGTGAAAGTATCTCTCTGAAAAGTCACGTCTTGTCCCTGGCTAAAAAGTCTTGTCTCGTCCCAGGTTTGCTTTATTATGATAGAGCGACAACTGCATGTATTCCATTGTCAAACAGGCTCTACAGAGTAAGAGTAATAGCACTTTTGAAAATAACAGCTCTGCAAATATTGATAATGATAAATCGCTAAAAAACAAAGAGAGTGAAAAACAGCATTTAGGATTAAAGGGGAAGGAAGAACAAAACTGGGTTTATAAGAATAAACATAGTTGTCAATAGAATGCTCTGGTAAATCAATAAATACACCTTCACCATCTTAAGTGATGTGCTATAAGAGACAGCTAGATATGATATGCATGGGCAAGTTGATGAGCCATCTTTGGCTGTTTATTAAACTTTGATAAGACTTTTATTGTTGATATTTTAAACTCAGCTAGTCTTTTATCTAAGTGAAGTACGATAAGGGGAGCATTTTGATGTCTCTCCCCATCAATAAGTCAAACATATATTAATCCATCCAAATCCATAGAAACATACATTAATCCATCCATCCATCCATCATCCATCCTGCTATATCCTAACTACAGTGTCATTAGGGTCTGCTGGAGCCAATCCCAGCCAACACAGGGTGCAAGGCAGGAAACAAACCCCGGCGCGCACACACACACACACCAAGCACACACTAGGGACAATTTAGGATCGCCAATGCACCTAACCTGCATGTCTTTGGATTGTGGGAGGAAACCAGAACACCTGGAGGAAACCCATGCAGACACGGGGAGAACATGCAAACTCCACGCAGGGAGGACCCAGGAAGCGAAGCCCTACATTAATCAATCGATCTATTTATTTGTCTTCAGACTTTCTTATTCTCGTTTAGGGTTTTAGCGAGCTAGACAATACCCAAGCAGAATAGTGAACAAAACAGAAAAAAACTATGCATGGAGAGTTGGTCCACTGCAGGGGACACTCACACACTCTCACACTTTGGAACAATTTAAGGTCATTAACCTAAAAATCATATCTTTGAAATGAGAGAGGAAAACAAAAGTAAACAGAGTGAAAGAGGTAAAGTTAGAATGTGCAGAATCCTCAGAGACAATAATCAATCTGGAATTCAAAGTCAGTCTATTTGGCCTATGAGGCAGCACTAACCACCAACACACATTCATACATTAAAACATAAGATAGAAGGAATACAAGTAAAATTTAAAATAATAAAAGAAAATATCAAACACACAGTGTAGATCTTCCTAAGGAGGCCTTTTGCCCTGAACACCCGGTGAAGTGACTTCCCCACACTTCCACCACACAAACACCAGAAAGCACACTCCCTTCTCTACTCCCACTGTTCTATCCACTGCTCCAGGCCAGATGCATTCCTCTGTAGCTACAGTGTTTGTTGATGTCCTGCACTCCTGAACCCTGTTTGCTCTTATAAAGGTAAATGAAATATATTCTGAGCTATCTTTCCACTTAAAAGAATAACCTGCCAGAATTCCATGGTGGGACTCACTCCCTACTGCCCACAGTGGTTTTACTTCTGAAGCACTATTCACAGAAAAATAGTATTCTGCCTCATACATCTCTTAAGGAAGGCCTTACTAGGATTTTCTCCTGCTTTATTCTAATTTTCTGGTACCCACTTCCTTGTCAACAAGATGACCCTGTAGTCTATGCATATATGTCAACCGTTCACTAATTATTCATTCACAAATGTTACATTCTTGTCTATCTTTAATGAAAGCAATAAAATGAACACTGCAGAATCAGTCAAGCTATCAGACTTGTCTTGAGAAAACTGCCATTGGATATTTATCATTATCAAAACTGATGAAAATGGACGCCTCCCGAAGTTTATAGTGAGGCAGGTTCCTTGCAAATCCGTCAGTGCCACTTCACAGCTCATGGAACCTGGCTTTTATTAATAAGCACCATTCAAATGCTAAGCAGGGCTCTGGTGATGATTAGATCATAGACGTTAATACTGCTGTGCAGAAGAAAAGGGGTAAAAGAATAAATGCTTTTTAATCCCATAAAAATCCATACTGGTCTATAATTATCATACAGCTACTGTAGGTATTCAGAAGCAGGTAATGAGACGGCACCAAAAATGTGACTGTAAAGATAAACTCTTCTGTACAGCTGTCAAAAAGTAGCAATGCAACTCAATAAAGAAGTGGAATTTTGTTACCCTAAAAGCATGTACTGCCAGTCTGTGGCACTGTCTACTTATCTACAAACAACATGCAAGATGCAATTTGCAAATGGTGACATTAGACGAAATAAACTGCATATCATCCTGAAAGTTAAGAATGCATATTATTGACATCTTTCTTTCTTTCTTTCTTTCTTTCTTTCTTTCTTTCTTTCTGATGATGATGATGATGATGATGATGTCACAAGATCAGCATAGCTGATAGACTTCAAAATTAGTAGGAAAATAAATACAAGTTGAAACCTTATTTTCATTTTTCCTGCTGTTTACTGTAAAGATAAGAATGCAAAAAATACATAAATTCAATCTGAAGTGAGGTGTTTTAAGCAATAGACTATATACTGTATATATAAATCTTATATATAATATATGTAAACATCTATAAATATATATGTACAGTACATACTGTTTATACAACTACTGCTGTTTGTACTACAGATACTGTACAGATACAACACTCATTAGCCTAGAATGACAAGGAGAAAACAAGATCTTAGAAATGTCTGCAAACTTATTAAAAATACTGAAATACAGTAATCCCTCGCTATATCGCGCTTCGACTTTCGCGGATTTTAAATGTAAGCATATCTAAATATATGTCACGGATTTTTCGCTGGTTCGCGGATTTCTGCGGACAATGGGTCTTTTAATTTATGGTACATGCTTCTTCAGTTTGTTTGCCCAGTTGATTTCATACAAGGGACGCTATTGGCGGATGGCTTAGAAGCTACCCAATCAGAGCATGTATTACATATTAACTAAAACTCCTCAATGATATAAGATATGCATCCCGCGCGGTGCTTGATTGTTTGCTTGTCTCTGCCTCTATCTCACCCTATCTGATATTCTCTGTGCCTGACGGAGGGGGTGTGAGCAGAGGGGCTGTTTACAAAGAGGCTGTTTGCTTAGAAGATACTGACAATCCTCTAAAAACTGCCGCTTTATCGCGGTGCTTGGCATATTTAAAAGCACAAAAGCACACGTATTGATTTTTTGATTGTTTGCTTTAATCTCGCGCTCCCTCTCTCTCTCTGATGTTCTCTGCGCCTGACGGAGGAGATGTGAGCAGAGGGGCTTTTTGCACAGTGGCTGTTTGCGTAGAAGATACTGACGCTCCTCTAAAAAATGCCGCTTTATTGCGGTGCTTCGGAATGCTTAAAAGCACACATATTGATTTTTTGATTGTTTGCTTTTCTTTGCGAGCGCTCTCTCTTTCTCTCTCACTCTGAAATTCTCTGCTCCTGATGCGGGCACTCCTTTGAAGAGAATATATATTTGCATTCTTTTAATTGTGAGAAAGAAAAAAAGATGATCTCTGTCTTGTCATGGAGCACAGTTTAAACTTTTGACTAAAGGGTGTTATTTCATGTCTAGAGGGCTCTAATAATGTTAATAGTGTGGGAGAGTTTATAAGGGCTTAAAATATATAAAAATAACCATACAAACATATAGTTTCTACTTCGCGGATTTTCACCTATCACGGGGGGTCTGGAACGCAACCCCCGCGATCGAGGAGGGATTACTGTATGCACAATATATACCATATCGTACAATCTATAATTTCCACTACGTAATCTTAAATTTGATTCCCTCTCTGTACATGATAAATAAAACTTGAATGCACTTTAGGCTAGTTTTGTTGTTCATTTCACTTTCATTTAAATTTTGTTTTATTTTCTACAATTAATATATTTGACTTAATAGTTTTTGTTACATACACCCATCTATTTGAAATTTCCCAGGAGCTAAAATAAGCAGGAACAGAGTCAGTCTGTCATGTAGTAGATTCTCATGAGAATCATCAAGAACAGTAACAATAAGATATACAACCTTAAACAAAGAATTTTTTTATGAACAAGGGCAGTACACGCAACATCCAATCAAAGTCCAAGTTTTAACATGCATATACTGTATATACAAAAATACAGAATATAAACTGTATATTCAATATGTACAGTATTTTTCTTGATTGGCTGTTCAGTAATCTAATGATCTGTAGAAAGAAACTGTCTCTGAATCAGCTGTTGCAAGTTTAAATGGTCCTGTAGTATTTGCCAATGAGAGAAGTGACTGTGCAGGATAGCTTAGGTCTTCAATAATACTTTTGCCTTTTTAAGTCAGTGTGTGTTATCTATTTTATGCCCTGAACAGAAGGCATTTGATGCGATAACAGAATGTTATGCAGCCAATGAGGACAGACTCACTGCACTAGTAGAAGCTGGTGAGAACAGATGGAGAAATGACAGCTTTTATTAGATGTCTGAGGAAGTCAAGGCATTGGTAAGCCGGCTTGACAGTAGCTGAAATGTCTTGTGCCCCTTTCAGTACATCACTGACAGAAACTCAAAGAAATTTTAAGCTGCTCCAAATTTGAACAGCGTATCCTCCAATGTAGATGGCAGTGTGTTCTACTTTCTACTTCCTAAAGTCTATGACCAGTTTCTTGGTTTTACTGACTTCAAGGGTGAGATTGTTATACTGGCACCAGTGTGTCTACAGATAAACTTCTTCTTTGTAAGCTCTCTCATCAATTTTGGTGATCAGACATATGATTGTGGTATCACTGGCAAGTTTACATGATGGAGTTGAAGCTATGTTTGGCTATGCAGTCATAGGAAAATAAAGAGTATAGCATGGGGGTTAGCACAATACTCTGTGGAGGATCTGTGCTTAGAGGATGTGATGCTGCCAGTCTGCACATGCTGAGGTCTGCCAATTCAGAAGTCTAAAATCTAGTTACAGAGAGTGCCACTAAATCTCAAGTTTAGGATATTAGTGGTTAGCTTTGATTGTTAAAATACTGAGTTGTGGTCTGTAAATACGACTCAGGTATAACACTTTTTATCATCAAGATGTGTCAGAATGGTAAGAAAAGATATGTGACTAAGATGTATAACAAGCCCGTATGTTTGAGCTTTAAAATATGTTTTAATTACTCGGTTTCAGGATACTTATCTGCTCCCATTGACTGAACGTGCTGAATTCCTAGAAGTAAAATAGTCTTGTAAACTTTAATTACCAGAAAGTGAAACACAGTTTGGAAACTGCAACATGGTTAACACTGACAAAACATAAGAAATCAGTTAGTTTCCAATATTTAATTTCTGGAGACTTTCATATATGGAATTATAATAAAACTGTGAGAAATTACAAAAATTTTGAAATCTTGAGAACACTCTTTAGAATGTGAAGTCATACATTAAGGAATAGCTTCTTCAGATTTTGCCTAAATTTTTTCCTGGGCACAAGACCATCATAGGGCATATTCACTTATATACCTAAACTCATTCAAACAACATTAAATTTATGATCTCCAACCAGCCAATTGTTTTAGGAATATGGAAAAAAACCTACTGTCAAGATCACACCATTCACCGTTTCTTTGGCACAACATTAATTTGTTCATTGCATTCGTTTTCATTTGTCTATATTTTTTACTTCAGTGATCACATTGTATAGACCATATTTCATGTGTTGTCTTGTAAGCAGTGCTATTTAGTATATTTGTTTCTAAAGGGCGATCATTGTGAAAGTTTTGTTTGTTATGATGCTATCTGATGTCTAGGCATGTTACATACATCTTATGTGACGTATAACATGATAGCACATGGGTGGCACATCTTACAGCATCTGACCTTTGATCTGTTTCAAAGAAAAACATGCTGGATAAAGTAGCATTAAATTAATAATCATAGAGTTTACAGTAAGGTTTTGAACTTTGCTTTAACTTCTATTTTGGATTTGTCCCTAGAAATTTTATTGAAAAGAATAATTTCTGTTGAACAACCCTATCAAGGGGCAATTAACACTTTTGGTCACTTTTTTAAATTTGTCCAATAGAACATTCCATATATCCTTAAGTTCACAATTTCTAAATTACCTGTTAAAAATATAGCCATTCTTTGAGAAAACCTACACATGTAAAACAGATTTTGGAGGTGTGAACTCCCACTGACTTTAAATTTGCCAGATGTGAGTAAGTGTGGATATGTACGTTAAAGGTTTATTCCTGCCTTGTTGCTGATGCCTTTGAGTCAGGCTCTAGTCCCAGTGACTCTGAATTGGAATAAGTAGATTTCATAATGGATTGTTGAATTGTGTTGTAATGTACTTTATACTATAGCTTGTCACACTGAAGTAAGTATATATATTGTTCTTGCTTTGTGACATGTCATGTGATTGTGTGCTCTGTGAAAGATGATACATAAAGACTAATTGCAGTTTCACAAAATGTCTGTCAAGATATATTGTATAATGCCATTGACTATTTTACTTTGTTTACAGACTGAGCATGCATGACTTGATCAATATACAGTACAGGCCAAAAGTTTGGACACACCTCCTCATTCAATGTGTTTTCTTTATTTTCATGACCATTTACAGCACTCCATCACTCTCCTTCTTGGTCAATTAGCCCTTACACAGCCTGGAGGTGTGTTTGGGGTCATTGTCCTGTTGAAAAATAAATGATCATCCAACTAACCTGACTTCTGCACAACACAACTGCTGGTCCCAACCCCATTGATAAAGCAAGAAATTCCACTAAATAACCCTGATAAGGCACACCTGTGAAGTGAAAACCATTTCAGGTGACTACCTGTTGAAGCTCATCGAGAGAATGCCAAGAGTGTGCAAAGCAGTAATCAGAGCAAAGGGTGGCTATTTTGAAGAAACTAGAATATAAAACATGTTTTCAGTTATTTCACCTTTTTTTGTTAAGTACATAACTCCACATGTGTTCATTCATAGTTTTGATGCCTTCAGTCACGAAAGTAAAGAAAACACATTGAATGAGGAGGTGTGTCCAAACTTTTGGCCTGTACTGTATGTGTTTTAAATTGATGCAAATGTATAGCATTTATAACACAGAATGTCTTATCAGATTTTATATTTAATGGCTACATACCTTAAATTAACATTTAGAGATGTTTTAGAATGATAGCTACAGACAGGGTTAAAAGTCAGAATTTGTTTATTAGAGTTTATTAGAACATAAACAACTAAAAAAACAGGCAAATAAATCTGAGGTTAAGCTTTATGGAGGAAAAAATGTAACAGTGTTCTTGACTTTCCATATTACAGCACACTTAAATAGGTGTTAAAAACTGCTTGCAGAAATTAGAACATTTCACTTGCAAATATTTGTTCAAGTAGCTAAATTGTATACATGAAAGAAGTAGCATGTGACAACATAATATCTGAACTAGGAATGAATAGTGTGGTTAAAATCTATAAACTAGGAATTAACAGTTTTGCTTTTCAAAAGCATTTGCATTTTTGAAGCGCAGAGATAAGTGCTGACGTTTCTGTTGAAAAATTGATACATTTTAAAATGAGTACTTTGAAATGGCATAAACCCCCACACTAAGATGTTAGTCATCAATTATACAGCAATTACTATTAATTTAGCTCTATACATTATTTTTTCACATAACTAATACACCACCATTCCTTACCCTAAATGTCTTTCAGGTGCCTACTACTGTAGCAATGCAGCCTTATCTGCCAAAGGGATAATGAATTCTAAATTATTAATTAAATGCTGAATCAGATAAAATTGCAACATTTTTTAAAATGCAAATGCACTGCATTGAATGCATTTTGGTAAAACAAATGTGTGCATAGGCAAGCACCGTTTGCCATTGAATAAGGCTGCTGTCTTACAGCTCCAGGGACACAAGTTCATTTATTATATCATATTAGGCCAGCAAACTTGTCTGAGTGAAGTTTGTGTGATCTCCCCATGCCATCCTGTAGCCTCCATCTGTATCCCAAAGGCACACATTTTAGGAAAATTGGTGACCTGGTGTACAGGAACACACTGCACTTTTTGCAAGCTCTAATTTGTGTTGTTGCCAAACAAAACATGTTAAAATAACAGATGAAATCCACCCAGCAAATTCTTTTTATACTCTTCTATAGAATCTCCTCTTTATTTCTTGCATTTTATTATCCAAACTGGTTTCATTATTTAAACTGGTAGCTCACTGTCCTGGAATCAATCTAATTGTCCTGCTTTAGATTTTACCTACCACTTTTTTGCAACATTACTATTAAAACTACACATTATGTAAAACTGTATTTATTTAAATTAAACTTGACATTTATCTGCCAAAGTCTGACTTTTTTTTTTTTGTTTTAGTTAGATCTAGGTGATCTACCAAAATTCACCTAATTCTGTGTCATCTGAAATTTCAACCAACGACCGTGTCATATTTGTACCTAAAATGTTTTAATATAAATTTAAAGGAATAGTACTCATGCCAGTCAAGGGAAAACGGAAAATGTTCCAAAATTCTGCACCATTGATGCCAAATGTCCTTCTCCTTTCACAAACCGACCACCTCAAGTTTCCCAATGGCACAATTTTTAATGAAGTTAACCAGGAGATGAGCATTTATTTCAGACAAAAAGTAAACAGAATTCTTTTTCTCAAAGATTGAGAAAGAAACACAATGAGTTTTTCAAATCAGATTGCTTGGTTGTAATCAAAGTCAGAACAGAATTGAAAAAGGTAATTCATTAAGAAAATCATATCCAATAACCATAGCCAAAACAGTAATATATACAGTGAGGGAGTTTAATGAATGAGAGTCAAAATCAGAACACCAAACTTTCTGCAAGCTCTAGTTTACTGGATGAGTCTTTACAAGGACCAGGAGGCAAACTGCCAAAAGTCAAAAAATGCAAAAATGCACAACAATTATGATGCAGACAGTTGACATAAATACAACATTTGATACAGCTCTGACATTTATGCAGACAGTTGTCACATACAAAACAAAAATGAAAACTCTGAAAGTCTCTGTGACTTGAGGATGAGCTTTAACTGCTCTAAAAAACACTGTCACCAGAAGGCAAGCTGTCACAACAAAAATCAAAACTCTGAAATCCCCTGTAACTGGAAGCTGAACATTCACCACTGAAATAAGCACTGTGACTAGATAGCAAGCTGGCACGACAAAATCAAATCTCAGAAATTCTGTGTTATTGGAAGGTGAGCCCCCATGACTCAGAAAGACACTGACTAGCGACAAGCTGTTGCCACAAAAACCAAAACTCGAAATAACACTTTGCTACGAAGGCATGCCACTACACAAAAATACAAACGTGAAAACCATTTTAATCTGAAGGTGCTTACCCCTCAGGGCTCAAACTGAAGAATCCAAAATCTCAGGAAACAGGATTCCTGTTGCTCCACTTGAATCCATTACCAAGTCTTTGTGATGTTAGTCATAGAGGCATCCCTTAGCAACCATCATGTGCACCCTAGCAACATGTTAACTCATTACTTTTTAAGAAAACTGAACTTGTGATGTACCTAAAATGTAAACAGTGAAAAATGTATATCTTCCCCATGCAAAAACATAAAAATAAATTACATACATGAAAAAGCTCAAAATCATCATTTTAAATTTTTAAAAATTAATAAACTAACAAAATGTATGAAAAGGAAAAAAAATAAGCAAGCCCAGATCGCAACAAATTCTAAAGACTAATCTCCAGCTCAGTTCACAGTTAATTCAGACTCCACTAAAATTTTCTCTTAAACATATGAACACCCATCTCTGCCCTCTTTCTTACCTTTCTAAATGATACCTATCCATTTATAATATAAATAAATATTGAAATAGGCGTTGATTTGCTTTGAACAGAGTCTTGTAAAACTTGACTTATTTGTATGGAATGTTATTTGTTATTAAAATCAATAAAATCCAAAAAAATAAAAATAAATTAATTAATATGGAAATGAGTCTGGAGTCAAAGACAACAACTATGAACTGGCATTTATTTGAACAGATTTGCCCTGTAACTGTTATAGCAAACACACCAAACCCCTATTCTACACACAGTTGCGACACATTGGGACAAAATAATTTTCTCTATCCAATAAATGAAAACATACTGTACAGACGTGAAACACAGGATTTACATGACACACCAGCAAAAAAAAAAAATCTTTCCCAATAGAGCATCCAAAACTTTATTACAATATAGCAGCCTAGCCAAGGGCCACTATATTTCACAATATCATACTTATCTCCATCTCATGGATTTAGACAGTTTTCTCTTATCTTGGTGAAAAACACTTTGACAGTTTCCCCTGAGGTTGTCGGCCAGCTCTATAAATCTGTATAGGTGTACTAGAAGCCAAACTCTACTTTTGTAATCATGTGACCTGGACTATGATAACCGAATCCACCCTAGCTCAGGTAAGAGCATATTAGTAAGGCAAGGAAGATCTCTTGCCTCCGTACCATGCATTTAAACAAATCATAACAGTGTGGCCCATTAGTTAATGCTTCGTACCTCAAATCCTGAGGTTGTGAACTCAAATGCTGTAATCGAAACTGACCATAAGCAAGTCACTTCAGCTGCCTGGGCTCCAATTGGGGACAAAAAGCAAAGGAAATGTAACTAATTTTATATGGAATGTTGTAAGCTGCCTTAGATGAAGGTGTCAGACAAGTAAAAAGCATTAATAGCACAGTCAGTGTCACTGGTGCAAATCTGAATATCAGTTCACTAATTACTGAGCTGGGCTTCACAGTGGCGCAGTGGTAGTGCTGCTGCCTCGCATTAAGGAGAACTGGGTTTGCTTCCCGGGTCCTCCCTGCATGGAGTTTGCATGTTCTCACCATGTCTGAGTGGGTTTCCTCCCACCGTCCAAAGACATGCAGGTTAGGTGCATTGGTGATCCTAAATTGTCCCTAGTGTGTGCCTGGTGTGTAGGCGTGTGTCTGTGTGTGTCCTGCAGTTGGCTGGGATTGGCTCCCGTGACCCTGTGTTAGGATATAGTGGGTTGGAGAATGACTGACTGACTGACTAATTACTGAGCACACTGCTACAGAGACATTCTTTTTTATGTGGTCCTAGCTATTGGCCCACTGATTTCAAAAATGTCTCTTCAGTGAGGAGGAAGCAGCATGACACCTGCATTGCTATATCTGATGCCCTTAGAAAATGTGCACTTCCTGCCTTGCTGTCACATTTGACAGTGATCCATTTCTGCTTCTTTGAACTGCTGTCTCCTCATTGCTCTGTAGCACCTAATGAACATTTGGCTGAGTTCCTTCATAATGCAGGTCAGTGCTCTCATTCTCAAGTTTAGCAAATCTGATCTCAATGTGCTGAAGAAGCAGATAGTTCATGCAGAAGTAGGCTGAAATACCAAGAGCAATATTGTTAAATGTTGAGAGGTTTATTAGTTTTATGTGTTAAATTAAAAAATGAAGTTGTTTCACATATAGTCACACATGCATAACCCCTCTATTTACCTCTAGGTTCTTCTTTGTAGACCCTGCATTTATATGCATGAAGCAAAGATGGACTTAAATTTACTGGTTAGAACAAACAAGTTCAGTTAAAGTGCTGATAGTAGCCACATAAATTATTACCTCTACAAAAAAGTACCTTCAGATTTTTAAATAAAACAACTGTATTATATGTACTTTAAAATGAAGGTATTTATGGGAATTAAATATTTGAGGATATGGTCAACAAGCAAAATATTATATTTACAATTCTTACCTTAATGAAGTAGGACCTAACATTTACATCTAACATTATAAGAATCTATTTTTGGCAATTAAGTTTCCTGACTGTGCTTCTTTCTATTTTTAATTAAAAAGGTCTGGCAGGTTTTTTTTTTATGTTTGAGAAGTCCGGTTTATATGCAGTTATGTTTTGAATTAGGGGAAGAGAAATTCATGTACAAATTTTATATGCAAATACCTTTTACAGGTAATTTGTTGTTTGCTGGGAGACTAAAAATGACTGGCAGAAAACATTTTTTTTTTTAGATTTGCTCAAATTTGCCAAAAGGACTTTTGGGAAAAGCCTAACAATTTATTAATATTGTTGCTTCACTTCTTTCTGGGGTCTACCTCCTATGTTGGCACGCATGTTGCTACAGTATATCATCACTGCATGTAATCGTCTGTCATGTGAGATACAGAATGGCCTTTTGATGAGGAAAGCAGCTTGGAAACATTTCTGTTTTTATTGTTCTTTAAATAGTAATTTTAGGAATTAGTGAGACAATATTACTTAAGGCAGCATGACAATTATACATAAGCGCAGATTATCATGTACAAAAGGAAAATGAAATGGAGGCTACAGGCTAATTCAGGAGAGGTATAAACAAAAACAGCAGAACTAATGCCTACAAACTACATATAGGTGTTTATATATAGATGTAAACATAGCTGTTTATGTTTGTGCCATATAATCTCCGTTAATCACTCCTTATGTTACAATAAAACTGTAATTTGTTCAAATTTCAGGGTAATGTAAATGGAAAAGACCTTCATAAAGTAAAACATATGGTTAAATAATACATATGTTCATAAGTTACATCAAATGTTAACTTATATGATTGATTTGAAATACTATGTTTGAAAAAAGTAGATTTTTTTCCACAATAATTGTATGCATGTCTGATTATGTGAAAAAACAATAACAAAGTGAAGCTACAGTAGGTTCAACACAGGTGCTGATGTCTGAACATAAGCATACACTTTAAAGGCAAAAAAATGATTTGCTAGGAACAGAAAAGTTAATCAAGAAACATAGCTGCAGTAACCAGTTCATTTGTACTACCCTAAAGTGGTCAGTATGATGATCCCTTTTTGAGTCAGTATTTGCAGACTGTATGTGATGACACTCATACTGTATCTTACAGTTAAATATAATATCACTTGATTCTTTACAATAGCACACAGAGTACCTATTTTTCTTGTTTAATAATATAATTTTTTCAACATACCTGTATTTTGCAATAAATTGAAAAAAATGATTGAAAAGGTGATTCTATTAACATTAAAATCTGCTTCCTATATTTCCTCATAATCATATGAACAAGTATTGTAACATATTTAATGCATTTTGAGAAGCATCATTATTGATCATTATAATAATGAAGGTGTCTTCACATCTGTCATTCGAAAAATCTTGGCCCTGTTGCCAAGAGAACCTAGAGGATTACAATACAAATGGAAAACCACCAAGACTTTAAGCTTCAGAGAGATGAATCTATTTGTGCTTTGACATTACTTACAAGCCACCTTTGCTGATAAGTGAGGATCCTTCTTAAGTATATCATATAAAATATAAGTATGCTTGATCTTTTTAAACATTCTTATTTGAAATTTGAATTCACCACTCTTTCTTGTTATTACAAAAGCACATTGCTATACTGTTTTAAAGTGGCTTCAAAGTAAATCATCAATATAGTCTTTATGAAGCACCTTTAGTTGTTACTATAAAGCTCATATTTAAACTAAAGTATGGTGTTTTTTCCTAAACCTTCTAATTATGACACCGAAGTTCCTGGCTAAGAAAGACAATCTAGCTTTGTTTAACGTGTCCAAAAATCCTGTATAGTCAAAGCCTATTTTCTCTCTTCTTCGTTTCTTGCTTTTAAAAAATCTTTTTCTGCTTTTAAGGGCAAGCATTTATAAGCAGATATCAATGTGAATAAATTCTTGAATATGCTGCTTGCTTAAAACATGGCAGCATCATAATCTCACAAGGTATGGCCATCCTGCCAAGGCTATCCTTCTTCAGGGTTGCCCCGATCACATGATGAAGACAGTTCTTCTTGCTTAATAAGCTATTTATGTGGCAGTGACAGTTCACTCTATCAGTCATCCTTAACACAGAACAGCAACTAATCTCCTCACTGCACAACATCACCAAGTGGCAGAGGTTGATCACATTGTCACACACTGTGGAATCAAGAAAGGAATCTGCTGCCTGGTAGAGGGAAAAAAAACTTAGCTAATAGTTACTTAATAAACTGGCCATTTTCCTTAATACAAGCAAATATCCAATTGTTATAACCAAAACCCTTTTTATAATAAGATTTAACTGTAAAAGATAGTCTTTTCAAATGCAGGTATGTGGTCAAACAATACTGTATATTGTTCTAATAGGTGCACTTTTTCTTTAACTTATGCATGCCTAATAAATGCTGTTTAACTCCATATATGATAATCCATTCATAGCCCCCATTCTGTGGTCTTAAGTCCAAAAACATGGCTGGTCCATTTTGTTGGTAGTTAGGTGGGTAATCCAATAATTACTTAGCACATTTCCTTTTGTGGTTATTAAACACTTTTTAAAGTGTCAGGTTTTCAACATTTCAGTTTTCTCTGCTATGTCAGAGAACCAAAACACTATAATAGAACCATTCTGTAATTTACTAAGTGGAAAAAAGATGACCAGAAAATCTCTATGACAAAGAATTTTAAAAGATTTCTATTTTTGTCTACAGTTCTGATTTTTTAAAAATACATTTTCCCTGCATATTGTACAGTACTAGTTATTAAACAGTAGTATCACCTGGGACTACACAATTACTAAATAACTGCACCCATTTCTTACTTTACCATTAAATCTTTACAATTCTGTAACACTTAGTACACAACCAAACACATACTCACAGGGATCTCCTTTATTTCTGCAGGTAAAAAAACACAAAAACTGTGCTCCTACACGCCTAACTAAAAATTGGTCACCCTAAAGCTCAAAGGTGCCTTTTTCAAGAAGAGTGAATTTATACCAAATAAAGGACATACTTTCAAGGGCTAAGCAGAGCATTTAGAGGTGAAAATTTGGGACAATGACTCTCAATGTTCTGCATATATTATAAAATAAAATATTTATATAAATTTCTACTTCATATACAGTATTTACAGGGTGGTCCAGATCATCTGGATGACTGATTTATACAGAGACGATTCCAGTTCGGCGCGAAGACGATTCTTTATGTCGTCAGTTTGCACACTTCTCGATGGTCCAGGATTTTTCGGGTGAGTTTCTATGTAATAAACTTAATAAGTTATAGTGTAATGGAAATTGCATAATTAGATCTGGACCACCCTATACTAATTCTGTATTTAGTAATTAGTGTATATATTTTTTTTACTTTTTTAACTGGGAGATTTTTCATTGCACTCTGCACCTGTAGTCAGTGAAGACTGCAGTACAAAAATAAGCTGTACTGTAAATAAGCAAAATAAAAAATGCTTGACTAAAACAATGTGCCTTTTATGAATTTTGCACGTTTGTTTATTGATTTATACCACTATGTTCTATTTATTTAAGCAAAATTTACAAAAGGAGTTAACATTTGTTCACTAAGAAGTAATTTTTTGCACAGTTTTAACCATTCATCTCCAGACATCTTAACCAAGTACAGGGTTGCAGTAGACAACATTAGGTGCATTGAAAAAACAAATCTAGATAAGTTGCCAGGTTTATTTCACACACACACTCAGTCACCTTGGACAAATTTAGTGTGTGCAATCAGTGTAAAAAATGTGTCTTGATGATGTGAGTGGATATCAAAGCAAACACGTATGTTGCTTTGTACCCCTATGACAACATACAAGTTTATTATTTATTCTAATATTTCATTTACCGGTATATATTCAATGCACCTTTGAAAGCTTCAGAGAATTGCTTTTAATTTGATTACACTGGAAGCTAATTTTTTTTAGTATTTATCAACAAGTAGCAACCAAATGAATGTCAAACACTACCCTCTACAACTTTTATCCCTTGCCTGTTTTAACTTCCATTAAGCAGTATTTAAATAATCATTATCTGTATATTGGAAGCTGCTTTACAACAAAGTAAAAATAAAGTAATGCTAAGGGCAAAATATAAAGGATTCATCTTAGCTTGAGGATAAGCAAAACAGCTTCTGAATCCCAGAAACACAGTAATATGAAGAGTGTGTCCCATTCTAATCACACTGCTTCATCATGTTAATTCATTTTATAATTAAGTGAAAGAAATAGAATGGGCCTTGGGAGTTTATGATGTCTGTACCTCTATCTGAAGCAGCTCTGCAGGCTGCTATCTCTCATTACCACATAACTTATCTGTCCCCCACAAGCAGTTATTATAAATATTTAACCTTGTGGCAGGACTACAGCTCAACAAAGGCAGTGTCATCTTGCCTGCACTGTTCTTGCCACCTTGGCAGTTTTTTTTTTTGGGCTTACAGGAACCACAGTATTTGGAAAGTGAATTGTTTTTACCCTCAAAATAACCTAAAAATCTCAGGTCTATGCCACATTAAAAACAGAGACCAGTAAACTGTACTTTGCAGCATAGTGTAAAAGTAAAAATGATATTTGCTTCTAGGTTTCTGAAAGTAGTGTCCAATTATCAGAGCAATCATGTAAACATAGCTACAAGGTGTATTAGTCATGTGTAGCCCAATATATTATCATTAAGGCATTACAGTAACAAATGCAAAATTTTCTTAAGTTTTAATAATAAAAAATAAAGCAGATTATGCAATATAATACCTTTGGTGTCCTTTAAAAGCACTTGTAAGTATGAAAGGTTGACCTCCTAAATAAAATGCAATACACAGCAAAAGAGCTTCACTGATTAATAAATCAACTCTGCACTGCAAAAACCAGAAGGCTCCATCTAGGCCACACATTGGGATAGACAAAATGGGACTATTTGATTCAAAGCTTGTCTTGAAAAATCATGCACTGCTCTATGGCTTAAAGAGCCAGTTCTATATTTTTGCTCTGCAAGTAAAGAAAATAGTGCCACTGTGTGTTTTGCATCTTGTAATAGCGTTTCTACAGACAACAATGCCCCCTGTCTGTTCTAAAATTACAATTTATTCTCATACCATATTAAAGTTTTCAACTTATGGCTATTGCTTCGGGTGTAAATTTAAGGTTAACATGTTGTAAAGTAATAGCACCCCATTAAAAGAGGTACACTGAAAATAATTTGAAATTATGTGTAAAGCAAAAAATATATATTGAAGCCTAGATTACAACACTTTTGAGTGTAAACTTGTCTGGTAATTAGAGCGGAAATTAATTATTTAATATTAAAATATAAACTAGCAATTAACAGTATTGTGCAATTTCTTTGATCTAAAATACACCAGATTGTAAATTTGTAGTAATAATCTGAGAGTACCTTTACACTGGCGCTGATAAGAGTTTATTTTTGTGGGAAATGGTGGAATAAGAAGAGTTGGATTCTTTTCTATATTATAATTGTTTGCTGTTTTTCTCCTTTTATTTGTCTTTACAAAATAAAAAGGTGATTACAAAAGAAGTAAAGGAAATACTTAAGGATGATGTATGAAGAGACAAAAAAAAAAACATACACAAGGTCAGGTCCCAAAGACATGGAACAAGAAAAAATATGGAACTTCAAAAATGTATTAGTGCCACTTTCCTTTATTTGAAAGAAAAAAATACGTATTTTAAACTAAATTGACGTGGCATCTTATTAACTACAAATTATGGTAGTATTTTTTAATAGCACCTTGAGTCCCTGTATTTCATTTTGGCTACTTAAGGAAAAATACATTTTAACTTACACTATAAATTATAAACCATTCTGCCCAATAATCATTAAAGATGATTAAGCTGCTTTATATTAAACATGCATTATATGATAAGCATAACTTTTCTGACTGTATATTTGTCAAATGCTTTAATTTTCCTTTTAATCTTTATTCTGAAGTAAGCAAATGACTCTGATAATACACAATGATTTGTGGAAACTCCAGATAACCACTGATTTGTGGAATGCTGTACTTGTACTACCGATGAAATGTTCATGACTGAAATAAGAATTTAAACAAATAAAAGTCACCACACCTGGGCTGAAAGACTAATTGTTCTGTACAGTAACTTTGCTTTTTTAAAGTGTATTTTAGTATGATTGAGGCGGATTTATAAAAAAGTTCAAAACTGAATCTATCAGTCTTACAATGTTTCACTCCCTCAATGAAAAAAATGTATTGCAAGCCATATCAATTCATATTTCCAAATTCCATTTTTGCATTCTGTACCCACAAGGCAAACAACACCCATAATAAGCCTCACCAGGATGACATAAGGCAACAAGGTCTACATTTCTCATCACACATCTTTAAAGTAAAGAATTGTTAGAGGTGACCTGTGGTGCTAGAACATGGGAATACAGCAAATCTTAACAGTGCAGTATAGTACAGGTCTTAATAGTAAAATGAACTTTAACAAGTCAAGCAAATGCAACCAACAAACATTTTGTGATTTTAAAGATTTATACTATATTAAGATTGCTTGGTTTTCATTGGCCAACACAATTCTAGTTTTGCCATTTTTTAAACATTTTTATGTACCAATAATAAATGTAGAAGATCATTTTTAACAGAAAGGATCTCAGTTTATTGTGTCCGCTAACTTCCTGCAAGGAGGATAAATTTATGTGACACATATAGTAACTTCAAATGACGTTTCAATACAAAACACTGACACTAGAAAACTATTGAAGAGAAACAAATAGATCAGAGGTTAGTTTTAAAAATATTTACTTTGCATCACTTTTCCCAAAAAGTAAATAGTTTTTAAATGTCTGCAGCTAAATAGACACTGATTTCTAAATATACAAGCCACCTTAGCAACAGCTTCCATTGCTAGATGCAGAATTTTCATTTTTCTCTGATTTTAAATGAAAAATTGATTAAACAAAAGACAGTCATAATAATATACTGACTTACCCTGCCAACAAGAATTGGGTCACGACCGGTAAACTCCTCTAGCACAAACATTTGATTCCAAACCCATCCTCTCTTGGCACGGCTCAAGCTTCTTTGTCTCTCGCCTGTTCCTTGCTGACCCACAAAGGATCCAGTTTGTAAACTTTTTAACTGGTTGACCGGAGCCATAGAAATATAAGGGAAAAGTGTAATCCATAGAATTAACAATGGAGTCCATATATCAGTCAACATTTCCTCCAACCGTTTTAGCATTATTCCCCAGAGAAGAAAGGTTCTTTGAGAAAATTTTATTTCTCACTTGTAAAGCTTCCAGCCTTCATATGCATTGTCCAATAAAGCTCACTCAGAGCCACACAGCATGCTTCCATTGCGCCAAACATAAATAAAATATGAAAGTCTTGCAACAGCAGCCATTGGTAGGATTCTTACAAGAAATGACCTGTAAGCATACAAAAAAATTTGGATTATAGAAAACCATTGCGTAATATATATATATATATATATATATATATATATATATATATATATATA
>JANRMT010062806.1:73655031-73707381 GCA_026402145.1 Polypterus bichir lapradei
TATATATATATATATATATATATATATATATATATATATATATATATGTATGGCTGAATATATTATTTAAGATCCATAAATCATGTAGAAAACACACTAATTGAAATTTTTGTCAATAAACCCTACTTGACCTCAGTGACAGCCCCTTCAATTTTCATGTAGGATTGAGCTAAGAACAAAATAAATAAATACATGCATACATAACAGAAATAATTAAATAAATGACACAAGTGCTTAGATGTAAATTGCACACCACAGACTGTGTGACAAGCTTTCCCTTTTTCCCTTTTTTTTTCCATTTTGCTAATTTATTTAATGTTCCTTTGAATACATAGACCTTATCTCATGTCAACATGTATTGGCCACCGCATAAATAATGCTTTTGTACTGTCACTGCCGGTCTGGCTGATTGCTGGATCCCAAGAAGCATTTGTCAAATAGTCTGCTTCTGTAAGTGCATTGCAATGCTTTACAGGTAATTGCAGAGAAGGGTTTTCTAAAACAGGAAAATAAACAAATAGAAAATTCTCAGAAGAATCTATAACACTAAAACAATGCTGAGGTAACACTGCTGTTCTGAATTGAAAAAAAAGTATTTGAGAATGTATTCAGATCTTTCTGACATCTTATATATACCATGAGTTTGAATATGTGAAGCCCTTTATTGTTTTACAGGGCACCTGGTCAGACATTTCATAACAGTATATAAACCACATAGAAACTTAGCACCTTAATAGGAAAATAATTGACTGATGAATATAGCACAATGTTTGACCTGTTTTCACTATTTTACCAACACAGTTGAAGCATGTATGAAAACTTTTTACTATTTCATTTTCTTGAAATATCTGAAACCTATCACCACTGACAACTAAAACAATGTAAAAATATAGTAATATACAACTTTGGCACTCAATCACTATTAATCTTCGCCAGTGTCCTCCATATGCCATACATAGTATAGCTGAGTGTATTTTAATTGAATATAACATCTTAAAAACACAGTATTTTAATAACAGTAAGCAATTCCTATTATTGTTTTCAGTTTTGTAAGCCTTCTTCTTTGTATAAATAGTGAAAAAAGTGTTTTTCACAGAAATCAAGCCTAAGCAATTAAAGGTTAAACCTACTCAGACACTCTATGGATGAATTATAAAGTAGTTTTTATTCTAAGTAACACAGCAGCACATCTCAGGCCTGCCATACTTATAAACTAGCTTTGGTAACAGTAATCCCTATTTTGTGACAAATTGCTGAATGTTTTATTTAGCATTACAATCATATACTCTTAATTAAATGCAGTTAACTGTGATGTCTATTGTTAATCTGTTGTCCTAATTACAAATGCAAGTTTGCTTTGCTCGTATTTGTTTAACTAAGTGCACTGTTTAACTTTTTTATTTTGAGTTTCACACAATCTAATTTACTTCTAACAATTTTCAAAAGTATTTTCATTAAAATACAACGTTTAACTTATCCAACTTGAATAAAAATGAAATCGCTCTTCCTGTCATATATTTATACCATCCTAGTACAGCATTCACATCATCAAGAGCTGTCTACTGTAGCTGTAAATCTACACAAATGTTGTTTTTTAAGAGGAAGAGGCTAAAGATCTTTCAGTGGTAATTTCAATATTTGATTAATCTACAACTGCATTCTTTTCTTGGAATTTAAATTAAACTCATGCACACAAATGCATGTAGGCACATTTATACAGACATTAATTCCTTTGAGTTACTAGAGGGCTTTCTTTAGAACATCATGCGTGTTTAACAGTGTTCAAAAAAACTTTAAATTAATGATAGCATATAATTGGCTGTACTGCATAAGCACTTTATATTTACAGATTTCTTATTAACTAATGAAAGCATTTGCATGCAATTTTTGGAAATGTGTTTAAAATGTTTTAATGAGTATACTTTTAGTAGTACAATCTATTATGTTTTAAACAGCATTAAAGATGTTGTAATTGCTTATATCATTGGAACATTAAAAACCTGGCAAACATCTTTTAAACTTTGACAATACTACTTCAGAAAAGGTTTTAATACAACATGAAATTGTCCCACTATCATGGGAAAATATCCTTAAATATGCCCTTTACTTATACTACATACAGAAGCACTGAAAAATATTTAATCCTGGGACATCTTAATACCTTTAAGGACTTATGAAAGTCCTCTGCCGGCTTATAAAAGCGCTTATGAAAATATCCTCCAAAGCTATTTAGCAGTTCTATGTGAATCTGAATTGCTTTTAAAGGACTTTAATCTTATGACATTTTCATACTCTTATGAAAATGCCCCTTGGTATTCCATAACAGAACAAAAACAGAAAGAGCGTAGTGGCCAATAACATTTTTTTTTCTAGAGGATTGCATTTTATTAAATGAGACATTACAAAATAACTAAGCACCTATATGGGAAACAATATGAAATATGAATGTGTTACACTTCTGTAGCGAATGGTCAAACTCATAAAATGATTAAATAAAACTGAACAGGGTGGACAATAAATGACCCACTGAGTTATGTTACTATTAGGCTTTTTATGTGTAATTTGTCTTTGTCTTTAATTACTATACATCTTTTTTGCCATAAATTAGATTTCCATTTTCAGTTTTTAGTTTCCACAGGGCACATAACATGATAGTCTAGCTGTTTTAGATAAAAACTGACAAACAGCCTACCAGGGTGATCGCTCCAAGATTGTTCAAAGCGGAGTCTCTGTTACACATTGAAATAAAATCTTGACTAATGTGAAAGGTAGTGCTGTTTTTCCTTTAAAAACTCAAATTGGTGAATATTGACAAAATCCACCAATGAATGGAAGGTGCAAAGACAGACAACAGGCATCTCAAGCAATGCACTACACCAAGGACTTTTTCCTAAGCACATCCATTACCCTTGACTATAATGAGATGTACCTATTAGACACAAGGGCCCACGCCACTTCAATAAGTATGCCTTACTAAGACATTGGACAAAGAGGCATCACTTTCATTTTTGCATATCCACACCGATGATTGTTTTCGCTCAGTATATTGCTTTCATGTTTTTTATTACTACATCCCCATCATACTATGGCATCTAAAGAAGAAAACACAAATGGTATACAGATGGTGTCAGGAATAACAAAATGCAGCCCACTGATACACTTGCAGCATTTGCCATGTTTAGTGACACGAATGAGATTATGTACATGAACACAGCGTTTACAATACAGATTACAGAAACGCTACAGAAAATAATCGCTTGTTCTAGTTTTTATTAAAACTATCCCATTTGTCTCGTTGGAAAGTACAATGAAAGGTGATAACAATTTACTTCTTTTGTGCCCAAATCACAATCTCATGTAACGGCACTGCGTGTAGTTTTTACCCATGCATCAAAGCGTTGCAGGATATCAGTACACGGATTGCCCTAAGCACGTCCGTAATTTAACATCCCTTTGTATGAACTTGATGGGCTCACCGGACTGCAGCCGCCATCCCCCAGCTACTCCAGAGACAGACTGGCAGGTAAAGGGCATCGTTCTAATTCCAAGAGATGAATTTCAAAAAGTAAAGCGTTTAGCATATATAACGCGTTAATCTTAGCCTAGTCCTAGCATTTCAGAGTCCTCAGGTTTATTCAGTCAGGTAATGAAGTTTCTAACGCACGGTCCTTTATTGGTGGAATTGTTTTAAACAGTCCCCATAATCTTCTGAAGTCTTTTAGCAAAATACACGTTCGTTATTTGAATAATTGCTCACATTTCACGCTCACTGCTGATATATTTCATCTGCCAAGCCTGATTGATCGATTATGGACCAAATTCCTGTTGCCTCAATGATTATGTGAATGTAAAATCTACAAAGCCAAAAACGTTGCCTGAAGAAACCGTATTCGCCCTTTTTAGAATGTAATTAAGTTAGCGAACATTTTTTACTGTAAACTTTTAAAGGCAGAATGCAAAATGATTAAAACTCTAAATAACGTACTTATTCACAGCCATATGACAATGGACATTCTTTATTTAAATAAATAAATAAATACAACTAAAGTGACACACTAAACGAGGCTGCATCTGTAACCTTAAATTCACTGAATGACGACGTCTTTCTTTTTAAAAGGTCTCTACCGACTTAACAAGAGTTATTCTGCAAGCACAGATGCCGCGATTTTCTTTTTAGCAGTGATTTATCTCAATACGGAATGAACAACGAAAGAGCGTTTCAAAGTACGCGTGCTTTTTAACATCTCTGCCACCTCGGTGATCACTAATCAGAAGATGCCTTTTAATTTCTTTGTAAGCGCAGCCCCAGCATAAAAAGGTCCTACTAATTATCTTTCTCTTTTCCATATGCAAGAACTTGATGGGTGTTTTGGCAAAGGAGCAAAAAAAAAAAAAAAACAACAACAAGTAAATGAAGTTTATTTGTAAATCAAAGCTGTTAAACGTCTTTTATTTGATATTTGATATATAAAAGGTACACATTCGGCTTTCTAAAGGTACGAGCAGGTGTTTGCAATTTCCACTGTGTGAGCACAGTGTTGTAAAACCATGCTAAAATGTAACTCTTTGACATTTAAAAGCAGAGATAGCATGTTGCTGATTGGTAATAAATGCGCATTTCAAACCCACAAGGTAATCGGCATGATGTCAATACTATGCACCAGCACGCATCTCAGGTTATATTAAGCCTTTACTTGTATATTTATCACCCAAGTACTTACAGTCATATTTTACTCTTTGCAGCATGATGAGAGAAATAAAAAGATCGGTATATCCAAGAAATGATCAACGACCAATGCACCGTGAGTCTGGATGGATGATCACGGTGTGTCACCGCATGCTGCAGACATTGGAAAGCATATACATGAACATACAGAGCTATACATCTCCAGCGATCCAGCCTGGTGAATGCAACTGTAGAGAGATGTGCAGAAGAGTTCGAAGCGGAGCGAAGAGCCTCCTCCTCGCAGCTCTCATTGGGCCGATCTGGAGGCTGGTCCATTGGTTAGAAATTAATGCACGCGTCTCCATCAGGGGAATACGCAACTTTTATGGCTTCGCAGTTCAGCTTTCAAAGGCACGGAATGCCATTTTCCTTTAACGCGGTCGAGAAGTATATTTATATTCACAGTTCTTTAGTTTATGACACCTTATTGATTAGCGGGATCGGTATGAGAAAGGGCATTATTTCTTCAGACATTTCCCATTGTGAATGACAGCCTCATAAGCAGCCGCGGTAGGCACAACGCTACAAGTCTTAAATCTTTCCTTCCTCGGAGGCAGAACAGCAGCGGTGCGGTGCCTTTCTTTTAGTCTCGCTCTTGACATAACCCGACCTAGCAATCGCTTTCTTAATCATTTTCAGCCTTTCCGTTGCTCAGTCCTGGGATTATAATTTGTGTAAGTAAAGGTTTAAAGATTAATGTATGTCGCATCATTAGGTGCCTGACAAGTCTGCTTCAGAATTCTTATGATTTTCACTGGTATACTTTCTTTACAGCGTCGAGTTCTGGTATACTGTAATACGATTTTGCCTTTTTATTTTTAAATGATATAACTGCGAGGTAAAGAGTGCTACCGTAACACGTAATTTCGTGAAGAAATATAAGGACGTGCACCTCTGCCAAGTTCATTACATGGTATCCCTCCTCCACTATAATTCGTTGCATCGACGTTTACAGGTGGCTCTTTGTTTTATAAATAATACGTTGAGGTTTATTCCACCAGCAAACTGAACAATGGTAATCAGTCTATGTGCATTTGTAATTCCCGTAAATGTATTTTGCAGAGTGTAACATCAGCTGAAGTCTATCAATTTCACAACCGATTTCATATATTTAAGTGATGCTAAGTTCTGCTTCAGTACACACAACCTGCACGTCTTTTGGTTAGCCATGATACATCATTTGCAGAAATCTTATTTCTACGGCAGTAATAACCAGTCAAGCTTAATAATGATTGTCTACAACATTGTATGTGGGCAGGTGCAATATGTTTTTAAAAAGAAAATGTGTCTGCTCTCTTATTTTTACTGTATATTTTAAGGATATATTTCAGCACTGAGCTATTTGAACTTACGTCGATGTCTATATAGTGCCCTGCATGGTATAGAACAAAATCCGTTTTTGCAAGTACTTTTTTTTTTAATATAAAGCATTCGTACAAAATGAAAATTATGAATTTGTCGAGCCACTTACATTATGCTTGACATGTAATCCAGCTCAGTGTTTCCACAGTAGAATAAAGAATTGTAAAATTTGATCACCTTGACACAAACAACGCTAGGATTAGGTTTAATTTCATTTTGCATCACAAAGAGCTAAAGTTAGCTCCAAAGTAATTAGTAGTTATTCAAAGTAATTAGAAATTGGATCAATATATATAATATGGTATTAAATATACTGTTATCATTTACTATTTCTGTACCTGCATAATTCATTAACATTTCCACAGAGTAGCTTTTATATTAAAAAAAGCACATATTTTAAGTTTTTTTGAGTATTTATTAAAAATAATTAGAAAATATCCTTCACAGTCCTACATGATAAATGCTACAAGAAGTTAAATACCAGAATCCACTTTTCTGTCCTCATTTACTCTACAGAACGTTTAGTTATCAACTACAAATCAGGATTTACTTGTAAAGTGGCTAGATGCATTTGTCTGACACAGCTTGTATAATTACTTAGTTTACCTTAAAATACAATGATCATGATACTTAAAAACCCAATAAACAGTAAAATCAAAGAATGGTCAATGTCAGAATTGGTAAGTATGCACTCCGTGTTTCACTCTTACCTTATTTGATTAGTAAGATGTGCAATATTCTTAGCTTGTCAACTGAGAAGGGCACTATATACAAAGAAACCAGCAGCATTTTATAGCACATTCTGAAATGTGATACGCTGTATGTGATCTTCTGTAAGTGAAAATATTCTTGGTTGCTGTGGGTGTCACACTGAGAGAATAGTTACAAAATAAAGTAGACATTTACAATAAAACTAAATCCTTGAAATAGTTTAAGTATTCTGAGAAGTTTGAGTATTTCCCAAAAGTAGCATATGCAAGTATGGGACCTCCACTTAGTGATTTCCAGTGCGTTGATTTGTGTAGTGTATTAATATAAATATATTCAGAAAAATACCTAAATGTGTGAGAGTGTGCATGCCAATAAGAAAAAAAAATTCTAATTTATTAAAGCCATACTAGAATATCACAGTAACAACCAGAAAATAAAATAATCCTCTTATTTGATTGGTAAATTATATATTTTTTACATCTTTTTAAAATACTGTAAAAAGAGGTAAACAAATTATTAATCAGTGTAACTATGTTGTTTAAAAATAAACACTAACTCAAAATTATTCAGTTATATCAAGGAATGTATGCACATTTGTGAAATCTGAAGATTTGCATTTTGTATGCGAAATTGTACTATTTAAGCATGAACAATAATGGTAACGCGCTTACAGATAATAAAAAGCATTAGGTATGGAATTGTAAGGCACTGCTTGGCTGTAATTGATTTGTATTGTTTATAATCTAGAGTAGGAACAATGAAAAACAAATGAATGACTCTAAAGAGAAAAGATGGGGGAATGTTATATTTATGCAAAATAATCATATGAGCCACTCTACTCTATGAAGCAACAGGTTCGTGAAATTAGATATGAAATTAATAAAGGACAAAGAAAACTGCCAGAAGCCTTTCAAGTGGTTACAGCATGTAGTAGATTTTCATGCAGTGAGCTAGACATTTGTATACCTGCAGCTTTGCTGAGCTAAGTGCCCTCTAGTGTGCAATAATGAACCAGCTTTCATGCTTTGCCAAAACAATGTACTAATGGTCAGTTATATAAAACCTTGGGGAAATAAAAACAGATAAGTACATTAACTACATTGAAAGTAAAATGTGCATTCAGTTGTAAATAAGTAAGAAGATTCAGGTAGGTAGGTATGTCCTTTTTAGAATATGAAGTGATATATATTTTTTATAAGATTTACATTTACATTAATTATTAGTGAATTTCAATACAAATAATTTTAATGTTAAGTAATATATAATGCAGATTATATAAAACAAATATTTAATTAAGGTTATCCCATCATTTAATTATATGATTGCATTGACACCACCGGAAACTAACATAAATTATGTTTTTTTAATGTTTGCATTGAATCAAGTATGTCAAATTTTCTTTATTGTATATAACATGCATATGTTTATAATGTATATAATTATATCATTGAAACACATGAAGTGTTCCACTCCAACTTTTTGTGGGCAGGTCATATAGATTATAAATGCATTTCAAATTTTAATCTTTAAAGTTGTGCTTAAACAGCAGTTCAAAATAATGGTGAACATCTACATCTCAGTTCTTTTCATGTTATTAAAAACATAATAGTTTATTTTTATTACCTTGTACATAAATAATACTGTTTACAGTTAATTAGAGCTTTGGAAATATGGTCTTTAAAATATGCAAATTCACTTTAGGTATTTTTAATTAACATTGAATATTGTCATGTGCCAGCATTACATTTTGTGCAGAAAAATCATGCATGGCTTACTGCTGCTCTCTATTTTTATTTTGAATCATTATGCTTTTTATAACAATAAGCCATTTAAGTAATATTTTATCCTTATCATATTTGTCTGTACCCTGAAAACAAAGTGAGCACAATAGGCAGGCTTATTCTGAAAACCAGTTGATTGCTTGTTGTAAAAGCTTGTTATAATATTATTGCATTGTAATTTTAAATCAATCTATACTTTTCATCCTGTCGCAAATACAATTAAGTGGTAGATGATATTTTTAAAAGATTTCAAGAAGGAGTTAATTGATATAACTGACTTAAAGCTGCCCCTAATACTTATAGCCAACAGTATAAATATCTGAAAACGTTTAAATACAACCCACGTTCACCAACTTCTGCAATCTAATCTTTTTTTCCCACTTCAGAGCCCACGAGACAGGCTTTCAACTGAAAAGCTCCACATGAAAGATACAACCAAAGCAGCTCGGCTCCTGACTTACAACAGTGATTATAAACAACAAAGCAACTTTTTACACCCAACATCTAAAACGTTGACTCCTTGATCAAAAGACATCACAATTCTTGTGTCAGTAAAAGTAAATTGTTTCACTTCTCAATGTAGTGGGTCTATTATAAAAAGACACTTTTTACATTCTTTCTTAACACTTCATATTGTGCACTTTGAATAATTACTGGACTTTTGCTCTAAATATAGGAGCTCTGACTTAATGCCATCAGTTACTTATAGTACCCTCATCGAGTAAAACAGGAAAGTCATGAGATAAAATTAATGGTAAGACTCTGTTGTTTTCCAATTTATATATACTGTACATACTTGTTTGGGTTGTTTTGTGTAAATTAAAGTCTAACTGAGTTTTATGAATCTGAGTAAATTTTAATTCAGAATATCCTTCTTTGCTATTTACTTGTACATTGCTTCTATTTTTTGAGTCTTGATATGATGATTCATTTTGATAAATGCACTGTACATATTTGAAACCTAATATTTTACTAAGAGTATGAATGCTGAAACTTAAGAATTATAGTTGTCAGATAGGATATGGTAAATATGATTAAAAACTTGACAGGGAAAAGTAAAATGTGTCATTTTTTAAAAAACTATGAATCTTTCAGATTAACATGCAACTACACAATGTCGTGCATAACAAACAAGCCACTTTTCATTGGTTTCCCTAAATGCTTCTTTATTGGCCACTTTTTAAGTGAGAATAAAGACTACTTTTTTTAACATGACCCCTGAAATTGCCTACAAAAAGCATTATAATTTGCTTGACATTACTTTTTATTTATTCAGTGGAACAAAATAAAGTTTTGAAAAGTAAAATGATGTCAACATAATATCATAATTTAATAAGCAAACATTAGCACATACTGTAAATAAGTACTAAATCTAGCAACTATTTTTTCTAAGTCAAATGCTAACAAAATAATGGAAACATGCCATCAAAGTAAAACACAGTTTTGTAAAGAACATTTTCTTCCTGTAGATGAATACAGTTTACCAAGCATGTACAAGGCACCCTTTTCCAAACTAAGAAAAAACAAAAGTGGGATTATATAGTATATATATATATAATATATAATCCTAAACCTAAAAGTGCAACTGTGGAATTTTTATCTGGCTTATATTAATACCTACATATATATGTTTGGTATCATTCTTTTCAGAATTTATTGAACTTTAATGTGATGTTGTTAGATTTTCAGATTCTTATTTTGTTTTTAAATTATAAACTAAAAAATATCATGTCTCGTGAGATGGGACTTTGTGACAAAAGATTTAACCACGCATGGGGCTGGAAATAAAACACAAAGTGTAAGACAGTTGCTGTACAGGCTTTTAAATATTCAAAGCGCCGTGTGAGATGCAGATCATGTGGCACGCAGCAGCAGCAATCCAGCAGCTGATCGAGCAAAGAGGAGGTAAAAAAAACCTGCATTTGTTTTGTATCACCGTTTAAGAGGGGGTTTCGGAGGAGTGACCACATCTCCTTGGGGTGTGTTTAGCCCCCCTCTTCACAACAACAAGTATATATGTATGTATATATATATATATATATATATATATACTGTATATAAAATACACACACAAACATATACATATAATTTTTATAATCCATAATCAGTGTGCAGTGTTTCACAACCTTTTCTATACACCACACCCTTACAAAATGTTTGACTTGTGCTTGCACCCACTAAAAAAGTAATGTCACATTTGCAGTGGAATAAGTCAAATTTCAAATTTTTAAACCATATGCAGTACTGCAGGTGAACAAATTGAACTCAAAAATTAAACTCTTAACTCAGTGCATACAATTTTAACTTAAATTGAGCAGTTTACCTTTATAAATCTCAATAATTTTGTAAATGTGACTCCCGTGAAGCTTAGACACTCAATTGGTGATCATGGGGTTGCTGTATTCCATGAAGCATTGAATACTGCCAAGGAAATGACACACAATCGAGGGGTTTGGGAGATATAAGACCCCCATGAAGCAACCAGTGCCAGCATGATGCTAAGCAATGAAACATAGTTGATGAGCTTTGTCCCCATATAACACCTGCACTTCAGTTCAAAAGCAGATGTGCCACACAGTTAAAACTGCTGTTTAACTGCCAGGACCACCAGCAGGAGCCACATCCAGTTTAGCCCCCTTTTTTCCCCCTGGCAAAGTGTCAATCTAACCTTGAAATCAGTGACATTTCACAATCAGGTCTTGCACATAAATCAATACTAGACCTCATCCTTCTTTACAGATCATTGCAAGGTCCAAATTCCATTCTATTAAAAACAGTTATTTGCCTCTCTGCATCTCATTCACTGGTGACAATTTCATGAGCAGTGCTTGATTCTTTTTATATCATAGAACAAAACAATGCAAGACACTGATTGCACCATGACAAAGTTGGACAATGCGCTTCACTCTATTTGGGCGCAATTCGCAGACCCTTGAAATGCTACATGCCATGACATCATGGAGTGACAGTAACTATGAAATCGTAGAGTATGTGTGGATTGGTCTCTCTCCGTCGGCTTTGCACATCAGAGCACTGCCATTTTTCCTCATTCGTCTTTGCAAAACTGCCCAGGCTCTGTCAGGTTTCTTGGGGGTCATGAGTGAACACACCTTTTCAAGTCCAGCCACAAATTCTTAGTTGGATTAAGATCTGTGCCCATATTTACCAAGCATCTCAGAATTATTCCAAAGAATTGTACTAAAAGTTTGAAAAAGGATAAGAATTTGTCCTACCCAGAGTAGGACATACAAAGTATTTATGAAGTACCTACACTCCAGCTAGGAGTAGGAGGCCATGTTTGAAAATGAAAGACATCACAATTTTATGGCAAACTGAGCTACAACGCAACACTTTATAGTTTTCTGATACTAATGCAAAGGCTTCACCACAAAGGTAATACATAATATTCAAAGGGACGTGATTACGTTCAAATAAAAGATTTATGCCACTCTCATGAAGTACTGAAGTACCAGTGAACTGGACCATTCGCAATGGTATCAAGAATAATACTGTAATGATCACTGAGATGGAAAGACTAAGACACACACACTGAATGAGAGTAGAGCCCAGTAATGGCCATATTTATTTAACAGTGAATGATCAACAGCTGTACTTCCAGAAGAATCACCCTTCCGTTGTTATGGCCACAAGAAACACCTCATAAAGTAATATAATGACATTGGACATGGCTATTCGACCACTGTTTCTGAAGTCACATTCACTTTTCCAATGTTCCTGATCATCTTCCAGAGTTGTGTGACATGCCCCCCCCCCCCTTATCTTTTGCAAGGCTCTATTTATCCAATGCCCTTGAAGTCTCTGCCTACTGTCTTGAATCTTCCCAGGCTTGAAAACCTGTAAATATTCCAGGAGTTAATGAAATGCAAAGCTCAGTGTACCTGTCTGACACTTCACTGTCAAATAACCCATCCAGTCCTACCTATGTTCAGGGTAATATGCTGGCTATACTATACACTTTGCATTGATGAACACCTATTTGTTTGCTCATGTATGCTCATTCATTACCTTAAACTTTGACATACAGTAGATGGATCGATCATGTGACATACAAGATTTGTTACAAATATTATTGCAACTCTGTCAAACTGATATCTTTTTAAGAGTTAATTGTTGTCCAGTTTCCAAAATATTATGTCTTTCCTGGGAATGTGCATGCTGATCTCTGTTGTTTTTATGCCATTCTTATGTAACTTTGGCTTTATGCTTGGGTGTTGTCTTCCTAGAAAATGAATTGTTTCCCAATACGTAGGTTTCTTGCAGACTGTACCAGGTTTGTCTCCAGAATTTCATTGTATTTAATTGAATTCATTTTACCATTATAAGTCTTCCATGACCTGCTGCATGGAAGAATCCTAACAAGATGATGTTTCTACCACCACGCTTTAAAGTGGAAATACAGTGTTTAACTTGGCATTTAGTCTGATGGCCAAAAAGCTTTCTGCCAAACTCCAGCCGAGATGTGCATTTTTTTTTAAAGAGTGGCTTTCTCTTTGCCATTCTCCTATTAAGTTGCAGCTGGTGAAGCACCTGGGCAGCATTTGTTGTTTGCACAGTCTCTTCAGTCTCATACACTGTAACTCCTTCCAGAGTTCCCATAGATCTGTTGGTGGTTTCCCTCACTTGTCTTCTTCTAGCAGGATTACTCTGTTTTTCTAGGTGGCAATCTGTAAGCAGATTGGCAGCTTTATCATACTCTTTCCATTTCTTAATTATTGATTTCACTGAACTCCAAGAGATATTCAGTGTCTTAGATATATTCTTGTATCAATCACCTGACATCACCTGTGCTTTTCAATCATCCTTTCATGGAGTTACTTGGAGTGTTTTTTGTCTTTATTTTGTAGATTAGGCCACTATACTGACTCACCACAAACTGGACCTTCCAGATTTAGTAAATTTATAATACACTCAATTGAAAGCCCACAAAGGTGATCTAAAAAAGGTCTAAAAGTTGATTTAACTGATTCTGTCATTTCTAAAACCAATTGGCTACACCAGTGATGAAATAAGTATTCAACCCCTTTAATATAACATACTTATATTATCAGTTATTTTGGATTTTATATCTGTAATTTATATATTTGTAATGTGTGTATGTGTAATTAATTAATACCACTTTAAATTGTTTTCACTTTGACTGTAAAGAGTTGTTTTTTTGTTGCTCAGTGTCAAGCAAAATTTTATCCACTGTGATTCAACAGTAAAATGTGAAAAATTCCAGGAGAGTGAATAGTGTAATATTGTGTATGTGTATATAGTGGCGGACGGCCAGAGTCCTTGCGCCCTGACCATGGAAGGACCAGAGGAGAGAATATTTCCAGGAAAGGCACATGGGCATTTCGAGGGCCTTATTTGGCTTCGTAGGGCACCTAGAGTCCTTCCATGTGCCCTATAAAGGCAGCCAGTCACCACCACTCAATAGCCAGAGTCAGGAGGAGGAGGACAAAGCCTGAGGAGAAGTGGAGGCGGATGGACTGGCAGCAAGAAGGAACTGTATGGTACTGTGTGGTGGTTTGTGCAATATCTGTGAAACTGTAAATAAACCATATGCTGGGTGCAAAACACAGCTGTCTGCCTTTCTGTGTCAGGGATATACAGTGGTTTGAAAAACTATTTGCCCCCTTCCTGATTTCTTATTCTTTTGCATGTTTGTCACACAAAATGTTTCTGATCATCAAACACATTTAACCATTAGTCAAATATAACACAAGTAAACACAAAATGCAGTTTTTAAATGATGGTTTTTATTATTTAGGGAGAAAAAAAATCCAAACCTACATGGCCCTGTGTGAAAAAGTAATTGCCCCCTGAACCTAATAACTGGTTGGGCCACCCTTAGCAGCAATAACTGCAATCAAGCGTTTGCGATAACTTGCAATGAGTCTTTTACAGCGCTCTGGAGGAATTTTGGTCCACTCATCTTTGCAGAATTGTTGTAATTCAGCTTTATTTGAGGGTTTTCTAGCATGAACCGCCTTTTTAAGGTCATACCGTAGCATCTCAATTGGATTCAGGTCAGGACTTTGACTAGGCCACTCCAAAGTCTTCATTTTGTTTTTCTTCAGCCATTCAGAGGTGGATTTGCTGGTGTGTTTTGGGTCATTGTCCTGTTGCAGCACCCAAGATCACTTCAGCTTGAGTTGACGAACAGATGGCCGGACATTCTCCTTCAGGATTTTTTGGTAGACAGTAGAATTCATGGTTCCATCTATCACAGCAAGCCTTCCAGGTCCTGAAGCAGCAAAACAACCCCAGACCATCACACTACCACCACCATATTTTACTGTTGGTATGATGTTCTTTTTCTGAAATGCTGTGTTCCTTTTACGCCAGATGTAACGGGACATTTGCCTTCCAAAAAGTTCAACTTTTGTCTCATCAGTCCACAAGGTATTTTCCCAAAGGTCTTGGCAATCATTGAGATGTTTCTTAGCAAAATTGAGACGAGCCCTAATGTTCTTTTTGCTTAACAGTGGTTTGCGTCTTGGAAATCTGCCATGCAGGCCGTTTTTGCCCAGTCTCTTTCTTATGGTGGAGTCGGGAACACTGACCTTAATTGAGGCAAGTGAGGCCTGCAGTTCTTTAGACGTTGTCCTGGGGTCTTTTGTGACCTCTCGGATGAGTCGTCTCTGCGCTCTTGGGGTAATTTTGGTCGGCCGGCCACTCCTGGGAAGGTTCACCACTGTTCCATGTTTTTGCCATTTGTGGATAATGGCTCTCACTGTGGTTCGCTGGATTCCCAAAGCTTTAGAAATGGCTTTATAACCTTTACCAGACTGATAGATCTCAATTACTTCTGTTCTCATTTGTTCCTGAATTTCTTTGGATCTTGGCGTGATGTCTAGCTTTTGAGGTGCTTTTGGTCTACTTCTCTGTGTCAGGCAGCTCCTATTTAAGTGATTTCTTGATTGAAACAGGTGTGGCAGTAATCAGGCCTGGGGGTGGCTACGGAAATTGAACTCAGGTGTGATACACCACAGTTAGGTTATTTTTTAACAAGGGGCAATTACTTTTTCACACAGGGCCATGTAGGTTTGGATTTTTTTTCTCCCTAAATAATAAAAACCATCATTTAAAAACTGCATTTTGTGTTTACTTGTGTTATATTTTACTAATGGTTACATGTGTTTGATGATCAGAAACATTTTGTGTGACAAACATGTAAAAGAATAAGAAATCAGGAAGGGGGCAAATAGTTTTTCACAGCACTGTAGCAGCTATACACTTTCAGGCATCACAAAATATATATACATATATATGTGGTGGGCTGACGCCCTGCCTGGGGTTTGTTCCTGCCTTGCGCCCTGTGTTGGCTGGGATTGGCTCCAGCAGACCCCTGTGTTAGGATATAGCGAGTTGGACAATGACTGACTGACTACATATATTATATATAATCTGATCTCGGCAGTATCTGCAAGGACAGGACAGACCTTGAATTTCTTCTGAGTATTGAGTTCTCAAAAGACTTAATTAATTTGCATTTCTTTACCTAACTAATGCTTTTCAGTTTCTTAATATATGGATTGCATTGTAAGCTTCATTGATCTTCATAGCTAATCCTTTGCATGAATTTCACTTCTGGTCAAGAAATTTCAAATTACAAATGTAGTTGTTTTTGTTAGTGTATTATTGGTGTTTGTGTAAGAAGTGTCATCCCAACAATAATGGACACAAAGTAGGAATCAACTCTGGACAATGGACCAGTCCATCACAAGGAGCACACATGGGCCAGTTGAGAGTCAACTATTAACCTAATATTACAACCACTTGGGGATGTGGGAAAAAATCCCACAAAGAATATATAAATTACAGATGGGCAACAGTTGGGTGCAAGATTTAAAACCTGGACACACGGTCTGTGAGCCAGGAACAGTAGTACATTGTGCTGCCATGCCATCATGTATCATCAATGTTATGTTAAATTGCAACTTTCCCAGATCAAACTTTCATGCAAGTTTCTAGTCTCTACAATGCATTTTTGTAATCAGGTATTACTAAAAAATATATTACTTTAGAAGTATGCTTCTGCCATACACTGAGACAGCAAAACACACCGCTTATGATGTCAATTTTAAATTGACTTTACAAATTTTCAGAACAGTACCTCACATAATCTCCTGCATATTTCCCAACTCTTTTCCTAATTTTCTGACACTGTTTTTTGGGAATAATGAATCATAAAGCAACCAAATCAAATAGATGTTTAAAAAGTGTTTTTTTTTTTTCAAAAAGAAGAAGACTCAATAGTATTTTACTTGTGCAAATAAACGTAATAGTGCCAGTGAGCCTAACACGGCATTTAATAGTATAAATGTTCCTGTGATTCAGTGTAATAAAATTTGCAGCATTATTCTTCATTGAATCTTATTTTTTACTGTATAAGTACAAGACATCATCATTTAAAAAAGGTGGTGTGTATGTATAATTAGAATAAAAGAACAAAACAAAGATTAGTTATTTAATGTCAAAGGTATGGTTTATTACCTGATATATTTTGTGCAAACTTAGGCAAGATGATGTTTAATATGCAATTGGGGCAGCACTATGTGGGCTAATTGTGATTATTTGCACAGTTCCATAGCTAATGCAACAGCTACTCTTTTAAACTGAGTGAAAAACATCTGGATCCTTTGCAGTTTGCCTGCCAGACACATATAGGTGTGGAAGATGCTCTCATCGATGTGCAGGGGTCGCCAAGTCGGTCCTGGAGGACCACCGTGGCTGCAGGTTTTCATTCTAACCCTTTTTTTTTTAAATGAATGCCATGTTTGTGCTGCTAATTAACTTCTTGCAAATTCATTTTAATTGAATTGCTTTTATAAGATTTGTTCCCTTGAATTTCTTCATTTTTTTCCTTAAATGGCACCCAAACAGAAATTAAATGTGAAGTGCGTGAGCCAATAGAAGACCAACTAAGTCAGGGCCTCAAACCCCAAACCCATTCTTTAATTCCATGGTTTGTTGCTGCTCTCGTGGTGCTTTAGCAGACATTTCCAAAATTATTGATTTGCTCTTTCTAAGAGCACTGTTAAAATGATTTGTGGATCTGAGCAGATCGACATTCCTCAGACTTTCATCCTTCTTTATTTTCAGATATTGTATGATGGACACCAGTTGTTTTGGCTCATTTTATATCTCATTATTGTTTGGCTGCTAATTAAGGAAAGAGAAACAATTAAGGGGTCTGAGTCGTCAAGAAGAAGTCAATTAAAATGAATTCAAAATAAGTTAATTAGGAGCAAAAACAGGTCACTAATTAAGAAAAGGGTTAGAATGAAAACCTGCAGCCACGTTGGTCCTCCAGGACCGGACTTGGCAACTCCTGCTCCATAGGGCCTACTCCCACTTGGACAAAGCCGGCACCACAGTCAAGATAATGTTGTTTGACTTTTCCAGTGCTTTTAACACCATTCTGCCTCATCGACTTGGAGAAAAGTTAAAAGGCTCCTAGATCAGGGGTGGGCAATGTCAGTCCTGGAGAGCCGCAGTGGCTGCAGGTTTTTGTTCCAACCCAGTTTCTTAATGAGAAAATAATTATTGCTGATGAAACACTTATTGCTTAAGTGACATTTTGATGCTTCATTTTAGTGGTCTTGCTTGCTAAGGTTCCCCACCCATGATTGCTTATTTCAATCTTAAACAGCTTCATTCATTGTTTAAATGGCTAATTATTAGCAAATAAGATATAAATGACAAATCAGCCAGCATGAGTTAATGCCGGTGAAACTCATCCGGGTTAAGTCGGTTTTTTAAACGCAGCCGTGTAGTAGATTAGTCTAGCTGGATCTAATCATCCGAAATGAATGCGCACATCCGCGCTGATTGAAAAGCCCATATATATTGAGTCTAGAAAACATGATCAGCAAGTCTTTGATAGGCTGTAACAAAATGACAAAAGAACAAGCGCATTTTTTCACACAAGCAGAGCAGGACCTTTTACACGAAGGATATGAAGAATTTCAAGATTTAATATGCACAAGGGGTAACACTGCAAAAGCAGCCCAAACCAGAAAAAACAGCTGGCAAAAAGTGGACGACAAATTAAATGCTAAGTAGTGTGCATTGTACTTACTGAATGCAGTGTTTCATTTACTATGTGTCAGATTAATTATTATTTAATATGTCATAATTACAGATCAAACATGAGCACAAGGAGAACATGGGAACAGGTTAAAGTGAAGTACAAGAATATACTTCAAACTGGTAAATATTGGTATATAACTATTTAAAGAATTGTTGACATAATGAAATATATAAATAAATAAAAAAACATTAATTTTAAAGCTAATAAGAAGGCAGACAAGCAAAAAACAGATGGAGTCCAGACCTAACCCCTACAGAAGAGTTGGCTCTCCAGCAAAATGCCCATCGCCCTGTTTCTGAGGGCATTCCAGGGGGAAGCTCCTCCTCAGAACCAGTGGCAGGATGCAGTGGTCACTTCATTTCAGGTAAAGGATGGTCAATGCATATATTTGTCCTCAATGTGTGCCATAATTATGTTCCATATAGCTCTCTTTTTTTTTTTTTTTGTTGGGTCATATGATATGTCATATCCCTAGAACTTGTGTCTGACCAGCGAGATATTGACGAAGGTCAAATATTTGATGAAGACACTTTGTCTGATTATTCTTCAGGAGGAGAGGTACATTTTACAAATAATGTTTGACCAAACTCCACTCTGATCAGTCCCATGTGCACCAATCACATTTGGAAATCCTGGGTAATGAGAATGTTAGGCTGATTGTGAGATACTTTATGGAACTGTGGGTGTTTTTGCCTGTATATTACCTACCTGCAATGGCATGAAACGCCTCTTTGTCTGCACAAGCAGATGTCCAGGAAACACTATGAACACCCGAAGAAAATATTTCAGAGCCAAACAGACTTTACGAATTGCCTGGCAAACTGCACTTTTAGATAGATTTTCCGCTTAGCCTACAGTATATAAAAAAAGTACCGCTTGCAAAAAGCCTCAAAGCAATGCATACTGTCTGTGCGGTTGTGAGAGCCTGATTTCACCTGCTTTGACTTTGAATATAAGGTGCTAATAAATCTTTGAGGTACAATATTCCCCCTCGGCTAAAGCGGTATCTTTCGAAAAGAATTTACTCCGGGAGCAATAAAGGATCTTGCCGATCACGCAAAACCCTCTCTAAATGAAATTCTTTTCTTATAATTTGCGCACTGATATCAATTGGTCGCTCATTCATGAACGGTGAAGCAATGACTGAATGAATTCCATGCACAGAAACTGATTAAGTGTGTGAGCTAATCCTTGTTTACAAAGAACAAACCTGCTCAGAGTAGGTTTGAGGATTTGGATGTGCTGTTATGACAACACATCCAGCAAGAGTTTCAAAAAACCGGCAGATCCAGGATCATGCCAAATCGTCAACAATTACTTCCAGCTAAACACAAGAAAAATACCTCCCAGATCTCCATCCAGTTTGTTTTCATTTAATCTGTGGGTGTTCATCATGTACTGTTTGATATAATAAAACATGTAATAGAAAATGTGACAGACTGAAAATGATCTGTTTTAGGCTTCAAATCATTTGGATGATATCCTTGGAGAGGAAAAAATCTACGATATAAGAACCTTACATTGCAGAAGAACAAGCCATAAAATTAAATAAGGAGCTAGACTGGAAAGGATTGGTTTCTAATTAAGCAGTTGGGGTGGAATGAAAACCTGTAGCCACTGCGGCTCTCCAGGACCAACATTGCCCACACCTCTCCTATATACTGGAACACCTTAGGAAACTGTCCTGTCTCCCTTCCTGTTCACCTTTACACAACAGATTTCCAGTACAATACCACCATTTGCCATCTACATTTTTCAGATGACCCATGCATCATTAATAATGCATTAATAATGGAAATGAGTCAGAGTACAGGAAAGTTGTAGAGGATTTTGTCTGGTGGTGCAGGGACAAATATTTGCAACTCAACATCAGAAAGAAAAAAGAACTGGCAGTGGACTGTAGGTGTGCCAAAGAGCCTCTGAGACCTGTCACCATCCCAGAGAGGACGTGGGAGTGGTGCAGAGCTACAGGTACCTAGGGATCTGTATATACAACCACCTGGGTTGGTCTGACGACACAGTGCTGCTGTGTAAGAAGTGCCAGAGCAGACTGAGCTTGCTAAGGAGACTCAGGTCTTTAGATATGTGCAACAAGCTACTGGAAATCAGTCCATAGTAGCCGGTATGGTGTTCTACACTGTGGTCTCCTGGGGAAGCAACTTGAGCTCAAATGCCTGAGCTTGCACCATCACAGGACAAACCCTGGTTGTTGTAAAAAAGAGGATGATGGCAAAATTGGATGCCATCATGAAAAATCCCATCAATCTCCTCCACGGGGTGTTCTCTTGGAATTCTTTTAGTCACAGGCTCATTCAAGCACAGTGTGCTAAGAAGTGCTTTTGGAGGTCCTTTCTAACCAGTGCTATCAGGCATTTCAATGCTTCCTCCCAGGGCACTCATCAAGTTTATTTTGAAACACCTTTTTGAAATATCTGAACAAAATACACTTATTTTTTTATATTTATTTATTTTTACATATTAATTGATTGACTGTATTATTTGTCTTGCTGCTGTTGTACACATGTGAACTTCCCATTGGGATTAATAAAGTTTATCTAATCTAATCTAATAATAAATTTACTGGTACAACACTGGTGTTCATCTGTCTCCAGTCTGTTTTTGTAGCATATCAAGAACTCCCTCTGGTTGGGTTTTTCTTGTGTGAGCCGTTTTGAAGCTTTCAAGAAATACTGTTCACATAATAGGCTTATTACTTGATGACAGGCAGCTTTCTTCCGCTGCTTTACCTATCTTCTGGCATTATCCAAGTGTCAGGGCCATCATGTAGCTGTAGTAGATGTTGTAGTGCAAATCTGTGTGTTAAGCTTACAATTCTAAGACTCTGAGCCTTGATATTTAAAACTTCACAATTATGTGTAAGACTAAGAAAATACATTCACTTGAGAGGTCTATTATTTGGTTTAATATTGTTATTACTTTTTCACAACATTCAGATGAAAGACCATAACTACTAGTATATAATATCAGAGTTAATGCAGTTCTCAAGTACTTTATATTTATTTGCAGTAAATGTGATATATTTTGGAAACACTATTAAAACAATTGAATTGTGAAAGAAATAAATAACAGAAAAATTGTTGAAGCAATACTATATAGTAATATATAATATACATTATTTAATTATTACTAAATGTCCACAGGAAATTTTGCTACTTTGGTTCTGCGAACCACAAAATTAAGGAACAATCATAAAGACCAATAAAATTAATAAGAAAGAGAGGTAAACAGTATATTTGGTTGATAGAAACAACAATATTAGAAAGTAATATCTAATTTCTTGATTTTAAAAGGCATTTTTACAGTTAGTGATATTATATTCCAATAAACAGGCAGTTGGAGAATGTGAGAGTGAATAGAGAAAAATATAATATGCATGGCCAGATCTACAATCAGGGTGACTTACTGTATGTGCACACCCTGAGGCTCTGCTTGCAAAGGATTCTTTGCATATGTGAGAGAAGAAACACTAAATAACAGGATAAGCTCAGGTTTCCAACTGCATTACAGGCACTCATTACACACACATCCTGTCCAGCACATACCCCTGCCCCACACTGATCCTTGAATTATAAATCTATCCAATCAGGCATAAATAAAAAGCTTTTAAAAGAAACATAGGTAGGTTGACGTGAATGGGGCATGATCAGAGCAGGTGTCTAATAGGTCATTTTATGAGAATGATACATTAGATATGTTCATGTGGTGCTGCTGTTGGAGTACAGACTGTTTTATACTTTCTGAGTGAAGCCTGCACAAGGCCAGGGAACAAAACAATACTTGTATACTTGTGGTGGTCCATTCAATCAGTGCTTTGATATTCTTCTATTCTGCAGGTGCAAAGTCACATACATAAACAATGTCACAGCAGAGAAAGTGTGACTCTTCTGATGGACAATGAGTTGTGGCTGTTATTACTGGCTTAAAGAGGAAAAAGAGAAGATGGAGTGTTACATCCACATAATTAAAACCAGTAAAGGAAGGGAGTGGATGACCTACATGATGAAGAGATGCACTTTAAATATTTTTGCATGTCTACAGGTATGTTGCAGTTGGATGACCTGCTGCATCATATTCAGCCCTTTGTTCATCATTATGACACCCACATTACCTGTCCCTTCCCAAAATTCAACACTTTAGAAAACCCAGCATGCGAGCAGCAGTGTGTCACCAAGTCTGTTGTCAATTTTGGCAAAGCAGCTCTCATGATAAGTGTAGACGCATCATGTCAAAAAGTACTGAACAAAAGTTATAAGTATGCATATAATCCTGCATGTGCTGTGGGGTAAATTTAGTGCATCCAGTTTAGAGTCACAGGGCAGCAGTAATTATTGCTGCAGCACTGGGTGTAAGGCAATGAGTCTATGTGCTTTAGAATGCAACCAGGAGACATGATTGTTATGTCTGGCCAATGAAATGTGCAGTTTTTCATACAGAAGAAGAAAGAGTAACGCAACAGTAACACATAATATATTTGATAAGTAACATATTTAGTATATTTAGTTACTTTTTTTGGTAAGTAACAAGTAATATAACTAAGTTATTTTTAAAAGTAACATTCTCCAACCCTGGACAACATTAAACAAGCACCTTGTGAAGGACAGCCGGGTCTCATGCCCGGCAGGGACGCCCCTGCTGCTTATGTTCTGGGGGAGCCGCCATGGACAGTCCAGTACCTCCCCCGAGACGCTTGGTGATTTCCCAATCAGCGCAGGGCTCCATGGGAGATGGAGTCCTCCACAGCTTGGTTGGGGCCCGGGGTGGCCGCTAGGGGGGGCTGCCTGCTTCCCACAGCCCGGCTGTACGAGCCTTCAGCCCCACCCGGAAGTGCAATTAGGACCAGGTGGTTAATCACCTGGAACGCTTCCGGGTGGGCTATAAAAAGGCCCAGCCACCACCACTCGAAGAGCCAGTTGGGAGGAAAGAGACGAAGCTTGAGGAGGAGTGGTGGTAAAGGAAGGAAGGAAAAGAACTGTTTTGGTGCTTGTGTTTTGGGGACTGTGTTTGGGCTGTGTGGCACGGGGAAGACGTGTCCCACAGCCGAAGAAAAATAAAGGCTTTGTGTTTTTTATACGTGCCTCTGTGTCCATCTGTGCCGGGTCAGGCGCCTATATAGCGCCTTTGTTACAACCTGTTAAACTTTACACGGTAGAAAACAACTTATAAATAGTGATAGAAATATGATATTTCTGTTTCATTCAGCTATTTTTATACAGATAAATGGAAACAATTCTAATAATGATGCAAAATAATCACGGTGAGCTGAAATATTCATAATCAGGCAATTTATATAATAATTGTGAAAGGCCTAACCAGCTGAAAAAAAATCATACTGGCTATCACAATGTTGTAAAACACATAAAGTATATCACTACTCAAATTAAAAAAACAGTCTCCTAAGAAAGAAAGAGTCTGCTCTTTCTTATAGTGCTTCTCTGTGTTACTAAACCAATTTAGACTGTCACTAATGTAAACCCCCAAGTACTTGTACCAATGTATCTCCTTCTCATCCACACCCTAACTGTGACCAGGCATAGAGGCATTATTGCATGGTGAAATTCAATAACCACTTCCTTGATTTTACTGATACTGAGTTGCAGACAATTCTCTTGGCACCAAGAAGCAATGTTCTCCATGCGACGTCTACACTGTCTCATCCCCCTTGTTAATAGAGCACATAAGCACAGAATCAGAGAATTTCTACTCATACCATGGCCTGGTGTTATGGTTAAAGTCCAAAGTGTACAGCATGGCTAGAACTGCAGGAGACTATTCCTTGTGGGACTTGAGTGTTGTTTACATCTACATCAGAGACATAGTCCTTAAGACTCACAAACAGACGTCTACATATACTACATTTTTGTAACATTACAAGGTCAACCACTTGTATATCCATGCACTTACCCCTTAAAATGGATGCCTGGATGGTACTGAAGGCAGTGAGCAAATAAAAAAAAATGTTGTCCAGATGAGAATACAATTTGTAAAGCAGAGAGATAATTGCATCCTCCAATGCAGTCTCTGCTCGATAGGCAAACTGCAGTGGGACCAAGGAGTCTTTCACAAGAGGAATCATACAATTCCAGCATCTCAAAAGTCTTTATGATGTGGAATGTGAGGCCATTGGTCTCTACTCGTTAGATGATGAGGCCCCGGCTTCTTTGGGACTGGAACAATACAGGATGCCTTCTACAGTAGCTCTACTTCCTGGAACCTTAGTGAAAGATTTACTGTAGCAGGCAGCAAAAGATACTGAAAAGTTGGTCATCACAGGCCTTAAGTAGTTGAGGACTGACTCTGCCTGGTCCTGTAGCATTTCTCATGTGTATCCTCCTCGGTTATCTACTCAGTTGGTCATCAGTTATGAACAGCTCATACAAATGGTGTAATTATCACTGGCCATACCAATCAAAGTGGTAAGAGTTAAATACATACATGGAGTTGTCGATACAGCAAAGATGGTGTGAGGAGACTGGAGAATGAATAAAGTGGTGATGGAAGGGAAAATATATTAAAAAATTGGTTCAGGTTGTTAGCTTTGACCACATTTCCTTTCAACACTTGTGCTCTGGAATGCTTGATTTCAGTAATTATGCCCAGTCCATTCCAAATATCTTTTTTTCTATCCTGAGTGAGTTTGTTTTCTATTTTAGCTCTGTAAATGTCCTTTCCTTTGCTCAGGTTTTTCATTAGCACTCACTGTATGCTCAGTGTGAATTTCATCATAGAATGTACACATGACAACCAACCTGACATAACTGTATAGCCTCTTTGTCACCAGATTTGAAAGCTCTTTTCTTATCATTCAGAAACTTTTTAGTTCCTTAGTAATGCAAAGCTTACTGTTTAGAAAGTTGCACATTTTCTGAGGGAAAGAAAAGTTTTGACATAGACTTTCATAAAGTCTGTAATGCAGTGACTGAGTCCATCAATATCGTCCCCATGTGACTAACAAATCTTTACCCGTCTTTCCTTTTTAAAAAGAGTCGTTCAGAGCCAGGGCCCACTTCCTTACTATCCTGATGGCAACTGGTTACCGTTTAACCCTAGAATCCCTCAAACTATTTGCAATGCCAGGCATCCTTAATTTTACTTGCACCTCCTCATCACTATGTTAAATGTGTACTGATATCGCCTTTATTTTGCAAATGTGTCAGTTGGCCGTTGACAGGCAGCCTGCTATCCTATCCCCCAAAGAGTTACCTGAAGTTAGACACAAAATATTCATATATTATTGATATATTGATAATATATAATAATATATAATAATGATATATTATTTTCCTATACAATTCGAGACACATCACTCCCTGATAAGCAGACTTCAGCTGTGAGTATTTTGTGTCTGACTTCAGCTGCCTCAGTGGAGGATGGGATAGTAGGCTGCCTGCCTGCGGCCAGTTGAGACATTTGCAAAACAAAGGTGATATCGGTGCACAATTAACACAGTGATGAGGAGGTGTGAGTAAATTTAAGGTGGCCTGGCATTACAAATATTTTCACATGCTTTCAGGGATCCTAGTGTTAATAACAGTCTTGTTGGTGGGAGTAAGATGGATCAGATTGTGGTCTGACCTGCCTGATGATGCCACAGGTTTACATTTAAAGCTGTCTTTAACATTTGAACGAAGCAGGTCCAGCTAATATTAGATTTTTATTGAAGACCTTAAAACATTAATTGTCAAAATTTTGCAAAAAAAGAGGAAATCAGAAAGTGTAGAAATACTGTACATTTCCATTGCATTATACTTCACAACTGTATTTGATTTTAATTCAAGATATCTTGAAAGTAGACATAGCAAATGTTCACCTGCAACTCATTAGCAAATACAGTAATCCCTCGCTATATCGCGCTTCGACTTTCGCGGCTTCACTCTATCGCGGATTTTAAATGTAAGCATATCTAAATATATATCACGGATTTTTCGCTGGTTCGCGGATTTCTGCGGACAATGGGTCTTTTAATTTATGGTACATGCTTCCTCAGTTTGTTTGCCCAGTTGATTTCATACAAGGGATGCTATTGGCGGATGGCTTAGAAACTACCCAATCAGAGCATGTATTACATATTAACTATAACTCCTCAATGATATAAAATATGCTTCATTGTTTGCTTTTCTCTGTCTCTCACCCTCTCTGACATTCTCTGCGCCTGACGGAGAGGGTGTGAGCAGAGGGGCTGTTTGCACAGAGGCTATTTCCCTAGAGGATACAGACGCTCCTCTACAAAATGCCGCTTTATCACGGTGCTTTGGCATACTTAAAAGCACGTATTGATTTTTTGATTGCTTGCTTTTATCTCGCTCGCTCTCTCTCTCCGACATTCTCTGCTCCTGACGGCGCTCCTTTGAAGAGAAGATATGTTTGCATTCTTTTAATTGTGAGAAAGAACTGTCATCTCTGTCTTGTCATAGAGTACAGTTTAAACTTTTGACTAAAGGGTGTTATTTCATGTCTAGAGGGCTCTAATAATGTTAACAGTGTGGGAGAGTTTATAAGGGATTAAAATATATAAAACTAACCATACAAACATATGGTTTCTACTTCACAGATTTTCATCTATCGCGGGGGGTTCTGGAATGCAACCCCCGCGATCGAGGAGGGATTATTGTATTAATTTTCATATACTATATGTGCAGTATGCACATCTAAATCTGTTTCTCGGAGAGTCGCAGTCAGGGCGGCTGATGGAACAGTCCTTCAGTTGTGAAAGACTCCTTGCAGTTGTGACCTGCTGGGCTGGCTACTTTGAGCAGTTGTTCAAAGCTGATCCTCCGGCTAGGATGTTGGATATCTCTGGGTTCACGGTTCTTGAGGCTGATCCTCCAATTAGCTGTGAACCACCCAATCTCACTGACATTGCACAGATGGTGAACCAGTTGAGGGGAGGAAAGACTGCAGGGATCTGTGGTATCCGGGGTGAACTTCTTCAGGCTGGTGGTAAGGCTCTCCTCCTGGCATTGCAAGCAATCTTTGCTTCCATTTTGGAGACAGGCATCATCCTAACTGACTGGAAAATGGGACTTGTCATCCTTATCTGGAAAGGGAAGGGCGATCGCCTGGATTGCAGCAACTACAGGGGGATAACACTGCTCTCTGTGCCAGGTAAGGTCCTTGCTAGGGTTGTCCTCAATAGGATCTGTGATCACTTGCTCACCTACCAGCGACCGGAACAGTCTGGTTTTACGCCTAAGAAGTCTACCATCAACTGCATCCTGGCACTGAGGATTCTCATGGAGTGCAAACGCGAAAATCAGTAGAGTTACTTTGCAGCCTTTGTGGATTTTTGCAAAGCATTTGACTCAGTTGATTGAGCTGCCCTGTGGGACATCCTGAGGGTTCGCAGGATCCCCTTGAGGTTGCTGGATATCGTGGCCGGCCTGTACACTGGCACTGTGAGTGCTGTTCAGAGTGGAGGCAAAATCTCTGTGTTTTTCCCAGTTGATTCTGGGGTTCATCAGGTGTGTGTTCTTGCTCCTACTCTGTTCAGTGCTTGTATTGACTGGGTGTTGGGCAAGATCGTGGGGTCCAGCGGATGTGGGGCATCTGTTGGTGAAGAAAAATTCACGGATCTTGATTTTGCTGACGATGCTGTGATCTTCGCGGATTCAATGGAAGCTCTGATCGGGGCACTCAAGAGACTGACCGAGTATCCTGGATAAAAACCAAGATCCAGGCCTTTACCTCTTGGGCACAGCCATCAGTAGTGTGTCTGTTTGCAGAGAGTGTCGACCTTGTCGAGAGGTTTACTTACCTTGGCAGTGACATTCATGTATCTGGTGATTCTTCCTATGAAGTCAGTAGACAGATTGGGAGAGTATGGGGGGGTGGGGTCATGAAGTCACTGAAAAGGTGTATGTGGCTCTCCCGATATCTATGCAAAGGGATGAAGGTCCAAGTCTTTAGAGTCCTGGTGCTTCCTGTTTGCTATATGGTTGCAAGACATCGATGCTATCCAGTGACCTGAGATGAAGCCTGGACTCCTTTGATACTGTGCCTCTCCGGAAAATCCTTGTGTACCGTTGGTTTAACTTTGTGTTGAATGACCGGTTGCTCATGTAGTCCCGAATGAGGCACATTACCTGCATTGTGATGGGAGTGTCAGTTACGGCACTGCAGCCATGTGGCACGTTTCCCTAAGGGTGATCCGGCTTGTAAGATCCTCATTGCTGAGGACCTGAGTAGCTGGACCAGGCCAAGGGGTCACCCACGTAACACCTGGCTGCGGCAGATAGAGGGTCATTTCCAGAGGGTGAGACTGGACCGTGTGTCTGCCTGGGGTGTTGCAAATAGGGATAGTGTAGTGGGTGCGGCAACACACTGTACCAGTGCATGCTCCACAACTTGACTTGACTTATGTGCAGTGTATTTTTCCATCTAACATTTTATTTGAGTTGCACTCTTTTCCTGGAATAAAAATAAATATCATATCTAATCACTTTCACAGACCACATTTAGTCTGCTGTTTTCCTCCCTGATAATGTATGCAACATACATGCTAAGTGCAATGATATGTGTAGTAAATTGAATCTGTAGAGTGCTGGTAAACTATTTACAATAAAAAATATAAAAACATAAAAATGAGGCAATAAATAATTTTAAGGCTTGAAAAAGAATCAAAACTGTTTAGGATAAAAAAAAAAACTATATAGAAGCTCTTCATAAACCATATGCATTTAATCATCTTGAAATCATTTTGTATTTACCATTGTAAAACTCAAGACAACTCAGAACTCACATTGAGAGACAGTCCCATCTTTTGTCAAACCAAATTTGCTAAACCAGAAATCAAAGTCAAGGATAGAATAAGGATTAGAAGCACCAAAAAAGAACAGGCATAATAAGGCATAGAGATTTCTTTGAAATGTCACCAGTGAAAAATGATTTGATGTCAGATATCACAAACTCTGTGACTATCTGCCAGATAAACAAGAGTTTCATTCTAACAGTAGGGTTCACAACATGCCGGCCCCTATGCAAACCAAGATGGCATGTGAAAATAACTAATCATTAAAAACTGATATGAAAAATTGGTTTCAAAACATTCCAATATACATTAATAAATCATTTTTTAAGCAATTAGATTCAACAATAACCTAATTTATTTGGAACTCAAAACATCTACGTATCTAAAGAGCAACCCTACAAAGACCTAAGGCAGAAGGTGGCATGGCTCTACCTAACTTTCAGTTTTATTACTAGGCAGCAAACATGCAAGCTATAAAAACCTGGACACAAATAGATGAACATACACAGGCTTGGTCCGCAATAGAAGTAAAATCCTGCAGTACTTCTTTATATTCCCTGCTCTGTGCCATAACAAATGTAAGTTATCGCCAATATACTAATAATCCATTAGTGCTTCACTCACTCAGAATATGGAACCAATGTAGAAAGCATTTTAAGATGGAGAATGTTTTACCTGTGGCACCTCTGCAAGAGAACCACCTCTTTCAACCCTCGCAAACCTATGCACTTTTTAATATCTGGAAAAGATTTGGGATTAAATTGCTTAGAGATCTTTATATAGACAACATCTTTGCATACTATGAACAATTATATTCTAAATTTAACTTTCCAGCCACACATTTCTTTCACTATCTTCAAATTAGGAACTTTGCTAAACAGAACCTGCCCGATTTTCCTCATCTTGCACGCCCCCTTCATGCCGGAAAAAATATTGCTCAATTTCATGGACTTAGACACCATCTCTGCAATATATAAAATTATTTTACCGTCCCTCACTTTCAAAGATCTAAGAGGAAAATGGGAAAAACATCTCTTAATCAATATATCAGAAAAGGAGTGGAAAATAGCAATGCAGAGACTTGAGCTCCATATGCGCAAAGCATACAATTATTCAACTCAAAATTACATATCGAGCACATCTGTCTCGCCTAAAACTGTCCAAAATGTTTCCAGGGCAAGATCCAACCTGCGAACGCTGCAATCAAGTCCCAGCCTCACTGGGTCACATGTTTTGGGCCTGCACCAAATTAACATCATTTTGGACCAAATTTTTTAAGTGCCTTTCAGACAGCCTTGGTGTCACAATCCCTTTTAACTCATTAACAGCTGTGTTTGGTGCTCTTCCCGATGGGTTTAAAGTGGAGAAGAACAAACAAACTGTGATTGCATTTACTACACTTTTGGCACGCAGACTTATTTTGCTAAACTGGAAGAATCCTAACTCTCCTCTTTTAAATCAGTGGGAAACCGATGTTTTATATAATTTGAAATTGGAAAATATCAAATATTCAGTTAGAGGATCTGTACAGATTTTTTTCAAAACCTGGCAGGATCTAATCAATAATATTTTAGAATAAGCTCTTAAAGCACCGAGGATGCAATTCTTTCCGCATTTCTTTTTCTTCTCCATTCATCTCTGTTGCCCTTTTAAACTAATCAGTTTAGGTATGTTTACAAGCTTTAAGCTTTACTCCATTGGCCATGCTCTCTTTCTTAGGGATGGGGGTCAATTTGTTTTCATCCTATTTTTTTTTTGTAAAAATTAATCTATTTGTATGCAATGATTACAATAAAATTAATAAAATTTAAAAAAAGAAAGAAAAATTGGTTTTCTGACCACAAAAACCTATAACTATGTAGTTTAGAAAAAAATAAATAACTAAGCTCAATTAGGTGAGTACAAAATTAAATAATTATGTAAAACATAACACATACTATGGCATTGTGGAAGGAATAAGACAAAAATAAACCTGTGCCAACTTGTTTAGCCATGGTGTTAGCCAATCTGATGATCAGATTATGAATGTTATTAAGCTCTAGATAAAATTAACGCTTCTTCAAATAATGTAAAACATGATCTAACTTAACTTAAAATTGTATATCACACACTGCTGTCGGCTGTCCAAAGTGGATCTAGCTCAAGATCTTACTTGTTAAAAATGTTCTGGTGCACCTTCTTCACTGGGAATGCTCCCTGCTTAGACCCTAATGGAGTACATCTTTGCGTATTTATCAGAGTGTGAGATTCATAATAATCATTAAATATGTTTAGTATGACAGGTTCTTAATAAAACATCTATAAAGATTACTTAAACTGTACAGCTACCAGTCCATCACTGGCAAACACACAGACACACACTGTAAGGCCAATTTAGCATTGTCGATCCACCTAATCTGCATGTCTTTGGACTGTGGGACTAAACCAGAGCAACCTGAGGAAACCCACATAGGCAAGAGGAGAACATGCAAACTCCATGCAAGGTCACCAGAGACTTGAACCCCAGTCTCTTTTTAAAAGGTAGCTGTGCTAACACTGCACTACCATGCCACCCAATTCAGTGTATACTTACATAACCAACTGATTTTAAAATAATATATTTACATAATTTTGCATATTTTTTAATTAACTAAATATTTAAGAATCCCCATCATTTACAATGCACTGCACTTGCAGAAAATTAAACTTTATCACTTATTTGTGAACAATGTGGCTGCATTATGATGCCTCCATGACTTAACTCCTGCTCAACAAGGTAACTGGATGTAGGCACTGCCAGTATTCTCACTTCCTCCACTCAGTTAAACTGTTCTGACCCCACATACAATACATACGCAACAGTATTGGCACCGTTGAACTAAAGCATTGCAATTTTCAGCTTTTTATTTATTTATTGCATTTTTTTAAACTGCTGAAAAAGTCTGGTAAACTGACCATATTCTAAAGGAAGAAGTTCATATTAAGAAATATGTAGTAGATGTAAATAAGGTTTGCTGTTACTTACATATTTTCTTTCCATTGGTGATTGCCACCTACAGAGGGTGGACATGGACAAAGTGGTAGTCATATTTGATGAAGTGCATAGTAACAGAAGAATCACCTTTGCATAATTTTATCATATTCTGAAATAATGCACTGCTGAAATTTTGTAGAGTGCAGGGAAAGTGTAGTAACAGAAAATGGTGTTCATTGTATAGAATCATATATTGAAAGTGCCTTGAGAATAGGAAAGGTGCATTATAAATAAAATATATAATAATAATAATAATAATAATAATAATGTGTTCTATTACATGGGGCTCAATCATTCTGCTGCATTTAAGTACAAAATCAAGCAGAATAAAATAAAAATCTTCATGCATAGCATTTACATTATATGCTATAATGTAAACTCTTTCTGTTATATTTGGTATTTCAGGTAACTAGATGAGAATTGCTTTATTTACTCTGTCGTCTTGTTAAAATGTATTCTAATAAAAAAATAAAGTTTATATGCAATACAGAGGGTGACGTGTCTTTTCTGATAATCTGACACAATCAGCAATCACAGACAAATATATTTGCCAATATTGAGAATATTATAATGGTTCTGGAGTATACAAATAGTTAGTGAAATTTAATAAATAAAGTGGGCACCAAATTGTCTTTAAGATTAATATGTCTGAATTCCACTCTCATAAAGTGCACCTCCTATTTTTTTGAGCCACTGCGCACCAAAAGGTCTGAAATACACGTCACTGCAATACATATAACTTCATAAAAATGTAAAGATATGCCAGCTGGAGATTTTACTCTACACCTTTGTTAGCATTTAGCTTGTTTGTATTTAGTCTGCAATGTCTTTTCATCTCCCATGAAACAAATCAATGTTACCAAATCACAATGAAATAGGACAAGTGTCATGAATACAATCCTCCATATTGGTATGCAGTGAATAAGTTACAGTTAAAGCAATAATATCACTTAGTTTATGTTAAGCATTTAAATGTGTCGGTCCTTCTAAAAAAAACAGTTTCCAGCTGCAGACTGGTTCTACATTGGCCATAACACCCATAGCCTTGCAGAGCACTTATAGAAGATCACTTTCGGGAACATCACTTACTGTATGATCAAGCACTTATGACACTGCTCACTCTGCAACATCCCTTTTCGTCGCTTGGTGAGGTTACAGATCCTCACTTGGTCTGGCAATTTACAGAGATGTGAAAACAAGCATGTCTTGCATTCACATCCCATGTGGAATGTGTTTGGATTTGCGTGGGAGGGCGTGCATTGGGATTAGAGTGAGGTGGTGAGAAATGGGGTCAATGGAGTTGACATACAGCCGAGACAGGCAGAGAGTACATGTGTGTGCTCCTGCTTTGGGTCTAGTGTTGCCTGGATAGGATACTGTAGCTCTCTGTAACAATGAGAATATATGTATATATGTCACAATGAGAAGATATGTATATATAATATTGAGATTACATTAATATTTATCATCTACCAAAGTAAAAAAAAATCCAAAACACAGGCCCTATTGTCACTGGTAAAGAATCAGAACTCATAATGTCTGGTAAGAATAGGCATAGCCAGAAATAGATTTTAGGGTGGGCATGTGTAAAATGGGTGTTCTCATTTTAGTATGATATATAAGGGCACTTTTCCAAAAAATACATCTATTCATACTGTTGTACATTCAACTGAATTATTAGGACCATGCACAAGTTAAGCAAAAATTATCAAGGCAATCAAACATTGTTTTCCCACGGTGGACACACACAAAATCAGTCCTGACCTGTCCCGTAAAGTTTTATACCAGACGCAGGTGTCGGGGCTTTAGATTGAACTGGTTGATGATTTCATCACAATCTATATCTTCAGCAAGATCGTGTTCAAATGATAAAAGTGTCAAGTTGCTGAGACAAACTAATGACATTGATGATCTCAAACACATCTTGATCCTAAATATGGATGAAAAAATCTCAACATTGCAAGTTGTACTTGGAAGTGTGACTATTACTCGCGACAAAGCATTAACATTAGGGAAAATGTCCGCAGGGCAGTTGTCAAGCCTCTCCAAAACAGATAACAATTTTTGTCTTGTTTCCACTTTTCTTTTAATTTCTTGGACAAACACTTTGTATTCTGCTTCCAGCATGTTTATTCCATAGAGCTAAACAAGGCTTTTTGAAAAACCTTGATATTTCTGTTTTTTTTGCCATGTCAGAAATATCCCTTAGAATAAGAAACTATCTCTTGGTGTTCATTGACAATACTCAATTAAGCAACTTAAGGTTCTGTTAACTGCCAAATGACTACTCTCAATCAAGATACACATACACTGCCCCATTTATGTATTTATTTATTTATTGAAAATTCAGTAGACCAATGGGATTTGACACACCACTTCAAAACTGAAGGAATGATAAAATAACAAATACCCAATCAATTACAAAATTTAACAGAAAATTTCATATACAGTGAACTGATTGGCTAGGCCTATGGCCGAGACCCACCCTTCCCTAAGTCACTGTTGGTGTGTAACTGTGGAAAAATGTTGTCCAAAAAGACTTTATATGCCCTAGCAGCAAAATAGAAGAATGAAGAATTAACTATTAAGAACAGAAATAAAATATGCCAATGTACAGTGGCATTTTATGATCTATTGGTGCACTGCTAATAAATATTTCGGCCAGAAGGGAGGGGTGAGGGAAACAAATACTCAGGTGTGGCAGGAGTTTGGAGAGACTATGGAAAGCAACTATCTATTGGGCTCAAACAGGTTCTGGTAAACCATCAGGCAATTCAGATAGGGAAAGCAGGGATTCACCCAAGCTGTTTTCAGCAAGGATCAAGAAGTGATGAGCCAGACTGAGGATGTTGTCTGGGGATGGAAGGAACACTTTGAGGACCTCCTGAACAAAATGGACAGGCCCTCTGTGGATTAGGCAGATCCAAAAGCTGATAGGGCATCAAGGGAGGTCACTGAGGTAGTTAAACAGCTCTGGGCCCCAGCCCCAGGAGTGGATTAGATTCATCCAGAAATATTGAAGATTCTGGACATTGTTGGGCAGTCATGGCTGATATGCCTCTGCAGTGTTGCATGGACATTGGGAGTTGTAGCTCTGGAATGGTGGTGGTTCCTATTTCTAAATAGGGGGACAGAAGGGTGTGCTCAAGCTATCGGTGGATCACACTCCTTAGCCTCCCTGGAAAAGCTTATGCCAGGGAGACTCCACCCAGTCGTGGAAGACATTGTCTTTTTCATCAGTTCTGTTTAGATATTGTTAATCAGCTTACCCATTTGTGAGTAACTTTTTGTTGTCTCAGTCAAGAGATATATTCAGTTACTGTATGTCAACTGCTCTTCATGATAATTCATTTTTTATCATTTATAATATTAACAATGCAATGGACCTGCTTCATTATATTAACTGGCTTTTCAGTTTTTCAGATGTAGTTTGTTTTTTTCATTATAGCCTTCTTCACCTAGATTCCACACAAAGAAACTGGGGGTGTTTAATACTACTTCAGTCTTATAGGTAAGATTCTGTCAATTCTATATCAAGTCTCTGCTTCCAGTTTCTGAAACCTAACAACTGTGGTGACTGCAATTAAAATTTTCTCTTACTTGATGAAAACTCATGCCACCATGTAATATCCCAAGTGTGCACAATTTCATATTCTAAAGCAGGTAGGGATTTCACTGCTCCAGATATAAAATATGAATATGTGTAGCAAACCATAACAAAGGAGACTCAAGAGAAAACAACCATAACTTTAACACAAAATAATTTAATTTACTCTATGTCAAAGAAACATACTATATTTGTATTTATTAAATATTAAAAGTATCTGAGAGTAATACTAAGTAAGCTTGTTTATATTTTGAACTTTTTAGACTATTACTATCTATTTGGCTTCTCCTGGTGAGTGTCATGGTAGCAACAGCCAAATGAGTACAGACCAAAGCAAATGTTTCTTCCCCATGCAATACATTGGATCTTTTGTTAGGTAATCCTTAAGCCAGCTGGGACATATAACTCACCTGTTCAGTGTCTTCTCCAAGAGGAGTATGCTTTCTGCATGTCCAGCTGGAGATGGTTCAATATGGCATCCTCCAGTACTGAGATATACATTATATCAATCAGTGTATTATCAAGCCAGCATTCTAAAGAAGCAGTTCAACAAGAAGCACTAGTGAATATGGATATAGGAATAAAGATTAGTTAAATACTGATAAAAACAATCAAATTCTCAGATCAGCAAGTATTTACAGCAAGTATAAGAAATAGGCTACAAGCTAGGCTGGAGCCTTTCAGCATCACAGAGAATGAAAAATAGCATAGCACAGATGAAAGTCATGAAGGGTGGAAAGAACAGAAACAACAGATATCAAGTAAGATTTAAAGGAAAGTTAATAAAACAAGTGTATCAGTTTAAATACAAGGATTTTTTTTCTTTGCAATCTCCATCATTTAAAAGAAGCTTCCTCCATTTTCATCTTCATGAGCGGTTAGACTGCATGAAAAAATCTGCCAGATGGGTGGCTTTGAGTTTTCAGCGCAGAAAAAAAGGGATATCAAGTTGATTTCTGCCAGATGTTTCTCAGGGATTTTGCTGATGGAAAATCACCATAATTCAAGAAATTGCTGAGTGGAGGTTTGGTTCTACAAAATGGATCCTGAGACAAAATAACAGTATATGGTGTGCACCTAAAAATGCCAAGCACCTACTATCAAAGCTTGACATAGTGAAGGTTAGGTTCATTATCTTCTTCTGTCATGAATCGATTACAATTGAAGAAGAGCAGAAAGGGACATCAGTGAAATCAGACAGCTACATGAAAGCTTGCTTAACCCCAGTTTTTAAGTAGCTACAGAAAATTCACTCATAACTACCTTTTTCCAACTTCTTCCTTCACCATGACAATGAGTTAGTACACTGTTCCAAGAAGACACTGGTCTTCATCAAGGACTCTGGAATCAGCCTCCTCCTAACTCTCCAGACCTGACGACTTGCAACTTCTGGCTGTTCCAGATCAAGCAACCGCAGCATGGGAAGCAGTTTCAGGACCGAGAAAAAGTTCTTAAACTGTCAAACAAGAGCTCAAGAACTTGAAGAAGATGATTTTCAGTAGTGTTTTAAAAAATGGATTGATCCCATGAAGAACTTAATTGATCTTTTATAGTTATTTCATTAAAATTCTTCAAACTTTTATTCTTCTGTCCTAAGATAAGGACAGAAGACTAAAAGTTTGAACATAGCGTGGATAAGTTTAAAAAATGGTTGTTGTCAGAAAGATGTTAAATCAAGAATTGCAGGGGCCAAAGATGCATTCAATAAAAGAAAATACTTCCTCACCAAAAAATAGAGAGGAGAACTGACAGACTGACTGGTAAAAAGTGAGGATTTGGGTATTACTCTGTATGGGGAAGAGATGTGGATGATAAGGAATATTAAACGTTTAGAGACATGTGAAAACTGGTTTTGGAGAAGAATGGAGAGAGTAAGCTGGATAGAAAGACTGGGTAATGAGGAGCAACCGAGGATAGAAGAATAAATAACATTGATTAGAACAATCTGCATGAGACAGAAGAGATGTCCTAGACATATACTGTACATTGGTATAAAGGAAGTATCATTAAAGGGAGATTAGGGGAAGAACGCTGCATGGAATTGAGAGAATAATGCTGCTGGAAAATATTAAAGAATGGAACATACCAGAGTGTCAAAATAAAGACAAAAAGTAATAAAAATTATAGTTGTCATTCTATGACAAGGACCTCTCTTTAGCCACAAAACAAATACATTTCCTTCTTGTTTTCAGCATACTCGACAGTGAATTTATTCAAGGGATGCAAGATACTACAGACATACTGTATGTACAATATCACCTTTAACCAGTGCTGATGCCACCTACTCTTTTGCAAATTGGACACTCCCTTAGCACACTTTTAGTGAAAGCTGGTGACAGCTTTGAAAACATTGTCCTAGTGACTATATAAATGATCTGCATTTCTCAATAACAGACACTGCCATTAAGGTATATATAGAGAAACATTAAATAATATTGTAATGGTGTCATCAGTGACAACAACAGCAACAACAACAACATTTATTTATATAGCACATTTTCATACAAATAATGTAGCTCAAAGTGTTTTACATGATGAAGAAAAGAGAAATAAAAGACAAAGTAAGAATTAAAATAAGACAACACTAATTAACATAGAATAAGAGTAAGGTCCTATGGCCAGGGAGGACAGAAAATACAAAAAAAACTCCAGACGGATGGAGAGAAAAAGTAAAATCTGCAGGGGTTCCAGACCATGAGACCACCCAGCCCCCTCTGGGCATTCTACCTAACATAAATGAACAGTCCTCTTTGTATTTAGGGTTCTCATGGAAGGACCTGATAATGATGGTCATGTAGACTTCTGGCTTTTAATCCATCAATGTAGGAACATCATGGTGCTTTGATTAGGTGGTGGTGGCGCAGGTCGCCAAAACAGAAAACCGGGAAAAGAAACAGAAGAGGGAGTAGGGGTTAGTACGGATTTTAGAGCCACCATGAATAGTTATAAAAAAATTGAATATACAGAGTATCAGAATTAAATTAAAATGAAGTTATGAGAAGGCCATGTTAAACTAATGTGTTTTCAACAGTTTTTTAAAGTGCTCCACTGTATTAGTCTGGCGAATTCCTATTGGCAGGCTATTCCAGATTTTAGGTGGATAACAGCAGAAGGCTGCCTCACCACTTCTTTTAAGTTTAGCTCTTGGAATTCTAAGCAGATACTCATTTGAGGATCTAAGGTTATGATTTGGAAAATAAGGTGTCAGTCATTCCAATATATAAAATGGAGCGAGATTATTTAAGGCTTTGTAAACCATAAGCAGTATTTTAAAGTCAATTCTGAATGACACAGGTAACCAGTGTAGTGACATCAAAACTGGAGAAATGTGCTCGGATTTTCTTTTCCTAGTTAGGATTCTAGCAGCTGCATTCTGCACTATTTGCAAATGATTTATGTTTTTTTTGGGTAGTCCTGAGAGGAGTGCGTCACAGTAATCTAGCTGACTGAAGAGGTCTAACTTTTGCTATGTTTCTTAAGTGAAAAAATGATGTCCTATTGATCTGATTAATATGCGATTTGAAATTCAGGTTACAGTCAACAGATACCCCTAAGTTCTTTACCTCCATCTTGACTTTTAATCCTAATGCATCAAGTTGATTTCTAATAACCTCATTATACTGTATTTGTTATTGCCAATCACTAAAATTTCTGTTTTCTCTTTATTTAGCTTGAGAAAATTACTATTTGTCCATTTAGAAACACAAGTAAGACATTGTGTTAGTGAAACAACAGAGTTGGGGTCATCAGGTGCTATTGATAAATATAGCTGCGTGTCATCAGCATAGCTGTGGTAACTCACGTTATGCCACGAGATAATCTGATCTAACGGAAGCATGTAGATTGAAAAGAGCAGCAGACCCAGGATAGAGCCTTGTAGAACACCATATAGGATATCATGTGTCTTTGAATTTTAATTACCACAACTAACAAAGAATTTTCTATTTGCCAGGTAGAATTCAAACCAATTTAAGACACTACCACAGAGGCCCACCCATTGACTAAGGTGATTTCTAAGAACGCTGTGATCAATGGTGTCAAATGCGGCACTCAGATCTAAGAGGATGAGAACAGATAAAGGGCCTCTTTACTACTTTAACGAGTGCAGTTTTTGTAATGTGATCAAGAATAGCATGTTTATTGAGGTGGTCATTTAACTGCATAATGACTGCCATCTCTAGAATTTTACTTAAGAAAGGCAGGTTAGAAATGGGTCTAAAATTTTCAAAAGCAGAGGGGTCAAGATTATTTTTCTTGAGTAGGGGTTTAACTACAGCAGTCTTAAGACAGTCTGGGAAGACCCCCGTATCTAATGACGAGTTTACTATGTCAAGAATACCATCGATTTGCACGCCCAATACTTCTTTAAAAAACTTGTTGGTATTGGGTCAAGGACGCAGGTGGAGGGTATCAGTTGAGAAATTATTCTGTGTAAATCAGGTAAATCTATCAGGTGAAAGAATTTAATTTGTTTATAATGGAGTACTGGGGCTTAGGAGGATCTGCAGTGTTGGGGAGATATACTATATTATTTCTAATATCATTAATTTTTTGATTGAAAAATACAGCAATGGCCTCACAGGTTTCACTGGAAGTATTTTGGAGGCATTCTTTTGCATTACCTGGGTTTAGCAGACGATCAATCGTAGAGAATAAGATTCTAGGATTACTAGCATTGTTATTTATAATCTTAGAGAAATAGCAGCAGCCTCTAAAGATGGACTGTGTTATTATATTCTGTTATTGTAACCTTCAATATCTCATAGTGGATAGTTAGTTTAGTTTTTCTCCATTTACGCTCAGCTCTACGGCATGTTCTCTTTAAATCAGACACTCTTTGGGTCTTCCATGATATAACAATGCTAGGTGCAACTATGTCAACAGCAGCTCTCACCTTAGTATTAAATTTTTAAACTTTCCTATTTACATTGATAGATAGATAGGTCTGATAGACCAATATTAATGATCTGCTTTACATCAACTTTTAGTTCTTTGGTAATTACTAAGTCTAACGTATGACCTGCTTTATGTGTAGGCTGATTAACGAGTTGTCTCAAATCAAAAGAGTGAGTGCATCCTAGGAGGCAGTCCCTCTAATGTCCCTCTGATGGTTTGAACCAGGCAGACCTGCTTTCAGAGTGGACCTATAAGACCACATTCTCACATCCTTTCCACAATTAGTCATCCATAGTAACTAATGGAGTGGTCTTTTTAAAGACAGTGAGCTATAAACTCATAAAAAAGTTAAATATTTTCCATCAGATCCCTCTTCACTTGTACAGCTTTTAGTTACATTGGTTTCAGGAGAAGGAAAGAATACAAACCTATACTCAGATTCTACAAAGTGCCAGCATAACCACTAGTACAAGGAAGCAGTAGCTGTGTACCTGTTGATGGCACTTGAAGGAGAAGCACTGACACTGAACATCTTGCTAAATACCTGTATGCTCATGGTGAACCAGAGTAATCTGGTAGCACTGGTAATGGCACTGGAGAGAAGATTTGGGCCAAAAGACAAAACAAGCCCATCCAGAATGACCTGTCCACCCGATAACAGAGGAGCCATGTGAAATTGCAGGCATTAGCAGGAATAATCCTATTGCGGGCCTGCCAGGTACACTTTGAAATTACAGAAGATCTAAAGAAGAAGCAAGTCCTGCAGGTGCTTCTACTGCCTGTGGTGATGGTGAAGATCAAGCAGCATGTGTGCTTGTCAGTGCCCAGGAGCCTCAGGGAGATGCTTTCTGAGACTGAATAGGTGGAGGTAATTCTATAGCCACTTGACAAGCACAGTTGCCCCTGTCAGGTAGATTATCTAGCAGCACAAGGAGCCGTAATGGACTTCACCAGAGGAATGCTGTTTTCTAAAACAAAGATATGCACATGTCATCAACATCACAATGCTTATAACCTCCTTATCTTAAATGCCAAAGTCATTATGAGGTCTACACCACAGTTGAATCCTTCCTCCAACAAGATCCACTAGTCAGGATGTAGACTTCAGTATCAGCATGCCCAGATGCATCGCAATCTGAGGTGACAAGAGTAGCTATCAAGGCTTTCTGACAGCTCAGCACAGCCGTTTTTTTCAGCACCCCAGCGCAAACAGTTCCTCTGCCTCTTGAATAAGGATGTCAACATTGTTCCCCACTAGCAATGAGGGCTGCACCCAGATAGATTTAGTCCAGCACAATCCTACTCCGTTGGGCCCTTGAGATGAAAATTGCTCCAGGGATGCTGTACAAATCCTGACTCTGTACTCTGATCTCCAAAGGTCATACAAAAAGGCAATTTCCCTTCAGGGATTAATAAAGTATACCAAAAATATAAGCATAGATGATGGCATCCCAATTCATCTGTGCCCTGCCACCACTGGCCAAGTGACAGATAGGCAAGAAGAAGAGTCATGAGATGGTAGTAGCAAGGGTGATAAAAAGTATGAAAGCTGCTGGTTCTGAATGGACTGCAGAGGCTGAACACTGTTACAAAGTTAGACTTCTACTTGTTGTTTTGGCTATTAAGGATGTCTTGGACCACAAAAGTTCCTTAGACTTACGCAGAGGTTACTAAAATCCTAAGGCCTGTGACAAGACTGCTTTTTCTGACAGGCATGGATTGTGGCATTTCACAATAATGCCCTTCAGATTGTGCAACATTCTTCTCACTTTCAAATACCTCACAGAGTGGGTTCTGGCTAAAATTCCACCTTGGCACATGTGGCCAACCAGAATAAACTGTTGAAACACACTAAACTTTTGATGAGCTCTCACCCACTTGAGGAAACTCTCACTTGACGGGATGCAGCCATGACATGGAGCTGTTTGTCCAGTATGGTGACAGCTGTACTGCTCAAAAGGGTCCCATCCCAAAACTGCATGCTTCTCTCCAGATCCTCCAGGCAGGATCTCATAAAGAGCATTAAGCCTCAGACATCCTTGGCTTCTTTCCATCCACCAATGCAGAAACATCCTTGTAAATATAAATTACTTCACAAAAAGTTTGAAATGCTTGCCGAGATGGCTGACTTTTCAGAGAGAGCACTGTAAAATGGTGCCATCAGTGGCATCAATGGCAGGGGTGGTGACAGCAGTGTGTACATCCTAGCATAATGGTTTGGACCAGGCAGACAATTATGTAGATTAGCTGACTGCTTCTATTGCTACTAGAAGAAAACTATAGAAACCAGGCTCTCGCCCAACTGTCAAAATGAATCATCACTAAGTGAATGGTTGTTTTTAGCAAAGTGAGCTAAAAGCCCATAAAATAATGAGCTATTTCCCATCTAATCACAACTTATGTTTATTTTTATGCTTAGTTATTGTGAACAATTGGCTAAACTTTTTTCGAATAAAACTTTTTTCGGCATTACTTTAGGATTATTGATATAAATAATTTTAATTCATACACTGACAAAACAAGCAATTTAGTAACTCTCAGTATCTTAGGACACTTGAATTTAGTGAGAAGTCCAGCAAAATGACACATTTTATTAGCTCCCTAAAAATATTACAATATGCAAGCTTTCAAGGCAACTCAGGCCCCTTCTTTAGGCAAAATGTAATACAAAAACTGCAGTTCCCTGTGTTTATATAGAAACCAGGACAGATACAACATTGGAAAATCTTTAAGTGAGACATCTTAAATGTAAAAAAATAATAGACCTCCTCAGGCTAAGATTCATTAAGAATCATCAAGAGGGTAGAACAATGTATAGTGAAGATCTTTGGATAAGATAACTGTCCAACAAAGTCTTTTGAAGTTTCTGATGAGTTTTTCAAAACAATGTGGATCAGTAGTCAGTCCAGAAATGCAAACAATCCTCATATCTGGCCATAAAACTCTTGTCTCTATTTAAACCATGTTGTAATGTGTTAAATTTTAGTATGAGTTTAACTTCCCACTCTTTTCTCTCTTGCTGTGTTTTGAAGTTGCCCATAAGCAGTGTGGCTTTAAAGTCCCTCTCACAGTGTCCATGGCTGTTGAAGTGGGCTGCTACAGGAACATCTGTGTCGCCATACTTGATTTGGAACCTGTGTAAATTCATTCTCTGGTGGAGTGTCTGTTCCGTTTTTCCCACATACAGTGCTGTGTCAGGACTTTCATACAGAGAATTAGGTAGGCCAAATTAGATGATCTGCAGGAAAATGATCCCTTTATGTGATGTTCTAGTCAGCAGTGTGGTATAACTACACTGTCTTTATTATAAATGTAAGCACATGTTTTACATCTTTTCTGTAGGCAGGGAGTTGTGCCATTTTCTATTGGTTCACTTAGGTAGCTTTGGACACCTAGTTGCTACAGGTTTGGGGGTTGTCTGTTTGCAAGGAGGGGAAGTTTTGGAAAAATATTTTTCAGTGTTTCATCATTGTGTAGCATTGGCTGAGGTTCTTTTATAATTTTTTGAAGTACTTCAAGATGTTGGATTATAGGTGACAACAAGGAGGATGCGGTTCTTGTTGTGTTTGTTTTGGTGGCTAACATGGTACAACATCTTAGTACTACTTAGGACACCTGAGCAAAGGTGTTTTCCTTTTCATTTTTTGGATCATGTTCTTGTACATTCCTTTCCATCTTTTTTCCATTTTCCTGTTTATGTTCTGGTGCTTGCAATGTCATTCACTAAGGATGGGCCAGAAGTAGCACAATGTTAAAACAAAAACATCATTGACACACACAGTGATGTGTAATATTAGGAGCATTATTATGCATTTAAAACAAATAAAATGTGTTAAATTGAGTAAATAAGTTAATTTTGGTGTAAGCAAACAATAACTCAACTAGATTTGAAAAAAAGCTAGAAAATAAAAAAAAGAAAAACTGTGTTTTTCTTTGCTGTTGTTGTAGAGAAGAGCCAAGCAAAATGACACCTTTTATTGGCTAACTAAAAAGATTACAATATGCAAGCTTTCGAGGCAACTCAGGCCCCTTCTTCAGGCAAGATGTTGGAAATGTTTAGAAGGGTAAAAAAAAAACTGTGGGCCCTCATCTGTTTGAAGATTAATCAGGGATCTCTAATGTTCCTAGGAAACTCATTGTTTCTAATCTAGGTTTAGCATTTGTTGTTGTGTTTATCTACAGATCTGCTTCATTTGTTTGAAATACTTTGGTTTTAAGATTTGTTTTTTTTCCCCAGTAAGTGGATTACAGTACCCTGCCACTTAAGAAAAATAAAATATTAAATATAGCGGTCAAAAATGAAAATTAAATTTTATTTTTCACTGGCCAGCAATATACAGTGCTGCCCATAACGTTTGGAACAAAGACATGTTTTTCATTGATCTACTCATGTACGCCACAGTTTAAAATCACAAATCAAACAATTCAGATGTGATTAAAGTGCAGAATTTAATTTAAGGGTATTTGCATACATTTCGGTCATATCATGTACGAAATTACAACACTTTTTCTGCATGGTCCCCCCGTTTCAGGGCACCTTAATGTTTGGGACATAGCAATGGTATGTATACTAAGGCAGTCATATATTGTATATTGTTGTATATCCCTTGCATGCGAAGACTGCAAATAGTATATGATTCATCATCACTGAGTGAATGGTCGTTTTTAGCAAAGTGAGCTAAAAGCCCATAAAATAATGAGCTATTTCCCATCTAATCACAACTTATGTTTATTTTTATGCTTAGTTATTGTGAACAATTGGCTAAACTTTTTTCGAATAAATCTTTTTTCGGCATTACTTTAGGAGTATTGATATAAATAATTTTAATTCATATACTGACAAAACAAGCAATTTAGTAACTCTCAGTATCTTAGGACACTTGAATTTAGTGAGAAGTCTAGCAAAATGACACATTTTATTGGCTCCCTAAAAATATTACAATATGCAGGCTTTCACAGTTTAAAATCACAAATCAAACAATTCAGATGTGATTAAAGTGCAGAATTTAATTTAAGGGTATTTGCATACATTTCGGTCATATCATGTACGAAATTACAACACTTTTTCTGCATGTTCCCCCCGTTTCAGGGCACCTTAATGTTTGGGACATACCAATGGTATGTATACTAAGGCAGTCATATATTGTATATTGTTGTATATCCCTTGCATGCGACGACTGCAAATAGTATATGATTCATCATCACTGAGTGATTCATTGACTTCACCAGGTGCTTCTCTTCTCTGGTGATGCTCTGCCAATCCTCTAATGCAGCCATCTTCTCCTCCTGCTTGATTTGGGGCTTGTCCCATCAAGGTTTCTCTTCAACATATGGAAGGCATGATCAATTGGATTTATATCGGGTGATTGGCTTGTCCCTTCAAAAATTTTCCATTTCTTTTTTTTTTTAATTTTATTGATTTTATTGAAATCACACAACATTCCATACAAATAGATCAATTTTTACAAAAATAGGATTGAAAACAAATCAACTCCCACCACTGAGAAAGAGAGCATGGCCAGCAGAATAAAACTTAAAGCTAGTAAAAATAAGTAAATAGATGAATTAATAAGTAAATAAAGATACAGTAAATGGAGAAGAAAAGAAAAGGGGAGAGAATCTGCTTCCTCAGTGCTTTAAAAGCTTATTCTGAAATGTTATTGATTAGATCCTGCCAGGTTTTGAAAAAGTTCTGCACAGATCCTCAAAGTGAGAATTAGATTTTTTTCCAATTGCAAATAGTATATAACATCAGTTACCCATTTCTTAGCTTTGATGATCTCCGAGTGTTGCCTTAGTAGCATGTTTGGATCATTATGTTGTTGCAGGATGAAGTGCCCTCCAATAAGTTTGGAGACATTTACTGGAACTTGAGTGAGAAGTCAAGAAAAATGACACCTTTTATTGGCTAACTAGAAAGATTACAATATTTTGTAATTGTTTTAGTTAGCCAATAAAAGGTGTCATTTTGCTTGACTTCTCACTGCATTCATAATGGCTAACACGGTACAACACCCTAGCACTACTGGAACTTGAGCTTATAAGTGGTTTCTATGCACCTCGGAATTCATTGTGCCACTATTGTCAACAGTTACATCAGCAATGAAGATAAATGTGCCAGTACCTGTGGCAGCCATACATGCCCAAGGCATAGCACCCCCACCGCCATGTTTAACAGATGAGATGGTGTACTTTGGGTCTTGGGCAGTTGCTTTTTATCTCCACACTTTGCTCTTATCATCATTCTCATACTGGTTAATTTTTGTCTCATTTTTACAAATTGTAATTTGGCCATTCTGTTTTAGTGGCTAAGTAGTGATATGCAATTTATAGTCTGGCCACAATATTTTTGTTCATGAATTCTTCTGCAGATAGTAGCCTCTGACATATACACATTTGCCTCCTTGAATACTGTTTCTGATCTGTCGGACAGGAGTTTGGGGCTTTTCTTTCCCATAATGAGAATTTATCTGTCATCAGCAGTGGAGGTCTTCCTTGGCCTACCAGTACCTTTGTGATTACTGAGCTCAACAGTGAGTTCTTTCTTCTTATTGATATTCCAGACAGTTGATTTAGGAAATCCTAAGGTTTTACAGATGTCTCTAATGATTTTATTCTGGTTTTTCACCCTCATAATGGCTTCTTTGACTTTCATTTGCACGCCTCTTGTCTTAATGTTGAGCAATGGCAACTACAAACTCCAAAGATAGTCTGTAGGTAGATGCAAGTCTACATATCTTATGCCTGCATTAATGACGCAATGAAACCTACATGAGTAATTGCCAAATACTTGTGATGTCAATTGTCCAAAACATTATGGTGCTCTGAAATGTATAAAAAGTGTAGTTTCTACATGATATGACCAAAATGTATGTAAATGCTCTTAAATTAAAGTCTGCAATGTAAACTTTATTTACGTCTGAATTGTTTGAATCAAAATTTTAAACTGTGGAGCAGACAGACAAATCAAGGAAAAATGTGTTTTTGTCCCAAATATTACAGACGGCACTGTAGGAACTATAACTTTATATTTTTTGCAGTTATTATTCTGTCTCTAAAACTGACAGGTATGTCTTTCACAGTTTCAAATTTTTACACAAAGAAAAGTTTAAATGCAATATTTGTATGATTTATTCCAAACGATTAGTTACTCTGCATGTAAGTATAAAGTCTTACCCAATAAACATTACAACGGGCAAAACATTTGCAACTCCAAATGAACACAGAAGATCAAAATTTTATATAACAGCTTTACAAGTGACCATTACGAGAAGTCCAAATACCTCCTTCTAATGCAAAATTATGAAAATATTCAAAGTAGGTAACTAAGAGAATTCAAATACTGCAGAACTAATAGTCACTATGTGGGAAATTCAACAAAATCAGAAGATGTTGGCACCTCCTAGATACAGCATGTGCTATCTTTACATAAATTTCTGTCAGTAGAACAAGTTTTGATATGGGAAACCAACTACTACTGACAACTGTGTCATCAGACTTGGTTAGAAAATGCTAATAATCTTTTTTCTGCTGATCATTGTTAAAAATAAAAAAGGCACCGTGATTTAATGTTGTATAACAATAAAATGTGAAAACTTCCAAGGCGGTGAATGCTTTTTATAGGTGCTGTAAAACCATCTTTATTTATCATTAAAACCTGTTATTACTTAAAAGACATCAATACAGTGTATAAGACAGGTTAGACTGGCGTTATTTTTATTTATATAAATTTCATAATATTCTGTTAACCTGTGGAGAAAATTACCAAAAATAACATAATAGAGGTGAAAAAATGTCCTAAGCCAAGAAAAGAGTTTGCATCCCTTCTTATTAATCAAATCTTATACAATTTTTAACAGTAGGATAGTCTTAGCTCTAGTAATATTGGATAAAGACTAACTAGTTAATGGGAGTCCATAATACTTTTCACTTTCTAGAATGATTCTTAATAATTGGTTCTTTGTGCCAGAAAGCATTACGGATTTTTTTTTTTTTTTTTGATTAAGGTTCTTTACTTTCAGGGGATTCTGGTACTTTGAGAACCAAATGATTTATTGTATATCTTGATAGCCTACAATATAACACAATATAACAAGAATTAAATAACAATATGAAGGCTTCAGCTTAGTATAACCTAGTTAAATCTATTAGTTTTTGTCCAACAAGTTTGTTATACGTCTTAACTTTTTAAGAATATTTCCAGACTCATTTACCAATAGCATTTATAGCAGGTGTGTCTCCATCTAATGATTAAACTAATGTTTTACTAGTAATATGTCAATTTACTAAATCAATATATACAGTATGATTCTGTGGAAGAAGCTCCCAGAAACCATAGACACACTGCATATTTTTATGAGCAATATAATAAGACCATATTGATTTACTGCTTCAGTAAACATAGAGGGTATAGTTATTTTGCTCTAAGTCTTGGTATTGGTGCTAGTTCAACATTCAGAAGATAGTCAGAATCTTATTTTTAGTTTTAGTCATCCTATTTTGTCTCTATCTCTAAGATATTATTCTGAGACATTCTAAATACCATGAGGTTAAGGGCTCCATCATGGGCACTAGTCCCCAAGTGTACTGGTCCATACAACATAGAATGGAATGGATAGAATTAAGTTTAAAATCAGTTAAATGAGTTAACTTCTGTTTGCCTAAACTAGAAAGATTAATTTTCTTCAGTGTATGCACATAGCTCATAACTATCTGCCCTGAAATCAATCTAGTCCCTTTTATCTGTACTATCACTAGATCTGGTATGTCCTTTTTACAATGTGGAGACCAAAACTACATACAGAACTCCATATGAGGCATCATAAATTCATTATATAGTTTAAGTATAACCTTGGCTTTTACTCTATACATCAGGCCATATAACCTAAAATCCTGTTAGCTTTCTTAATTGCTTATTTACATTGCCTATAAATGAAAAGTACATTGTGAGCTCTAAAATGCACTTTCAAGTTTCAAGCCTGGCATTATTTATTCAAACCTAACATTTTTGCTTCTTACATGTAATATTTTACATTTATTTTCATTATATTTCATTTGTCACAAGTCTGCTTAAGTCTCTATTTTGCCCAGGTTCTTCAGTAATATTGTGGTGTTATTCCTCTGCTTTCCTGTCCATTTGCTGATTAATCTTAATTGTCAACAATTAGGTCAAGGCAGCAAAAAAGTAAGCCGAAGGTGTAGCCTGAACGGAAGTACATGGTACAAAACCACCCACCAAACAATTTAAAAAATTAAATAATCCTTTAAGCACCATACTGACTTCAGCTTACTATGAAAACTGGGCATATTTAATACACATGTGTCTATGCAAGAACGTATTGCTACTTTTTTCTAACACCAGCTGATTCGAAGATTTCATTTTCAGACAATATTTTGCCATTTGAAAGAGCTTTCATTTATCCCCGAATCACTATCTCTTTACACTACAGCACAGATATATTACTATGTTACACTAATGCTGACATGTATGAAAGGAAATTCATTCCACAAAGAGCACTCAGTTCCTAAAATGTCTAATCAGAATTTGCAAAATCCATTAGCAGTCTGTACAATCCATAATTCAATGTTGTATTCAGCTACGAAGGATGAGATATATTAGTTATGAGTGGTCTGGGGTTCAGAAAAATGCTCACTCAGAAAAAATACAAAATGTTTTGCAGAGGAAGAGACTAGCCTATCTGAAAGCTTTTCAGCAAAGTGTGCTATCCCTTCCAAACATCTTTGAAAAAAGAAAAATAAAAAAGACCAAAGATGAAAAGAAATAAGTACATAAATCATAGTCAGCACCAGTGTTGCCATGTCCATGGTTTTCTCATCCACTGGAAAAAATGGGCTTTTGTGGTGTCACACACGTGCGCATGGGAGGCAGCTAAAGGGCTTGAGTAAGGGCAATTCTGATTCAGACCAGGATGTGACAGAGTGCACTGACTCTTTTTCTCCCTTTCCTGCAGACCAGTCACGGGAGATTCCACCTGGTCCTCTTGACGTCACTTCTGGGACCGAGCCTATGGAAGAAGACCTTGCCAGCTCTGACCCCTGTGATGTCACGTCCAGGCTCGAGCCTATGGTTGAAGACTCTCACGAGCCTGACTCTTTTGACCTCACTTCCTGTCTTCCCCTTTAAAAGCCTCCACCTTTTCCCTATTCCCTCAGTTCTGTTTTGGACTCGGTTTTGTGCACATCAGTACTACAGTATATTCATTTTTAGAACATTGCAGCCAGGATACCAATTAGACAGGTGGCTGCCCCAAACCTTGCTATGGCTCTGTGTGGAGTTTGTAACACTGGGATTCATTTTTTGAGCTACTTTTTAAAAATCAACATGGTATTTTGGGCTATTTTTCAAGCCCCTTCCAACAAATTTTTATCATGTTTTTCATTCAGTTGGCACTCCCTGCCTGCTAATGTATATGTTCTTTACTGTGAAAGGTTTCTAAACTCATTTGGGACTCCCCCTAATGGGGTGACTCACAGAAGAGCATCCCAAAGTGAGATTGCCATGTCTATGGAAGGTAGTTTCTCAATGTGGAAGCAGATCGCAGCTAAAGCAGATCCAAGTCAATCGCAGTCGCGGTATAAGCGCTTGCCATTGATGGGTGATGCAAGGAACATTATAAATGCAGGGAACAGGATTACTTGGCCACTAACCTGTCCATGACCCTGCCTGATTGCTGTGTCTGTGTTTAGGAGAATGGGGGATCCCGTTACAATAAATAACCGTGCTGTTCCTGTTTCAAGCTGAATAAAATTGGTTTTGCTAAAGTACTGAGACTCAGCCTCGTGTTTTCGGGGACTCAAACGTTCAACCGTTCTAAAATCTCCCTCCATAGGACCCCTACTTTTTGTGACGGTATATACCCATTCTATCACTTTGAAATAGCTCAGAGGGTATCCTTCCCACCGACACTTGAGGTTTGATGGTAACCCTGTCCCACCAGCTGTCATTGTGCTATAATTTTTTAGGAACCTGGCAACTCTGCTCAGCACTCACAGTCTTACTTGAACCTTTTATTGTTTACATTTCCAAAAATACCATTTTATTGCACCATTAGTAGTTGTCAGGATTTCTCAAGTGATGCTTTATTTCTCTTCTCTATTTTTATTCTAGTTTAGTGTTGTCATGTGAATTTTGGATACCAGTATTTGCTCTTAAGTTATCAACCTCTGGTTTGTCTCATAGTCTGACAGAATATTTATTTTTCAGGATTGTTAATGAAAATTTCTGAAGATTCACAACCACAGTGCATTACATTTTATCATTTTACTAGCAGAATACCCGCGCTTCGCAGCGGAGAAGTAGTGTGTTAAAGAAGTTATGAAAAAGAAAAGGAAATATTTTAAAAATAACGTAACATGATTGTTAA
>JANRMT010062806.1:73712381-73789710 GCA_026402145.1 Polypterus bichir lapradei
ATCTTGTGGACGCTTCTACATGTGGGAGCTGAAAGTATGTAAAAACAAAGACATGTATAGGTGAACACGGTGCAACAGACATGCACAGATGACAAAGTCCTTAATTGTAACCCGGTTAAGCATGTACATGCCCACATAAGAGAAATCTATGTTTGTTAGCTAGGTTTCTCGAAGATCAATAACCTGGTTTCTTTAACTGGAATAAGCGTTTACATGGTGTAACAGATGGAATGGTGTCCCAGCCGAGAAGGACTACCTTCCTTTATTTAGCTGGGAGGCCAACATAATGAACTGTACAGAAGAGAATAGCAACAGCTCTGGCATCTCAGAATCAATGAATGGGAACCACATGCCCAGCTAGGATGCCAAAGGACAAAATGGATGAAGTATCCCAAATGGGATATATAATGGACTCTTTCCAGGTCGGAAACTGCATATATTGGACATTGGGTTATAGCATCCGTAATGGTGAATCCTAGTGTAGATGCCTGCTAGGCACCATAGAAGTTGTTGGGTTTCATGGGGGCTGCCTGGGGGAGCTGTCGTGAAGGAAAGGCACAGGTTCCATCTGACCGGGAGGTGCTTTCTGGAGACAAGCAGTTGGGACTGGAAGTACTTCTGGGTTGGGGCTTAAAAGTAAGTCCCCCATTTCACCCAGGGAGTCAGAGTCAGGAGAAGAGAAACAACACTCGCCTGGGAGGGGTGGAAGAGAGAAAGGGAAAAAAGAATTGTTCAGTGTGAAAAGAAGCTTGTTAAAAGTACACTGATCAATACATATTTGTTTTGATCCCAGACTTGTGTGTTTGGTGTTCAGGGGTCGCCATCTCCGGTCCTGGAGGACCACCGTGGCTGCAGGTTTTAATTCTAACCCTTTTCTTAATGAGCGACCTGTTTTTGCTGCTAATTACCTTCTTTTGATTTCATTTTAATTGACTTGCTCTTGAAGACTCAGTCCTTTTAATTGTTTCTTTTTCCTTAATTAGCAGCCAAACAATAATGAGATACAAAATGAGCCAAAACAACTGGTGTCCATCATACAATATCTCAAAATAAAGAAAGATGAAGATCTCAGGAATGTCATAGCTCAGGTCCCCAAAATATTTGAACAGCGCTCTTAGAAAGAGAAAATAAACAGTTTCAGAAATGTCTGTAATGCACCACGAGGGCAGCAACAAGCCACGGAATTGAAGAACTGGTTTAATTAAATGACAAGAATCAGCACCTCATTAAGCAGCTGGTTGGAGTGAAATTGGTTGGAGTCTGAGGCACTAACTTAGTTGGTCTTCTGTTGCCTCACTTACTTCACATTTCATTACTGTTTGGGTGCCATTTAAGGAAAGAAATGAAGCAATTCAGAGGAATGATGAAGAAATTCAGGGAAACAAATCTTAAAAAAGCAATTCAATTAAAATTAAAAGTTAATTAGCAGCACAAATAGGGTACTCATTAAAAAGGGATTAGAATGAAAACTTGCTGCCACAGTGGTCCTCCAGGACTAGAGTTGGCAACCCCTGGTGTAAGGAGTTTTGGAGCTCACTGACATCCCATACAGGCCACAATAGCATTTTAGAAACAAGGATTCTGGTTATTTAAGTGAATGTAAAAACAGCTACTTGATTCCCAAATCTTTATATTTATCTTTTTCTTTCATTCATATTTTTTGTTTGTGTGGTCTGTGAAAAACTTATCATATAAACAAATTCAAATGTTTGTTAAGATGATGGCCACATCAGGAAGACTGGATGCTTGTACTTTTCACTATCAAACAAAATTTCACAAAAAAAACACACACACACACACAAACATACTTTATTTCTACTCTCAGGTATTCTCTTAAACCAGAAGACAGTGGGTTAAGCTGATTTACAAATGTAAATTTTCCAGTATGGATGTGCCCATGATTTTCCCTTGAGTAGAATGGTATTGCTCTTTTCTGTCATTCCTTCTCTTTCTTCATTGACGATTTCCTTTGTCTATGAATGTTTAATTTTAAAGGAGGCAGGCGATGGACATTTAATCAAAAGGATAAAGAGTATACAGCATTAGACAGCTGCTCTCATACCCATTGAATACTGTGGTGCATTTTAAAGCTCTCAGAGACTTCTTAGTGTAGATGTATCCCACCAACCTCTTGGATAGTTTCCTTCCCCATGACATTTAGATGAAGCTACTGTACTTGTCCTTGACTGTTTATTAATTTCACAGTGAGACTGAAAATGTTCTAAATGTTTACTGTGATACATGCTATTAACAGTGGCATACCATTTAATAAACAGTAACTCTGTATGTAAAAACCTGTAAAACTATAGGTTTTAAAAGGTTGACAAACTGCCCCCCTCCACTTTAACCTCACTTAAAATCCTTCTCTTCTTGACAACACTGTGTACCATGCTAAAGACATAGTGACCAACCTTTACCGCTGCATGGTAGTGCATTCTTCTTAATAACAGTGACCTTTTTACTGCAGATATATGGATGTTATGCTCATTCTTCATTTTGGATTTTTAATTTAAGTTTATTTTGTTCCAAATGTTTTCATTATAGAAGTTGTATAACATGATAACCAAACATAAGTTTCAGCAAAACATAACTAGAAGATTTAAAGAAGATCCCATATATCACAGAAACTGCACTAAACCTCCCATTCTTACCCACAACAGAGAGCTAATTAATATTAAGAAAGGGAATGACTGTGTTTATACATCCTTTTATTAAATAAAATCATAGAAGCTTATCAGAAACACAGAAACTTTCTATTATGTTGAACCTTGCTGGACACAATGGTTTTAACATTTTAATAACAGAAGTTTATTATTTTGATAACCAGAGATCTAGTATCAGATTAAGGCATTTTCATCTCATACTTTTTAATTCTGGATTTTTCAAAATGGTCAGCCACTGTCACTTGCATGCTGAAGGGGCTGCTCAAGTATTCTGACATATTGAACATGTCCATTAGTTTATACATTCACTAATATCAAGCATGGCAGAGGATAATCTGTTGATGTTAGGCTCCCACAAGATTTATATTCTTTATAAATATATGTAAGTGTTTGCCTTTTTTTTTTTTTCTTTTGTTGATTCTTTGACTGCTAACTTGCATTTTCTCATTAACACAGAGCTCTTCAATCCAGACATTTTTACACCAGCATTTGAAATATTTCTTTGCCTACTTTATGAGCTTGTAATAGAAGGTTACTTATAGTTTTGCCTCTCAAACATTTAAGATGTTGGCATGCTAAAGCAGATTGGTTACTTTCATTGATGCAGTTTCCAATTTTTATTGTTAAACTCTCCTATCAATTTATCAGTTATAACTATATGAAGAAAAAATACTGAAGCATTGTTTTTTGACTCAGTTGCACTATGGAAAAGTATGGTGCTTTTTATCTAAATTAGTACAAAATTTTCTTTTCATGCCAGAATTGGCATTGTGTATTGTTAGGAGTACTTTGAATTTGAGTCTAATTCTAGTTTGTTTTACTGTAACTGATCTACAAAAAGAACAGACATTTCTCATAAAGTGAAATTAAGCATTGGATTAAGAATTTGTTAATTAGCTCTTGACATTATTACAATAAATTTAATCTTCTATAAAAAAATCTTAATTTCTGGATGAAATGTTCAGGTTCTTCTTCTCTCAAGTGCATACTGTGTATCAAGTTGTATAAGCATTTACAGTTTCTCTTTGTTTTCATAGGTAAGCAACATTATATACTGCTCAAAAAATGATAGGAACACTTTTATATCAGAGTATAGCATCAAGTCAATGAAACTTCTGGGATATTGATCTGGTCAGTTAAGTAGCAGAGGGTGTTGTTAATCAGTTTCAGCTGTTTTGGTGTTATTGAAATTAACAACAGGTGCACTAGAGGAGGAACAATGAGAAGACCCACAAAACGTGAATGGTTTAACAGGTGGAGGCCACTGACATTTTTCCCTCCTCATCTTTTCTGACTGCTTGTTAACTAGTTTTGCATTTGGCTACAGCCAGTGTCACTACTGGTAGCATGAGGCGATACCTGGACCCCACAGAGGTTGCACAGGTAGTCCAATTTCTCCAGGATGGCACATCAACATGTGCCATTGCCAGAAGGTTTACTGTGTATTCCAGCACAGTCTCAAAGACATGGAGAAGATCCTAGGAGACAGGCAGTTACACTAGGAGAGCTGGGCAGGGCCGTAGAAGGTCCCTAACCCATCAGCAGGACCAGTATCTGCTCCTTTGGGCAAGGAGGAACAGGATGAGCACTGCCAGAGCCCTACAAAATGACCTCCAGCAGGCTACTGGTGTGAATGTCTCTGACCAAACAATCAGAAACAAACTTTATGGGGGTGGCCTGAGGGCCCAACATCCTCTAGTGGGCCCTGTGCTTACTGCCAGGCACCGTGGAGCACGATTGGCATTTGCCATAGAATACTAGAATTGGCAAGTCCACCAGTGGCGCCCTGTGCTTTTCACAGATGAGAGCAGGTTCACCCTGAGCACATGTGACAAACGTGAAAGGGTCTGGAAAAGCTATATGCTGCCTGTAACATCGTTCAGCATGACCGGTTTGGTGGTGGGTCAATGATGGTCTGGGGAGGCATAACCACGGAGGGACACTCAGACCTCTAGAGGCTGGACAACGGCACCTTGACTGCCATTAGATATCGGGATGAAATCCTTGGACTCACTGTCAGACCCTATGCTGGTGCACTGGTTCCTGGGTTCCTCCTGGTGCACGACAATACATGGCCCCATTTGGCAAGAGTATGCAGGGAATTCCTGGAAGATGTAGGAATTGATACTATTGACTGGCTCCCACGCTCGCCTGACCTAAATCCAATAGAACACCTATGGGACATTATGTTTCGGTCCATCCAATGCCACCAGGTTGCACCTCAGACTGTCCAGGAATTCAGTGATGCCCTGACCCAGATCTGGGAGGAGATCCCCCAGAACACCATCCGTCGTCTCATTAAAAACATGCCTCAATGTTGTCAGGCATACATAAAGCACGTGAGGGACATACAAACTACTGACTATAATTTGGAGTTGCGGCAATGAAATTTCTGCAGAATGGACTAGCCTGCCGCATCATTATATGAATATAATAGACCATTTTTTATCCTTGGGTCCTATGGTTCTTGACCCAATCCACAGCTAGCTATTTTATGCCTCTTCCCGATTTCTTTATCACTATCAAGCTGAATTTTTAGCACCTTCCCAGAATTCACTGTCACAGTTTTTACATTTAGAATTCATCTTTGCTTTTTATGTTCCTGGTGACTTTTTTCTTTTTCAAATTTAAAAGGTTCTTACACTCAGTGGCCAGTGTAATAGAATGTCTTTTAGAAGCAAACTCACTGCACCTGTATCGGCATCTGTAGCATTGCGCTGGATTTTAATCACAATATTTCCTTTACCTATTAATTTTTCAGGGGTTTGATTACTTTAGGGCTGTCATCTCAGTCTGCTTACCCATCCATTCATCAATTTTCTTTGGTGATTTTTTTAAAAAGAGTGAATACTGATCCAAAGATAGTTTGAAAGATGTTCTGAGATTACTTTACAAATATTGTCTTTTTTGGTTTAAGGTTTAAGTTATCCATCAATTTAAAAATAAACGATTGGTTTGGTTTACTATTCATTTTTCATTATCAGTTGGTTATCATAGTAACATATTAGTAACAAAGTAACATATTTAAATGAATAACAGACCATGTATGTTTTTATTTGCATTGAATCTATATTACATATGCTTCTTGAAAATCCTATAAAATTATACATATATACATAAAGTATAAATGTATTTGAGACAAACTGCTGATGATAGCATTCTATATTCTAAACAAAATTAATCAAATGGAGATGTTACAGTAAATAATATCAGTTTAAAATTATTTTTTCAACTCCACAATTGTTCTAGTAAATAAATAGTTATATAAACAAAATCTATACTAAACTGATGGATGAAAAAATAAATTTTGTAGTTAAAGATCAATTTAATAGTTAGTGCAAATGATCAATGAACTTGGGGATTTAATGGCTCACATTATGTCTGAAAAAGGGCTCATTGGGGGTTCTTGTCCTGTAATTAATAACTGGCGTCTGCAGCTGTCACCCCACAAGATTATTCGAGAAGTCATTAAATATGTTTCCCCCCTCATCTGGAGTAAGCATGAAGAGTTTTGACAGATCCTTGGAGAATCCACCACAGAGCCAAGAGTATTTTGTTCTGGAAATTTAATTGCACCATCTACAAACTTGTTCCTGTGAGTATTACAATAATAATGACTCCGTTCCAACATGAAATTAATACTAAAAAGGCTCGTCTTTTACTTTAGATAGTATAAGTGGAACAATGTTATATTTAAGATGTAAATCCTTTATTACATTAGGCTTTACATTATCTAATGATAATCTACCTTGGTCTATGCTGACATTGATAGGCATATCATATTAAAACTGTTTGAAGAGTTTTTGCATAACATGCTTCTACCATAAAAATCTCTTATAGATGGGATTAAGAGATGAATATTCTCCAGAGGAAAAAATATGTATGTACTATAATTGACATTTTGTAAAAGGTATTTCTAAGAAACATCACAATCACTGTACTCTATATCTACATTTTATCAATAAATGTACATTTCTTGTGTTTTATACAACACGTCTAATCCAAACACATAACAGAATTCAACAATTATAATACTTTTCAAGCAACCTTTAAAGTGCCTCTTCATTTCCCTTCCTAATTAAGTTGCACTAACTACTGTATTTTATGGTATGTGTTGTCAATATAATTTCAGATTCTCCCAAGTATCATCCTCTGCAGGTGTATGTTATAACCACCCAAAATACAGTTTTAAATAGTCTTGTACAATACAATACAATACAATACAGTTTATTATTGTATAGCCCAAAATCACACAGGAAGTGCCGCAATGGGCTTTAACAGGCCCTGCCTCTTGACAGCCCCCCAGCCTTGACTCTCTGAGAAGACAAGGAAAAATTCCCAAAAAGACCTTGCAGGGAAAAATGGAAGAAACCTTGGGAAAGGCAGTTCAAAGAGAGACCCCTTTCCAGGTAGGTTGGGCGTGCAGTGGGTGTCAAAAGAAGGGGGTCAATACAATACAATACACAGAACAGAACAAATCCTTAATACAACATAATAATACAAATTTTAGAAGCACGGAGCAGAATTTAACTGTAGATGATATTCCATAATAAGATTTGGATATTTTTAGAGTCCTGGAGACCTCATCCATCAAGCTGCCTCCCCATTTGGCCATTCCACGGCTGAAACGTTGCTCGGCCAGCCAATCCGATGAAAGGACCCCTTTTTCCCATGATTCCTGTGATCCTCCATCAGGGATGACTTTACCATAGGCAGGCAACAACTTGGCAGGTGGGTTGTGGCACCAATTGACTTGGTTGTATTGTCTGCATACTAGCCAGCTTGTAATCATTCAGATTTACCATGATTCAGGGCACCTGATGGAAATTCAAGCAGCTGCATCCTACAGTATTGTCATCTTTTAAGAGCCCAGGAACAGCCTTTCTCAAACAGTTTAGGTCCATTCACACGTCACCGTCATCATTTAAACTTTTTTACTCCACTGAACCAGAAGGTTAACATAACCTTCTAATATTTTATTTTTAAAGGTACTCCTTCATGTGAAGTTCATCCAACATGCCTTGCATTTAGCAAAATTATTCATAGTAGCCTTTCAGTCCAAACACCTGGCACTATAATTTTCAAAGGGCAGTACAACTAAACTATATGCTAAAAATGGGAACTAAGCTGTCCCGTGGTTATAACTGCATGGGTAAGGGCAGCCATAATATTTACCTATAGTCTGTATCATTGCACCTCAAGAAAACATCAAGTTTTAAAAGTTTGTTCCTTTTCTCCATTTGCTTATGTTTTTATTTTCTCTTTTGAGTTCTGTTTTATTCTGCTTAGCATCTTTTTAGCCTATGTATCAACATCTACTGACCCCTCCTATTTCACATCATGCTGTTGTAGATTTCAAAAGCAAGGGAAGCAAATTGTGGCAGTCAGAGGTGGCAGATCACTCTTCCTTATCAGGTTTTGATGCCCTCACAGACAGAAATTGAAAAATGTGTAGGGACAGAATTAAAAAGAGAAAAATAAGGAAGAAACAGTTGGAAGTGTATGTCTAGAGGTAAAACTGGTAAACAGCATTTCAAAAATTACATTTCTAGAGATATACATTTTTTCCTCTTAAAACATGAAAACAATGATAGTTTAAATGTTTCAAGTTTGCGTGTCACATTTTTCTACTCAGGGTTTAAGTCTAACATAAGTTTGTTCATTGACAACTGTGTACAACCACATGAAATAACTTCTGTTAATACTGAAATACATAAAAATCAAGTAAGCCAGTATTTACATGTCAGAAGGAATTATAATAACAGGAATAGCGCAAAGACTGACTGACAAGATACAAACTAGTTATGCAGGACTTTCAAGTAACAAATTAGATGCTATACATATAAAACACATTAATCACATTATTAAATTCAGCTGCAATTTTGTAATTAACTCGAGAAATAGAAGCTCTCAAAGAAAAGGAAATGGCAATTGCTCAAGTCACAATGAGAAATTGGATTTTTTGCTAATTACATATTTTTGTTGCATACCTTTTTAATGGTAATGAAGTAAACAACAAGTATGAAAATCACAAACATAAAATGATGCATCCTGGAGTAGAATCTGATTTTTTTTTCTCTACCAGGTGTGTTAAATATAATCCACAAAAGAAAACTTCAGCAAATCACAATAATGAAAAACACTGAAAACATAAGGAAAAAAGCATTGAGGAAGTTGAAAATTGCTTAGAATACAATAGATATTCAGTAACTGGAAGAAATTAATGTTATGAATACTAATGAAAGGGAGCACAGGAAAGGAAAACAATAAAATGCCCGAATATGGACAGTATCTAATTAAAACATCAACAAAGTAAATAATTAAATGTAAAATTGCAAGTTATGTACAGTATAAATGCAATGGAAAAGCTGTATGAGTTCCTTAAGTTCCACTATCAGAAAATGCTGTTGAAATCAAAAATTAAAGAAAAAGGGAAGCCAGATGTGCATAAGCACTGTGCACTCTCCAATTAGAAAATGTTAAAAAGAAAAACACAGGATTATTTGATTAAGTTTAAGTTTATGGTGCTGAAACATAGCCTTAAAGGATAAGTTCAGTATTTTTCATTTGAAAATGTTTCTTAACAGTCATGGTAAACATTATTTGTCACAAGAAATCATATAAGTGAAGAAGGCATCAGCTATAAACTTACATTTTTAATTTTATATTATGGTATCTATTCTAGGTTGGAAATAAAATAACATTTTGATTTTCTAACTTGTGAATTTATTGTAATGCTAATACAATAAACTTAACTTGCAACTTCCTACTTTATTTATTTTAAGTACTTTATATATTATATGTCTCTCCATGGTATAAGATTATAGCATAAAGCATAACTTTACTAAGCTGATTTGCAGGAATAATTAGATCAGGACCTCAAATACATTAAATCTTAAAGAACAAAGAATGCATAATTTTTTACATGGTAAAATGAATGAAAAGAAAAAAAATAAGATTTCAACAAAGAAATAATTCCAAACTCTAAAATCTAATGCAGTTATTTCAAACACTAGTCCTGGGGGACTATTCTGTCTGCTGGTTTAGACTCTAATCTATTAATCATTTATGCAGATTGGTTCCTACTTCAAAAATATTGAATGTTATTTGCCGTTTCAGAGCTCCTCTCTTTCCAACTCCCTGCAGCATGTTAACAAGAAACTAAAAATCTGCACATGAAAAACTATTGTGGCAGTGTATTATATTCTTAATTTGTAATCACTATTTATCCTCAGAAGAATTTCTGCTTTTTGAGATCCTCTGCATTCAAAAATGAAAGGGTAACAACCTCATAAACAGGCATCAAATGGAATGAATGTTGAATTCTTCAACTGCTCCATCCATAAAGATATAGGTGTAGTTTTGTTTTTGGGAGGTGGTTTGCAGTTAATTAGGAAAGCACGATTATTTGCGTTTAGCAAGTTATTCAATGTAAACAAACAATGTCAGTGCTCAGATATTGTTCTGAAATTTCCAGTATTTATTAAGCAGCTTTGCTTAATGTTTGGGTAGTGCACTGCCGTAGCTTCAACATAGGCAGAGCAGTTTCACCAGGACCCGCAGAGTAGGCAGCACAGGATGACCTCTTGGTTGTTTTCCAAGGCAGTTGCACTTACAGGTATGCATTTCAAAGTCAAGTCAAGTCGGGGAGCATGGACTGGTACAGCGTGTTGCTGCACCCACTACACAACGAAACAACTCAGGATCCCGGTTGGCAACCCCCAGGCAGACACGCGGTCCAGTCCCACCCTCCGGAAATGACCCTCTATCTGCTGCAGCCAGGTGTTACGTGGGCTACCCCTTGGCCTGATCCAGCCACTCGGGTCCCCAACAATGAGGATCTTACGAGCCGGATCACCCTTGTGGAAACTGTAACTGACGCTCCCTCACAATGCAGGTAATGTGCCTCATTCGGGACTCCATGAGCACCCGCTCATTTGACACAAAGGCAAACCAACGGTACCCAAGGATTTTCCGGAGAGACACAGTACCAAAGGAGTCCAGTCTTCGTTTCTGGTCACTGGATAGCGTCCATGTCTCGCAACCATATAGCAAGACAGGAAGCACCAGGACTCTAAAGACTTGGACCTTCACCCTTTTGCACAGATGTCACTGCCAAGGTAAGTAAACCTCTCAACAAGGTTGACACTCTCTCCGCAAACAGACACACTGCTGATGGCTATACCCATTTCAAAACTTACAAAATATTATTTTCTTGTTATTGATACTTTAAGTATTTACACGTAAACTTTTTTCAAAGATCTTAATGAGCTATTCAACTCAAACTATACATGTAAACCAATGGCTGAATCCAGTGGCCAATCTTAAATTAATTTACTATGTAAAAAGTTCTAAAAATTCACCTAGCTTGACAATTCCTGCTTTAATTTACAGTACACTGAATTAAAACTTAAGGCCAAAAGATTTTATAAAATCCTAAACCAGTTTGATAGATGGCTATCATTATTGAAAAATTAAAGTCTCGAAGCAATAAAAACCAGCAACAGAGAAAAATCTAAAGATGTGATATCCATACTTTTAACTTATAGGAATATTAAGAACTTACACTAACCTACTTTCAAGTCTCCTACCTCACTCTTTTTCACGTCAACATGTGCCAAGAAAACCTGCTTCTATGTCCAACATACATTCATTCAACTGTTGAATGCCATGCATCTTGTAAGCAAAAACAGAAGGGTCATCAGCAGAAATTGATAACTTAGTAGACTGGGATAGTACTAGGGTGTTGTACTGTGTTAGCCACTATGGATGTAGTGAGAAGTCAAGCAAAATGACACCTTTTTTTTTAGTTAGCCAATAAAAGGTGTCATTTTGCTTGACTTCTCACTAGACTGGAACAGAAAGCCAAGGATAACTAGACTATAGAGATGCTCCATAAGTTTTTCCATTCAGCTTCACCTGCAATTTCCTATTGTATTTCTTGTTTTTTTTTTAAGTACTTTATATATTATGTGTCTCTACATAGTTTAAACTTATAGTATAACGTATAACCCTACTAGGCTGATTTGCATGAATAATTAGATCAGTTAAATGAAGGCCTTGAACACATTAAATCTTAAGGAATAAATACAATACAATACAATTTATTTTTGTATAGCCCAAAATCACACAAGAAGTGCCACAATGGGCTTTAACAGGTCCTGCCTCTTGACAGCCCCCCAGCCTTGACTCTCTAAGAAGACAAGAAAAAACTCCCAAAAAAACCTTGTAGGGAAAAAAATGGAACAAACCTTGGGAAAGGCAGCTCAAAGAGAGACCCCATTCCAGGTAGGTTGGGTGTGCAGTGGGTGTCAAAAAGAAGGGGTTCAATACAATACAATACAATACACATAACAAATCCTCAATACAGTATAAAAATAAAAATTTTAGAAGTACGGAGTAGAATTTAACAGTAGATGATATCACAAAATATGATTTGAATTTGTTTAGAGTCCTGGAGACCTCATCCATCAAGCTGCCTTCCCCATTTGGCCATTCCAGAGTTGAAATAGCGCTCATCCAATGAAAGGACCCCTCTTTCCCACGATTCCTGCGATCCTCCATCAGGGATGACTTTACCTAAGGCAGGCAAAACAACTTGGCAGGTGGGCTGCCACATTTGAGTACCAAGAAGAGAAACAAAATAGGTGAGGGTTAGTATCCAATTATAACTATCATGTTACTTATGTTTTAGTGCTAATGACTAACAACAGAGATGCAGTCTGTACAGTTAATCAGCAGCTCTAGTCAGGATATGCTAAACTGAAGTAGTGAGTCTTCAGTCGGGATTTAAAAGCTGAGACCGAAGGGGCATCTCTTATAGTAGCAGGCAGACCATTCCACAGTTTAGGCGACCCTGCAACTAAAAGCTCAACCTCCCACTGTTATTTTATTAATCCTTGGAATCATAAGCAGACCAGCATCTTGAGATATTAATGTGCGCTCTGGCTTGTAAGTCATGATAAGTTCAGACAAGTAAGCTGGACCTTGGCCATTTAATGCTTTATATGTTAAAAGGAGGATTTTGAAATCTGCCCTAAACTTAACCAGGAGCCAGTGTAAGGATTTAAGAACTAGAGTTATGTGTTCACATTTTCATGTTCTTGTAATTATTCTTGCAGCAGCATTTTAGATTAACTGGAGGCTGCATAAAGAAAAGTTTGAACATCCAGTGAACACCACATAGTAGTCAATCCTAATAGAAATAAATGCATGAATTAATTTCTCAGAATCCTGTTTATTTAGAAAGCGACTTAATTTCCCAACATTTTTAAGATGGAAGAAACCTGATTTGGACAACTTTGTAATATGCGCTTTAAATGACATGCTAGAGTCAAAGATAACTCCTAGATTGCGGACTGATTCAGTAAAAAAAATGATGATTTCAACTGAGTTAAATGATGACAGAATATTGTTGTGATCAGCGTCATTCCCTCCAACAATTAACATCTCTGTTATATCTGTGTTTAAAGACAAGTAGTTCTCGTCCATCCAGTCCTTTGATTCATTAACACCACTAATTAAAGACAACATCGGAGAAACTTCATTTGATCTAAATGAAAGTTAAACTGAGTGTTACTTGCAGAGAGTGAAAATTAACATTATGTTTCCTAATGAAAGATCCCAGTGGAGGCATGTAAATTGACAATAGTAAAGGTCCCAGTACTGAGCCCTGCGGGACACCATATCTCACTTCTGTTTATAATGATGGAGTACTGTCAGCACATTTCTGTACATATTGGAATCGATTTGATAAATAAGAACTAAACCAAGCGAGCACAGTGCCTTTAAGCCCAACATCATTTTCTAGCCTGTGCAGTAAAATAGAATGGTCAATGGTGTGAAATGCTGCACTTAAGTCTAACAACATAATTACAGTGGAGTTTCCCTCATCAGAGGATATCAGAATGTTATTTACAACCCATGTTAGTGCCGTTTCTGTACTATGACCAGTGCAGAAACCAGACTGGAATTTCTCAAATAAATTGTAATGCATAAGGTGTGACTGAAGCTGATTGGCGACTACTTTTTCTAGTATTTTAGAGTTATTTAAAATATTTATTAAGTATGTGCGGGTCTAGCTCTGACTTTTTAAGTAATGGTTTACTTTTAGTGCATCAGGTACTGTGCCATGCAATAATGAACTATTGATAATGTTTAGAATAGGCGCTGCAAGAACATCCATTGCACTTTTTACTAGTTTTGTTGGCACTGGATCTAGGGAACAAGTAGTGGACTTCATTTTAGAAATTAAAGTTAAGACTTCCTGCATCATTTAACTCAACCATAAAATAGCTAAGGCCTGTCCTAGCAAGCAATGAACACAAGGCAAGAACAATTTCTGGATGGAGCACAAGGTGCATGGTGAACACAACAACATACACACACGCACATACCCAAATCAGGGGCCAATTTAACATTGCCAACCCACCTAACATGCATATCTTTGGATTGTGGGAGGAATCCGGAGCACCCACAGGAAACCCATATGGACACTGGGGTAAAACATATGGATAAATGCAGTGAAATATATTTAAAGTCACTCTAAACTATGCAATTTATGTGGTATTATAACATAGTGGGTAGAGCTGCTACATAATCGGACCAGTGTTCTGGGTTCAAATCCTGTGCCAGGCAATTGTCTGTGAGGTGTTTTCATCCTCTCTGTGTGATTGATTGGTTTTTTCTCCCACACTCCCAGAGTTGTGTACCTTAGCCCCAGGGTGAGTATGTGTGAGTGGGCACTGTAATCAATTGGTTTCCTGTCCAGAGTTGGGTACTGACAAGAGACTAATTAATTAAACCATAAGACTGTTACTTAACTTCTTTCATTACCCTCTTTACTTTGAGTTGTCCAGCAGTGTTAATATTTTACTTTTGTTCACCCTGTTCAGAATAACATTTGTACTCCATACAACCTCATACAGTAATTTCACTTTTCACTATTTCACTTTCACCAGTCTCTCGTATGTTTGGCTGAGCTATCTCATCTGGATCATCTTTATCTTCCTGAGAAAAAGTTGTATGACCAAACTAAGCCACCTGTTTCTGGAGTTCTTTGCCCTTTGCCTCCAACTCTGTACACAAAGCACTGTTTACCCCCCAATCCTGCTCAAGTGTTCCTGAACACTCTTCTGATGCACTCTTAAAGAACTTTATATTGTCAGAAGTTGCAAACATTGTACAAGGGACATTAAAAAAGTTTCCGCTGTTTTTTTTAACTTTGTTTATTAAGAATTTCAAAAACAAATTACTTTTCTACATAGCCACCTTCCTTTGTGATGCAATTTTCCCAGTGTTGTAGGAAATTTTATTCCCAATTAGTACTCCTCCTGCCTTCACCGTTTCCAACAAAAATATTAAAGTGTGGAAACTTTTTGAACATCCATCCATCCATCCATTATCCAACCCACTATATCCTAACTACAGGGTCACGGGGATCTGCTGGAGCCAATCCCAGCCAAAATCCCTTGTATAATCATTGCCCTCTATTTTAAATTTTAATGTCAAATGTACTGTACATTGTATACAGTAGTGAGATTGTGCAAAAGGCCTCCTGGTAGAAAGGCTTTGCATCAACTATCATTTCATAAAAAATTCTGACACAGAATTGTGTGTTAACACTAGAATTACCAGAGCCTACGAAAAAACTCGTAGATCCGTCCCACCTTAAATCGCTTCGCACCTCTCCATCAGCGTCTTTTGTCCTGTAAATGTGTCGATAAGTAGCAAGCAGCCTACTATCACATCCCCCCACTGCCGCACAGTTTTCTCAGCTCAAGTCTGCTTACCTGCATGTCAGTTGCTTAGAGTTGTATAGAGTGAGAAGTCAAGCAAAATGACACCTTTTATAAATACTATATCGTTATTTGGAACACATGCATTTCATGTGTGTTCCGTGTCTACAACAATCTATGTAAAAACATTGTTAAAACAGAAACGTTATTCATGTTGTAGTAATAATTGACAAAATGTAGACATGAAGTGTATAATGTGTGAAGCCTGAAGTCCAAATATCAAATAAACACTTTCACAAAAGGTACAATTATAACAGAACAAGTTCGCTGAAATGAAAACTGAATAAAAAAAACAAAGATAACCTTAAAAGTATCATAAGTATCAAATTTACACCGGCTGTTACAGATTGGAATAAAATGTACAGTATGTTTTCATTCTAAAATAGTAAGAATAAGAGCAGCTCACTTCTCAAAAAGGACTTTTCCGGGGTCGAGCCCGTGAAGTTTTGATTACCAGGCAACAGTTGATACTGTTGCGCCACTGAAGCGGTCGTAGCAAATGTGTGTTTATGTCGCACCCTAACGCGGGTTCTTTTTCTGCAGTTATATTCTTGAATAAAAGTGCACTTGTTCTGATATAGTTGTACCTTTTGTGAAAGTATTTATTTGATACTTCAGGCTTTACACATTATATACTTCATGTCTACATTTTGTCAATTATTACTAAAACATGAAAAACATTTCTGTTTGAACAATGTGTTTACATAGATCGTTGTAGACACAGAACACACGTGAAATGCAAGTGTTCCAAATAACGATGTAGTATTTATAAAAGGTGTCATTTTGCTTGATTTCTCACTCTATACAGCTCTAAGCAACTGACACGCAGGTAAACAGACTTCAGCTGAGAAAACTGTGCGGTGTGGGGGATGTGATAGCAGGCTGCTTGCTGTTTGCTGCTTATCGACACATTTACAGGACAAAAGACGCTGACGGAGAGGTGCGAAGTGATTTAAGGTGGGACGGATCTACGAGTTTTTTCGTAGGCTCTGGTAATTCTAGTGTTAAAACAGTGAAAGGTATAAAAATTAAAGATGGCATAATATACAGTACATTCTACAAATTTAAAAATATATGACACTGCAATAATGAGAAAACAGCAAAGGGCAAAATGGGGTATTTATGGTGAGCAGGAAGTGTTACCCAAAGGTAAAATAATAAAATATGTGCTTCCCACTTCATTATTGGCTTTCATAAGTCTAGGAAGATTTGTGTTCTTAGTTACAATTATAGTAAATATTGTAAAGCTTGTACGATAATTAATCTCACCAGAGACAAAAATAAGAGTTGGGGGAGTTGTCCCTGTATATTATCCAGCGCTCTTCAATGCAAACAGTTGAAAAAATGGCGATCAAAAGCATAACAGTGAAAGGTGCTATTTATACAAAATGGCAACTGGAAGGAAGTATTGGTGGAAATGACGTCATAACCGTGGGACAAGAATTGACGTCATCAAAAGGAGACCGGAAGTGATGTCATCAGGGTGCAAACTGGAAGTGACATCATCAAATGTGCCATATGAGGAAGTGATGTCATCAGATGTGACCAGAAGTGATGTCATCAGAGCGAACCCAAAAGTGAGTTGTCTGCGGGAGTTGGAAGCAGAAATCATGTACAGTAATCCCTCCTCGATCGCGGGGGTTGCGTTCCAGACCCCCCTGCAATAGGTGAAAATCTGCGAAGTAGAAACCATATGTTTGTATGGTTATTTTTATATATTTTAAGCCCTTATAAACTCTCCCACACTGTTAACATTATTAGAGCCCTCTAGACATGAAAAAACACCCTTTAGTCAAAAGTTTAAACTGTGCTCCATGACAAGACAGAGATGGCAGTTCTTTCTCACAATTAAAAGAATGCAAACATATCTTCTCTTCAAAGGAGCGCCGTCAGGAGCAGAGAATGTCAGAGAGAGATAGCGCTCGCTAAGAAAAGCAAACAATCAAAAAATCAATACGTGCTTTTAAGTATGCCGAAGCACCGCGATAAAGCGCCATTTTGTAGAGGAGTGTCCGTATCCTCTAGGCAAACAGCCTCTGTGCAAACAGCCCCTCTGCTCACACCCCCTCCGTCAGGTGCAGAGAATGTCAGAGAGGGAGAGAGAGAGAGAAAAGCAAACAATCAAGCACCACGCGGGAAGCATATCATTGAGGAGTTTTAGTTAATATGTAATACATGCTCTGATTGGGTAGCTTCTAAGCCATCCGCCAATAGCATCCCTTGTATGAAATCAACTGGGCAAACAAACTGAGGAAGCATGTACCATAAATTAAAAGACCCATTGTCCGCAGAAATCCGCGAACCAGCGAAAAATCCGTGATATATATTTAGATATGCTTACATTTAAAATCCGCGATAGAGTGAAGCCGCGAAAGTCGAAGCACAATATAGTGAGGGATTACTGTATTGGAAGATGAGCTATTTTGGGAATCCAGAATACTCGATCAGTGCGTTGGTTTATTATTTTTCTTCTTCTGATGAAAAAAGGAGAGAGGTGTTAATACCCGAATCAACCCCCTTGTCTTGTGAGCTTTCACTCACCTCTGGGCTTGTTGGCTGCCTTCTAAGCACAAGTGTGCGACAAGCTATTATTTTTCTTAGGCACTTCTTTCAAATATATTGCATTTAGAAATCTATTTTTGTCCATACAATCAACAATTAAATATATTTTGCTGGGGAATTGCTAGGATTTATTCTTTTTATTATTGTTAATAAGAGCTTATGGCAGATTTTCAATAAATATATACTAAGGAGTGTTGGGGGGAAGGAGCAGAAATGTGTTTCATGTTATTTTACCTTGTAAGTGCTAAAATATTTGTATTTTGACTTCAATTGTCCCTATAAAATTAAGTTCAACTTGTTTGTTTGATGAAAAAATAAAATATAAGCATCTACAGTATGAAATTGAAGATCTGCCACTCCAGAACACTACACCTCTCCACAATAAAACAAAGGATTATTAATGTAACTGAGAATTTATATATAGTCATAAGTACAAAAGTAACTGGGATAGGTCCACAACCATTAGTTGGGTGGATGGATCAAAACTAGTTGAATGAAAGGTAAAAAGAATGAACAAGAAGAAAGAATACAATATTCTTAATATACATCACCACTTAAATGTTGATAAAGACTGATTAAAAATGCCAAACACATTTTATACTGTGGCAAATTGTACTCAAAAAATGATATGGTAGAAAGAAATACATTATTAATAATAGCTGATCTACAGTGCATAACAAAATATTTCCAACAGGCTAGACACTAAAACAAACTATGCTAATTTTTGTATACACGTTATAAATGTATGCAGAATGAAGAGGAAATACGAAGAATCTTTGTGCTTGTACGAGATTAATTGTAGATGGGGAAATCCAATAGCCCCAAATTGATAGGGTGGGTGCCTAATTGGATATGATGCAAACTTTTTTATGCTAATACATTTTTGATATTTTTTTCAGATTTTTAAAGTGTTCTGTTTAGATGTATTTATATGCAGATGCTAGAGAATTAATCAGTGTCTCCCATACTGTAAAATAAAAAATATAAATATATAGCTGACGCCTTCAAAGCAACAAGTCAATTTATATACACCTTAAGTTATGAAAACTAAGAAAAGACCATCAAAGTCCATCAATATTTCATGCCAAAGATTTAAAGATCGTTCTTGAACTTAGACTGTAACTAACTATCTTTCTGAAGGGAAAATCAATCAAGTCTCCTGACAGATTTTGCAAGACTACATTGTGCAGAAAACATAAATCAAAGCAAATAATGACAGTTAATGGTCATTCAGGCCAGCTCCATTATTAAGTCTCTGTAATGTGTTGATCAGCACTGAATCTTTCTGGGCTTTTTTCCTAAATAGAAAATTTTCTTTCTTTCTTTCTTTCTTTCTTTCTTTCTTTCTTTCTTTCTTTCTTTCTTTCTTTCTTTCTTTCTCTCTTTCTTTCTTTCTTATTAAAGGCATTTTGAGGGACTATTGCAATTCATAATACATACCATAAATAACTTTAAATATTGGAAATATTTTAATAAGAAGTTATATAAAATGTATTTATTGGAAATAAAAAAGTGAAAAAAAACTGAGTATCACACACATGTCCTCTGCATATGCTGATGTTCTTTTTAGAGCTGGTTCCTCATCAACCTGGGTATTTCTATATTTCTATTTTGGAATAATCTTACTTTTCTAAAACTAACTTTATTTAGCAATATTAGTATTGTACATATATGTTTTCCAAACATGGCACACTTAATACAAGTACAAATTATGTATATAATTTTTGGTGGTTACCAATTACATTGAATGCCTGATGCCTAATTTTATGTAAAAAAAAATACTAATCAAGCAATAAAATACACTACTACACAGCAATAGTAGTAGATCTCAAAATGAATTCCAGTTTGGTATAGCACAATTGTACACCAGCAAATTGGCCAAGACCAAAATGCTTGATTGAAACAATCCAATTCTAGATAGATGGACACTAAATTGCTTTATTGTGAAAATAAAAAGAGAACTTGGAGAAATGTGATCAGAATGAAAGACCTCACCATATGCTGAATCATTATTAGAAAAATTGATTGCGTGTATTTTCCAAAAAAAAATTGTTCTGATCCACCCATCCACAACAGCAAAGCCTGACCACACTGATATACTGTATTATATATTTGGTCAATTACTATATAAGACATTATATATATTATATATACAAAGATGAGGTAAAACTTAAAGAGATAGAAGATGTGTTAAAATGTATGGTTGGCAATTTCTTAGCATGATATTATGGTCCATTTATAGATGTTTTGTACAGAGGATTAGGCTCCACATGCTTTAAAGTTTGTGACAAAGCAAATGATAAAGTATTCTAACAGGGAAAAGTGTATCTTTCGAGATGCCTATTTATAATGTGCAGAACAAACATCCATCCTCCATGGATCTGTTTGCTCCATATACAAAATGAATTGGGTCAGAGGATGGACTTACTCAAGCTGAAACATGACTAAGACTTAGGCATTACAAGCATTCACCTTAGTCATAACATGTGCTAACACCACTGACCTGAAGGCAAATATGTCCCAAAGTTATTGTAAGAACTTACCCAATTTCGGAGTGTATAGTGTGTTTACAATATGTTATTAAAGACAGCAGAAAGAAAAGTTGGCCCAAATACCAGTTAGTTCCTGACGATGTTGCTTTTAGACTTTTTCTATAATAATGGTTTGCTTGGTTTCACCTTCTTTTGTACTTAGTCTCTTTTTCTCTCATGGTCATTTGCTACTATGATTAGATTTTTTAAATGTTTCAGTATAAACCTAGTTTCTGGGTTATTGTTTTTGTCATTAGTACATCAGTAAAATGTACTTTGGTCATTGATCACTTCTGTTCATCCTTTGCACATTACATAGCTTGTCAGAGACCCTGCCTAGTTAACCTGATATTTCCTGTGTGGATAATGGATTCTGCTCTTCTCATAAATCTGTCCTTGGCCTGTGCTGTTTCTTTAAAGGGTGTTGTACTTTTAATCTTTTTTTATATGACCATCAGGCTTTGTGTTTTGTCGGTTTTATTTCTGTTGTATGAGCAGAGCACTTCAAATTATTTTCTGGCATGGCTGGCCACATATATGAGTTTATATTCATATAAGGGGTGACATAGTTATTGATGAACTCCTTCCAGTCTATGCCCTCTACACTCTCCAGTAGCTCTTACAAATAAATATACAGAACTTGCTTTTTTCAATTTCTATTGGTTTATTTTTGGCTTGTACACTGTTTGCTGTAACAATCTCTAGGCTTCTAACCTACCTATTGTTTTGCATTACACATATTACTGTTAATAACTTGACAAATACCTTTATCTAAGGCAATTTGCAACACATAATACCAAGTAACAAAATTTGATCATAGGTTGGTAGAAAAGAACTGAACACCCATCCATCCATCCATTATCCAACCCGCTATAACCTAACTACAGGGTCAGGGGGGTCTGCCGGAGCCAATCCCAGCCAACGCATGACTCAAGGCAGGAAACAAACCCCAGGCAGGGCGCCAACCCACCGCAGAAGAACCGAACAAGTAGTATTAAATTTCCAAAGTATAATACTGAGGGTGTCAAAAAAGGCAGTAATGTTTCTTGTAAGGCAAATACAACTTCACCAGTAAGTTTAGCTATCAATTTAAAGTCAACATTAAAATTCAAAATACTTTTTCATCTTTTCCAATAACCACTGCTAAGTAAAGCACAAACCACATGTGACTTCACAAAAGCAACTTAGACATTAAGCTTATCAGCTTTATTTTTCAATGACCCTACTCTCAGAAGAAAGGAAATGGTGATTGCTGGATTTGTCCTACACTGCTGTACTGTAGATCCACTTTTTTGCTTCTTGTCCAGTTGTGGGATTATAGGCATATCCAGCAGCATTGCTTCATCTTAGTCACAGTCTTTAGCTCTCTGATGTTTCATATAAAGAAAATCAGACTGGGAATATCTTAAATCTGTTTAGTTATTTGCAATCAAAATAGCAGAAAGCAACAAACTAAAGAAGCATGCTCAATGGCACAACTATGTCAATGTTGATGCTAGTTATGATCTAGCCAAAAACCAAACAAAGATGCTAAGAACATCCTGGCAAATCAATCAGTGTCTTTGAAAGGGTTGGAAGGACATAAGCTAACTATTCGTAAGAAGTTGGCACAGTAATATTAATGATGTTTTGATATAAAATTAAAAATATTTCCTTTAATTAGAATAAAGACCATTTACCTTAGGTCAGTTCCACAGGTTCATTTGCAAGTATAGTTTGTACAGAAAATTTCAATGAAATTATGATTATCTTATACACTTTAGTACTTAGCATTACACAAGCCTAACCTAACATCCTATTAGCCTTCTTGATCACTGCTGTATACTGTCTTGATAAACAGTTCTTATGTACTTCTCATAAAGTGTACTTTCAAGTTTTGGGAATCTTATTGTGTATTTCACATCTAACATTTCCATTTTCTTACTTGCAATACCTGACATTTATTTGCATTAAATTTCATCTGCCACAAATTTGCCCAAGTTTGTTAGCTGTCCAAGTGTTCTAATAACAATTTAGCTGATTTTACATTACCTACCATCCCACCTAGTTTGGTAATATCTGCAAACTTACCTGGTTTATTGATTATATTCTTGTTCAGATTGTTTATGCACTTTAAAAAGAGCAGCGGCTCCAGCACTGACTCCCGAGGATCACCACTCTTAACTTCACCTAATTCTGAAAAAGTTTGCCTCACCATAACTCTTTGCTTTCTGTGTTTGAGCCAATGTTGTACCCAGCTACATACCATGCCTCAAATTCCCATATCTTTTAGTTTAAAGGATCTACAACTGAAAAATACAAAATATTCAGAGATTATAACACTAGGAGGCACTCAGCAAACAAAGAGATTTTTTCTGTCCTTCCCAGCTATCTGACCTTTTCATCGGATTAATTTTTAGAGACTTAAAAAATAACACTATATAGGACAATACTATATCTACTTTTCTGCTAATCATATATCTATTTTATTTAGTTGATTTATTTTTATGTTATTTATTCATTATTATTTTGATTTAATTTTAATTTGTTTTTCTTTCCCTGTAACAATTTATTTAAACATTTTGTAAAGCTACACCCCATGTATCAAAATGTGTTATAGAAGTAAATGTTGGTGTTGATCAGACTGTAAGCATACATTCTGTTTAATTGAAACAGTTCTCTTAGTGTGTGCAATTAGCCTTTTTTTGTCCCCAATTAACAAAGCTGGAACTCATATTAAGCGCAAGCTAACAGTTAAAAGAAGGTGCAGGAAATGTCCTCTTTTTAAAAATTATACACAGTCTCAGACAGGGTTCTAACCCTGTGTGTGTTTGTATGCAAACTTCTCTTTCTGTTTTCTTGAAAAGCTTTATGTATCTCTCTGGGGCCATGTGACTGCAAGATACTGTCCTCTCATCTTTCCTCTGACATTCCTGGACTAGACCTTCTCTTGGGAGCATCCAGTTATTCATCTGGGGTGTGTAATTCCTCACATACACACCCTGAAGTCCATTCCTGCAGCAGAACAGGCTCAAATGCATCTGGAGTTGTCAGTTATCATTCTGGAAGTTTCTGCTCTACTTCTAGCTCATTTTCATGGGGAAGTGATGTGAAGTATGATTTTACTAATCATTATGCAAAACGTGTGTCATTGAAAAGCGAACTCTGCTTTTTGTGAAATAATCTGTAGTATGAATCTATGTCTTTAAAAGTGCTAGTCAGTTCTGATTAAGTTTTACATGTGTCATAATAAATTACGAAAAGTAAAATGGGTAAAAGGTCATTTCCATGCTAAAAATAAAAAGAAGGTTAAACAGGGCAAATATTGTTCCAGTAACTATCTTTGTACTTTTACTGCACATAAATATCCTTTTACCTATTTTTTAATTTGTAGATGCCTGCTGATATATCCACCATAAACTATGAAAGTCTTGTTTAATGATAAAAACTGAACAAATTATTTATTGTAGTCTTATCTCGGCTTAATGCATTATTTACAATAATTCCCTTCAAGTTATATGTGAGGACTTACAATTTAAATGATTGTTTATGAAATTCTGTCCATCAGACTTTACAAAAGGGAACAGAGAGTTGTTGCATTCCTAGCACAGTGAGTTTCAATGGCACATCAAATTTCATATTTTTATTATTTGTTCTTTATGTTCAGTTTTTCAAAATATTACATCTTATCCTATGCACATTCATTTCATAGGCTGAATGTTTGAAAAGCATATCTAATACTGATGCATTAAGGGTACACTTTGATGTCAATAAATGCATTGCTTTTGAAGGAAGTAGGAATGTTCTGCCACTTAGGTGACATGCCAAATGCTGATGAAGGTACAGGTAGTGACATATGCGTGGAAGAATTCCCAGTAGTCACCCACTGTCCTTTTTCCTAAAGGAGCTTATGCAATAATTTCAAAAAGTGGCTGACCAACCCAGTACTTATCAGCTAGATGGATGTTGCTATTAACAGAGTAAATGTCTTAAAAATTTACAGAATCATTGAAAGCTGTTCTTAAAATTGCAACTGTTGCTTTTAACATGGTATATTTAAAGTAGCTTATAACTATTTTCTAATGTGCTTTCACATTATCACAGTGACACTTGTTCAGAGTTTATTTAAGTCCATTTTCTGCCACTTCCTTTTTCTATTAATTTTGGATTTACAGCAAGTTACAGTAGATGATAAGCTACAAAGTAAAATAAAGAAAGACTACCATAGATGAGAAAAATGTATGCAACAAATGTTGACATTTGTTAACTCCACAGAAATGATCCAGTAAAGCTCAGTATAACTCAAAGCTGGATTTTGCAAAATGAATGGGAACATTATAGAGCTTTCAGCCTGTTTATTAGAAAATGTACTACAGTGCTTGCAAAAGTATTCATTCCCCTCAGTGTTTGTCCTGTTTTGTCACATTATAATATGGAATTTAAATGGATTTTCATTTGGATTTAATGTAATGCACTTAACAATATAGTCCAAATTGTTAAAGTTGAAAAACAATGCAGGCGGAGTGGTGGCTCTGATCCTAAAGATCTGCTTCAGAATCCGGAAGGGTGCTGGTTCGAATCCCGTTACTGCCAAAAGAGATCCTACTTTGCTGGGCCCTTGAGCAACACCCTTAACCTGCAATTGCTCCAGGCTCACTGTACAATGGCTGACCCTGTGCTCTGATCCCAATGGGTATGCAAAAACTAACAAATTCCTAAAAAAATAAATTGTATAGGACAAAATACAGATCCAAAAAATAAATTAAAATCTTGTGTGTGTGTATATATTATTATATATATATATAAATAAATATTGAATTATGCAGTTTTCATCACGCTATAACTTATTAAGTTTATTACATAGAAAATCACCCAAAAAATCCCAGACCATCGAGAATTGTGTGAACTGACAACATGAACTAAAATCGATCTGCAGTTGCGTCTCGCATCATCACGCCTCCCTGTAATTGAGTGCCTGCCCATATAAGGTAAACATTCGCGGGTGAAGGACTGTGCTTAGCATATTCATAAGTGCAGCTACTGCGGAAACCCTCCAACAGTGAAAGTGCGAGAGAAACTTTTAGGTGCCGGGTCTGAGCTAAAATTAAATAAAGCCATGGACAAGTTTAATCTGATGGTTGTGCTGCTTCCAGACATGTATTTTCGTATTAAAGCATTTAACCAATCAAATTTCAGCTGTCATTTTTTGCCAGGCAGAGAGGCCATTCCCGTGTACACTGCTTCTGTCAAACGGACATTTTCAGCCCTAAAGCGAATTAAAACTTATGCCAGAAATACGACAGGGCAGGTTTGACTTTCAGAATTAGCTTCGATGGTGATAGAAAGGGACTTTTTGATGGAACTGAAGCGCACGGATAATCTGTACAACAGAGTAATTGAACTGTTTTTGAGGAAAGAGAGGAGGATGGATTTTGTTTACAAATAATCCGAATTTTTGGTGAGTAAAATGTTACGATTTTCCTAAATAATATTGCAAGTTTATGAGTTATTATTGATGTTTTTTATGTGTGTCGTGGCTATAGCTGCAGTAGAAAGGAACTTGTTCACCCCTGGTTTGTCTATTCAATAAAGGCATTTATTGTGGCTACAGGAATTATCTATCTGCGATGCAGCGGCTCTTTATACTGTATTTCTGCATATTAAGATGGTTTTTATAACCATAAATTAGTTTTTGAGGAGCGGGTTGATTCAGACAGAGCACTACTGAAGGCCTAGGTGTGAAATGAACGGTCCGCTACAGGGATGATACGTAAATTTGAGGAACATTACAACCTGAAAATAAACGAAACTGTAGAGAGGTTCAGATTATACTTCTCCCAGTGCGTCTCTCTAAATCCTCCATGCGGGAACATTATCATAAGGCTTAACAATCTTATTGCGTAGTGAACACTTCGATGAATGAAACCTTTTATATTTACAACGGTTGACAAACACGGAATGTAACTTCAAAACAATACGTCCTCCAAATACGAACCTGATTGAAAGAAATAATGATAATCAAATCCTTAATGACAGCAACACTCATAACAGTGACAAAACAATTACTGACAATCATTGACAATCAGGTTATGTTATTTTTGAAATGTTTCCTTTTCTTTTTCATAACTTCTTTAACACACTACTTCTCCGCTGCGAAGCGCGGGTATTTTGCTATATATATATATATACCCCGATCTACATACTGTGAAATAAACGAACCACACGCTGTGGCGTTAGCCGACTTGCTGACCAACCACAAGCGTTACCTGGTAGGTAACCACCCATACAGTCAGATTGTGATTCAGACTACGAATGCCTTGAATGTAATTACCCCGATCTACATACTGTCAAATAAACGAACCACACGCTGTGGCGCAACGTAAGAGGCTTCGCCGCTGACGCCCGAGGTTCGATTCCCGAGAGGGAGTGCAGTGAGTGTATATGCCTGATGAGCCCAGAATTAGGGCGAAACACGTGTCACATACTCTTTGCATTATTTGACAGTAAAAACTATTTCAACCATATATATGTGTGTATATATTGTGACGGACAGCCGGGTCCCATGCCCGGCCGGGACGCCCCTGCTACATATGTTCCGGGGGAGCCACCATGGACAGCTCAATACCTCCCCCGGGACGCTAGGTGGCAGCCTCCCTGGCCAATGTTGATTTCCCACTCTCCCGCGTGGCTCCATGGGACATGGAGTCCTCCACAGCCTGGTTGGGAGATGGGGTGGCCGCTAGGGGGTGCTGCCGAGAGCCAACAACCCGGTTGGACGAGTTATCAGCCCCACCCGGAGGTGCAATCAGGGCCAGCTGGTCAAGCACCTGGAACACTTCCGGGTGGGCTATAAAACGGGCCAGAATCGAGAGGAAGAGGACGAGGTTGCCTGGGAGGAGTGTTGGTGCCAGGAAGAGTTGTTGTGTGGGATTAAAGTGCTTTGGGACGTGCCCCACGGCTGAAGAAAACTAATAAAAGCCTGTGTGTTTTGTACACGTGCCTCTGCGTAGTCTGTGCCGGGTCGGGCGCTATATAGCGTCTTTTACAATATGTAGATATGTATATATATGTGGATTTATGTGTATATATATATATGTATGTGTATATATATATATATATGTGTGTATGTATATATGTAGATATGTATGTATATGTACAGGTGTATATATATGTATATGTGTATATGTTGTGAACTTGAACCCGGACACAGGCAGACGGACATCTTAAGTTGACCACACACCCTTTATTTACAACTATTTACAAGTCACTTTATGTGCACCACAAACCCCAGTGCCTCTTGCTCCGATTCCCCAAAAAGTCCAGGCCTCACAGTTCCAATGCCTTTCTCCTGGCCGCCTCCAGTCCTCTCTCCAGCTCTGTCCACTTCCATCCGACATCCACCAATGACTGGAGGGAGGCGGCCCCTTAAATAGGAACCCGGATGGGCTCCAGCTGCTCCCCGGCACTCCTCTGAAGACACGCCTCAGTGTGGCAGAAATGCCGGCTGCGCACTCGGAAGCTCTCCGGGTGTCCCCTGTCTTCTTCCCCCCAGCACTTCCTGGTGTGGCGGAAGTGCTGGGCTCCAGACTTCTACAGGCACCGGGGCGCCGCCTGGCGGTGGCCACGGGTCCCTACAGGGCTGGGCTTCCAAGCCCTTTACCCGAGGCCCCCAACATAACCAGGGCGGACGCCCCCTCGCGGTCTGGAGGAGGCACAAGCCCCGGCTGGATGCCACAATGTATATATATGTTTATATATGTGTGTGTATGTGTATATATATGTATGTGTGTGTGTTTATATATGTGTGTGTGTATGTATGTATGTGTGTATATATATATATGTTTATGTGTGTGTGTGTATATATATATGACAACAACACTCATAACAGTGACAAAACAATTACATTGACAATCATGTTATGTTATTTTTAAAATGTTTCCTTTTCTTTTTCATTAATTCTTTAACACACTACTTCTCCGCTGCGAAGCGCGGGTACTTTGCTAGTATATATATATATGTGTGTGTGTGTGTGTCATAGAGTATCTGCCAAATAATACAAAGAGTACACGACACATGTTTCAGCCTTACTGGGGCTCATCAGGAGAACACACTTTTGCATCGAACCACAGACAATAGTGCCTGAGGCAAAGCTTTTTGGTTCACTTATTTGGCAGGGTGAAGATCAGAGTATTACAGTCTTTTTTTAAGTCTGAATCACAATCTGATTATTAGCTGGTTACCTATCAGATAACACTTGTGGCTGGTCAGACAGTCAGCAAAAATCTGCCACGTCTCATATATGTGCACGTGTGTGTGTGTGTGTATATATATATATATATAGTGGTCTATGGCCGGCTTGTCATCCTGGCCAATACCCCCAGGCCACCAGGTGGAGCTCTCCCTGCAACATGGAGGTGCCCCGAATACCAGCAGGTTTTCCTTTACAGCCCTGCTGGATACCACAGGGTCCAACAGAGGATGCTGCAGGGAGGCCCAGAGAGTCGGATGTGCTCTATAACCCGGAAGTACGTCAGGCAAAGTGTCAGGGGAAATGACGTACTTCCGGGATGAAGAAGAGGACTTTTTATCTGATCCGGAAGTGATAGGAAGTCACATAGACTGAAGGATTGGAAACACTTCCGGGTCAGAGAACATAAAAGGACGATGGGAAATCCCAGACGTCAAGCTGAGCTGGGTGGAAGGGTGGCAACGCGTCTCGGAGTAGGAGAATTGGTTTATTGAGAATTGTATTGTGTAATTGTATGCGTATTGTGGAGAGGAGGGTGCTTTGTGCATTGTTATTAATAATAAAGTCAACTTATTGGACTTTTACCTGGTGTCTGGCATATAGTCTGAGGGTTCAAGAGGACGATAGCGCCCTCTATCTGTCACAATATATATATATATATATACACATATATATACACACACATATATATATATACACATATATATATACATATATATATATATACATACATATATATATATATATATATATATATATATATATATATATATATATACACACACATTTATAATATTTGTTGTGACATATTTAGGGTGACAGTGAACCCTAAACCCCGGAAACATCTAGCACACAGACAGTCATGGGTTCAATAATAGAGTAATCCTCTTTAATAAAAGCCCTGTGTGCATCCAGGTGTCCGTGTGTGTGTGTCTTCTGCTGAAGTGCGCATGCGCGGGGCCGCAACGCACATCTCACTGTGCCCCGCCCATGCGCACAGCACCTTGGTCGCACACACACTCGAAGCTGGGCACACAGTGAATGGCCTATCCGGGGCAGCGCATAATAAGCAAATAAAGCACACACACTGGAAGCTGGGCACACAGTGAATGGCCTTGCCGCGGCAGCGCATGATAAGCAAATAAAAGACATCATTGCTGGGGAGATTGCTGATTAGGTAGTTGCGGCCGCGCACGTAAAATCCGTTGCTGGGGAGACGCCACACGTACAATAATCAGCTACACGCCAGCACAGATTAAAATACTTGCTGGGGAGACGACACAGTCACGATTATCAACTGCACGCCACACATTACATCAGTTGCTGGGGACACTCTGCTGATTGACCACTGTTGTGACAGAAAATTAAAGTCATATTACGGACATCAAAGCCAGTATTACTGTCAGAGAAAATTACAGGCAATTTATGGAAATACAAACCAGCATTACTGCGAGAGAAATTTAAAGGCACACAATACACTAGCGCATATTACAGCCACATACAAGCCAGTATTACTGTAAGAGAAAATATTAAGGACATATCTACTAACAACATGCCACCCAAAAAAAAAAAGGACACGTCAAGTAGGTCAAAAGACACAGACAATCAAATCCTATATAAGTAACATCTCCTGGAAGAACGGTCAGCTCAGCAAGTAAACATCAACAAAAGAAAGGCTGAAAGACAAAAAAAAAAAAAAAATACAAACAAATAGATCGATAGAAGAAAAAGAAAATGAGCGTCAGAAACACACTAAAAGAGAGAGACTCAGACGAGCAAACCTTACAAAAAGTTGGCATTTACTTGACAAAAAAAAAAAATTAAGACAAGAAACAGAATGAGGTCAGGGTCCATTGCCATTTAATATAGACTGTTCCTACTAATGTTTATGCACTACTGTTCTAGCGCCCGTTATTGTAACGGGCTTAATGTCTAGTTTATTATAACATGCCTCATAACACACTTCTTGGTCACACAATCACCAATAAACACAATAGTTTTCTTCTTTCCTTACTTCTGCTTCTGTCTTCTTTCCATCCATCCACCTCCTATCCTCCCAGCTCATGTGCATACCAACATATGGATAAGTAAATAGATAAAAAAGCTCACAGGATATATAGAATTATCACTCTCTTTTGAGACCCCCCAGTGGTGCTGCATGCCGAAACATGATTGACTTGTCTGTTGAGGGTTGCTTGCCCGTCACCGAGACAACCGTAGGTTCACAGTGCCACAGAGACATCTGAAAGTTCACAGCCTCCCCACATAAAAAATCTTTCGGTTGATATGGGGAACACTTTAACCCAGCAACTGACTTGGCCTCATTCCTGCTTGTTCGCTGTGTCTGTGTGTACTGGAGTGGTAGCTCCAGTTTGAATAAATACCCTGACTGTTTCTGTTTTGATTGGAATAAAGTGGGTTTTCTTGAAGCCTTTGGACTCTCCTATTTACATACCCAGCAATTTTTGTTTGCAGATCATCTCATAGACAGCAGGAAAGAGTGCTGTGTATATCACAAAATAAAAAAGTTAATAAAGCCATAGGAAAAATAATCTAAGTTGTCATAGTCAACAGAGTGACTTTAGTTTATAGCTTAGTGGCTGTTGAAATTGTGATTTGTGAAGAAGGAACCAGATTACAAGCTTCAGGTCTAAAGAATCTATTGACAAATACTCTTTAAAACTTAATACTTGCCACAAAACACTGAAACAGAATTATGCATTTTGTTAGTCACCCTGATTAAAAATGTTGCAAATGAAGCCTTTTCTCAAGAAACTATCAATGGACTGTCTCTTTCTTAAATCAAGTGTACGCTTATGTAGAATTGATTATGACCTGAATGAAAACACATGGGAGAGCAATGCTGCAGAAATAATAATGATTTGTTTTGTTAATGAAATAGATGATTAACAAAAAAGCTGTTATGTAAAATCACTGGCAAAACAGAGCAGCAAGATTCCATACAACAAGAAATGCTTGCACAGCATCTTAGGCAGAATTTCTTCCTAAAGGATGTACTGTAAAATAATGTGCAGAAACTAAGGAAACTTTGTCATTTCCCCTGTATCTAAATTATTTTATATTGCACTTTTTAAAAGTTTAGCTTTGAATTAATCCCTGCATACAGTGCCTTGCGAAAATATTCATCGACCTTGGTGTATATCCTGTTTTTGTCGCATTATAACCTTTCTTTAAGTAGTGGCTTATTGTGGTCACTCTTCCATGAAACACCACTTTGTGGCATGAATGGCCTAAAGTGGTCCTATGGACAGATACTCCCATTTCCACTGTGGATCTTTGCAGCTCCTCCCGTGTTATCCTTGGTGTCTTTGTTGCATCACTGATTAATTCCCTCCTTGCCCAGTCTATGAGTTTTGTCAAGTTTGTAGTGGAGCAAAATTCTTTCCATTATGTTATAATGGATTTAATGGTACTCTGTGGGATAGTCAAAGTTTGGGATTTTTTTTTTATAACCCAAACCTGATCTATACTTCTCCAGAGCTTTGTCTCTGGCCTGTTTGGAGTGTTTCTTGGTCTTCATGTTGCTTGCTTGGGGTCTTTCAGAATGGGCCTGTTTATATAGACATCACATAACACTTTGATTGCACACAGGTGGATCATAATCAATTAATTATGTGATTTCTGAAGTTAATTGGTTCGACCAGATCTTTCTTATGAGTTTCATAGCAAAGGAAACAAACACATATGCTCTCACAACTTTTCAGTTTTTTCTTGCTTTATATACAGGTATATATATATATATATATATATATATATATATATATATATATAGTCACAGGTGGCTGGGTGTGGTTGGCAATCAGCCGCCTACTTAAGGAGCCGCCGCCCGGCAATCAAGGCTGGAGTCGGGTGAGGAGGAGGAGGACAAGGTCGTATCAGAGTAGGCGAGGAGAGGCCCGAGTGTTTGTGTGAAGAGGACTGTGCTTATTGACTTTGGGGAACTGGGGGTTTGGTGGCGGTGCACTTTGTACTTTTGTAAATAAACGTGGGTGATGGCTGAAACGGTGTCCGCCTGTGTGTGTCCGGGCCGTCATATTTCACAGTGGCGTTGCCGGCAGGATGCTCCACCTGGGTTGAGGTGGGGACCTGCATTCATGAAATTGTCTGTGAAAGGCCGGCACAACAGGGGAACCCACCCATGTGCCGCAGGGGCGGCGTGCACCCAACCCCGCAGCAACGAAGTGTTGCATGGACTAATGGAGGTCCACTGATGGACTTTGTGGTTCAGGGGCGGCTCACCGACGTGGAGCCCAGAAAGGGGGCTGCCAAAAAGGAGAGGCTGTGGCTGCGGAAGCAGCAGCAGCAGAGCTGCCCAGAGAGACGCTCTCCGGTGAGAGAGGAAAGCATGATGGCCGACAAGAAGTTCCTCCTCGTTACAGGCACGGGATTGGACAGCGTGTACTGTTCTCTTGCCGGCGATTGGTCGAAGGCGAGAGCAGGGAATGTCCGTCCCGTGTACCCAGGAAACCCGAGTGCCGCAGGGAAAGGCCCATAGAGAGCAGTCGGTAGGTGGAACCAGTCACAAGGTAAGCCCACCACCGGCTGCTTCTCTCTCCTTGGCGGCGATTTTACAGGAGCTGCAAGAAGAACTGTGCCTTTTGCTGTCGCCGCCGGCCGAGCGATGTGCCCTCTGGGCGGAGACGCTGGACTCAAGAGGGATGGCAGTAGCGTCGGGTCTAGAGCCGCAGGCAAGAGAGGATCGGGGCACTGCAGGAGCTCCTGGACGGAGAGGCACAGCGGGGAAGGTAAGTGAGACCGACTCCGTGAAGCTCTGGACGCCAGCGGGGCTGGGTCTGCCCTCTTACAATGGGCAGATCCAAAACGCCACGGTGTCCCAAAGTAAGCGGAGGAAGCGGCTTGGGGAAGCCAGTTCCTCCGACATGGGAGGACGTGCCGCTGGGTGCGCACGTCCCGCAAAGGGCAGTCCTCTGCGGAGGCAGAGGAAAACCCCACAGCGTGGGAGGTGGACACGACGCCTGAGCCCACAAGTGGTTCCTTGGCGGGGACTGCGGACTTGCCGTACCGGGAAGCCGAAGGAGGGAGCATCAGGGGGCTGATCGGAGCGGAGAACTTTGGCCCAGCTGAGAAGACGAGCCGAGGGGCTGCATCAGGGCAACGTCGCCGGCCCTTGTTTTTCTGTTTTATTTACAGGGTCGGGCCCTAGGCTGCGATGTGTCGGCTTGATGCCGAGGCATTTTCGTCCTCACGGAATGGTCCGCTGGTCTCGGGAGGTCCCAGCTAGTGGGAGAGTACTGTGACAGGTGGCTGGGTGTGGTCGGCAATCAGCCGCCTACTTAAGGAGCCGCCGCCCAGCAATCAAGGCTGGAGTCGGTTGAGGAGGAGAACATGGTCGTGGCAGAGGAGGCGAGGAGAGGCCCGAGTGTTTGTGTGAAGAGGACTATGCTTATTGACTTTGGGGAACTGGGGGTTTGGTGGCGGTGCACTTTGTACTTTTGTAAATAAACGTGAGTGATGGCTGAAACGGTGTCTGCCTGTGTGTGTCCAGGCTGTCATATTTCACTATATATATATATATATATATATATATATATATACTCAGCAAAAAAAGAAACGTCCCCTGACTTTCAACTGTTTTTACTTTCAGTAGACTTAATGTGTAAATATTTGTATGAACACTAAAAGAGTCAACACCATAAGACATAAACTAAAAATGTTTCACAATGTGTCCCTGAATGAAGGGAGGCTCAAAATCAAAAGTACCAGTCAGTATCTGGTGTGGCCACCAGCTGCTTGAAGTACTGCAGTGCATCTCCTCCTCATGGACTGGACCAGATTTGTCAGTTCTTGCTGTGAGATGTTACCCCACTCTTCCACCAAGACACCTGCAAGTTCCTGGACATTTCTGGGGGGAATGGCCCTAGCCCTCACCCTGCGATCCAACAGGTCCCAGACGTGCTCAATGGGATTGAGATCTGGGCTCTTCGCTGGCCATGGCAGAACACTGACATTGCTGTCATGCAGAAACTCATGCACTTTTTGCCACTCCTGTCTGGTCCAGCGAAGGTGGGTTTGTGCCCATAGGCGGCGTTGTTGCTGGTGATGTCTGGTAAGGACCTGCCTTACAACAGGCCTGCAAGCCCTCAGTCCAGCTTCTCTCAGCCTATTGCGGACAGTCTGAGCACTGATGGAGGGATTGTGTGTTCCTGGTGTGACTTGGGCAGTTGTTGTGGCCATCCTGTACCTGTCACGCAGGTGTGATATTCGGATGTACCGATCCTGTGCAGGTGTTGTTACACGTGGTCTTCCACTGCGAGGATGATCAGCTGTCCTTCCTGTCTCCCTGTAGCGCTGTCTTAGGCGTCTCACAGTGTGGACATGGCAATTTATTGCCCTAGCCACATCAGCAGTCCTCATGCCTCCCTGCAGCATGCCTAATGCACGTTCACGCAGATGAGCAGGGACCCTGGGTAACTTTCTTTGGGTGTTTTTCACAGTTGGTAGACAAGTCTCTTTAGTGTCCTGCGTTTTTAGAACTGTGACCTTAAATGCCTACTTTCTGTAAGCTGTTAAGGTCTTAACGACCATTCCACAGGTGCATGTTAATTAATTGATTATGGTTAATTGAACATGCATGATAAACATTGTTTAAACAATTTACAATGAAGATCTGTAAAGTTATTTGGATTTTTAAAACATTATTGTTGAAATACACAGTCCTGAAAAAGGGATGTTTCTTTTTTTGCTGAGTGTGTATATATATATATATACACTAGCAAAATACCCACGCTTCACAGCGGAGAAGTGGTGTGTTAAAGAAGTTATGAAAAAGAAAAGGAAACATTTTAAAAATAACGTAACATAATTGTCCATGTAATTGTTTTGTCACTGTTATGAGTGTTGCTGTCATCAAGGATTTGATTATCATTATTTCTTTCAATCAGGTTCGTATTTGGAGGACGTGTTGCTTTGAAGTTACATTCCGTGTTTGTCAACCATTGTAAAGACAACAGGTTTCATTCATCGAAGTGTTCACTACGCAATAAGATTGTTAAGCCTTATGATAATGTTCCCGCACGGAGGATTTAGAGAGACGCACTGGGAGAAGTATAATCTGAACCTCTCTACAGTTTCATTTATTTTCAGGATGTAATGTTCATCAAATTTACGTATCATCCCAGTGGCGGACCGTGTATTTCACACCTAGGCCTTCAGTAGTGCTCCGTCTGAATCAACCCGCCCTTCAAAAACTGATTTATGGTTATAAAAACCATCTTAATATGCAGAAATACAGTATAAAGAGCTGCTGCATCGCAGATAACTCCTGTAGCCACAATAAATGCCTTTATTGAATAGACAAACCAGGGGTGAACAAGTTCCTTTCTACTGCAGCTATAGCCGCGACACACATAAAAAACATCAATAATAACTCATAAACTTGCAATATTATTTAGGAAAATCGCAATATTTTACTCACCAAAAATTCTATTTGTAAACAAAATCCATCCTCCTCTCTTTCCTCAAAAACAGTTCAATTACTCTGTCGTACAGATTATCCATGCGCTTCAGTTCCATCAAAAAGTCCCTTTCTATCGCCATCGAAGCTAATGCTGAAAGTCAAACCTGCCCTGTCGTATTTCTGGCATAAGTTTTAATTTGTTTTAGGGCTGAAAATGTCCGCTCGACAGAAGCAGTGAACATGGGAATGGTCACCGCCAAATATAACAATGTGTACAGCTGCCCCATGCTCTCATTCAGATTTTTCTGATGAAGGAAGTCAAGGAGATCAGTGGGAGATTTTCCTGCAAAATCATCCATGGCATACATTACAGTCAGTTCTGTTTTTAGCCAAGACAGATCAAAAACTATTGTGCGGCTCTTGTGTTAAACTGGAGAAGGCTGCATGTGGGAAATTTTTCTTGTATTCCCGAAACTTCTGGGGATGGAGGAGCGTGACAAACATCAGTTTTTCGTGGTCTTGAAATCTGGTCTGTGTCTGGCAAATAATATTTTCTAGAATCCTGCCATGGAGTTCGCAGTAGTGCGCGCAAGGATTTTGTGCTCGGAGCACCTGCGGTGCGTTCAGTGGCCTCGTAGAATTCCTCATATCGGCTTCTATCCAAACAATGAGTCTGAATACAGTGACGTTGCCGTATGCCTGCTAGAGGGCCCTACTGACACCAACTCAAAATCTGATTGATTGAAGCAACAGTTTAATCGACATTTATTCTGTGTTAGAGGGCCTGCAGAACGGATTGTGAAGGCCTCTCTGCCTGGCAACAAATGACGGCTGAAATGTGATTGGTTAAATGCTTTAATAAGAAAATACATGTCTGCAAGCAGCACAACCATCGGATTAAACTTGTCCACAGCTTTATTTAATTTTAGCCCTGGCCCGGCACTTAAAAGTTTCACTTTCGCTGAAAGAGGGTTTCCGCAGTAGCTGCACTTATGAATATGCTAAGCACAGTCCTTCACTCGCGAATATTTACCTTATATGGGCAGGCACTCAATTACGTGAGAGGCGTGATGATGCGAGACGCAACTCCGCCTCACATGGCGACCGAGCTGCAGGCTATGGCCGTATACAGTATATGGACGAAATTAGGTTCCAGTTATGACCGTTATGCGTAGAATTTCGAAATGAAACCTGCCCAACTTTTGTAAGGAAGCTGTAAGGAATGAGCCTGCCAAATTTCAGCCTTCTACCTACACGGGAACTTGGAGAATTAGTGATGAGTCAGTCAGTCAGTCAGTCAGTGAGTGAGTGAGTGAGTGAGTGAGTGAGTGAGTGAGGGCTTTGCCGTTTATTAGTATAGATATATATAGTCACGCACGCGCGAGTAGGAGACCGCGGACGGATCTGAACACACCTGAAAAGGTATTCGCCGGCAGGGAATGGCGGGGTACTAATTCTCTCCCTCTTATTTCTTACAGGAAAAAAGACGCTCCGCCGCCATAAGCCGACTTTTGACCGCAGTACGGTACTTCCGCCCTTCCTCCGCCATCTTGCCCTGTCGTCATCACTCCCATCCTCCCTCACGGCTCCTTCCCAGCATTCCTCCACTTCCGGCTCCTCCATAATAAAATGGCCGCCGACGCCATGTTTGGCGTCGCGTGTATGAACTGTGTTTTGTTTATATATTTTGACCATTTTTTTCTTTATTGTGGAGCATCTACAATATACGGGGACGGAAAACCCCAAACCTTTATGTTGCCTGTTGCTGAGTCTTTTACTATATATATATATATATATATATATATATATACAAACACACAGTCACATGTGCATTTGGGAGACAGTTTACAGGCTGAAATAAATGCAGTTCCCCACTGAACCAAGGGTTGGCACTGCCCTCTAACTCTTTTCCCTCTCTCCTGGCAGAACAATTGAAGAATTCACGCAAGAACATCACTTCCGGTTCCAACCCTAATGATACCACCTCTTCATGGTTTCACTTCTGGTTTCAACTGTCAAGATCCAACCTCTTCATAATGTGAATTCCGGTTCCAGAATGCCTTTAAACCACGACATCACTCAATGCAAATCTACTATATATTCCTTCATTTTCTGTTTTATCAGTTCCTATTTGAACATTTCCTTTGCTTGTGCTACAGTATATGGGAGATCTCCCCAAACCTTTAATGGTGTTTGTGTCCTTATTTTAATAATAACATATATAAATATATAAATAAGCTTATGATTAATGCTTCTGATTTCTTTGTGTTCAAAACAAGATAAGAATAAATGCTGGGCATTCATCAGTTCATTTGATCCAGCTATAGCATAAGCCTTTTGTGCAATTCAGGAAAATGACTTTGAATCCAGCTTCTATGCTTAACTGTTGTTTGTCCCTGTTTCTTTGATTTCCAGCCTTCAGAGATATTTCCCAGGCAAATAACATTGCTTTCTCACAAATTGTTCTCACTTAGATTTATCTAGAAAGGATTCAGAATTGCATGTCCTTCACTGGACTGTTTCCTGACAAAGTCCAGGAAACACACATCAGAAGCTGCTTGAAGGATTCAAATAAATCTTATATCATGTAGCCAGGTATATTTCTGCTGTTACCAATTGTTTTCAGGCTATGGTTTTCAATTCCTCCAGACAATGATTTCTTGCCTAAAAACTCTTTAAAAGTCTTACTTTTTCCTATATCTAATTAGGTCATGTCTCTTCCATGATTTGAAGTCCTTGCAAATAACTGAACTTTCTGTTATGTAATAATATCACTAAAGTATATTACATTATTACATCTTACAGGTAAAACTCTGATGCAGTTTCCTGCAAGACACACAGTCAGTTGAGAGTTAATTTGTTTTTCCTTCAGGCTTTCTTCTGTAATTTCAGAAATGTAAGATTTTTTATTTGTGTACATTTCAGAAATGGTTTTGGAGACCTTGCTGGTTTGAATATGTCTAATGAATAGTCATTGTCTTTTAATTTTCCAGTAAATCAGGTTCAATGTTTACATAATTTTGTGCAAGTCTCTAACACTTATCTAAATATTATGATGTATTTCTGATTGTCATACATGCATTTTCATTGTAACCTTATAATGTTTATGTTTTCAAATATTAACATTTGTTTCAGAATTTCATTCCCTTTTATTATTGCAAAAACAGCCCAACCTTTAGGCCTGTATGTTCCTGCTGTAGTTAATGAAATGTAATGCAGTGTCATCACAAAACCTGCATGAGCACTTATTTAAAGTATTATCAGAAAGAATTAAAATAGAAAGTAAATTAATGTTTCTCTGTTAAAAAAAGCCCAGTTCTCATCAGTGAGCCCCTTGACGTGCATATCAGTGGGATTCTCTGTGGACTCTGCTCATAGAAAGTCTATTAATTTTCCATGTACTTGTTGACAAAATAGCCATCAGGATTACTGCTGAATATTTTTACAGTAGGAAGGTAAGGGATGCAATTAATCTCAGTGAACTAAAATATACTTCTTTTCATTAATCTTTTATTGTAAATGAGCAAAGTAATTGAACGAGCACCAGACTGTCAGAATGAATGTGATGCCAGTGGGATATGCATGAGAGGGTACATACTGATTGAGCATTAAATATCTAACAGCAATGATTTCTGCTTCATTACTTTTTCTGGAGATTCTATCTTACACAGTTCTTGACTTCTAAGTATGCTTTGGTTCAAGGAGAACTGGTGTCATCTCTCACAGTGCATGGGGGAATTATACTTTTTTGTTAGGAAACCTTTTCTTTGTCACATTACAATGTGGATTAAAATGTTATTCACAAGCAATGTAATATTTGGCTGAATATCAGATTCTGAATGTTTCTATTCTAATGCTGTATCTGAATTCTAGCTTTATCTTAAGTCCTTTACCATTCTTAGTCTAGTAAGTAAGTGTTGTAGTGTAAAATGCTGACCTACTGTAGCTTCTCTTGCCTAAGTAATAGTCTCCGGTTTCCACTGTGAACTTTCCAAGCACCCCTAGGCTAGGTAATAGATGTAATACTTCCAGAGTGACCCATGGTTCTTCTGTCATTGGACAATACAGTCATAATATCTAAATTTGTCCATTTCCCACAATCTCATTGTTAAACCTGACAATCAAATTTGAAGAATGACAGACAAATAAGGCCAAGAAAATAACATCATCCATAAAGTGCAGAATTGCAATCCTTGCTTGTGCCTTATTAATCAGTCGATGAAAACTGTATATAGAGAAGTTATACATCAATTTTATAAACACCTAAAATTTATGCTAAAAAAAAAAAATAAAATACTACGCAGTTACAGGAAACCAAAGATGATCCAATTTCCCACACTCTCCTGTCAAGTTCCACAAGGTATATAGGAGTACAATCCTTTTCCAGTTCTTATAATTAAATTAGAAGTGGTAAATTCCTATATTACTTCAGCATCGTGGAAAAATAGCTTGACCGTTTTCCATTGCTGTGCAACAACACTTTGTGATGGTGTGGGTCCGGCTCCTGGCTCCTTCTTCCATTTTGGAAGCCTCTTGAACCCAGCACCATCGATAATGTAACTGAATGAGCTAACAGATGAGAACAAATCACACATGGAGCAAGGGGAAGGTGCAAAGTACAAGTGCTTTTATTAAAAACAAAAACCAATGTCCTAAAAGAAAGTACAGTGCTTCAAAACCTCCATAAATAAATAATCCTTAAAACAAGGTGAAAAGTGGAGATTACAAGACCAATAAATACTTCCAATTAAAACGAGGTTGAAATTAACTGGCAGCTTACCTGCTTCTCTCCCATGTGGGCTTTGCAACAGGACAGTCACCCTATCCGCAGGTACAGCAGACATTCCTTTGATCCGGTTGCCTTCCGTTCCCTGTCTACGTACAGCTCTCTCACCAGACCAAGACTCAGGTCCCCAGCGACCAGGGCACTCGCACTGGGGCTTTCCCTCTCAAACCTCCTGGACTCCTGCTGCATTCTCGGCCTTAAAAGGCGAACCATCCATACTTCAGTCACTCCAGCTCCTCTGAACCGCTCAGCTGGAGTGACCTCTTCTTCCTGCCCCTAAGTGTCGGCCAAACACACTGTTTTCCAGGGCTTTTTTCTCCAACAAACCCGCTTACTCTCTTTTGCTCGCTCGCTCGCTCACTCACTCACTCACGCACGCACGCACGCACTCACGCACTCCCACACTTACCACCTCCTGCCTTCTTCACTCTTTAAACTCCGTCTTCTTTTCTTTTTTCTCCACCTCGCACTCACGCTCCCCTTTTAAAATGAGGATGTGGTACAGGTGTGACAATTAGCAGCTCCCAGTATCAAATACGGCCACGGGCAACTCCGCACCTGTGCACTTAAGTGCGGAAACGACCATGCCACATTGTGCCCGGGAACCACTCCTGCCATGCTACCATGCCCCCTCCTTATTTATTATTATTATTACTTATTTAAAAAGGCAATCAGCTGCGGACCTCTCTTTACCACACACTCAGTGAGCAGTTTTGATGTTATTGCTGCAAAGGGGTAAAAGGTCAGCACTTTGCACCTGATTATTCAATTTTATGAATAAATCAAAAGAAATTTCTGTGAAGTGTTGTTAGTGTTCTTTATTTAACGTTACAGGCCTCTTTTCTAGCATAGAGTTGGACTTTTGCTTTAGCCATTTAGTTTGGATGAAACATAGGACAAATTCTTGATATCAACTCTTTATCTGGCTTTTGGATGTTTTTCCATTACTTCTAGTTTTCTATTCTTTCTTTTGGCAAACATAACAATCTATGGTTGTCCTGTTGTCATCGTGGTCCTCTGATATAAATTGATTGAATCTGAGGACTCTTCTATTAAAATTACATGGAATACTGTAATTCTTTTTTTAATTTAATGGTTTTCCTTACCATCAATATCTTACACAAAATCCTAATGTGGCGACCACGAGTTGCAGTGTGACAGGCACCAATCACATAAACAGTGGTATATTTTCCTTCATCACCAATCACATACATTTTTTAAAACAGAATCTTTTTCTTGAACAATCAACTTTTAACCAACAAGAAGCATATTTACCCTTGTAAGGAGGCTTTCTTCAATGGCAGCAAATTAATTCTACTAAAAACTACTACTCCCTATTAATTAATAAATAGCAACACAGATGTTTTCTAAACACTAACCCTCTGCAAAATCTTCACATTCCAATTAATTAAGACATGAAAAACCTTAGTTAATGAACTTGATTGGTGAATGCATTGCAAATCATTGAAATTAATTAGGCCTTGTTACAAATATTCCTTTACACCTCTTTGAAATACTGTATATGTAATCTAAACATTTGTTTCATTCACTTTATCTAAAACTAACCATTCACTAAAACAAGATTTTAAAGGGCTCAAATCATGACAAAAGAAGTTAAATTATTAATAAATGGAGTTCAGAGTATTTTTTTTATGTCTTTGCACTTCCTATGATATCTCAAATTGGCTCTGTTGGTTGCTTAAACTTCATCATGCATTCAAATTTTAAAATTTGATTTATACTAGAAGTGAAACTTTAATCACTTACTACCCAAACCTTTTTTAAGGGGCTGGTAAACATTAAATATATTGACTTTTGCATGCAGCACTTAAGCATTCCACTAAGTTGAATGTTATCATTGATTCACTGTCTCTTGTGTTAGATTTATTGGCCTGTCGCATGATTTAGCTCATGACACTGTCGCTGTGATCATATCTGACAAGTGTAAAAAGCCGTTAAAGTTGTCATTTGGGACTAGATGTTAGAATAATTATGGAAGACAATGCAACGTGGTGCTGGTACCTACAAAATGCCCATCTTGGCAAACAAAGCTATGTAAACCTGTCTTATTGGATTGCCTCAACTTACTGATAATCACTTATCTGAAGCGCTGTGGTCTAAAAATCTCAAATTAATCATCTTTTACTGTATGCACTGGTGAGCACCATTCAGGATGAAAGATAATATTCAGCTACTATTATTTTGTCTCTTCTAAGAATCGGTCAATTAAAGATATTTTTTTGTCAAGCATTATAGTTTAAAAAGAGCTTATACTATATATGCCATGCATACAATATAGTGCATACGATTAACAATGCACCTGTCAGACAAATATTGTTTTATTTTTTATTATATTTTTTTATTCATTGACTAGGAGAATAAATTTTTTTTTTGTCTTTATATACTAGACTGTCATTTCAAATTGATAATAGGGTATTAATAAAGTAGTTTGCTGATAGCTAAACTGAAAATACCTCATAGTAAAATGCCATGCTGCCCAGCCCCTTTAGGCAAGAAAAAGTGTTCAGCCCGCTGCACCCACTGACGCATGCAAAAGCTGCTCACCTGTACAAATTTAATATAAAACAGTAAACATGCAGAAAAGTCACTAAAACATCAACGGCCCCCTGTAGGCAAATGCTTTCTCAGCAACAAAATTACACACAGGTGGCTACAATAAAACAAGCAATGTCCTTGTCTATTGTGCACTGCTTATTCTATGAAAAACTGAAGCTTCTTTAGCTTTGCCTTGGGCAGTTATCAGAGGGGATAGAAGGTCAAGTTTTATGGCAAAAATGACAGTATCAACACTTGACGATAGATAAAGAGATCATAACAACATCAACAATACTGGGAATAAATACAATGTTTAAAATATAACTTCTACTCCCATTCCTTTCTTCCATATTCCCTCATTCTCTCAAGATAGCATCTCTGCATGAATAACAAAATGCCACCTTCAGCACAGCCTCACTAGAAATTAAACATTGTTAGGGTACACATTGATGCACTGCTTCTCATCAACTTGAGTATATAAGTATGTAAAACAGACAATAAACATGCAGCAAGAGATGAAAAACAACAGTACATTAATTTATACATATCAGAGCAAAAGGAGGGTGAATAAAGGGACAATGCAAAGTATCAAAATATAAACTGCATAAAACTCTTTTGCTACTCTATGCTTAGCTATACAGGACAACTTCCAGATTACCAGGTGGGATGGGTTTCTCATATTCCTACTTCTTGATACTACCCCAATGTACCTCTTTTCACGCCTTTTTTCAAATGTTCTCTTACTGATCTCCTTTATCATGCAGGTGAACCTCTGCCACAAAATATATAAAAATAAAAAAAAAACTTTCCAATCTGTTAACATACTATTAAATGCATTTTTTAAATGAAGTGAACTAATAGCAAGTATTCACAAAACAAAAAGCACAATAATAATATCTAAGTACAATCCAGGCAAGGCCAGATGATGCTTATGACCAGCACCAAATGATTGGTGGTGGTAGAAACTTAGCAACAGCAGAAACATTTGCTACACAAGTACGAATACAGTTCAATCATTCCAGAAAATTCAAGGAATCTTGTAGAATAAGCCAGTAGACGTGTTTACACTCCTGTAAAAATATTCTTGATGATTGAAAAAAAGTGTTATTGGCCTATTTGTTGCAGCAAAGAAGCATGGCCAAACCAATTTAGAACCATCAAAAGAAGGTGTAATGAATCACTGTCTCCTTTCCCTGGTTCACTAAAGTGAGGACAGTGGTGAGTCTGACGTCACTGGCATTGGTGTCTACATGGAAGATAGACAGTGAGATAGGATGTGACAAGACTGTGGGCAATGACCTTTTCAGTGCTTCAAATGAGTCTTGTCATTCCTGAATACAATGAGGATTGATTGAGGTAATTTATGTTAGGTAGAATGCCTAGAATGGGCTTGGTGGTCTCGTGGCCTCGGAACCCCTGCAGATTTTTTTTTTCTCCAGCCATCTAGAGTTTTTTTTTTTTGTTTTTTCTGTCCTCCCTTGCCATCAGACCTTACTTTTATTCTATGTTAATTAGTGTTCCCTAATTTTACTTCTTATTTATTTTGTCTTTTTTTCTCTTTCTTCATCATGTAAAGCACTTTGAGCTACATTGTTTGTATGAAAATGTGCTATATAAATAAATGGTGTTGTTGTTGTTATCAACAAAGTGAACGAGGTATGGTGGCCCTGAAGTGCAATACGCACAAACAAATGAAATCATGCAATAACAAATCAGAAAACATAAGATCAAATTGAAAACACAAGCACAAAAAAGGCAAAAAAACGCAAATTAAATGCGTATAAGCAAATCATAAAACACAAAAACAAATCAGAAAGTGCAAAAACAAATCAGAATACGCAAAATCAAAAAAATTGGTAACGCAAAAAGAAATGTGAAAATGCAAAAACAAATCAGGAAATGCAGAAATAGATTGAATACACAAAAACAAAATCAGAAACAGCACACAAACAAAATGATCTTAACACAAAGCATCGTTGGAAATAACAAAACAATTTGATATATTTTAATTAATTGATCTATGAATAAAATTAACAGTGTACTATACTGTTTATTGATGCATTTTTTTTATTGACATAAACAGTACAATGGTTTGTGCTTGTGACCGTTAATTTTATTTAATGCAGGCAGCTTAATAGTAATGAGGTCACTATGTTTAAATTTCTGATCAGATATATTCCGTTCTCTAAAATGAATAACAATAAAGACACAATCAAGGAGATGTGTACTGCCCTGATTCCTACCCAATTCACCAAAATCTGTATTTTATAACTGTAGCCCACTAGGATTAAAATTGTAAGATGACCGCCACACTTGATTTATTTCAGTAGGAAGCCAGGACTTCAGCCTGCCAAGGCTCATTGCACCTTACTTCCCAATAAACTAAAAATTTCCTATTCCAGTGAAAAAAACACTGTTAATTATATATTTCAGGATAAGTTAATAAAAATGCTGTTTATAAATTATACATAAAACAATAAAACAAAACAATAAAACACAGTAACAATAGAATAATAACTTACAACAGAGGACTCAAAACAAATTATTAAGATGTGTATAATTGGAAACAAATGATTAATGGTGTTAGAGACTCATCAACAGCTGGAACAGCTGCTACAAGGAAAAATAAAAAATATGGTCCTTCCGAGAAATTGAATGATCTTGTGGATCGTATTGTTGCTTTGATCCTACTTTGATCCAAAAGTACTGCAGCTGAAGCACACTTCGGGGTCTGAAGCAAAAACAATCCCTTGGAAAACAACAGTTTTCAAGGAACAATGGTCAGATTTATAAAACTTGCATGTTCAAAAAAAGAGGCCCTAAATGGGTGTATGCAACTTTCCACGCACAAAAAAAAGAAAATTTGATGGGAGAATGTGAGTATATTTATGGCAACTCTGATCAATCCATATGCAGCCTTTCAGAGAAACTGGGAAATGACAAAACCCTTTATCAATAAGAGAAAAACAGCTAAACCAGCTAAATGATGACTCACACCTATATTAATACATGTCACCCAGCTGTTAATATAATGTGAACTGGTGAGAGTTACATATTAAATGTTAAAAGTGATGAATATGATGTATTTTAATTTGTTAGTTTATATAGGCTACCTGTTGTCACTTCTCAGGAATGTAACTGGCAAGGAATATCTCCGGAATATCTCAGCCACACTTCACTCCATTATGCCCGCTATGATGGAAGCCATTAACTGAATGACAAGGCTCTACATTCAATTTTCTTATGGGTGTAATGCATAAACCATAACATGTTTTTGCCAATATAAAAACACAATTTGCAGCAGTGAGTAATTTTCATAATGTAATTGGAACATTTTACTGCACACATACTGCAATAAGAGCACCTACAGCTGCTGCTTTTGCTAACTATGAGCAGTGACATTCCATTAATGCATAAGTTATCTATGATACCAAGATGAGACTGACAAACATCATGGATTAGAGGCCTGGGTGAACCCATGATTAAATTTATTTTGAGATAAAGTAGCATTGGCAGACATGATGGTACTGTCCGTGACGGTTGGCTGGTAGACTTTGTTAGCTGCTTTGGACCATTACATACAGCAGTTGTAAAGCTTTGCTGATAAAAGAGAGTTGGAAAAGCACTGAATCATTAAAATGTACAGATGAGACTTGTTAGGGTGTTTTTAGCGTAGCATAAATACTGAGTAAATATTTGTTCTCCTTATACTTACAGAACAAATGCTTACATAATTCATGTCCAATTAAATGAATTTATAGATGTGCGACTTTTGGACCTTTTCTTTTCTTTACTTTTGCACTTAACTTACATCAGGCTGCAGGAGAAGAGAGCAGCTTTATCAGCAGCGTCTGCAAGATTTACCAGCATTTGACTAACTTATATTGAGGATCTGTATTGCCGTCAGGAGAAGATATAAAACTAGTAAAACAGGAAAATATACAAAATACACAAGATGAAGTGACCTCTGTCTAATTACACTTGAAACAACAAACTAGTCCATAACTGAACCTTCGCAGTATGTTTCCCTGTTGTAAGACAGATAAGTTTGAAAATTAGCCAATACTTTTCAGTGGGAGATTTTTAAATTTCAAAACTTTGTACAACTTATTCAAGATACCCCAATGAAAACTGAACTGTCTTTACAAATTTCCTTGCAGAATAAGTGTTTTAAATTTCAACACATTTAGTCCAGAGGGAACTAAATTCTTTGTATGCATACAGATACAAGGACATATAGACAGACATGGACAACTGCAATAGGTGCTTTTTGCATTGGATGCAATGTGCTTCAAAGGCAACCTAAATTCAATAATAGCAATAAATATCAAGACATTCATGAAAAATTTTTCAGATTACTCATGTTGCATAATTTAGTCATATGCTCATAATATCTGAAATACAAGAATGTTTGCTTAAATATTGTTAAATTAACAATTTCTGGAAAAAAAACCTGAAACAATACCTAGTTTTAGTACTGGAGACCCCGCACCCCATACAATTTTGCTTACTAATATTTTATTCTGTTTTTTAATGTTGTCTTTAAAAACCAAACTGGTATCAAAATGCAGTTTCATGTATGAACACCAATAAACTATCTTCTGCATTTATTGCTGCTGCAACAGAAATCAGTCCTGATTTGTATTGGCCTAAGCTGTTTGCTAGGCAGAAGGGGAATAGATAGATAGATAGATAGATAGATAGATAGATAGATAGATAGATAGATAGATAGATAGATAGATAGATAGATAGATAAAACTGTATTGATCTGTAGATCAAATGCAATCTTAAACCTTTGCATTTCTGTTTGAAATTACACTATAGAGTGAATTGAAAATGAGGAGGTGATAATCAATGATTTCAGAAGTTGTACATACCAATTTTTATAGCTCCTTCATTTTTGATCAGGAATAAAAGCTGTGATATCCACCAGTAACCTCAACCTTCTGATTCCTTCCTGTTTTTGGGCCATCCATGATTGTTGATTCAGTCACTCCTTTAATTGTATATCTTCCTGCTTATGCCAGTTGTTTTCCCGTTTATTATCTAGTATCTAGTTCTTCTTAAGGTTTTGAATGTATCAAACTAGAACTGCTGGGCAAAATTCTTTACCATTGTGCTACTACCGAGATTTTAACCAGTTTTGACTGCTATTATGCAACTGTTCATTGCTAGCTACATACATGTAGCATTTACTAGACATACAGATTAAGGATGTTTCAGAATGAAACATTATGTTACAATGATGAAATTAAGATATCATAGCAATGTTAATGGCAAAAACACTTATTTTACTAGATTACACTGTCACACACGTGCGCATGGGAACCAGCTGAAGGGCCTAAACACTAGTAATTCTACGCCAGGCCAGGGGGTGGCGAAGTGTACTGACTATCTCTCTCAGTCCCTTGCAGACCTTTTCCGGGAAATCCCGCCTGTTGCCTGCCCCAAGGATGACGTCACTTCCGGGCACAAGGACACCACTCCCAGTTCCGGCATAGATGACGTCACTTCCCTTCCAGCCCTTTAAAACTGCCATCTTGCCTCAGTACAGGCAGTTCTGTTCTGGACTCCGAACTAAGCACATCGTGTTATTTACAACTACTTTTGCAGCCGATTCAATTATACGGGTGGCTGCCCCAAATCTTTATGATGTCTCCGACTCATTCTTATCACAGTGGCGTAGCCGGCAGGATGAAACCTTCCCAGAAGAAACCAGGAAGGAACCTTGGATTTACTCAGGTAGGAGAGTACCGGGTACCGTGTTTCCGGGTGGGGGGCCTGCTCGGCGGTCTGGAGTGACACGGTGCAGGCTTTGCCTCCAGCAAGGGAAAACGAGCCCCTAGTCCTACACAAGAGGAATGTGGAGGAGACCCACCGACGTGGACTGGTTCCTGTGGGGAAAACGAAAAGGGCTTACTATGTTCTCACAGAGGAGAGGACTGAGCCGTCCGTTGGGACCACGGTTCCAGAGACATACGGGCTGTCCCCAGACCAGCAGGTAAAGCACCTACAAAGCTGGGAATATGATCCAGAGAGATCAACCCGGGAGCAAGCTTATGCTCCCTGGGAAACAGTAGGTTCATGGCTGAAGCCATTCGAATTAACTACCCTGCAAATTGTGCAGCAGGTAGCCTGCTTCATCTTAATTAATGGTCTTCCCGCTACTTTTACCCAGCCGGTCTGGGGAGACTTTAATTCCATGGATGAGTTGATAACTTAATTAACAACTAAGCCAGCCTCACAATCTGTGGGAGCAGAACGGTCCTCTAGTGGACTCCGTAGGGATTATGTTTCACCGTATAAGTCCCTTCCACATAAACCGAAGCCTGCTCTGATGTCCCCGGGGCGCGGGGTGGGTCGCTCGCACGGGAGCGCGGGCGAATGTGAGTGGAAGGGGAGAGGACGGTTATGTGCACTTACGAACCCCCTGGCTACTGGTCATACGGGAGTAGTAATTCTAAATGGATTTCGAGTTACAGCCCTTCTAGACTCCGGCAGCAACATCTCCGTTGTTGATTGCCATTACGTACTACCGCGACAGTGGATAAGGAAAAAGACCAGTATACGCTGCATACACGGGGAAACAAGGACATACAAAACCGCCCTCTGTATTATAAGTTATGAAGGCTTAGTAAAAAAGTTCCCCGTGGCGGTCCACCCACACCCACCTTCTCCTGTGATGCTAGGGCGGGACTGGTCTGATAGTAAATGCGGAGTGCGAATAACTGCTTCCCTTATTCCTGTAAGCCTAGTCATGGAAGGGGATAACCCGACTCAAGCTGATTCCACGCCATGTAAACAGCCGGCGGAGACGGGTACGAAAGACTGCGAGGAGGATGGGGAGGCTCCTGGGCCATCGCACGTAGATACGTCATCAACCCGGGCCTCAATGAGTCGGAAGGACTCCCCGCCCCTTGAGGTCAGACCGGACCCTCTCTCCGACATGCACTTTCAATTTAACCAGACGCCGGCATCTTTCAGGAGAGAACAATGGAATGATGACTCCCTGAAATTTGCAAAAAATGCAGTCATGCTTGTCAATGGCCAACGCACTCATCAGCCCATGCCACGCGGGCCCCACTTTGTATTAGACAATGATCTGTTATATCGAATAGCAGAGCATGAGGGCGGGGTGCGGAAGTTGTTGCTAATCCCACGAACCTACCGGCGGCAGGTTTGCGAGATGGCACACGCCCACCATTTAGGCACCGAAAAGACATTTGAGCGCATTAAGCTGCGATTTTATTGGCCGGGAATTAATGAGGAGGTTCGCCGTTTTTGCATATCTTGTCCAGAATGTCAATTATGGCAAATTCCTAGGAGGGACCGTGCTCCTCTCGTTCCCCTCCCCCTGATTGATGTTCCCTTTGAGCATATTGGGGTCGATATAGTAGGACCTCTGGAGCCCTCAGCTCGAGGACACAAATATATATTAGTCCTTGTGGATTATGCTACGCGATATCCAGAGGCAGTTCCATTGTGCTCTGCTACTAGTAAAGCGTTCGCACGGGAACTAGTGGGAGTCTTCGCGCGTCTAGGGATCCCTAAAAAAGTCCTCATGGATCAAGGGACGCCCTTTACCTCGGCAACGTTCAAGGAAACGGCCAAGTTACTTAAAATAAAGCACCTAAAAACCGCAGTATATCATCCTCAAACTGACGGTCTTGTCGAGAGGTTTAATCAAACTCTCAAGCAGATGCTACGCAAGGTGGTCAGCGGGGACGGGAGGAACTGGGATCAGCTCCTCCCCCTCGTGCTCTTTGCTTATCGGGAAGTTCCACAAGCCTCTACGGGGTTTTTCCCTTTTGAATTGTTATATGGTCGACAACCCCGAGGGCTATTGGATGTCTTAAAAGAGGGATGGGAAGGAGAGGCTCTCCCATCTAGCAATATATTGGAGTATATCGCTCAGTTACGCGATCGATTCGTAAAAATCCAACCTTTGTTAAAAAGTCACATGGAAGAGGCGCAAGCAGCACAGGCCCACTATTATGACCGGTGCACGACTCTCCGGGAGTTCCAACCGGGGGATCACGTCATGGTGTTGGTTCCTACCTCACATTCTAAGTTGCTTGCCCACTGGCAAGGCCCGTATGAAGTTAAGGAGAGGAAAGGGCTCGTCGATTATTTGGTGAAACAACCCAATCGTCGGCCGAGCGAGCGGGTGTATCATGTCAACTTGCTGAAGCCGTGGAAGGAGAGGGATTCCGATCCCTCCTCTGCTCAGCCCCGCTCTTTCTTTGCTCAGACAGACCGCCTTAACTTCGGACCCGACTTGAATGCTAAACAAAGACGGGAGCTAGAATTAGCGATCTCGTCAGTTCCGGAGGTAGTGAGTGAGCAGCCTGGACGGACCTCTCTGATTGCGCACGACATAGTGACAGAACCTGGGGTTGTCGTGTGAGAACGCCCATATTGGCTTCCCGAAGCAAAGAAGGCAGAGGTGGAGCTTGAGATCCAGCGCATGCTGGATCTAGGTGTGATTGAGGAAAGTTATAGTCCCTGGTCCAGTCCAATTGTCTTGGTCAGTAAGCCCGACGGGAGTTGGAGGTTTTGCAACGACTTCCGTCAGCTGAATCAAGTCTCCCAGTTTGACGCCTATCCGATGCCTCGCGTGGACGACCTCCTCGAGAGGCTGGGACAGGCGAAATATTTGACCACACTTGACATGACGAAGGGGTACTGGCAGGTTCCTTTAACGGACTCCGCGAAGGAGAAGACCGCGTTTAGTACTCCCAGTGGGCACTGGCAGTACCGGGTCCTCCCATTCGGGTTACATGGGGCGCCAGCAACCTTCCAGCGTCTGGTGGATAGACTGCTCTGGCCTCATAACACGTTCAGTGCTGCCTATTTGGATGATGTTGTCATCTATTCCAGCACATGGAAAGACCACGTGCGGCAGGTGGAAACGGTATTGCGGACGCTGGGTGATGCCGGGCTTCGAATTAATCCCAAGAAGTGTTTCTTTGGGTTAAAAGAGGCTAAGTATTTGGGCTACCTAGTGGGTCGGGGTGCCGTGAAGCCACAGTGTTCCAAAGTTAATGCCATATTAAACTGGCCCTGTCCGATTACCAAGCGGCAAGTGCAGGCTTTCCTCGGTTTGGCCGGGTACTACCGCCGGTTTGTACCCCGGTTCTCTGAGAGAGCAGCACCCTTGACAGACTTAACAAAGAAAAGGGCTCCAAACCACGTGGTATGGACTGACAAGACTGCTGCTGCATTTTGTGACCTAAAACAGGCCCTTACGTCAGCACCCGTGTTGAAAGCACCCAACTTTTCACTTCCTTTCATACTCCAGACGGACGCTTCGGACACAGGCCTGGGAGCCGTGCTGAGCCAAAGCGTCGATGGTGTTGAACACCCCGTCATGTACCTGAGCCGGAAACTGCTGGATCGGGAAACCAAGTATGCGGCAGTGGAACGGGAGGCTCTTGCGATAAAATGGGCAATTACACAGTTGAGGTACTACCTCTTGGGCTGTGAATTCACTCTAGCGACGGACCATGCACCTCTCCAGTGGATGGCCCTTCACAGGGAGTCTAATCCACGGGTCACTAGGTGGTTTCTTGACCTCCAACCATACAAGTTTTCGCTCGTTCATCGTAGGGGTACTCTCCATGCCAATGCTGATGCCCTCTCTCGAGTCCACGACCTCTCGGACAGGTCCGTCCGACCTGGTGGGTCTGGGCTAAGGGGGGGGGGCCTTGTCACACACGTGCGCATGGGAACCAGCTGAAGGGCCTAAACACTAGTAATTCTACGCCAGGCCAGGGGGTGGCGGAGTGTACTGACTATCTCTCTCAGTCCCTTGCAGACCTTTTCCGGGAAATCCCGCCGGCCCCAAGGATGACGTTACTTCCGGGCACAAGGACACCACTCCCAGTTCCGGCATAGATGACGTCACTTCCCTTCCAGCCCTTTAAAACTGCCATCTTGCCTCAGTACAGGCAGTTCTGTTCTGGACTCCGAACTAAGCACATCGTGCTATTTACAACTACTTTTGCAGCCGATTCAATTATACGGGTGGCTGCCCCAAATCTTTATGATGTCTTCGACTCATTCTTATCACAACACTTAACATCCCTGGTATTCATTTAACATTAATTTAATACTACTTCAGTTATCCTGTGACAATAATAATTTGGGTAATGACAGATAAAACCAACCCAATTGTGTCATTAAATATATAACTTGAAAATTTTAGGTGTTATAAAAATTGCACACATGCAGTTCTAATGAGAAAAACAGGTAACCCGCATGAGAAGCAAAAGGAAGCAGACACTGCACAAAGCAAGAAATATTAGCTACATAAAGCATAACAAAAATATTTAGGAGCTGAGAACCATAATGTAAAAGATTTTGTTTTTCATGTGTACTTGAATCAAGTATGGTAGGTTGAGGTTTTGTGGTATGCAGAGTGAAGAAGCTCAGTGTAATCTACTTACCACTAAGCAATTCCTGTAAATTCAAAATGACCTTCAAAGAACTTATAAGGCATATATACTTTATTTCAGAATTTGTTTATGGTATGCTTCACATGAAAAAATAATATTTTGATGAAAAAAATGAATAAACATTTGAAGCTAAAATGAATGGGAAGGTGAAAAACAGATATCAAGAAGGACATGAGATGTGGATGAATAGAAGTAGAAGGTTTATATAAGAAAATGTATTCATATAGAAAGGATCTTGTAATACAAATGAAAATCACCTAGTAGTAATTTAAGCGGGAGCAATATCCTTTTCTGTTTGCATTTAGGAAATAATAATTTTACTGATATACTGTATTTTCTTGCACTGAAATCATTTGCTTATTCATTTTTAGCTGATTTTAAAAGAGTTTACCTTTTGTTAACAAGTAGATGAAAAATATTTAAGAGGTTTTTCTAACTGATTAGCCAGAAATTTCCTTGAGATCTACAAGTCATCTGACAAGGTGGTGCTATTATTCTTCTAGAACATTTCAAATACTTTCTTTTTTGAGAATAGATTTGTTTCTTTTACAAAGAGAAAAAAAAACAGAAGAAGGGGCCTGAGTTGCCTTGAAAGCTTGCATATTGTAATCTTTTTAGTTAATCAATAAAAGGTGTCATTTTCCTTGACTTCTCATTACTACATTAGTGAAATGCAAAGCTACTTTCAAATCCTGGCCATCGTTTGTGTTTGTATTTTTCCCAGAGTGCTCCAGTTTTTTTCCCATATTCTGAAGACACATTGCATAAGGTAACTGTCAACAATAAATTGGTCTGGTGTGGGTGTGAGCATGTCCTCTGATGAAATGTTCCCCAGACCAAGATTGTTTCTATCTTGCGCCCAATGTTGAATTTAATGAATTGACAGGAAGGAGAATTTTGTTTGATGCAGTAGTCATCCTAGTTACCAGACCTCATAGTGATCAGACATGCCTGAGATGCTGTGATTTAGCACTGTCCGCAACTGATTTCAGTCTCATCAAGTATGTGTTTTAAATAATTACCTGTTCGTAGTTAATTTATAATCAATTTGGTACACATGAGTAGTATGGTGGCACAGTGGGTGTAATGTTGCTTCCTTATAGAGAATCCCAGGCCGAGTTATTCTAAATGTGGAAGTTTCGTGTTCTTGTCATGCTTGTTTGGGTTTTCTACTTTATTTTTTCTCCTGGCATCCTGAATGATGTATAGGTTAGGTTCTTTAGCTCATCCTACTGGTGTGTCTGTTAGTGGTTCATGCATTGGGCTCCATTTAGGGTTCTTTCCTGCTTTATGCCAAGTGTTGCTGGGGTAAATTATGGGCCCCCTTCTCTATGAGCCTCAATTGGATTAAGCAGGTTTCATGATGTTATGTACTTTTGTAAGAATAGTATAAAACAATTTGAGTTGGGCCAGTAACTCTGTAACTCCTCAATAACCTCATGACCAAATAAAACTATTGTGATAGATGGCAAGGCATACAGGTAATCTATTAAATGCATACTTCTGCAAAACAAATTCTTGCAATGGGCCAGTTCATAGTTGCCAGCCAAACTAATATGACTTTAGATGTGGAATAGATGGGAATATCTAGGGAAAATGCAGGAGAAAACGAATCTAATAGTGTGGCCTGTCAGTTTATATTACTTTATTTATTCATTTTTTTCAATGCAGGTTCATGGGGGTATAGGCTTTTCTGGCAGAATCTGGTGACAGATCTAAATCAACCATAGACATGCAGCCAGTTCATGTCACACTGAGCCAGGTAAGAATTGACGATCATTGTATCTCGTACAGCTTCGGATGTGCAGTACCTAGAACAAAAAGAAAAGAAAGACACAAACTTTGGGGAAGGTGAAAACTCCTTTTAGATATGCCCAGGCCAGCATTTAAACTCTGCAAGGTAACAGCCCTAACTGCAGAATCTATCTTCCACCACACTCTATGTATATGATAAAAAAAAAGAAACAAAAAAAAAAAAACAAATAAAAAAAAAACAAATCAGCATAGAAAACTAACACTTTAAAAATAAACCTCCTTTTAACTGAATTTTATGTGGAAATTGTGTTGCAGTTAAAAGTCTCATTTTTTTTAATCTGGATTAAAAGTGCACCTGCACCAGAAATTTTATATACCTCAAAACAATGAATAAAAGCTAAAACTCTTGCTAAACAATCCAATTAAAATTTCTAAACAAGCTTTCTTCTATTTTGTGCGGCAAGGCTCACTCCTACCTACATTGTTTTTTTTTAATTGAAAGGAATTACACACTTATCAGTAAACAGTAAGCACAACATATGATTATTGATGTTGTCTTTTGGCTTGAATTTGAGATCCTTTTGGAACATTCTGCACTTTTACCAGGTGTTACCTAATTTTTTTGGAAAGGCTACTGTTTTCCCACCTGTCCTATAAAGCAAGCAATCACGACTGCTCATCCCTTGTCCATGGATGTGCTCTTGTTTAGGAGAATACAAATTGCTCTGACATTCTTGGTAATCTTGCTACTTTAACTGGTACAGCTGCGCACAGAATATTAAACACATAAAACTAGATACATTAATCATTACAAAATTCACTTATAAACATATTATGAATACCATTATTGCGTTAAAATTTTGTTAAAAATACAGTGCATCCGGAAAGTATTCACAGCACATCACTTTTTCCACATTTTGTTATGTTACAGCCTTATTCCAAAATGGATTAAATTCATTTTTTTCCTCAGAATTCTACACACAACACCCCATAATGACAATGTAAAAATTGTTTACTTGAGGTTTTTGCAAATTTATTAAAAATAAAAAAATTGAGAAAGCACATGTACATAAGTATTCACAGCCTTTGCCATGAAGCTCAAAATTGAGCTCAGGTGCATCCTGTTTCCCCTGATCATCCTGGAGATGTTTCTGCAGCTTAATTGGAGTCCACCTGTGGTAAATTCAGTTGATTGGACATGATTTGGAAAGGCACACACCTGTCTATAGAAGGTCCCACAGTTGACAGTTCATGTCAGAGCACAAACCAAGCATGAAGTCAAAGGAATTGTCTGTAGACCTCTGAGACAGGATTGTCTCGAGGCACAAATCTGGGGAAGGTTACAGAAAAATTTCTTCTGCTTTGAAGGTCCCAATTAGCACAGTGGCCTCCATCATCCATAAGTGGAAGAAGTTCGAAACCACCAGGACTCTTCCTAGAGCTGGCCGGCCATTTAAACTGAGCGATCGGGGGAGAAGGGCCTTAGTCAGGGAGGTGACTAAGAACCCGATGGTCACTCTTTTAGAGCTCCAGAGGTCCTCTGTGGAGAGAGGAGAACCTTCCAGAAGGACAACCATCTCTGCAGCAATCCACCAATCAGGCCTGTATGGTAGATTGGCCAGACGGAAGCCACTCCTTAGTAAAAGGCACATGGCAGCCCGCCTGGAGTTTGCCAAAAGGCACCTGAAGGACTCTCAGACCATGAGAAACAAAATTCTCTGGTCTGATGAGACAAAGATTAAATTCTTTGGTGTGAATGCCAGGCGTCACGTTTGGAGGAAACCAGGCACCGCTCATTACCAGGCCAATACCATCTCTACAATGAAGCATGGTGGTGGCAGCATCATGCTGTGGGGATGTTTTTCAGTGGCAGGAACTGGGAGACTAGTCAGGATAAAGGGAAAGATGACTGCAGCAATGTACAGCGACATCCTGGATGAAAACCTGCTCCAGAGCGCTCTTGACCTCAGACTGGGGCGACAGTTCATCTTTCAGCAGGACAACGACCCTAACCACACAGCCAAGATATCAAAGGAGTGGCTTCAGGACAACTCTGTGAATGTCCTTGAGTGGCCCAGCCAGAGCACAAACCTGAATCTGATTGAACATCTCTGGAGAGATCTTAAAATGGCTGTGCACCGATGCTTCCCATCCAACCTGATGGAGCTTGAGAGGTGCTGCAAAGAGGAATGGGCGAAACTGGCCAAGGATAGGTGTGCCAAGCTTGTGGCATCATATTCAAAAAGACTTGAGGCTATAATTGCTGCAAAAGGTGCATCAACAAAGTATTGAGCAAAGACTGTGAATACTTATGTACATGTGATTTCTCAGTTTTTTTTATTTTTAATAAATTTGCAAAAACCTCAAGTAAACTTTTTTCACGTTGTCATTATGGGGTGTTGTGTGTAGAATTCTGAGGAAAAAAATGAATTTAATCCATTTTGGAATAAGGCTGTAACATAAGAAAATGTGGAAAAAGTGATGCGCTGTGAATACTTTCTGGATGCACTGTAAATAAGCCTGCATTTTTGTGTCATGTGCTCTGCCTTTTATTGTGGTGGTCATGTTGTAAACATTTAAAATTCAGCATAGTCCCTTGGTGAAATCCACATGTTCCTCTGGCTGACAGTCTAAATAAAACTTCTCCATTTACTTTCACCTTGTTATCAGCAAGTTTAATACAATAGACTATAATTTTTATACCAATAAACTCAAAGCATTATCACTTCATCTGGGCGAAGCTGAACAATAAACTGCAAAAGAAGCAACAACTAAAATACAAAGAAATAAAATGTATACTAGCCATACAGGACACTATGTGTTGTAAGTTTGATTCAAACTGAAAATCATGACTATGCTTCTAATAGTTTGTATCATTTGTATTACTACAGAGGGTGCAGAGTAGTCTGCAGCCTCTGTAGAACATAAGACATTAAGAAAGTGAGAGGAGAACATTCAATCCATCAAGCTTAACGGGTTCGTAAATAGTCTGGTTGTCTTAATAACTCATCCAGAGGCTTTGTTAAAGGCTTGTAAGGGACCCACTTTAACCACATTGCTTGGTAATTTGTCCTAGATTCCCACAAAGAGGTTGTGTCATTTGAGACCAGTAAAACAAAAGAAATGATGTGGGTATAGCACATGCAGTTTTTATGCTGTGGTGGATGGAGCCTTTATCTCATATTTTAGATGTATTAAAGGCAATGTCTCACATTATTTAAGAACTTCAACAGCATGTATGGTCTCCTTAGTCATATATGCACTGGTATAAATACATTGACTCAAACACTGGATCTATGCACATGCTTTAAAGGCTGTGTCATTTATGAAAGGCTACCCACAGCGTCTATCACTAGTTACCTCATAAAGCATGTGTAACCATGTTCAAGTTGTACTAAAATTGTATTAAACATTTGACTTCATGGATTCCACCAGTGGATGTACAAATTGCTTCTCATCTTATGAGAAAGAAAACAACAGCTTGGAAGGTCATAATGGATCCAATATAAGAACTTGGAAAGTACTGTTGAAATGGATAGATAGATAGATAGATAGATAGATAGATAGATAGATAGATAGATAGATAGATAGATAGATAGTGTTGCAGGTGGCTGGGTGTGGTCACCAATCAGCCACCTACTTAAGGAGCCGCCGCCCTGCAATCAAGGCTGGAGTCGGGTGAGGAGGAAGACAAGGTCGTGGCAGAGGAGGTGAGGAGAGGCCCGTGTGTTTGTGTGTGAAGACAGTGGCTAGTGAGAGCCTAGACTTTGGGGAACTGGGGGTTTGGTGGCGGTGCACTTGACTTCGTAATTGTGTAAATAAACGTGGGTGATGGCTGAAATGGTGTCCGCCTGTGTGTGTCCGGGCCGCTATCTTTCACAATAGATAGATAGATAGATACTTTATTACTCCCAAGGGGAAATTCACATACTCCAGCAGCAACATACTGATAAAAAAGCAGGTATAACAGACAATAACTTTGTATAATGTTAATAGATTAGACCTTTATTGTCAATTATCCTGCAAGAGCATAGTGAAATTATTGCATCAAAATTGCAGCAGGATGGGGGCAGGGAAGTATATATAGGCAAGAAGACAGTAAGATGATGTATAAATAAATAAATACATTAATAAGAATAACAAAAGAATGGCCCAATGCACATAGTACAAAACAGAACTGTACAGTTACATAGATTGTTTAAAACAGTAGAGAAAAAATGCAGACCACAGTACACATGTAACATACAGTACAGTAGAATTAGAAAAAAAAACAACAGATGGTTGGGTACAGTGCAGGGTAGGTAAGATTAGAGTAGTGAGAATTCACTGACCTTATGGCCAATGGAAATTCCCTGAACCAATTTTAAAGTGTGACAAGGCTCCGGTAGTGTTTACCAGAAGGCAGGGGGAAAATAGGGGATGAACTTAATGACATTAAAGATGATGGATTCAGCTTTAAAAAGACATTGGGTGGAGTAGAAGTTATGAAGTTGTGGAAGGTCAGCCCCAGTGATTTTAGGAGTATGAACAGTCCCTCAGAACACTCTGTGATTCTGGAAAATCAGGTTTCTAAACTACAACATGATGTATCCAATCAGTATACTTTCAATAGTGTAGTGGTAGTAGTTCACAGTAATCTGCTTCTTACCCAAAAGTTTTTTATTCACCTCTGGAAACGATCAGTGAATCATCAGGGCATGATAAGCAATATTTCAAGTCAGGCCTTGGTATAAGTTCATAAATATTATGGTGTCATTGGTAAGAGTGCTTACCATTAAATACAGTTATAACAGAATCTCAATGTCCCAAATATGCAATATCTAAAAGAAGTTTGTATAAACTTCCATCTCTGTAACTGTAACTGTGTTAATCTGATACTCCAGTAGAGACAGGCAAATCGCAAATAGAGCATTCTTTCTGAATGACTCTGTTCTGTTAGTCATGCAAACCAATTTGCAAGCACAAGTAAATCAATTCAGTGGAGCTGAAGTGGAATGCTGAAGCACATGTTTGATGTCATCATTGTCTTTCATTTCTCAGGTAACACATATATACACATGTATAGAGAACAAAAAGTCTGTCACTGATGATTCTATTGTTCATCATTCAAGTACAATACACATTTATATTAGAATGTAATAGTTGTTTTCCAATTCATTGCTGGAGATGTTTTAAACAGAATATAGAGTATAAACATAATATTAAACTAATAATTTACATCCTTTTGTACATTCAACAAGTTAGTCACACAAAAATGAATCTTGTAAAAATATTCTAATTTTAAAACAATTATTTGCTTTCACTTTTACTTTAACCCACAGTTTAGTTTTTTTTAAAGCTCATTGATTATACCAAGCATACTGTATATCATTCACGGATTCCTTCATATTTGAACTGAATTATTATATGAGAATAAAGCACATGATTTTTGTTCATTTAATTCACAAAAAAGGGTCATTATGCAAGAACAGGTCACATGATTCTAGTTCATTTGATTTGTGAAATGATTTATTACCTGGGAACGAGGTGTATAAATCTATGATTTCCTAATACATTGTCCTATTTTATTTAACCCTTTTCACTATGTTGTCAACCTTCATGCTTTCAAGCAGGATAATGCTATACAATATGAATTAAGCTAATCAAAGACTTTGTTAAATGGTGCGACTCAAACCACTTACATCTTAACACCAGCAAAACCAAGGAGCTGGTGGTGGATTTTAGGAGGCCCAGGCCCCTCATGGACCCTGTGATCATCAGAGGTGACTGTGTGCAGAGGGTGCAGACCTATAAATACCTGGGAGTGCAGCTGGATGACAAATTGGACTGGACTGCCAATACTGATGCTCTATGTAAGAAAGGTCAGAGCAGACTATACTTTCTGAGAAGGTTGGCATCGTTCAACATCTGCAGTAAGATGCTGCAGATGTTCTACCAGACGGTTGTGGCGAGTGACCTCTTCTATGCGGTGGTGTGCTGGGGTGGCAGCATAAAGATGAAAGACGCCTCACGCCTGGACAAACTTGTTAAGAAGGCAGGCTCTATTGTAGGAGTAAAGTTGGACAGTTTAACATCTGTGGCAGAGCGACGGGCATTAAGCAAACTCCTGTCAATCATGAATAATCCACTGCATCCACTGAACAGTGTCATCTCCAGGCAGAGGAGTAGCTTCAGTGACAGACTTTTGTCACTGTCCGGCTCCACTGACAGACTGAGGAGATCGTTCCTCCCCCACATTATGCGACTCTTCAATTCCACCCGGGGTAGTAAATGCTAACTTTTTTCATTTTTATTACTATTTAATTTAATATTGTTTCTTTGTATCAGTATACTGCTGCTGGATTATGTGAATTTCCCCTTGGGATTAATAAAGTATCTATCTATCTATCTATCTTAACATCATTTTCAATATGTGATTTAGTATATGTAATAACGTGCAGTAAAACCTTAATTATCCATCAGGAGTCGTGACCGAGGCCATGATATATAAGTGAAAAGACGGATAACAGAACAGATACTTAAAAAATGATATACTGTAGATTAGCAAATAGTCATATTTATTTGTAAAACAAAATATAATATAGTATTAACAAAATTAATTAATTCATATAATATTGTAATGAGGAAACACAACTAAGAGGTATTGGAATTTTCATTCCGTAACAAACAGTGCCCTGTCTTATACTCCATTATCTGGGTTACGGAGCACACCTCGAAAACAATAAAAGAAAGCTTTCCATACCATTCAGTTTATGTCCTGCCACTCAGATTCCTTTTTTCTCTATAACACAAACTCTCCTGCTCATTGTCTCCTGACTCTCTACTCAAAACTTCCTCCCACCGCACCTTTTTCTCCTAACTTCTCCTGTCACTTAACTCCTAACAGACTTGTCCGCTCCTTATAGAACAGAAGCCTTTCACTCAGCCCCATTACTTACAGCATTCATTACACACTTTCTGCTCCCCAACAGTGCATCACAAGCTTTCTGCATGTCACAATATAATAACAAGACATAATATGACAGAATTTAAGAAAGAAAATTACAATACAGGAAGAACATTAGCATTACAGTCAGTGGTTTCCATTTTCAACACCGTTTTCAATTTTGTCAGCATCACGCTTTATATCGTTCACTGTTGTTCTTCCTGCTCCATAAATTGAAGCAATCCTTGAAGCACTTTTGCCGTTTTGTAAATATTTAATAATTTCAGTTTTTTGGGACAATTCCAACACCACACACTTACATTTATCAGCCATAACAAGGTATAGTAGATTAATTCTAATTAAAGGGAAAGGCTACAAAGCACTGTTAAAACTGAAAGTACGCAATTGACATTGTGATTTCAAAATGTGGCCTGACAATTGGTGCTGGGGAAAAACACTACCCTGACAATAAACAGAGACTAATGGTTAATCGAGTGACGAATAATCAAGGTTTAACTGTATTCATTTTTTGATTACATATTTGTGATTTGTTCACACTTGGCATCCAATGAAAGTTGTTTCCTTATTTTTTGGTCCCTGAATCCCATTTACGAATCAAACAATTTAAACAAATCAATTCCATTTAGTGGATATTTCAAAAGAATCAGGTCAGTAAAGTGAATCGAAATGCCCATCACTGATCTCCAGTTTCTTTCCAAAATATGTTCAGGTAAGGTTGAGTGAGGTATGAGTGTTTGAGATTGTGCCCTGCAATGGACAGGCACTTCATCAAACAATGCTTAACCTACACATGCCACTGGTTTGGAAAAAAATGACCTTGGAAAATATACTCAGTTTAAGGTAAATGTTGGTATTATATACTGTATTGTGAAGGTCTTTACTGGACCAGTTCTTCCTTTTATATTAAATAATGAATGCTTTTTCTGAGTGTGTAGATTAAAATGCAAAGCTTGTATGTTCTTAGAGTTCCAGTCTGTCAACTTGTTAAGAGTATGCAGTATGTACAGTACTGCTTAAACCTCCTAAATGAAATGGCTAAATGAATGAGAAATTAGAATATATCTGCATATTCTCAAAATCTCTTTCCATTCCTAATTCTGATGTTAAAATTCCAATTCTGCGTTATACTAAATTTAGTAGACTGTGGTCCTCACAGTGCTACTGTATTAAAATGGATTAATTTAAAATGTTTTTCAGACTGGCCCTTTATCAAAAGGACACTTTGGTTAAAGGACTGCTCATCCATGTCCTATCTATGGAACTTCTGTAGTGGAATTAATGATTTGAGAAAATGGATGGATGAGTGAATAAATGAGTTGATTAATGGATGGAAGGATTTTTTGTGGCACTTAGAATAGTGTGACAGAAATATTCAGCTGAATTCAATTCAGTTTGTTCTTATTTGTGAAGTATATTAGGAGTGTGAAGAAAATTAAAATGATGATGTACATTTAAGAAAGGGCAATATATACAGTATATGTCTATACAGTAGTTGTTAAATTGTGTATCAATTAGGATTACTGGCACACAAATATTGTGTATCTGTGGTTTACAATCGGACTGCAGGTGCCAATAAAAGAGGAGCATTTAGTTAGTTATTCGACTACCTTTAAAACAGCAGTCAGCAGCATACTCTAGATATTGCCCCATATTAACTTAAATTTTAACAGGAAACAGATTTCAAGTTCTCCCAAAGATTTTCTAATGTTGTGCTCTGCATGATTCTTTGATTTAGATGATTTAAGGGAGCTTTTAAAGCTGTTTAAAGCTGCAACTTAGAAAAAGTGTTCCGTTGGTTACAGTAGGATAATTTCAGATTTCTTACATCATTAAAAATGAGCATGATTAGATAAAAATAACATTAAAAACTGTGCCAGTAGGCACTCCATTATACCTGGTTAGTAACTCATGCATTGTTATTTTTTTTTCACATACCATTTAAGTGTGGACTTATTTACAATAAGGTGGTTAAGGAGCAGAAATATTATGCTTCATTTCAGTATTCCGAGCTTATTTATCTACAAATGGCTGCCTTGAAATTTTATATTTTTATGATGTCTACTTGTTGTCACGATTGGTAAAATATTTATCTTTACTAATAAAATGAATAACTGTTTTCTTGATTTGGCCTGGATTTGTGTATTTCATATTATAGTGCACTTTCCCATTTTGCTGTATGTTGTGTCTTATGTTGTGACTATTTTAAATTCTGCAAATTTACCACCTAGAGCTGTCCTTGGTTACATTTTTGCTTTGGCTACTAACTGCTGTTCTTTTAAACAATTAGACTTAAAATGCTACCTGCATGTTAAAACTATTATGTTTTATTATATTTAATCAAGCAATCACTATATAATTTCTGTCTTTATTTTTATTTGTAGATTATTATACACACAAATAGCCACCATATGATTACCATTTTTTGGTTTTGTTTTTAACCCATGTTAAAAGCAATAAAAAGGTTAAATACTGTATTTGTAATAAGTGCTTTTATTTATGTTTTCCTGCCTTAGCATATACACAGTATATATAGTACTGTAAATATAAAAGGAAGGTAAATAGCTCTTGGTAATCTCATAGTGTTAACAAGAATAAGTGGCAGTGCGTAGAAAAGAGATGATTCTCTAATGATTATGAATATTCAGTTGTTTTAGAAGGCTTTTTGTATGCATTCCCAGCTTTCATTTACAATTTCTGCCAACTGGCAGCATTATGAAGTAAGCAGCAAAAAGAAAAAAAAAGAAAGAAAGAAATTCTCACTGGATAACTTGAGGAAAACACGTTTTCACCATTACACGGATTAAATGAAATGACAGATTTCTCACTGGAGTTGAAGTATACTTTGAAAAAGAATATGTGAAATCCAATGAATGTTTCATCTTTCTGGCAGCTTTCAAAGATTGTTTTGGCTATAATACCAGGTTTCAGAGCCAAATAACAGCTCATGTTAATTAGTAAAATGGAACAGAATGAGCTATGACAAAATAAAAGGTATCATGCTCTTCTCACCACAGAAGGTTATTTAAAGCTTTGTGACTGGTGAAAAAGACTGAAAGAGATCTCAAAATTGGTCAGGCTTTAAAATTATAATTTAAGCCTAATGTTTTAATATACTAAATAGTAAAGTGTTCCTGAGACTCAGTACAAGATTATCTACTAGAAAGGTTTTTACATGGGATGACTACTGAGCTCATTAACACCCTGTCCCGAAAACCGAGATGAATGGACTAACGAAACACAACATATTTTATTAGTTGGAGCAAAACTGTCCCTCTCACAGAGAAAAACAAATATGTAAAACAGACTAAAGCTTTTTATTTGAAAACTGGAACTGGTAAAAAAATTGTGGATGCTTAATCATACTCATACATGAAAGCAGAAGAGATGACAATTGTTTTAACTAAACTTGTTTAACAAGATCACTTTTAAAACTGCTGCCTCTTTTGGGAATATTGTACATGATGACATGCTTAGCACAGTGCTGAAAGAAAATACTATATATTTATCCTGTACATGATCATGTGCACTGAGAATTTTAATATGGGCTTCAGGAAGATAAAATAACATTTCTAAATTTGATTTAAAATAAGATGGAAACTTTAGAACAGTAAATAAGCATTCTGTATCAACTCTGCATTTATATGTTTGCCACATCATTAGTAACAGGGACTATAAGTATAATCAACACCTATTCTGCATAATCTATATTCAGACATCATTCACTTTTCGCCAAGGAACTGACTTGTGAGGCTCAGGTGTTTGATGTTTCAGTCAATAAGTAGTATCATTCTGTTGTGGGTCCCCTCTGTCCTTCCTGTTGATGAGGGCAATGTACAGGGAAAAGAAGTTGGAGACCAATTATACCTAATATAGATGATGTAATGAATAAGCAGGCATCCACACTGGGCTTGACGGGAGGCAATAATAGAGGAATCACATGGATAGAGATGCAGGTATACTAAGTTGGTTCACAATTCTGATCAGCCAGTGTGGTGATGGAATAATGGATGGATTGTGGGCATCTCAACATAAGAGGTAGTGGTGTTCCTCTGGCACGGTTCCAATTTACACACCCACTGGGAACTTGGGATTTGTAGTTCAGAAGGGTGAACCAGTCAGAGTCCCTGGCTGCAGGCCATGGGGTTTTGCTGAGTTTTCATGTGACCTAGGAGTTCTTCTGCAGTGTCATGCCATGGCACCGGAAGTACTCCCTGTCCTAACCTCCCTTGGAGAGACAGAATCGGAAGGAAGTAGAACAAAACTTGCTGGAGAGAGGTGAGAGGAAGAGTAATTGTGTAGTGTGCAGAAGGAAATCTAGAAAGGTAACTTTTGTGTAAATAAAAACACTTATTTGCACCTAGAACTATGATAGTGTCGTTGTGTTTTGTGGTTTGGGGCTCAGAGTCCCCAATTAGAGATGGATTGATAGAAAAGGTGAAAAAATGATTGTATTGAGAAAGTACTTCACATTGCAGCACCACTTCTGTTATTTTGGTCAGCTGTAGCCTGTACAAAATCATAGTCACTTTCTCCACTCAGTTCAACAGTCAGTCAACTTTCAAATCTGTCAAGGAGATTTTTCTAATTCAAATTTTCAGCTGTGCCAATATTTTTTGGTTCTTGTTTTTATGTTTGCAATAAATTATTTGGTTACTGCAGGCATGCTGCCAGAATTGGATCCAGGCAGATCCCCCACTTTGCTCATTGGGCCACACTTTTTTGTGACTTATTGTTATTAATATAACATACATACATGAATTTTAATATTATCTCCTGTGATAAAAAACGGTTAATTATAAACCTTCAGAAAAAACTGCCAGTGTTAAATTAACTACTAAAAAAGCAAATGAAATGTATATATATATTGATGTCAATTTTACTGTTTTTGTCTAGTTAACAAATTTTACAAAATAAGATTTACTTTACAATTTGCTAATCACAATCAATAAGCACATTTGATGTTAAGAGGAAGATGTCACCTAATAGCCTACTAAATGTACTAATTATGTTTGTCCTTTTAGGAAGAAACGTGAACAAGTCTGGTAAATAAGTATAAACAATGTCTTGACTAAGAACACTTTGAGATTTTATCAGAAAATGGAAACTAACAGAACTGAACAACGTTCCAGAGTTTGATGTTGAAAATTAACATTTTGGTGATATGACATTTTTATAGGAGAACCTATAAAAACAGCAGCTTTGTACAGTTGCAGGTACTTTTTCGAAATAGTGAAGCAAAAGGCAAACAGTCCTTTTAAGGATAGCGAGTCACCTCAAAGTAAAGAGCAGAGAATCGGCTCTTTGTGGCGCTCGGTGCCATTGTTACACTATAAAGGTAAAGACACCTTCAGAGAATGAATTTGCTTATGTAAATAGAAAGCATTTCCACTCAACTAATGTGCTGCTCTATAGACCACAGATAGTGTGTCGCAGTGTGCAAGCATGTGCTTGAAGAGATATGCTATGATGAACCGGACCCTGACCAACGAAATGATCAGCTAAGTCGGAATGTAATTAGCAGAATGTAAAAACAGGTAATCAGCAGCATTTATTTTTTTAACCAATTCATTTAATTTTTGGTCAATAACACAGTACAGCCCTTATATTTCTGAGTTCATTGGCCACATCTCTTACAGTATCCACTATTGCATTTTGTGAGTCCAGAACAGCGTCTGTCAGCACACAGCCAGATGGCCTCCTAGCTGTTTCTCAGGCAGAGCTGTGTGTGCAGCCAGCACCTAAAGAAGTGCTCGGCACAACAGTACCATCATCGCCTGAGCATTGCATTGGGGTCAGCTTTTGTCTGAAACAGAATAAACAGACGATGGGCTGCGACTCGCCTTTTCACGTCAACTGTGATATCTGACTATTACTTTTTTCTTCCAGGCACTATGCGACTTTCTGAACTTGAACTTTTGAGTGTTTCAGCCACACTTTTATTGCTTATACCACTGTGTAAGCCAACAAATAATATGTTTTTCCTTGCCTCCACTTCACATTCGCTGAAATTCTTCTTTTTTTCACATGCATTTTCCATTATTTTTTTTTAACCAAACACTGAATGGAAGGTGATATTTATATTGATTTGCATATTAAAATAAGTAAAATTCTAGTAGGATTCAGGGTGGGGCTGTAGGTACGTGCACATGTGTTAAATTTTACATTCATTGGGAAATTATTGGAAAGCCAAAACAGAAACCAAAAATTAAAGTCAGAAGAGATAAAGCAGGGATCAAAACCAGGAATAAAGTCCAGGTACAAAGAAATGATGAATAAGGCTTTTGGAGTTTATCCCATTACTCAGTTGCAGACTAAACAGAGCTGCCATGTTTTAATACTGGCAATGTGATGATGTCACCTGTGATGTAATATTTGTCATACCCCCTAGTAACATTTTCCAGACCTTGAGGCACACCCCTCCCACACTAACTACATTATCAGTTAAAATGTTAAAAAAAATTTGTTTAAAGCAACTTACCTAAAGTAGCTTGGAAAAAAAGAAAAGGTTATCTGATGGAAAACTGGCAAATACAAGCAGAAATAGGGAAACATTAATACACATGGTGCAAGAAAGGACAAAGAGAATCAGGAGCAATGAAGAAAAGGACAAAGGTGGTGATCTTGATGACAAGGATCATAGTTATTCACTTGAAAGAAACAACATCATTATCAAGAGGCCAGTTAGACTGCTGTTTCATCACTTGACCACTGCTCCTTGTCCTCACACAAATATCCCTATAGATGGTTCTGCAAATGTGTATACAGTACTTGTGCAGTTATGTCCTTACTGTCTGCATAACATCCTAGTATACCAACAGCTCTGTCATCACCACAAAGTACTACATAGGATGGAGAAATGACTTCATGTGTTTCAGCCACCCCCACTGTTAACAGGTACATAAGATCAACTCATAGCCATTCAATCTCTATTGATAAACTTGGCAGTAAAATGGGTCATACTAAAGAGATCAATGACTTTAAAAATGGCATTTTCATAGGATGCTTCTGTTGCCACAAGCCAGTTAAACTTCTGCTATATTAGATCTTCCCATCAGCTGTAAGTGACATTACTACTACTACTATGAATTGGAAGCATCTAGGAGCAATTGTAGCTCAACCATGGCGTGGTATACTACATAAACTCACAGACAGAAGCCACTTAGTGCTGAAGCACATAATGCATAAAACTTGTCTATCCTCTGTTGCATCTCTCACAAAAGAGTTCCAAACTGCCTCTGGAATTAACATCAGTACAAGAACTGTGAAATGGGAGCTCTGTGAAATGAACTTCCATGGCTGAGCAGCTGCAGATACACTTAAGACCACTATGTACAATGCCAAGATCCTATGGTTCTAGTAAAAGGTATTGTTAATTCTACAGCATGAAAAGTTATTTTGGACAATTGTGTGCTGCCAACTTTGTGGCAATAGTTTGGGGAAGGTCCTTCTCTGTCCCAGCATGACTGTGCCACTGTGCACAATGCCAGGTCCATAAAGAGGCACGCTCCAAAATCTTCGGTAAAGCAGAAGAGTGGGAAGTGCATTACAGCTGAAAATGAATGACCAACTTTGTATTAATGCCTTTGGTTTTGAAATAAGATGTCAAACAAGGACATATAGGTGTGATGGTCGGGTGTCCACAAACTTTCAGCCATGTAATTTAAGTAGCCAAATTCTGGTGGCTTACTAAATAGTGCTATAATAGTGCCTTTAAGAACATGAGATGCTACTGTGTCAGCTTATTGCAGGCTCAAGTGTGTGGAGCAGGAAGTCTCTGCAGTATATGACCAAGTGCTGCATGCTAAGAAATAAGGAAGAAAGTTTTCTTGATGTTCAATGGTAATTCTTAATTCCACAGCATTACACTTCAAGATATTTTTAGTGGACAGTCTTGCTTGTCCTGTAAATTTTTATTTTGTTAAAAGTAACTAAACCCTATTTAACAGTAGTATAAAACCACAGTGTATTTTCTGGCTGCCTAACGTAGTGTATAGATTTTGGCGTGAGGCATGTTTAATTGGACATGCTTTTGAAATGTTCTAGATTTAAAGCTGATATATGTTGAGGACACCAAATTAAAGAAAAACTGTAATTAACTTTGTCCATAAGATTAAAATATATATGTGTAGATGCGTATTATGATTTCTATTTTATACTTTATTTGTATTTTATAATATATTTTATTTTTATAAAATACTTTATATATTTTTATATATTTGTATTTTATTCTTCACATTTACATTTTTGTGTTATGTAAGTGTTGTAAGCCAGTTTGTTGCCATCCAAATGTGTGCTGTAAAAATTAACTAATGGTGGGATTTTCTGGATTTTCCATTCACCAAGAGCCCACTACCTTATTCATGTACTGTTATAGATTTGTTGCTTGAATCACCTAATGACCGCTGTTCTATTCTGAACCAGCGATCAGAAGAAAGACCTGAAAAATAAACCTTTGTGTCCTTTGTGGATTGGAGTGTGACAGGACAGGTTACATCTATATACGGTATTGCTTTCAGTTTAAGAGGCAATTTTTTGCATATGTTTCCAAACTTAAAATGGAGGTGCTCCTTAAATTTAAGGTATATTATTGTCACACCTCATTAGATTTTCTGTAGGTAAGCAAATATAGGAAATGCTGGGCTTGTGAAAGGGAAAGTGATTCAGTTCATGGGACTTGTAAAGTGGAAAGCCATTCAGCTGGAGTGGGCAACTAAAGGAGAAACCAATTCAGCACATGGGCATGTCAAGTGAAAAGGATTCCACAAATGGAAAAAGAGAAAACTCTTGGTGTATATTTACTTGTAGTTCTTGTATATGCCAGGATTTTTTCTTCAAAATTTATCTATGTGTCTTAAATTAGAAGAAATATGGAACACAATGCCTTAGAAGGGTAATTAATATTACAGTATTATTAAATACATCATCCATCCTGCATTGTCTCTTTTAAGTCTCTGGTGAATGTTACATGGCCATTGGCACCCAGACCAGTAGGTTCTAGAATAATTTGAATCCCCAGATAATAACACCACAACTCCACAACCAGATAAACCGACAATGACATACACATACCAAGTGTGCGTTTTAATGTCTACCATCCGCTGTATGTTGTTTCATCCATTTTCTGCTGTTCTTATTATACTACTTTTAGTAGTATGTAGAAGACATCTCAGTAGCAATCTCATTGTACAGCGGATACCGGGCAATAAAATTGAACTTGTAAGTGCAAGTGTATGTGTGAGTGTGCCCTTTAATGAAATGGCAACTCGTTCAGGATTGGTTTCTTCCTTGCTCTGGATAATGGCTCCCTGGGTCCCTAATAATGGATTATGCAGCTTCAGAAAAAGGATGAGTGGATGTATAATTCAAAAAAGAATTTCTTATGCAGCAGTCACTCAGTAGTGCCAGCTTTATTCAGCTTTATTATGTATACTGCAACGAATACATTATCATTTCAATATAATCAGTATACTGATATTCTAAATGATCTTAAATGTTCCTTGGTAAACTTATTGGAAATATCTACTATTACTACTTTCTTTACATGTAAAAAAAAAAAACTTAAAATTAATTTAAATTCTACTTGTACTAAATTAGAAATGTGACACACTTCATCAAATACAGTATATAAAAACTGCAAAGAAAGCAAAACCGATTAAGCAAAACTGTGCACTCAATGACAGTGGAAAAAGCAGTAAGTACATTAAATGTTACTGCTTTATTTTAAGTAAAACAACTTGAAATTACTTGCCTCATCAAAACCCATAGAATGAAATGATACACTATCCAAACTTACTGAACCATTTCACAATGTTAATGCCAATACTTTTTAAGGGAATTGAATACAGGGTACATTACGTTTTAAATGTGTGAAGGACTATAATTCTCAATTTGTAGAGCAATCTTATTAGTGAAAACCTATAAAATCATCTGTAAGTGTATTTATAGCATCTGTAAAAAAAAAAAACAGAAATTAATTAGCGGTAGTCAAACTGAGTTATCCAATCTGTAATTAGATGTGCCTATGCAATAAATTCTTTCCAATCTGTAATTATATGTGACTATGCAATAAATTCTCTTCAATTGATTTTAAATAATACAAAATGTTGTATCATTCTTGGTACAAAAGTAAATAATTTTATTTCTCCTTTACGCAAGGTGATTTTATCAAAAGAATTTTGGAAAGCAGGTATGCAGCTACACAATCACAGACATCGTAATTAGAAGAGAGGGTTTTTTAAAATGGCCTGCTGCCACAAAGTTACTTTTAATTAGAACAGAGATGTCTGGTTTTAGGACATGTGAAACAATTCTCAAAGCAGAGAATGGTGACTGCAATTTGATCTTTTGCAGCTTTCTTCATTTACTATTCTGTCCCATTATGGATGCAGGTGATGAACTTCCATTTTGAATGGCACATGAATGCTAATAGAGCAATGTAATAAGGTCTTTGAAGGGTGTAAGATACAGTCACAGCATCAAAATGTATGAATCCCCTCTGCATCAAGAAGCCACTTTTCTCTGATTCTGACTATATTCTGTAATACTGCAATCAGATTTCACAATTCTTATGTCTTCATTTAATATTTACTTAGTTCTGATATAAACACTTCCACCCATAACAGTACTGACTTCAAATGTGGGAAAAAAGTCCCTAAACCATACAAATCTTTTTGAAAATCCATAAAAGGAAAGTGTGACTGGATTAGCCACATTTCCAAAATAGTATATCCATTCTAGATTTCTTTAAAATGATAAATATGGCTCTAAGTAATTTAACTTTATGTACATCCTAACATTATTTAAAATAAAATGATGAATTTTAATCTATTTTTATGAATCAGATCTTTGCAGACTCGAAAATTCTTTATAAAAAAATCTGATAATTAATAAAAGATTAATAGAAATATGCTAAAATATTAATGACAACTATAATTTCATTCATAATATTGTGAATGTTTCTTTGAGTATTTTGAAGAATACTGGGGAAGATATTTAGAGATTATTATTTGGCATAACTTTAGTTCAAAATGGGTTTCACCCAAACTCATCCCATACTTCAGTAGCATTGCAGCAGTGCTACATGGCACATACCTCATCTCCTTCTCAGATATATAGACATATAGATTTCACTAATGTGTATGTCTTTAACCTCTATGGTTGTCCGGGAGAATGACAGGCTGATACTGCAACAAAATTTTGGGGTGCCAACCCGGCTTTCCATGTTCACTTGTAAAAGCCAACAAAAGCAATGTGCGATGGTGTTCAAAAAGGAGACAATAAGGCTGCCTAGTAGCACTTGGGCTAGTTCTGTCAACCATCCAACCATTCTGTACTTTCCATTCAAAGAAGAACCTGCAACACCAAAATGCAGTGTTCTATATAATCCAAGTCTTAGCTTACAAACTCAGATGTACTTCAATGATGGATTGCAGAGCTAAAAGAGTCAAAGCTAACACCAATTGTGTTATCTGGCTTCAGCTGGGTTTCATTTGACGATTGGCCTTAATTATGGTGCCATCAGTCAATCGAAAGTATCAGAAGTATGTTGTATTATATACTAAGAAATATTATGTATAAAATATTTGTAGTTTTTTATATCAAAGGCTAAAATTGTTTGTAGGCAGCGTGGTGCAATGGGTAGGGCTTTGGACCAAGGACTTCAAACCCCGATGTTGTGGGTTCAAATCCTGCTACTGATACTGTGTAACCATGAACACGTCACTTCATCTGCTTGTGCTTCAAATGGAAAAAGAAAGGAAATGTAACCAATTATATCTCAAATTGTGTGTGTTTCTCTGGATAAACATGTTAGTCAAATAATAAACAATAGTAAAATTAGTAAATCACTGAAACTGCTTACTCTTGAACATGATATACGCAATGGTCCAGGAATAAAACATTCTGTATTAGATCAACTGCTGCTTTTCTTGTTGACTTGGCTTTTGCCGCTGGTCATTGCAAAACATTTTTACAGGAAAGTGTATTCTTTTGAACTGAAAATGGTACTTGGTAGGAATAATATCAAATTTGAGTATTTATTATTATTATTATTATAATTATTACATTTTTATGAATTTTTACTTATTTATGTCATTCAATCAAGTATTTCTTTTCATTGTTATGGTCAGTTGTATGTTCAAGCATTTTGTTTTTTGTTTTGCTATAGCCATAGGCAAATAATACATTGCTAACACTGAAATGCATTTTACTTTAACTTATTACAAACCACAATTATGTTTACAAGCTGCCAGTAAAATGAACTGAACGTCTGTATTTTTGCATTTGTTTTCTTTAGTGAATGATGTGGAAGAAAATAACTGCCGGAGTTATGGTTTGGAAGTATCATAAATGAGCAGGTGACCCCCTTTAAAGTTTGAAGATACAAATGTATATTGTTGTGTTTGTCTTTCTCAAAGACAGCTCAAAAGCCCAGACAGGAGAGAACAAAGAGATTTGAATTTGGCCCTTAAAGAAACAGTATTGCAGACTTATTCAGTATTAGACTTTAATCAGACACACAGCAAACTTGACAACTTCTTACATGTTTCACTCCATCAGCAATTCAATCAGGTTAAAGAGGCCTTCCTTGGAACCATTAAATTGAGGCAGTGCAGGAGCAGAGCAACAGGACATTGAGCAAACTACTAGGTAAGTGAGCTTGTTTTAAAGCCATACTTATGTGCTATTGAGTGCAGGTGATCCTATATGGGTAACCTTTTAAGATGTTTAAAAGTATGCTTTCTCTGTGGTTGATGCATCCCTAGAGAATCAAAGTGCAGCGCAATCGATCACAATATGTAAAGCATTTTCAACAGCGGAGGGTAGGATAAAAGTAAGTTGACAAGCAAGTAAATGTAAATAATTTCAGAGGATGGATTGGGGGTCTCCTTTCAAAGTCTGTAGATGGGAAGGTATATTATAAAACGAATAGCTTGTGTGGGATCTGATAAGTTTAAATGTAAGATTGGATCCAAGACGAACTTCTGCCTCTGCTTAGAGTGCTTATTTGGTAGCCACACTCTCTCGTGTCTTTTTGCTTCTGATGAAGCAACACCAATGCTCACAGCCACCCTCATCACAATACCTCATTTTAAAAAAAAGCTGCTGAATCAGATCCAGTCTCACCATCTGTACTAAATTACTGTGCTGCTTAATTTTTACCAGTTTTACCCAATATTTTTAAGACTTTAGATGCTTACATCACGGCTATTTTAAAACTTATACACTCAGTGGCTTAAATGATTATAGACCTGTTAACCTGACCTTTGCTGCCATGAAGATATTTGAGATACTTGCACTGGCCCACCTCAAAGCTATTAATGGACACACAGCTGGATCTTCTGCAGTTTGTCTATATATCAAAGAATTTTGTGTAAGATGTGGTCAATATGACCTTGGATTTCATATTTCAACATACAGACTATTAAAGACAAATTTAAGAATACTTTTGTTGATTCCAGTTCTTCTTTTAACATCCTTCCTAAATTTTACACATTCAACTATCTCAGACAATTGTGCTGTACTCTGTCTTTTAATTGATTAACAAATTTAATACTGCTTGGGGGAAGCTTGTAAGAACAGATAAGCACGTGTCGGACAAATTAATTCTTAGTGATATCTCCTCATTTATTTAGTCTCTACACAAATTGTGGCATTTCAAAGGAACAGCCTGTAAAAAAATTCTGAGATTTGCAATGATACAATACTGATTGGTGAAAAGTCAATTCATAGAAGTCAGGTTGAGCAGCTGGTTTCATAGTACCACAGTACAGTAAAAACTATCTTTACCTCAATAATCAGAAGTCTATGATTGTAGACATCAGGAGAAGCCCTTTCATGCCCCATCCCATAAGCATCTGTTATTCTGTAGTCTCCACTGTGCAGTCATTCGTGTTTCTTGGGATTGTAGTGTCTCGGGTTCTTAAATGGGAAGTTAAACACCATGTTTATGAGGATCAAAGAGATAATATAATTTCTAAGACTTCTAAAACAGTTAAAATTGAAATTGCTAAAGCCATTGCTAGTAAAGGTCTAGATTGGAAACATTTAGTATATCCTTAATTAGAAAACATTTAGTCTACCCTTACATCTGTAATTACTGTTTGGTTTGGAGCAGTAACTGCTGAGGACAAGATAAGATTTCAACATATCATGTTGTTAGCAGAGAAGATACCTGTAGTTTGCCAAATCTCCAGCATCTGTATCATTTCAGGTCTAGGAAAACTCCAAGACCTGTATAACCCAAGGTCCAGGAACCATACCAGCCAGATTTTTTATGACCCTTCCCATACTGGACATCACATCTTTCAAGGTGCTGATTTATTGCTAACAATCCATATCCTGTTGCAGTTGTCACTATACTTTGTGCTTTTAAGAATTGATGATATTTGATACTTACAGTGGTGTGAAAAACTATTTGCCCCCTTCCTGATTTCTTATTCTTTTGCATGTTTGTCACACAAAATGTTTCTGATCATCAAACACATTTAACCATTAGTCAAATATAACACAAGTAAACACAAAATGCAGTTTTTAAATGATGGTTTTTATTATTTAGGGAGAAAAAAAATCCAAACCTACATGGCCCTGTGTGAAAAAGTAATTGCCCCCT
>JANRMT010062806.1:73789720-73807099 GCA_026402145.1 Polypterus bichir lapradei
AGGGGGCAATTACTTTTTCACACAGGGCCATGTAGGTTTGGATTTTTTTTTCTCCCTAAATAATAAAAACCATCATTTAAAAACTGCATTTTGTGTTTACTTGTGTTATATTTGACTAATGGTTAAATGTGTTTGATGATCAGAAACATTTTGTGTGACAAACATGCAAAAGAATAAGAAATCAGGAAGGGGGCAAATAGTTTTTCACACCACTGTAGACTGTAACCTTCATTAATTTTTTTTTTATTGTTTACAATATTGTGTTTTGTAGATTGCTTTTATTCTATCAGAGTAAGTAACCACAAGTTAAGTTCTTTGTATGTGCAATAATTCCAAAAGTGATTCCATTACATTTGTAAAAACTGTGGCACTTGCAAAACCGCAGTACTGATGCTCAATAACAACACAGGCTGAACATTTTATTGCTTGGTAAAACCATTAATTGGGCACATGTTTTTGAAGTAATTTTTCATATGATTAGGGTTAGGGTTTTCATATGATTGGACATGTTACAATACAACAGGCATGATAAAGAACAAATATACATTCTGACATACAAACTGTGAACTGCACATTACAATTTCTGTGTACCAGAATCTTGGTTGCTATACAGTATGTGCTTGGGATCTCTATGCATAATTTTTTAATCTAACTTTATAATTTTCCTGAAATTTGTATTTTGGTTATTTCTATGGGACAGCAGAAACAGTTTTACTAGGGTATGTTTTTTGGCTTTTTATCTGCATTGGAGCTAAGGTTTATCAGCTGTTTTGCAGGTACTGTTCTAAAACAAGAGAGAAAAGGTTGACTCCTTTTCTCCTCTAGGCCTGAATGAGAAAGAAATTCCTGCCCATAGCTTTCTGATGTTCTACACAGTCTAAAGACAGAGCTTAAGACAGCTAAAAGGAAATGGAGGAAGTCAAAGGTTCAGGATGACCTGGATAAGTATTCGTCTTCTCTCTCAATTCTTCTACTACCAACACCAAGTACTGTATGTTTCTTTTAAAACAAGATTAGCAACTCTTTTGATACTTGGAGGTTGTTCTCTGCTTTCATCTCTCTCCTCAATCCCAAACCTCCTAAACCCTCAACCTAATTGATTGTTAATGACGTTGCAACCTTTTTTCAAGAAAATGTATATACCTGTATATGAAAACAGTTGTGAGGTTCCATGCTTCTTCACAACCATTCTGATTTACTGATGAATGGTGTCTGTTGATGCCACCTTAGTGTGGCATCAGATCTCAATCCAGACTCTTTTCCTGTGCAGCTACTAACTATTGGAACATGCTGACCACTTCTATCCAATATTGTGACTCCTTCAATGTGTCTAAGAAGTGTTTAAAGACTCTCTTTTGTATTGAATTTCTGTCTAATTGACATTAGCTGTTAGGTTTTTGTAACCTGGCAATTCTAAGTAACTTGTGTTTCTGCATTGCTTAATGTGCTTCGGTGAGGCAGCAACACAGTTTTAAAGTGGTTCAATAAACATATATCCATTGGTAGTGTTAAGGACATTTTTGCACCATTGAGAACGGTAGAAATGTCAGACTGTAACATTAAACATTAAGTTAAACTTAGAAAAATATTTTGTTATATTAATGAGAGAGCTAATTTTAATAATTTTTTAATAATATGTAAGAGAAGATAAATAAGGTGCATCAATTAAATTTTTTATTACTTTATTCATTATCAGTCACTGTGTCTACGTTAAGTGACCATTTATACTATTGTTTTAAAAAATTATCACATCCAAGCATTGCAGTCCAAAAATGCGTTTTTCTCAGCTTTACAAAAGCTTAACCTAATCATTTGCACTGGCAGTGATATATCTCAGGAAGTTTTTCTCTGTTTAAAATGATAATTATTATTTTATTGACCATGTATTTGCTTTCCTCTTTTCTCTTTAAGTAATATTTGCATAAGAGAGATGTTTGAAAGAAAATAAAAACGTTTACTGCTTATTAAATGGCCATTGTTATTTGTCTATATATGGCCCTGCTGTCATTATGGTAATAGTCCTCTTCTTTCATCCTAGTATGGTCCAAATTTTTTTATTTGGGTTGACAGATTATAAAAATTAAGATCCTCAGGCCCAGAGGGGTTAAAATTAATATTGTGACAAATCCCTGACAACAAAGGAAAACCCTTCTCAAACTTAAAAACCAATTAAAATAATCTTAACAACTTTATCTCCTATATAATAAAACACAATAAGGTCCGTGTGTTCAATCCCTCTGAGCAATCTGTTTGGTCAGTTTGGCTTTAGTAGTGCAACAAAAGAGGAAGTGCGAGACACATGAAGAGGAGTGAAGATCCACACTGAGACAATCGTCTTCAAAGACAGAAAGCATAAAATCAGACAGGAGGTGGGAAAGGCATCACAAAAATAATAATATAGTCTGAGGAGCAGGCTTTGTGGGAATGTATTCGAGGAATGTAGAGGAATGGCAGTGAAGGTATAAGGCAAAAGATAGAATAATTTAGGAATATTTGCTATTGCATGTCTTTGACAGGTAGTCATTAATAAATTAAATAGGTGAAACATAAATGGATAAAATAAAGAAAGTTCAAAAACAAACACTAAGCCATAGTATTAATCCTAAAGATCGTAACTCTAGTCCTAAAATATAAAAATGGCAAAAATCCAAAATAAAAAGTCTGAAAAGGGACACAATACAAAGCCTAGTACAGAAAGGTAGTGAATATAAACGTCAAGAAGCATGCAAAGGTGCCAAAGAGCACAACAGCGAGAGCTATCTAATGCCATAGAAATTTGCTTAAGGGCAGGGAGGTGTCTGAAAAAAGGATTCTTGAGTAACTGCAGCCCAAAACCAAGAAGAATGTTAGGGAGCAGATGAAAAAGACAAAAACAGAGAAAAAGCAAAAAGTGAGGCACCCCACGCATGAAACAATTATTACCTCCCTGTAGTATACAACTGTCTGATATGTAAATGCCTTACCTTGCACTATAAACATTGAGTAATGGATTATAAAAAGAACATAAAAGGCTGAGTTATAAATTAAACTCAAGTAATCTTTTTGAGAAAGAAACACGTAGCATTAAAGGCGTTTAAGGCAGTAAAAAGCAGTTAAAGCCCAGAGTCATTGACAATTTAGTGATGATTTGAAGTCAAGGAGCTATACCCAGACAAATATATGCTGAGGACTAAATGCAAGTGATAAATTTAGATGCTAACAAGTCACAATAATGCTTAAATATGTTTTAATCAGCAGAAGAGACAGCCAGCAATTATTTAATTACTTTTAGCGTTAGTTTATACTAAATTTATAGTCTTAAAGGTGGGGTAAAATGTAACTCAATGAAATGGCAATACAATGCCAATCTTGTCTGATGTTTGACTTCACAGAAGTCAGAGAATTGCATCTCTAAGGGGCAGCAGCTTACCCAGTACTTCAAGGGCCATTGGAGACGTTTATGGAGGGAGCTTCACAAAATTATAGGAATTTGCTTGAATAAGAGAGAAAAAGAGTTAGTGAAAGAGATTGTGTCCAGTTGAGTTGGATATGGTTGGAAGTAGTATTACATAACTTATTAAGATGTCACAAAATGTAAGTACAAAATGCCATTTAACTCATAATTCCATTTGGGTGGTCACAGAGAAAATCAAGGATCTGAGGGATGAAATTACAGAAATGGAGAACTCCTCTAACAGAAACAGATTGTTGGGATCGCAAGAGGCACAAAAGATTACAATCCATGTATGGTTATGTTCAGTTGTTTTAGTAGGATACTTGAAAGCAGCTAAGAAGATAATCTGGAAATTGACAGAGAAAACTGAACATCCCTTTCATAAGGGAAATTCTAAATGTGTTTATCGTGATGCTTCATTCACTCCCAAGATGAAAGATAATTCACTTGGCTAGGGAAAGAAGGTTAAAAAGGTTATGGGGGTTTTTCTCTCAACTCATATAAAAAAGAAGGATGGAACTGTCATGATCATGAAAAGCTGGATTCTACTATTAGTTTATTAGTCCACGTGTTTTGAAAATCATCAGTGCAAATCAGAAACATCTGCTACTTGAGGAAGGTCTGAAAAGTCATATTTAAGACTGAGAAATGTGTCAATTGAACAGTCATATTTGGATAAGTTCTAATTATCTTACACATATCAGAGAGAAAGAAGAGTTTACCACTTATACTTTATATAAGCTAGCACACTAACTTACATAACATGAAATAACTGAGCTGGTCAAATATACAGAGGTATTCATCGTGTTATAGTATTAATATGCCATTTAATAGTTCTCTTATTAGGACATGGCAATTTTTTAATTCATTTAAATGAAAATGAGTACCACAAACAAAAGGCGAGATGCCACTTTTTGCTGGTGAAAATACTTGATTAGCTTGAATGTTAAGGGTTTACTGTAAATGATAAACGGAAAAGAGTTATAACAGTTCTTTAGATACCGTCTTATTTCAAGCAGATATATTTGAATACTAAATAGCAACATACTCTTTAAAAAGATGGACTAGGTGTCTATTCCACACTTGCTTTGGTAAAAAATATACAAGAACGAATACTGAAACATCCATCTGTTCTTCTGTCCATTTGTGAAGTGATTGTTGACTGAAGATGATACTATATTTTTACTATGGAAAAATTATAAGATGTTAAACTGATCCTGGGTAAGTTATATACATTCAAAAGTAACAATAAAGAATGTGTACCTTTGTCTTTTTTCTCAGTAATGCAGTCGTAAGCTCTTATTGGTCAAAGACTTCACACAGCTTCTTTAACCTTGTATGATGGGTGCTGTGACAGACAGGGAGATTTATATGCAGAAAGCTGTGGCAGAAGACAGGAACAGTGTTTTATAAAGCTCATCATGAAAAGAAAAGCAGGCAGAAGCTGATGAAGTATACATTTAGGAAGAGAGTTTGTAGAAAATATCTAACAGGACAAAGAGATATGGATAGAGATTGGCTTCACAAATTGGTTTCCTTAGTGAAAACAATTTCAATCCAGAGATTGCCATTATAGAAGCCTCAAAAGATGTTAAAGCAACTCTCATATAAGAGGTAACTGCAAACCACAAGCATAACAGAATTATTATAACTGATCTTATCTACACACATGATGATGACAATGCAAGACCACCTATCCCAGATGTCTGCAAAAAAATGAAGTAAAAAGAAAAAAAAAACAATACTAATGTAAATTTAAAAACTATTGAGCAAAGAGTAATACATGATACATTCTGGAAATATGAGGACTTCGTACCCTACATATAGTTTTTCATAAAAACGTAGATGTAAGAGCCATTTCCTAGTTACATAAGATTCATAAATGTTTTACTAAATGACAATGCTTAATCTATGGGAAGTTCCTATAACCCCCATAAGTTGAGTAAAATTGGTATATTCTAGCTATTTCTATCTGCTTTGACTAATCATTATTCTCAGTTAGTGATCACCCTTGCCATGTGCAAGGTGTAGAGGGAACATGGTTTTAAACAGTGTCCGTGCTTATGTGCCTACAGGCCTTTTGAGTGTGTGAAGTAACTTGTAAGATAACACACTTATTTAAGTGCAGAGCAATATGCTTAAGGTGTACAGAAGAAGAAATTAACAACTTTTAAGTACAGAAATAACTAAAGTTTCTCAAGCAAAGCTAAGTTTAGAGAAGATACATTTTTCCTTTTTTTGCCTTTTATTCTACGTGTGTAACTACTTTTTTCTTTATTCTTGTGTTGATTATTTGATTTTAACTTTCACTAAATATTTTTAAAACGAACTTTGGGACTGAGAGATTTCTTTCAGCACGCGTTTTACCCGTGCTTGATCTCGCCTTATACTTCAGTGGCTACAGTAGACACACCCCTCCTTCAGGAATACCACACACACAAGCTACATAAACAATTAATACTTTCTAAAGCATCATAATCCATTAAATATGGAAAAACTGAATACCCACATGGGTAGCTGACAGAATTAAAAAATTCTCTTGTAAACAGCCATCTTGCCATTTTAATGTTGTTTATTGTACACCCCACAAAGCAAGACTGGAGGAACCTCTAAATCTCAACAGCAAGTATATACTGTACTGTATATCCTTCTTTTATAAGAAAAGAAACCCATTCTTTTATTTGTAAGTCCTACAGATGAATTTCATTTCTTTCACCAGCTTTTTTTTCCCTTGTGTGCTCATAACACAGTGACGTCAGCAACATGATACAGTAGCATTCAATCAAAGGTGGGGATGGGAGGGAGAATTTACTATGTGAAACTGCAACTGGTTACATAAGGTCAAACAGCTGACCATGTGAAAGTTCATGCAATGTGATTCAGTGACATTCAATCGAATGGGGGCAGCAGGTTTCCTCATGTAAAACTGCAAGGAGCTGTGTGGTGCAGTACTATATAAGTACATTTGATCAAAGAGGGAAATTTGTGTGGTGTGATTCAGTAACATTCGATCGGGAATGTTGGGAATGTATGGGAGAGACAGGGGTCCCCACATGAAACTGTGACCAGCAGTGTGGCACAGCGCAATACAAATACATTTCAGTGAAGAGTGGTCCCCTGTGAAAATTTGTATTGCCAGTGACATTTGTTCAAAGGGCTCCTCATGTGAAAATTTGAGCAGTTACATAAAGAAGTTGAAATTGGAGGAGCACTACTCAGAAAACAGCAGCAGACAGCATCCAGGTATGGTAATTGAACCCATGACGTCTGAACTGTAAAATACCACACGCCATGATACTTCAAAGATATGTTAAGCAGTCCTTACAAATCAAGTATAGCATCAAGTTCTTCAGTAAATGCGGTGTTCCCAACAGAGTCAAAAACTATAACTTAACATGTTCATATTCCGTATCACTAGCTTTCTGTATCTTTTCTAGAACTTCCTAAAAATTTTTTTTTTTCCATTTATTAAGAAGACATTTCCTTAGTACAAACTTAAAGTCTTATTTCACATCAGCCAAGGTATACACATGCAGTCTTACAGAGGCTTGTCAAAATGTATAAAGATGAGCTGTGGCTTAAGCTATACATTTCCTGTCATTTATGCACAGCTGTGACCTGCAGGACAAGTGACAAATCATAGACACCTATACATTATTGTAATGGTCTGAAAATCCAACTATCCAATGTTAGTGAACCTTTCACTGTATTTTTTCTGGACTTAGGTGGGATCTTTGATAAAAGCAGATTCATTTAGCTGTGACACGCTGCTCGCTTTGGCGTATGCATGTGCAAATCACATATTTTACTAATGAAAGAGATCACACAACATGGACAATTATGGTTTATTTAAAAGACACCCTTGGATATCTCTAAAAACAACTATTACTTTTTGATTGAATCGTAGGTTTATTGCAACGTACACAAACAACTTTAAAATATGGCGTTGTCCCACAAAAGTGGCTAAAATGAGTTTATCAACAACACTGGGACACAATTGCAAACTTTTTAAGTGTAAATTATGCACAAACATTATGCAGTTTTTGTTCACACGAAGAGTCACAGACACTTGGAGTAAGTTACTAAGTAGTGTGGTACAGAGTAAGATTTTAGAGAAATGAAAACTTGGCTTGATTTTAATTTGAAGAAATTAGGCGAATAGGATTGGTGAGCTTTGTTGAGCTAAACAGCTTGTTCTTGTCGAAACCTTTTCTAAGGTTCTAATGTAATATAAACAATAATGCTCATTAATTAAACATTTTATTAAACCGTGTTGCCCACCATCTATAAATGAATCAACCTGATTTTTACATGCATGTGTGTTGTGATTTAGATACACTATTAATGCTTTCATTCAAATGAAAAATGACTTCTTCTAAAGGTTGCTACTACATTAAGTGCTAAACACGTGCAGGTTACAAAATGGAGATTTCAATTCTTAAGAATAGTGAAGACATTATTTTTAAGGTAACAAATTCTTACATTTTTATCTAGGATTAAGTTCAATTTCTGTTTCTGTTTCTTGATAAGAAAGGCTTAATATTGATAATGTCACCAGAAAGAATGCAATTAATTACTAGTGGTACACAAATGAAAATTACTACACAAAGCTATAACAGCTTAATACAGTACATTTAGTTTGTTGGAAAAAACAGTCCCTAGAGCAAACTCATCTCTCTATTATATAAAAATATCCTGGGACGAGACAAGACTTTTTAGCCTGGGACGAAATGTGACTTTTTCAGAGAGATACTTTCAGTCCCATGAGAAGAGACTTTGTGCCAAGAGATTTAACCACCGAGGCCGGAAATAAAAGACAAAGAGTAGATGACAAAGTAAAATGTCGTAAAGATGTTTAAAAACATTGGCGCGATACACATGCAGAACAGGTTACAAATAATGAAAGTACTAAAATTGAAAAGTCTCAAAAAAATGATAGTAAAGATTGTATTAGCGCAAACAAACTGAAATTATTACTCTGTGAAATAACGGAACAGCGAAAAGAGATAGAATATATTGTTCAGATTTAAACTTTAAGTCGGAGACTTGTAGATCGTCTAATTTGTGTTGAAATCAGGGAAAAATAGTGTTTCTTCCCAATGAAGAGGTGTATCCTCGAGAATTAAAAGATTTATTGTTTGGTGATGGTGAAATCCACATATGTGAGCAGCAGAGATGTGAAGTGGCTGGCACGTAGCACAGGCCGGGGGGGTTGATGAGCGAAGCGAGCAGGGGGTAAAGCTCCCTAATATCAATAAATAAAAACCATACTTCAAAAAGACCTTAATTTAAATATAGGACCTACAGTACTGTAAGACAATATTATTTTCCATGCCCCAATGCTGCCCATCCATAATCCAATAAAACAAAAAAAAATCTAATAGAAATCACACAAAGATCACTTTAGCTCATTTTGCAAAAGACATTTGATACACGAAATGACAGGTCAATGCAGTAGTGATAGCTTTACAGAAAACACTTCATGTTTGTAACTGCTGGTATGCTCATCTTTATCCACAGTGACAATTTTCACTTTAATTTTTAGTTTTAACATACGTTCAATTGTCTAAAACTTAATTTAAAAAAAAGAATAAAAAGCACTGACATTTTTAACTATTTTCAAGAAGATATTTTGGAGAAAAAATAAGCAAAAGTATATTCATGAATAGTGAAGGTAAAAGGCAGCTTTAAAAGCTTAGTACTTGAGGACCCTCACTGGGAATATCAATGCACTAAAGATTAAAGATGAAGAATGACTTTTTTGTCTTTGTTGAAATGTCATTTATTGTCCTGCAAACTATAATTTCTAAAATTAAACTAAAAAGCCTGAAAAATTCAACAGTAAGGAGACAGATTGCGATTCTATTGCAGTCTTTTTGAAATCTCACTAATCATGAATGGAACAGGTGTGTTCAAAATCTCATACACTGCTGAGGGGTTTGGATTATTCGGATGAAGGTATACAATTAAACCTCTATAGACCTGAAAGGCGGAGGTTGGAGGATTTAACAGAAGCTTTCAAAATCCTGAAGGACATTAGCAAGGTTAGCGTCACCAATTATTTTTACAAGAGAAAGACAGTCCAACCAAAGGAAATGAAATGAAAAGGTAGAAAGGCAAAATTATAACAGAAGGGTTTCTCAACGAAATACAAGAAAGTCAAAGTGAGGTTAGGCCATTCAACATTTACATTGTAAATGTTCTCAGAGCATGCCATTTGTTAAAAGGTCTTTATTGGATGTTCTGTTAATGATTATATAATCTGAATTAGATTTTTTAATTGTATTCGTTTATACTTTTTCTATTTTTACATAATATCATTTGAAAATAATTATTTTAAAACAGACAGTTGTTTGTAGAAATATCTAACACTGGAAAATACCCATGAGGCTTCCTGGACAGTGCTTCCAATGTTAACGCCAAAGAATGGGGAAAGGCCTTAAAAGTAACAAAGTAAATTTATATGGAATAAATTATACTGGAAAAAAATGGCTGGAAAACTAGTAAAAATCAACAGAGCCCAAAAGGTTTAATTTAAATAACAAGAAGACAATCTTGGCTGCTAGTACTTACACTAAAGGTAAATAGTTTGCTGTTGTTTAAGCAATTCTTCCAACAGGAATAATATAAATAGGCACATATTTTTACAGACAGAGTTTTTCCTTTGCTTATATTTATTTTTTGTTTTATTGTTGTTTCATAAACGCCGCTAACCATGATAATGTCCTTCAAGGTTTTGAAAGTTTCTGTTAAATACTAAAATCTCTGCTTGCTTGATCAATTATTTTTCATTTTGTGGGATTATTACTGTTAGCTTTGTTTTGTAATTTTCAGTAATTGACTGTGCATTTAACACTAGAATTAAAAGAGCCTTTGAGAAAACTCGTAAATCTGGCCCACCTTAAATCCTTTCTCACCTCTAAGTCAGCGTCTTTTGTCCTGTAAATGTGTCAATAAGCAGCAAGCAGCTTGGTATCCCATCCCCCTGCCCATCGCCACAGTTTTCATTCACAAAGAAGCTTCTCAGTGCCCAATGTTTATCTTCGAGTGAAGTACTGGAGCGTTATAGGATAAAAAAGTATATCGGCATTTGGAATACATACATTTCATGTGTGTTCCGTATCAACAACAATCTATGTAAAAACGTTAACACAGAAACGTTTTTCATGTTTTATTAATAATTGACAAAATGTAGACATGAAATGTATAATGTGTGAAGCCTGAAATACAAATATGAAATAAACACTTTCACAAAAGGTACAAGTATAACAAAATATGTGCACTTTTATTCAAGAATTTAACCAAAGAAAAAAGAAAGCAGGTTACGGTAGACTGTTGATACGACAGCTTGTGTGGTGCAATGCTAAGAACTGCTGCCTTCCAATGAAGAGGTTGCGGTTTCGATATCAGCTGCTTCCCAAATTTACCATTTTGAGTAGTGAGCTGCTCTTATTGTTAATATCATACAATAAAAACATACATTTGATTTTGTCTGTAAATTTATAGTACATTACAACCCCGCAAAGTCACGGTTCAGAGTTCGTTGCCTCAGTCATTTGTGGATTTTTCCTTAGAACCTAATTAATAATTGTTAGCGGAACCGGCAAATATCCTCCACAATATTTATGGCTTTTTTCATGGCAGTACTGTACTGTAGAGAGAACCGCAACTTGGGAAGGTGAAAGTAGCCAATAAAATTTGAAACTGCAACTCCCAGCAGTCCCTGTAGTGGCTCTGATTGGTCTTCTGCTGAGGGTGCTGGGGCTGTTGAGGTCAAAGGATGTCAGCGCTGCTTTTAAAAAGGGGGCTGGTGACCAAAAGCAAAAAAAAAGTTTTTGTAATTTGTTTTTAAGTTCCTGTCTGTCTGCCTTCTGTTGGGTTACCTGTACTTATTAATTTTGTCCTGGATCGTTTCGTGGGCCTGGATTGTCTGCCGTTTGCCTGTGTACATGAGGACTAAGTGGATTCATGGCCATCCTGCAAAGAAAGGAGCGTCTTCACCATTTCAGGAACTACCGGTAGGACTATCTGTTGCCACAAACTCGACACAGAGTCATACAAAGGGGTTAGGCTCATGAAGGTCTTCAGCCATTGGTTCGAGCCCGGACGTGACATCACAGGGGCCGAAGCCGTCACGGTCTCCTTCCATAGGCTCGGTCCCGGAAGTGATGCCAAGAGGACCAGGTGGAATCTCTCGTGAATGGTCTGCAGGCAAGGGAGAAAAAGAGTCAGTGCACTCTGCCACATCCCGGTATGTCTCGGAAATGCCCTTACTCAAGCCCTTTAGCTGCCTCCCATGCGCATGTGTGTGACACTGTACATTCCCATTCAACATGTGGATCTCTCCGTTGCCGTTTTTCATGAACTTTTTCATGATTTACTGTGTGTGTTTTGTTTGTGCTTTGTTGTATTTAATGTGTAATCTCCATAAGGGGAACAGGGGTGGTATCGTTGTTTTCTTATTTTATTTGTTGTCATTACATTCTTTATTTGCTGTTTGATTACCGGTTTGCTTTGTTTTTGTCTCTGTTTGTGAGTGGTGCGTGTCGGGTCAAGGCTGGAATCTCCACCATAAAAATAAATAAATCACCGTTTCCTCGATTGTGGCTTGTCATGCGACGCTACGCTTACTTAAAAGCCTCAACCGTACCCGTCCTTTTTGGCTGATTGCTTTGCTCCTCCCCCAGACATTCTCTGCTCCTGTTGGGGGTTGTGCTTTCCTATGATGTTTGTCTATTGTTTAATCGATAACTAACTGCATACTGAGCTCCTTTTACTTCTGAAAGAGACATGTTTGTTTGAAGTGTTTGAGTAAAGTTCTTGTCTCTACAATCTCCTGTGTTTCTGTGCAATTCTGTGACCCAACACCGTAACACCCTGCAAGCCTCACTTTCCCTGGGATTGAGCTGCTGTACTAGACGAGCCTGAGAGTGTCAGAACTTACCTCTGTGTGCTTGCGTGCAGCCTGTTCAAGCGCAATTGGCAATGATTTTTTGTTCATCCATGGCGTCAATTGCACTTTGTACATATTGTTTCAGTAGTTTTTAAAATAGTTTTTGCAGTTCATTAGCAGTGTGTAAAATGATCAGTGTTGCAGTAATTGTGATGCTCTGTGCATGAAAAAAAAAATGTGTTCCATTAGAATTTCACTTTTTCTTTGTTAATTGTGACGTTTACTTAAAGTGCAGCAAAAATGTATTTGGCTTCCAGGGATGCATTAATGCCCAAGTATGTGGCAGCTTAAGGGTTAAAGCCCCAACGAGCAGCACCATCTAAGGCTTCTGGCAATGAAAACGTGTTTGCATGAATTACAGTACATATAGCGGTAACATCACTATTTTACATTCTAGCACTGCGGGAGACATAGCAGTGTATACAGTATAAAGGTTTACCTTTACATTCTTTATTTTTAGGTAATGTATTAAGCTGATTTTGAAATTAAATTAAAGTGTTTTGGGGGCATATTTAGGGTTTAAACTATGAAAATAGGCATTTTCTTAACCACATCCAAAATTAGCGTTTTTTCACAATTCTGGGGGTGTACTGTACTTGTCAAAGTTATCGGTTTTATTTTCAGTTTTTATTCTCTCCCTCATGTTCAAGGTCCCACACACCCCCCCTTTAGGCTTCACACTTTATACAGTTTATGCCAACATTTTGTCATTTACTACTAAAATATGAAAAAGTTTCTGTTTTAACAATGTATTTACACAGATTATTGTAGAAATGGAACACACATGAAATGCATGTGTTCCAGATAACAATCTATTATTTCCACTCTAAAACTCCAGCACTTCACTCCCAGATTATCAAGGCATGAGCTGGGAGAACTTTGTGCATGTTCTGCGGCGGTGGGGGGATGGAATAGCAGACTGCTTGCTGCTTGTCTTGATCGGCACATTTACAGGACAAAAGACGCTGATGGAGAGGTGCAATGGGATTTAAGGGGAGCTGGATCTACGACTTTTTTCATAGATTCTAGTAATTCTGGTTTTAAATAACAGTTTTGTTATCAATCCCTAAGTAGGTCTACAATGAAGAAGATTATGCAAATTTTCAAAATAATATCAAACCCACCATCACCTTTGTTTACTGGTATTCCTTTGGCATTTCATAGCAGCATCAGCTGTGTCAACAATTCCACTTTAAATCCCCTCCATTAGGGACTCTCTCTTAGTCAGTCAGGGTCTTGTTACTACATTTGGAATATTTGAAGATCTAATCTCCTTTCCTGAGTACCTTAAGTAAAACTTTAATCACCTCTTGTTTTGGAATGTTCTCAAAGTTCAAATTAATTAATTAATTAAGTGCTACAAACAACATAATCATTTCACAATTCCAGCAATACTTTTAGGATCCAGTGAGACTGTTTTTATATTTTTGTGCTGAATTAAAACACTTTTAAAGATCTAGTCATCATAAATACAAAATAAACATAAATAAGGCCTCATTTACATTTTACTATTAAGTGGATTTAAACATTGATATACTAATCTGACAAGCTAATCTTTGCAAAAGTTACATCAATTAAATAATGATGAGGTTATATTGTATGAATGTGATCAAATATGTTTAATTACAAGTAGCAGAGCTCGTTCACTTAACAGAAATGCCACTCTGGCAATGTGTGCAAATACAGATATCTTGATCGAATAATATTGCAAAGATACCCAGAAACAACATTTAAAAATAAAATTATAAGTCTCATCCTTTACATTTAGATGCTTTGGGTTATTAATGGTGGGTTATTAATGAAGAGATAAATTTTAACTTTGTATTGAGGCCATTTGTCTTAAAATACAGCCCTAATAATAAATTTAAGACTGCTTTTTGACCCCGTTCCAGCACAGAAAAGCTTTTACTGTTGTAAATGATAAAATAATAATATCTTTCAATAATTATGCAGTCCTTTAGAAAATATTGAACACAGCATTCTTTTACACAGGCTGGAGAATTTAGTTGCCCTACCAGTCACTGTTTGGAACTGTGAAAGGGAATGAGAGAGAACAGTAACTAAAGACGTCTGCAAATACTAAAATAATTTTTAAGATATGAACTAAACCATTTGGACATGGTGTTAATAAGGGTTGTTGCTGGGATCAGTTCTCTTGTTTGTATGTTTCCATTAATTAATTTGTAAACACAATATTAATTCTGATTGACGTGTTGATGACAGCCAGATGCATGTTTTACTTAAAATATATGATACTTCTTTAGTTATGTCATTAATTAACTGCTTTATTAATGCCATAGTGGTCTTTAACAAACTGGTAACTCTGAATAGTAAAGCAATGCTAAATATCTGGATTAAATTTTAACTTGACTAAATCCACCTTAATTCTTTGACACAGATTTGAGCTTTAATCATTACATTTCTGTATTTTTTAAGACCTGGTTTTTCCACCTTAGAAATGTTGTAAAATAAAGGTGGTTTATTAACCTGAAGAATCTTAAAAAGCTAATTCATTTGTTTTAAACACCACTATTGTAATGCTTTATGGTCAGGGTGTTCAGATCATTCACTTCTTTCCAGTTTAATGAGAAGGTGGTAGCAAGGACCATATACAAGAAGTTCAACCATATATCTCCAGTTCTTAAATCAGTTCAGTCGCTCCCAGATAATGTTAAAAACTCTTCTTCTGAAATATAAATGTTTGCTAACATTATAAAATGTTATATTTCTCTACAGTGGCATAACTGATTAGAAATGGAAACAAAGAGCAAAATGGACTGCCACAAGATGGGTCAGAGACCTTACAGAGTTCTAACGATAAAGAAAAATAATCACTAGCAACATTAGAACATAAGAAATTTGACAAATGAGAGGAGACCATTCAGACCATCAAGCTTGTTTGTTTAGCTAATTGCTGAGCTGTCTCAATATCTCATCCAGATACTTCTTAATGATTGTGAGGGTTTATGCTCCAACTATATATCTCAGCAGTTTGTTCCAATTTACCACAATTCTTTGAGCAAAGAACTACTTCCCAACTTCCGTCCTAAATGCACTTCCCCTTAATTTCCACTGGTAACCTCAAGTGCATCATTCATGGTTAAATTGAAAGAATTCTGCAGGATCTACTCTATTACTGACTTTTGAAATTGTGAAGACATAATTAATTCCCCAAGCAGTCTCTTCTGCTCCGTAATAAACAGGCTTGGTTGATCTCCTCTGCACAGCTTCTGGTGCTGCTATGTCTTTATTGTAGTGTGGGGAATAGTACTGCACAAGTACTCCAGTTGTAGTCTCACTAGTCAATTATATAGTCTGAACATTGACACTTATCATCTTGTCAGAGCAAAGGGTTGAATACAGCTGGGTGTTGTAGACCACATGGCATAATCACTCCAGGAGAAACTATTAAAGAATGTTAATGAGGGAAGAAGAAGAATAAAACATTTAATTCAATGAAACTCTTGTTGTGTGTTAGAGAGCAACAGGGGTCACACTACAGTGCAAGTGGACTCCAACTGTATAATAGGGACGACAGGCTACGTGGAGGCTGCTCCAATACATTTTTCCTTCCATATCCCAAAGATGTATGTGTTAAATTGGTTCCATATGGGTGGGTTGAGTGTGTGTATGTATGTGTGTGTGTGAGTGCATTAACCCTTTGATGGAATTGTGTTTCATCCAGGGTTGACTCCTGACATATGCCCAGTAGAAGAGAGCTAGCCCCTGGCCACTAGCTATCTTGAACTGAAAAACAGGGGGCCAGAAAATCAATGGATGGACTCTGCAATTCAAACAGTGGAGGTTAAAAATAAGGAAGCAGTTTAAAAATGAAGAATACTGTGTTTTATTACGCAGAAGAACACAAGGTTGAAAGTGTAGTCGAAATTTAACATCTTATTAAAGAAAGAAACATCCTCTAACAGAACAATTCAGTAATCAAACTGGAGAAAAGCTGTTAATTGTATCTTTAAATGGCTCCTCGGCAAAATGCCTTGGAGGGAGCATTCTTCAAAAGCAGTCTGTTACAGCATGGTCAGAATGATCAGAATGGTCAGAGAAACAAAGGACAGAGGTTTATTTTATAAACTGTTGAATTTACACACAGTGTCAATCAATGCATACATTTTCCTTTGGTTGGTTCATTGGTTTACACTCAAATAATTATATAGAAAGAAGTATATCTATACTAATAAACGGCAAAGCCCTCACTCACTCACTCACTCACTCACTCACTGACTGACTGACTGACTGACTGACTGACTGACTCATCACTAATTCTCCAACTTCCCGTGTAGGTAGAAGGCTGAAATTTGGCAGGGTCATTCCTTACAGCTTCCTTACAAAAGTTGGGCAGGTTTCATTTCGAAATTCTACGCGTAATGGTCATAACTGGAAGTTGATTTTCTCCATTTACAGTAATGGAGTTGAGCTGGAGGGGCGGAGTTTCGTATGACATAATCACGCCTCTCACGTAATCACGCATTACGTAGAAAGCCAGGAAGAGCTACAAAATGCGCTTTAGAAAACATGCCTTATATAATTAAGAAGGCAGCGAAACAATTAGAAGCGAGCGACTGACATATAAAACCATATTCAGCGGCTCACGTGAACTGACGCAGTGCGCAGACAAAAAGTAACAGTTCCAAAGAGTGCTGAACAAAAACCTAATTACACTGCTACGCTCGAATAGATAAACCACACTCAGTGGCGCGATGGTAAAGCATTCGCCTGTAGCGCCCACGTCCGAGGTTCGATTCCTGAGAGGGGATGCACTAAGTATGTACGCGCGCTTCTCGATTTATTTTAACCTCGCATCCCCTTAGTTTGAGACGTATGAAAACGCATGCGGTTAACGCAGAAAGACAGATCACCTATTCACCTATTGAAGCTTCATGAATAATGGATACTTTATTCGCGATCAATGATTGTTTTGGTAAAGCCATACTCAGTGTATTCATTAGATGAACGGTAAAAAAGTAAGAGCGAGGGG
>JANRMT010062806.1:73807848-73866274 GCA_026402145.1 Polypterus bichir lapradei
GAGAGAGAGAGAGAGAGAGAGATGACAACAACACTCATATCAATAACAAAACAATTACATTAACAATCATGTTACATTATTTTTAAAATATTTCCTTTTCTTTTTCATAACTTCTTTAACACACTACTTCTCCGCTGCGAAGCGCGGGTATTCTGCTAGTTATATTATATTCTGGTTCTTCTTATATCTTTTGAGATGAGACACCACCCTTGAAATTTCTGAGCATATAACAACTGTCCATTCTTGTCTACTTATTTCTTAGTCATCTCTCAGTACATTTTGTATATTACATCAGCCTTTCATCTGGTACATTCTTTATTTACTTGACCATCTTATATTTCAGTGTACATTTTGTTGTTCACTTGACCTTTATTTGGTTTCCCACATTTATTAACCCTTTATGCTATTTCTTTAAGATGAATGCTATTTTACCCTGTATACCACAGCTCCATCTCATCATGCCCAATTACTACTTCTACCATCTTCCAGATAATTATTTGGCCTTTTAAATGACAAAATCTTTCCTTTATCATTATTCAGGGTTGTTGTAGCTAAAGTTTTTAGAAATATGCATCAGTGCCATCTCAAACAGCAGAAATGCTTGTTTAATATAAAAATAGTTTGTTTAAATTAGGTTTCACAATGTAGCTTTGCATTATATTATCTTGGATTTATATGATAAAGCATAATTGACCAAAATAGACAACAGGAGCAAATCAAATGAGAGACTATCCAGTTATGTGCTGTTTCACTAAACTACTGCTTTCTGTGGCAGTCATGGTCATTCTCATGTACACTACTCAGCTTAGATCCCACAGAAAGTGTGTCAGACTATGAGCTTGCATGTCTTTGCTTAAAAAAAAATCAAAAGAAACATATCAAGACTCATTCAATTGAGTATAGTTTGCCTAGTATAGAAAGTAAACTTGAAAAATGATTATAATATTTTTTGAAGTTGCATTACTCCATTACTGGGTATTAGAATCCTCAGTCAGTAGGGTTAGACTTACAAAATGGCAAAAGAAACAGTAGTAAAATTAAAACTGCTGTAGAACTAGTTATCATTTCTATATGTTTACAGTCCCACCATACACAGTATATCAACACATTTTGACCAGTGCACTGAATAGGCTGTTTGATTTGTAATTTATCACAATCAAAATAAAAACCAATAAAATTAAAATAGTTTATTTAACATTTCCAATCAATGGCTAATTTTTTCAATGCAAAAGTATCATGACATAACATACTTTATTACCATAGAGATGCCAACATATTTTATCAGTAGGCTATCATAAGTAATATATCAAGACTTCCACAGTCAGCTCAAGAGCTCTGTCTTAATGACTTGCCCTTATCCCTCCTGAAAGTCATGCAGTGAGTCGGAATATTAGCTTAGTGAGGATTATTCAACTGTACAAATGGCTGTCACATAATTTACCTAGAATTCTAAATATTTCCTCTTCACCAAAACAAATATTATGGCATGTATATGTTTCAGATATCAATATGTGATGTTAAAATGTTTGTCAAGCGTCTATTCATAATTTACATCCTGAAAAATTACAATGCCAGCTGAAGATCACCTATCAGGCTAGAGATAATCTAATGTGTGGGGAGACATAACCTTGAATGTCTGTAATAAAGCTTATGGAATAAATACAATAAAAGCATATAAGGAAGGAAATGTGTAAAAAAGGCCAAACATTCACAAAGTCTGAAGGGCATCCTGTCCTTTATAAAACAATAGGATAAATTATCCTGAAAAAGCACAAGCATGTCATCTCCCTTGTACATTAGAAATAAGCTTACACAGAGCACTTTATTCACATATATGAGAACAGCTTTCTGGTACAATCTGTCTCAACATTTAAACAAAATCATAACATTTCTTAATTTTTTAAGGATACACACTACAATGTTTCATTCATCTAAAGGAACTTTATAGATAAGTCATATTTTAAATTTATCAGAGTTGAACCTGTAGCTGTGGTTTTAATGAATTCATCTTAAAAGGGTGGGGAGAAGTCTGCTGTTTTTTTTTGGACTGCAGTGTTCCTTTAGTAAAGCTGGTGAAGTAATTTTCTAGAAACAAATTTTATTGCAGACATTTGACTTCTTGCACCAAGGACAAGCACTTACTCCCTCGAAGTGACCAGAGGGATTAGAGTAAGTAAGTGATGTAGGAGAAAAATGTATTAGCACAGCAAATTGTGAAGGTTAGAAAACATTATATGCTGCAAAAAGGTACTAATTATCAGCCTTCCTATTTTAATGTAGTGTGGAAGTACTGGCAGATAACATGTGTATGGATATGGATGGTATGGTATCAGACCCAAAACACATCAGGTCAGTTGCAGATCTAACCCTCTATGTAGGACACACTTTAAACTGACAGATAATCAGGTGATTGGCTTTTAGCCTGAAGTTTGGTCAAGCTGAACAGAAGTGTAGTGAATGCTGAGATAGATGGAAAATGGAATGGGATTTCAGAGTCTTTGCACAGTTTAGGTTATCAGCTTTATATCCCATAGAAATAACCTTGAGTTGGGTATGGTAAGAGTTTTTTTTTTTGCCTACGAGCCTAGTGATAATGATGCCTGTTACATTTTTTTGCAATTTATGTTTTATTTTTGTACATATATTCAATGTGTTTTGTCAAACTGCAAAGATTCAGCATTCTCTTTTAGCAGTGATGAGAACCTGCTGCTAAATGAGCCAGGATACCTTGGTTTATGTGCTCATCGTGCAAAAATGGAGGGTAATTTGCTGTCTGTTTAAAAACAGACAAATTTTTCAAATAGTCTCATCTGATTTTCTCTCTCTTCACACGGAAAGAAATACCTTCAGTTTGCTTGAGAACACAATCTGCTACTAGGAAAAGGAGTCAGCTGGGAATGTTCACTAGCATGTTGAGGCTGCTAACAGGACTGCATAAAGACTTAACCCACCCAGATTGTATGATTCTATGTATAATTTTCTATTTGCTGGCAATGGTTTTGATGCAAATAAATCTAGTTTGTTAAAGCCAGTGTCTTTGTCTAACTGCTGATAATGGGCAAAGATGGTAAACTGTTCATTCCTTGTCTAGCTGTGGTCCCTTATTCGGCAAAAGGGGATGACTTTATGAAGTCCTCTGGTGTTGGTAAGCTGGGTAAAAGTACTTGCTCTTAAGAAAAGGTCACTGCCAGCATGCAGCCTTACATTAGAGGTCCTAAGGGCTAAATGCCTAGGGCACAATATGGACAGTGGGGAGGTAAGAAGTTACAGGAAACATTTGTACAATTGATTTTGACATATGTTTCTATCCCCTTTCTAGAAAATAGGCTATAGGGTTAGCCGGTGCCTTTCGTGTTAGATGCATGTCATAGGAAATCTCATAACATGATAAACCACCTGCAGAGTACCTATAATAAAGTATTAGACCTGACTGTGTGGTGTGATACTACATAGCAGTAGATCCTTGGGTATAAGTACTAAATTGAATAGCATTAAGCCAGAGTCGAAATTTTGATTGTTGCTTCATTGAATGAGGCAGGATTATCACAACATATTCCCATCTGTAAGTTTGAAATTAAAAGAAATAGAAAGAAATATCCAGAAATTAGTAATTTGATGAGAATTTAGACAGATATTTGCATGTTACTAGAACTGAATATTGCATATCGCGTGCACTAGCCCTCTGGAACATTTAAAAGACAATTGCACCATCATAATACACCCAAAACTGCTGTAGTTCAGTTCATCCTTCCCCATTGACTTTAATTCACTGAATTCATTGACAGAGATGGGAGTAGATTCATACCTGGTGGCATGGATCGTGAACTAACTTACAGACAGACCTCAGTATATGCGTCTCGGGAACTGCAGGTTTGACATTGTGGTCAGCAGCACAGGAGCACTGCAGGGGACTGTGCTTCCTCCGGTCCTGTTCAGCCTATATACATCGGATTTCCAAAACAACTCGGAGTCCTGCCACGTGCAAAAGTTTGCTTACGACACTGCTATCGTGGGCTGCATCAGGAGTGGGCAGGAGGAGGAGGACCATAGGAATCTAATCAAGGACTTTGTTAAATGGTGTGACTCAAGCCACCTACAAATGAACACCAGCAAAACCAAGGAGCTGGTGGTGGATTTTAGGAGGCCCAGGCCCCTCATGGACCTCGTGATCATCAGAGGTGACTGTGTGCAGAGAGTGTAAACCTATAAATACCTGGGAGTGCAGGTGGATGATAAATTGGACTGGACTGCCAACAGTGATGCTCTGTACAAGAGAGGACAGAGCCGACTATACTTCCTTTGAACACATTTTATAAGTGGTCAGAAACTTGTAAATAACTCATGAAAGAATAAAGTTACGTTAAAACCAAGCACACCATTGTTTTTCTTGTGAAATTCCCAATAAGTTTGATGTGTCACATGACCCTCTTCCTATTGAAAAAACAAAAGTTGGATCCAAAATGGCCGACTTCAAAATGGCCACCATGGTCACCACCCATCTTGAAAAGTTTCCCCCCTCACATATACTAATGTGCCACAAACAGGAAGTTAATATCACCAACCATTCCCATTTTATTAAGGTGTATCCATATAAATGGCCCACCCTGTACTTATAGAGGAGGCAAAGACTACTGCCTGAAGTTCAGATTAAATTTACCTGTTATGCCTTATGATATATACTTGTATTTTCCACATCGACTTCTTTCCCAAACTGGTCACCTCAGGTTATCCCACTTGCACAAAGTTTTATGCAGCAGTCTTAAAGACTGCAAAACAAACCTGAAAACAAAAGAAATACAAAAACTAGTTTTTATAACCAGAATTTAATCATGATCATAGTCAGAACTGAATTGCAATTGTATTATCTGCTGAAATAGAAGGTACCATAAAAATTAATGATTTACCACAATAGAGACATATAAGCATTTAAGTAAAAACACAGTCGGTTTCAGTCATTCCTACAAAAAGCACAATTTGCTTGAGATTTCAGAAATCATAAAATGGTTGAAGTAGATCTAAACCCCAAATATTTATATAGAATAATCCAAATTATCATGAAATGTATTATTTTAGGCCTTAAGCATTCTGTCACATGCAAAGGCCTAGAAGAATCCAAAAGATTAAAATCAACAGGTAGACTCCAAAAATAGGCACCCGAACAGCATTTTAATCAAGAATCCTGATTTTAATTGAATGCAATACAAACTTGTGAGGATAATTAATAAATTAAACTTAATTAAATACTTAGTTCGCAAAAGTAAAAATAAAACTATTAAAGAGCCAAAAACAATTAATTGAATAATTAAAACAGAACATGAACTAATTAACACAATAATTAAACTTTAAGTAGAAACAAATTAAAATCAGTAAATAGAAATCTTAAACAAAACAATTCCTCTCAAAGATAATGATCAAATGGGTTTAAATACTAAACGAATAACAATTCACAAAACAGAAAACAACTTGACATGTGTCTTGATTGTTTCAGTGTTTTCAAGGATTGCTGTTAAGAGTGAGTGAAGCAGCTTTTTTAATTCAGTTAGGTTCTACATAAGGTTGCCCACTGTCCCTGCTTCTCTTTTCTTTCTCTTTGGTACCTTTGGCAGTCACCACTTGCAGTTTCATTTCATAAGAATTAGCAACTTTCACTACCACCACCACCTGAGAAATATGTTAACAGACCGTTCAAATATTTAAAACCTATTTTCTTAATTTGAAAACATATCTGGTTATAAAGTTAACTGCAATAAATCTCCCGTCCTTCTTTTAAATTAACAATACCAGTCATCATAATTTCTTCCTATCATTCCTGTTTCTAAGCAGTTCAAGCACCTAGGAGGTAAAATCTGTTTATTACTAAATTTAACAGGTAAAACAAATTATCCTTAAACCTTTCACAAAGCAAAAATTTCTAATTCTAATTTCTAATTTCAATTCTAACATTGGTCTGATTCAAAATTTCAAATTTCTAAAATTTTAACATTTGGAAGTAAACAGAAGGCCAAATACACTGTTCCTAATTCAGTACAAGACATAGCTGGGGTTGGTCTTTGTGAGCAAAAAGTGCACCATCATGACACTGAAAGGACACTGTATTGTGCTGGGCCAGTCACATCACTTCAAGAACAGGCTCAACAGATCAACAATCTGATTAACACTAGCATCCTTGAAGCCTACGAAAAAACTCGTAATCCAGAGCCACCTTAAATGACTTCGCACCTCTCCTTTAGCATCTTTTGTTTTGTAAATGTGTCAACCAGCCTGCTATCTCATCCAGGCACCACCGCAACACAACTCGGGCAAAAAGTTCTCCCAGCTCACGTCTCTTTATCTGGGTGTGAGGTTTCTGGAATTATATAGGGTAAATAATATATTGGTATTTGGAATACATGCATTTCAGGTGTGTTCCATGTCTACAATGATCTATGTAAATGTAGGATGACAGGAAATATGAGAAATGCATGACATGTCGAACACATAACTAAAACAGAATATTTTTTCATGTTATATATCTAATGACAAAATTTTGACATGAAATGTATAATGTGTGAAGACATATATCAAATAAATACTTTCACAAAAAGTCCATGTATACCAAAACAAGTGCGCTTTTATTCAAGTATATAACCAAAGAAAAAGAAATAAGGTTAGGGTACAATGCTGACATGACTGTTTGGGTGGTGGAGAGGTAAGAACTGCTGACTCATAATCAATAGGTTGCGGGTTTGATTCTGGGTGCTTCCCAGAATTACCATTTTGAGTAGTAAGCTGCTCATATTGTAACTATTATACAATAAAAACATACATTTTATTTGAGTCTGTAACAGCCGGTATAAATTTATGGTACTTGTAAAGGTTAGCGTTTTTTTTGTTCAGTTTTATTCTCTCAGTCACATTCACACTCCTTCTGATGTGACTCTGCTGTTTTCAAATAACAAATTTACAAAACAAAAGACGCTAATGGAGAGGTGCGAAGGAATTTAAGGTTGCCCAGGATTACAAGTTTTTTTTATAGGCTTCAAGGATGCTAGTGTTAAAAAGTGAAGCTCAGTTACGGGTTGCACTCTGAACCTACCAGAAGTAGTGGTAGAGAAGAGGATGATAACACAACTGATGTTCATTATAAACAATGCTGCACATCCTATCTATGACACACTATCATTAAATACTTTCAGCCAAAAGAATAATTACTAAATGTGTCAAGAAAAGCTACTGGGGTTCCATCAAACCTACAGCAATACACCTTTATAATGCCTCAGTGTGACTACTCTTTGAGCAATAGAAAAATCAAACTTTATTCTTTTTATAATTCTTGTATATATGTGAGAGGATTGTTATTGTCATAATATTTATTTAGCTTCTGTAACAAAAAAGGGATAAATAAAGTACACTGTAAAAAATCCATGAGAGGAAAATTTGTGGTTATGAAGAAAAAAATGTTGGTCTAACACTTCAGTTAATAAACGTTGTCCTAAAACAGAAAAAGGCGTTGACTGGATGAGTATGTCATTTTTGTCATTCGACATAACATATTTTATTAAGTGAAACTTGGTCTTGGTCTTGGTACTCGGTCAGCTTTTCAGGTTTGACCAAGAAAATAAATTTGCTGAGCAAAATACGGGTACTTTTCATTTTCTGGGCATGCGCTTATTGCGGAGAGAATTCAAACATTCTGGATTTTTCCAAACGACGAGCTGCAAAATTTCCTTGCAAAAATTTGTCATACATTATCTGGTAAGTGAAGTGGTACATTTCGTTATGTGTGATTTTTTTCACTAATGCAAACTCCTTTTGTTTAGTCAGCCAATCAGTCATTCTCTAAGTCACTTTGTCCTGAACTTTTTTAATATACTTTGAACATTAACTTTGTCTGCAAGATTCAATTTAGTTTTCTTTAAAGGTAACATTAATTAGTTTTTTTTTTCTCTGAACATACTTTAAATTAAAATTCTTTTCTAACACACCTCTGCACTTCGGCAATAATTTATTACTTCCACAATTAGCTACCTACTGTCTGTTTTCAGCCACATTTGCCATTTGCTAGTAAGCCGCCTTAAGTTATTTGCAAGTCTCTGTCCAAACTTGCGCTTTTTTCACAAACTGTTGTACAGTTCTTTAACCTGTAAGTTACAGGACTTTGACGGTTTACGATAAGAGTGTGTTAACACAGCAGGGGTTTCCTGGGTTATTTTGGCATACAGCAGTGAATGCATTACACGCCAGTAAAATCAGTTATGTTGTAAGGCCCATTATATCATCATGGAGGAGTGCTGTGCATTTTTAAATGTGAAATGCTGCTTTTTTCCGTGAGTCTCCACGTGAAACAAGCATTTTATGTATCCTGCAGATCACATGCATATTTCATATTTAGAGGAAAAGTGGTGATCCTACGCTGGCTACTTATACAGATATCTATCCTCTGATTCCTCAGTTTGAACAACAGAGGCCGATAGCGCGCTTTCATAAAATAATAGAAAGCTGCTTTATGTGCATACGTGCTCGATATTACCTCTGTCCCCGATGTATCCTCAGGATTGTAATCGTCATGAATGCCATCGTAGTAACAGAACAATTACACCGAAGCACATCTCACATTGCTCAACATAGCATTCTGAATAACACATCGAAAAGCATAAACACATGAGCAACAAAGCACAAAAACACACGGAAATAAGATTATTTAAAACAAAAAGTGTAGCTCAAAGTGCTTTGCACTACAGTTAAAGAAAAAAAAGCAAAACTACCTTGAGCATTATCCACACCTGATCTGCTGTTTTGGTCCTATAGTTGATTTGTGGATAATGCGCTTTGAGGCAAAGCACAGCTTCTTCAAAAAGATTGTGCATGATACCCATAATTTTAAAAATCCACTCAAAACATTGGCATATAAACATCAGCTAATGATAGGATATGCTTTGGACTCACAGATTGTGTGCACCCCTACATTTTGAAAAAGTGAAAGTAGTTAAAACATCCTCTCTTGAAACAAGGCTGAGGACAGTAATTGAGAACAAATATGCAAACCAAAGCACCTTTTCTCTAGCCACAAATGTAAAATTGAATGGGATTTTATATAGCAGAGGAATGATTTTTATCTGTTGGTGACTGTAATGGGTTTCCAGAGTTTGGTCAGATTCATAGCATTGTGATTCTGGGTACAGATGTCTCCTTTATAGTGGAGAAACTTTCCTCGTGGTACTTTGAACACTTCCGAGCATATGAGATTATTAAAAGTTCATACAGTGATGTAGCCATTGTGAATCCACAGGATCTCAATGATTTCTATCCACTCACTGCATACAGAGTTGGTGAAAAGCTCATGTTATCAGCTAAGAGATTTTTACATTGTTAATATTTTACCTTTTTTGGAATATTAAACACTTTCTGCTGCCCACCCACAGGTTGCTATGTTGCTTTGGGTCATTCTTTCTCCTGACAACATCAGGAAACTGTCTGTTCCTACCCTATCCACCATTGATGAACTTTACACCATTCTCTGTGAGAAACTGCAAATAGAGAAGGGCTTTGTCATTCAGTATGAAGACCCTGATTTCAACAATCAACTTTGTAATTTGCATGACATCACAGAGCTGCCACCAGACAAAGCTAATTTAAAACTTCATTGGGAAATTGTTTTAAACACAGTATTAGAGGATACTGACTTGTCCGACATTACTCTGGACACTACAAGTGTGTCATCAACTAAATCGTCTTCCTTAACAGCCTTGTCAGGTTCAGAACAATCTTCTGCCTCTCCATCTAGGTCGGATCAGTGGCCAAGCAAGTTTCCAATACCTTCATTCTCCTACGATGTAGAGCTAAGGCTTCAGAAAGCCATTCAAAATTTTAAAAAACATGGCACAACCCTAAATATCTTAAGAGACATTAAAATGCATCTTTTAGATAAGTTGGCAGAAACAATATATTCATACAAAGCATATCCCAAGGATTCTGAACTAGAGAAGGTAGCTTCTGCCTTAGTAGAAAAACATCCCTGTCTTAAAGCTCCAGCATCTGATACTGGAATGGAAGGACGGAAAATTAGTTTAAAGTTTAAAATGGCAAATTATCGTCAGAAACTCCGCTATGCTGGATGCACTGAAATGACAGTAAATAGTCATTCAAGGCAGTATCTGTCAAGAAATTCCCTAAAGAGGCCCCGGAGATCTGAACTAAACTACCTCCCTGACCATCCTGTTGGTTTAGATGAAGAAACCCTTGAGAATGAAAGGACATCAATGGAGGGAGAGGTGAAAAACAGAGACATTAACCTGAGCGTTTTAAACTCTAAGATGGAGTTGACATTTTCCTTGAGAAGAAAGGAAATTGTACAGGATCAGCCAATGGTATCCACGATTAAACAACGTTGATCTGTGTGTCATAAGCTAAGCAGTCTCTTTCTCCTCCATTTATTGACCTTATCTTGTGTTGGTTTTCTTTTGTTTTGTTTTTCTTTCACAGACCACAGACTTAACAACACACAGGAGAGACACTGTTCTTTGGGGTCTTCCCTTCTATCTAAGAGAGCAGGCTTCAATTACAAAAACCATCCTGGTAATTTGCTTTCCTCATTTTATGGTATATCAGTTTGGCCTTTTTTGGGGGTGTAATTTGCATGATATACACAGCACTTGATATTTTGTTACAGTTTATGTGATGTCCATGACAAGGGGTCATTTTTATTAAGTGCCTAATATTATTTTATGTCCTTTGTAAAATACAGAGTGATTAGAGACTCATGCAAGGAACATCACAATGGGAATTTTAGAGGTGGTCGAGAATGCTGTCCCTTCAAGATTGCTATCCAATGTAGTAAATGTTGTCATTGGCCTTGAAGAGGAGGTGGTTATGGAGAACTTGGGTAACTTTACAAATGCCTTTACAATTCTGTTTGGCCTACTTTATGCTCTTAACATGGACTATCGCAAGGACCTTAAATACACATTTGAGGTGGTCCAAAAAGTATTCCTGCACCTTGGAAATGACTGCACTGCTAGAGTGCAATCTCTAAAAAACAAACTATTGCAAATTCAATATGAATTTATGTGTGACACCTCCAGACAATTTTGTCAGTTTTGGACACCTGCTCTTGAAGAAAAAAAAAAGTCTTTGATCATTGTTTTCAAATTTTAAGTTAAATGGAATTGACTGTTAAAAGGTCTAATTACTTATTTGATGTATTTGTTTTCTAAATAAGTCTCTAAATTCTCTTGATTCCGAGAATTTGAATTCTCATTATTGCCTGTTTGGTAATGACCTTGAGTTACAAGATAACTGCCAATATTTTTATTGCTGTTATATGTATGGTAAATTCTGTTTAACTGTTTTTGACATAACTTTTGAGTTAAAATGTTGTTCACTTGTAGTGTCACCATTCTACTGCTCTTATATAGAACATTCTTTCTGTGCAGGTTAAATGCAAAATACATTGCAGCTACACAGTTTCTGGCACACGGCTGGGGGTGGTACCCAGCCAGGACGCCCAAGAGGACCGGAGGAGGGCCCACGCCTCCTCCAGACCATGAGGGAGCAACTGCCCTGGTTGCTGTGGGGACCACGGGTACAGAGCTTTGAAGCTCAACCCTGTAGGGGCCCGTGGTCACCGCCGGGGGGGGGGGGGTCCAATGCCTGGAGAGCCCTGGACCTTAGTACTTCCTCCACACCAGGAAGTGCTGGGGGGAAGAGGAGCAGGGACACCCGGGTGCTTCCGGGTATGCAGCCAGCACTTCCTCCCATTTTGGGAATTTTATGTGTATTTCATGACTAATTGGCTACTACCACCAACACTAAGAACAGATTGCTTAATTCTAATCATTCAGGTTTCAAGAGGGGCCATTTCTCCAAGACAGCTGTATTTACCATTCTAAACAGTTTACAATTGGCTAGAGCTACCATCATGGTATTTGCCCTCATCCAGTTACATCAATTCCTCTATCTTTGACATGGTCAATCACTAAATCCTCTTTATATCCCTCTCTGACCTTGGAATCACAGGACGTGCCCTCAAGGTAGTTTGAACACTACCTCTTGGACATATCCTACCATGCCTCCTGGCAAGAAGAGATATCAAGGTAAGTGTGGTGGTTGTCATAAGGTTTGGCGCTGGGCCCTCTCCTTTTCTCATTATATACCTTCTCAATAGGCCCTATAGCACTGATCATCAACTGGCGGCCCGCGGGACGAATCCGGCCCGCTGAGCCATTCAATCTGGCCCGCGACCGGATTCCAAAATTGTGAGGATCAAAAAGAAAATGGTTGTCCACACTATTAAAGCAACAAAAAATAACAACAACTGAGTCTCTTGTCAGACTAACCACCATTTATGACTATATTTAGGCTACACTCCAAAATGAGGACAGACTCAGACAGACTGCGGCGTTAAGCATTTCTTGTCTGTTACGTTGCCTTCTCCCACCGTCTTCAGTGTGTTAAAGTGCAGCAGCCTCCCTGACAACAAATCTGCGTGGAAAAGATCGAGTTTGTTCCCAAAGGCATCAAGTTTTTCCACCAAATCCACCACTGATTTTCCTTTTCCTTGCAGCTGGAGATTAAGTGTATTCAAATGGGAGAAGATGTCTGTTAAAAACGCAACGTTGCACATGTATAATGTGTCTTGCATGATGCGGAGATGGTCAGCTGCCGCTTTGGATTTACTTTGTTTTAAAAAATCCACTACTTGCGCACGGAGTTCAACAAAGCGCTCCAGTGCTTTGCCCTTACTAAGCCAGCGCACGTCATTGTGGAGTAACAGGTCATCATGAGAAGCCTGGGATTCAAGCACAAATTTGCGGAACAGGCGGTGCTGCGTGCTTGAAGTTCCTCTGATGTGGTTGATAATTTTCATCGTTTTCTCCATCACCTCTTTGAGCTCCCCACTTAGCTTTGCGCACAGCACGCTCTGATGGATGATACAGTGGAGTGCGTTAGTTTTAGGAGCAACAGTCTTTATTCTGCTCACCAGACCCTTGTTTTTTCCAATCATGGCAGGTGCACCATCTGTCACTGTCAGGTTGATTTTATCCAGGGGCAATCCATGGCTTTTAAAAAAATCCTCCAGTTTTCCAAAGATGATGTCAGCAGTGGTGTTGTCCTCCAGTGGAAGCAATGCCAGCAGCTCTTCTCGGAAATCTTTGCCATCAAAGTATCTGACAAAAACGCACAACTGTGAAATATCGGTGTTGTCAGTGGACTCATCAATAGCTAGCGAAAAGTATTTGGCTTCCTTAACCCCGTCAATGACAGCTTTCTGCACTTGCTCTGCCAAAACGTGCACACGACGTGCATTCGTTGAGGCAGATAGAGGTACTTGTTTGACAGATGCAATAATTCTGTCTATTGATTTGTCGGGGGCAAGTTCCTCCAAAACGGTGATCATGCACTCCTTTAAAACATCACTTTCCGCGAAAGGCCGGTTATGTCTGCAAAGCACCCAAGCAGCCTGCAGGGATGCACACGTCGCTCTCTCTTGATCAGTTAAAGTTTGAGTAATAATGCCACTTGCACGGGAGTAGGCAGATTTCAATGTGGCGATTTTTCTCTGACGAGCCTCTGACTGTTCAGGATATGAAACCTTGAAATTAGAATGTTTTGTGTTGTGGTGACGGCGCAGATTGTATTCTTTTGCAACAGCAACAGTTTCGCTGCAAATTAGGCATACTGGTGACGCATTTCGGAAGGTTGGCATGATAAATGCGTACTTTTCAGTCCAGTCATCATTGAAGGACCTGTTTTCTACATCAACTTTGCGTTTCATGGTCTTTGAGAGTGCCATTTTACCTCTTTTAGGAGACCCTTTCCTGTCACTTCCTCCGTGTTTGTTTTTCAAGTGCTCTATTATAAAGTTGACTTGGCCTAATGGAAATGATGCAAAATATCTATCACTCCTAGTGGTTGACTGTGGTATAGGTGATGGGAGCCTTGAGTTTTGTAATGCAATGGAAAAAGTATAAACATTAAACATAATGTTAAACCAAATTTAGATATTTATTAGATTTTCTTCTTGGGGGTCCGGCCCCCAAGGAGACTGTCTGGTAAAACTCTGGCCCTCTGACAAATATAGTTGATGACCCCTGCCCTATAGTTCTGTCCCATGGTTTCTCCTATCAGTGCTATGCTGATGATACTCATTCCCTCAAGAGGACCACACAGTATCAGATAGAATCTCTGCTTGTCTCAGCTTGATGAAAGAGCACCACCCTTCAGCTCAACCTGGCAAAGCAGAACCTTCTTGTTATCCCAGCTTGTTTGTCTATTTAACACCCTATCTCTGTTCAGCTCTGCTCATTATTACTAATACACTAACAGTCCAATTTAGCAATAATACGCAGAAAACAAAAATAAATAAATAATGTGTAAAGTATTTTGCTTTGCACATTCACTTAGTTCTCTCATCCAGTGTCGATGCTATCCCAGACGTTGTTTACGCTACTCACGCACACGCAGGGATTCAACGTCAAGTCAACAAGTCTAAAAGTCCTCCTAGCAAAGAGGGTCTACCTATAATGTAATGGTTAATTTTGTCAACGTTTACAGCTGATTACACTGGTCTCCAAAAAAATATTTTTTGTTTGCTATAGGGAATAGAGCAGCTCTTTATTAAGTTTTTTACACTGATTTCATATATGAAATCAGAATTAAGCTAGCACATCAGGTTTTTGAAATACACATCATTGATGTTTTGACACTTTTGAATATCAAATGTGGACGTTAGGGGTCGCTGTTGCCCCGTGAAACCCCACAGATAGACGTCCAGGACACACGTTTAAAAGCACCAAGAAAAATGTAATATTGTTTTCTTCAATACAGTGCACAAAGCACCGCACTTGCCACAATTCTCCAATACTCATACAGTAAACACAATAATCACAATAATCCTCCACTCCTCCCAGCAGCTCCGTCACTCTACCACCCAATTCTAGCTCCCTTTGCTGGGTTTTCACCAGTCCTTTAAATAGTCCATGACCTGGAAGTGTTCCTTCTCTTCTTCCGGGTCAAACACCACATCATCCTTCCTCAAGTAGCCCGGAAGTACTGCAGGCTTCTGTCCTCATGACTCCGAAGTACTTCTGGGTTGTCGTAACAGTAGGAGTCCTCAGGTTCTTTGCACGCTCCCCCATGCGGCACCCACGGCACCCAACAGGGCTGAGGAAACGAACTCCATGTCCCAGGATGCCCTGAGGGAATCCGGGGAAACGTTGCTGTCCAGGGGAGCTGCCACCTAGCGTCCCGGGGGATGCAGTGCCCTGAAAATGCTGCTTTCTTCCATTCTTTTCTTTCAGGAACGTCCCAGCCGGATTGAACCAACGGCCGTCCCTCACACAACATAATATATATTATATATTATATTATAACACGATATCTGGAGTTTGGACTTGTTTTGATGTGTTTATTCTGAAAACAAGCCAGAAGATGATGCCAGATACACGTTAGAGCATATTTATGTCAATTTACCTCAATATAAAAGTGAGGTCAGCATGCCCAAAAATTTTGGAGACACTGGCTTTTGTGCTTGTACTGTACATCCGTCTCTCTTTGCAAGAACCAACAGTAGTCACCAATCATGCTTGGAGTTAATTTTCAACGATATCAGTTTTCCATCACCTTTATATCTTAAAGAAATCTTTCCCTATACTCATCGCTGACATTGCCCAGATTTGGTGTAAAAAAGTCGAGATGAGAATGTAAAAAATGCATCTTCAGTGACATTCTGGCTCCCATAAGCTGATATGTTTTCAGACGGTTCTCCACAAGCTCAGCATTATTCTATGCTCTGTGACTGCCAAGACAATTCTGGACAACCCGCACGAATGCTACCCATGCTGCTGATTCAGTGGGCTTCAGTTTCCTTTTGAACTCACTGTCAAGCAACAGTTCACGGATTTCAGGAACAACAAAAACACCTTCCTTAATTTTGGCTTCACTTTTCTCAAGACCAAACTTATTTCTTAAATGCTGAAAAGCATCACCATTTCTGTCCATCGCCTTGACAAATATTATATCGTTGGTGAATCTAACAAACAAATTGTCCTGAAATGCAATGTTATGTTTAACAGTAAAACCTCTAACTACGCACCGTCATGTCTGAGTTGTGTTGTTATTTTTAGAGTCATTTAAGACCTGCTAATCAGTAACAAATATTTTTTCTACTAATTAAAAATTAATAATTTTTAAATAAAATTAATAATGACAAGGTAAACAACTCACAGCTGTTAGTAACGTGTGGCGAATTCTTTTATGTCAATGGCATCCCTAGTGGAATTACCAGTATTTATCAAAATGGTCATCCGACTTTACTCTCCAGTCACCCAAGTTGTCCAAGAACTGGAACATCATAACTAAAAAATGGGACATGCTGGCCGAAAACGTTTTTCAGATTTGGAGTCAGCAAGTGAAACCTGTTAAAGTAAAGGTGAAAGACTCCCAGTAGCAAAATGCTTGTTGACTAATGTTATCACATTTCCTGTCAGGGAGTCCCCTGACATCTGCTTTCGACAAAAGTCAATATCCGCCCTAAAAGAGTTAACCAGTCGAGGTAGGCACATATAACTCTTCTTGTCAGATCACTATATTGGCTCCCTGTAGCAGCATGTATTGCGTTCATATTCCTGATGCTTGCCTACAAAGTGGTCATCAGGCCAGCACCTATAGCACATATATGTACACATTTTTGAGGTCCTATACTCCTTTTTGACCCATCAGGTCTGCTGATTATCAATGGCTGGTGGCATCAAATCTCAATCTAGACTCTTTTCATGTGTAGCTCCTAGAGTCTGGAATGAGCTGCCCACCTTCATTTGAAATTCTTGCTCCCTCAATGTGTTTAAGAAGTGTTGGGTAAAGACTCTCTTGTTTGATGAATTTTAGGTATTGTAATCTAGGAACTGTAACTAGCCTGTATTTTATTCTGAGCACTTCAGTTGTGACGATCAATTTTGTAAACTGGTCTTGTAACACTTCTTCTTAAAAGTCCCCAAGACTGACGTTTACTCAATTTCATTGGCCTCTTTTGTAATTTGGTTTGGATAAAAGCTTCTGCTAAGTGAATAAATAATTCTGGCAATATCATTTTGTGTAGTGCTGTCCCCGTTTTGTATCTATCTCTGCATGGCCATGGTTATGTTGTTTATGGTGACTGCCCACACACTTCTTATAAAGGATGGTGGCCCCCATCAGCATGTCGTAAAAAGCTACAGCCTGTTTTCTTTAGTGTGTTCCTCAAAAAATTTAGCATTAGTATCTTTGCTATGGTTATTTTGACTGCAAGCTCACTGTTTTGCGCTTTGTGTTTTGGTATATAGTCCTGGCAGCTATTTTGGCTTTTCTAGACTCAGTAATAACCTTAAGAACCTGTTTTCACTTCATTGTTTTCCATTGTGGGAAGGTGAACATCTCCAGAAAGATTCATTCTCGCCAACAACAACATTTATTCCTATTGCACATTTTCATACACAAGATGTCAAAGAAATAGTTACAAAAAAAGAATTAAAATTAGACAAGAATAATAATAAGTGAGTAATAAAAAAAAGATCAATACAAGCTTTCATAGCATAGATAGTATATAATTAGTAGAAAAGTAGAATTGTAATATATAATATCATATTCAATTGGTTGACTTCCTCATTCTACAACCTTGTCCACTTAGAATGCTTGACAGCACATTGTAACGGAAACAAAGTTGAAATCATTGCCATTTGGGATAAGTCTGCAAGTATAATCAGAGCAGAGACTGCTAATTTACCACCAGATATGACCATGGCATTTTATACTTGGTAACGGTTAATGGGAGATCATTTTTTTTATTGTCTTATTTTTTTCTTCTGTATTTTATTGCTGTTCTTTCTCTGCTCCAAGGCCATTTTACTTATTTTTGTATTTGTTGGTCTGCTTGTTTGTTCTCCTACTGTTTGCCCATGACATCCTATGATTTATTATATACAGGACTCTTGGGGTATCAGTGATTTATCTTTGTTAGTTTTGGGTGTTTATTGTGGTGTGGAACATTGGAAGGGGTCTGATATTATATTATTTCTGTTTTTTTTTTAAACTTTAATTATTGCTCTTGTACTATCATGGTTACTACAATATTTATTCTGAATTATTGCATTTTTATCTTTTCATATGTTAATATAAAAATCCATTGGAAAAGATTCATGCAGAGTATTCTTTAATAGGACAAGGACAGAGAATTGTCTAAGTCATGTGGGCATTGAAAAGATCTATGAAAAAGTCACCATAAGGACTAGACAGTATTCAAAGTCAGGACAAAACTGAGTTAAAATAAAGAGCAAAAACCTACAATAATTAAACCTACTGGTAATAAATGCATGAAGTACTTGGGATAAGAAGGACATAACTTTGGCTATGTCTTAAATATGAAAAAGATTAATTTGTAACCTTATATGAAGGGCAAAGTAAACATCAGTATTCATAATGCCACTCAGGTCCCTCACCTCTGGTTTAACGTGATTCAACAACACCCAGTTTTTCATAAAATAGTCCCCTTTGTGCTCCCCCCACAAACACACAGTTAGTATCTTTATCTTACCTGATTTAATTGTAAAAAAAAGAAAAAGATACAAATACTGAGTGATATCTAAAATGCAACTAATTAACTTGCTTACAGAACCTAAATCATAAGACAGATATATACAAATGTGTATCACCAGCATAACTTAAAATTAATGATTTGCTTTCTAATTACATACTCAAGGGTAGCATCTAAATATAGAAAAGTAAAGGAGCTCAAATAGAGCCCTGTAGTATTCCCCAAGTAATAAGGAATCTCTTCGATTAACGATTATCAATGGCAACATAAAAAGTCTTTCAAATGTGTGACTTAAACCATTTTAAAACTATTCCTGATAAACCCACCCAACTTTCAAGTCTATACACTAAAAATTATGATCCACAGTGTCAAAAGCTGTGCTAAGGTCATGCAAAATGAGAAGAGAGATACTACTAGAGTCAGCACCGAGCCGCGGCATCTGTGCTACAGTTCATACAAAATCCAGATTACAATGTTAAAGATGTAAACGATTAGTCATAACCTTGATTAAAAACCATATCTTCTATAATTTTACTTAAAAACAGATGTAAATTGATCTAAAATTTACAATGACTATCACATAAACATGTGTTTTCTTCAGTAACACTTTCACCATAGCAGTCTTAAAAGTGTTTGCAAGATTACCTGTAATTACAGAAAAATTCAAAATAGCGAAGACACCATAGGTCTTATAATCAAAAGCCCTTCTTTAAAATGAGCACCTGACTGTTTTTAAAGTTTCCACACACAGTGGTAAAAAAAATCAAGGTAGTGCTAGGTGACCAATCAGGATAATCATGACAATACGGCATATTTATATCTGAAATATGTGCGGTTTAATCCTATGAACTTTGTCTTGAAAACAGATTTCATACCGTTCACAGTTATAGAAGGAGGTAAAAGTAGCATTTAAAGGTGTAGGATTAATCAATCTGCAATAGAAAACAGTACTTTGCTATTATTTGTATGCTATTTATAATACAAGAAATGTAAAATAGCCCAACCCTCCTTACCCACCTATTTACGCAATAAAAAGTGCTCTTTAAGGATGACAAAATGTACTTTCCACTTTGTTTTCCTCTATATACATTCAAATGTGACATTATTCTTAATAATATAGAGCTACTAAAAGCCTAGGATGTCTGCAAAAAGGAGCTGGATTAACCACTGACACCTTCCAAAATCTTGGAAGCTGTAAAATCCTTACAAAATGGCCTGGATTGATACACACCAGAATTTAATAAAAATGATTCTCCTGAAATCTATCACCGTCAATTTTTTTCTAAAAGCTGATGTTAAGGTGCTGGCCCCATCTCTTTTAAAAACAATTTAGAAAGTATCACACTCCACAATTTCACATGATCAAACAGGATCTCTCCAAAGCAGACAGTCATTAACGTAACACTTCATCTTTATTTGAATTCCCTGAGGTCTCTCTATCTCTGGTTCTTACAAGGCATTTACTAGTTGTCAGGTGTTAATTTTGTTTTGACTTTTTCCACATTTATGCATTTTATTTTTACTCTTTGAATGTTTTTTATATTTTGGGATTTTATTGATATTTCGTAGCATGGGTTCATGGGTAGATCTATTTTGGGTATTGGTAACAGGACTTTTTTTAATCATGTGATGAACGCTGTGACAAGCAATGTCATCATGTCAAGGATATTTAAGATGCTGGCTCAATGACCTAGTTTTTGAGTTCAATCTGTTAAAGAATATCTACTTAGTGGTTTAAAATTTTGCAAAGATTCTGGTTACTTTTTTGGTTTTACTTACAATTTTTAAGTTTTAATGATTGATATTTCTGACACCCTTGTGATATTTATGATTTTTTTTCACCTTTTATTTTTGTGTTTCTAATTTAATGGGACAACTATTATAATGCCTCGTCACTGTGATGCCGTATGGTTGAAAGATACAATCTGTGAGGAGAGGCCTCTATACTGGAAAACAATATTAATAATAAAGTCCAGAGGCTGTTCTATCGACCACAGAGCTGGCCATCCTACATTGAATGTTATTGATATTGTTTCGGGTCATTCAGCTGGATCTTGACAAGTAGGGTTGTCTGCCAATTGATTATAACAGTCCTATTAGCACTGCTGGAGGGGAGGATATGCAAAAGGAGTCTTTTAAGTTAGACAACATATCATGTGCAGTTGACTTATGGCCAAAAACCTTTGTTGAGTTATGCTGACTCCATAAGAGTGAGTACTCATGCTCAGTGAGTCAACCTTCTTTATTTATAACACAGGCAACAGAGAACATCATAAAAAGACAGCTTACTGAGCCAACAAGTATATATACAGCACCAAAGCACCACAATGAAATACAACTACAATAACAACAAGTAGATAAAAGTTACTGCCACACCAAAAAATGACTGAAAAAAACATTTTCTTTTAAGTTTAATTATTTAACAATTTTTGCCAGTGCAATAATGTAAGAAGTATTTCTAAGCTTTGAAAGCATTAATTAAATCATTACGTAACAAAGAGAAGATCAAATATTTCTGTATAATTCACCCTCTTTAGATTTATCTTCTGTCTTGCAACCCATAGAGCACTTTTTATATAATACAGATATTCTTTACAATAATCAGTCGTGTTTTGAAAAAGCCATAGAAAAGGTATGATATCACAAAATCTGATATAAAAAAAATTGTATCTAATTTCTTAGTGATTATGAAATCTAGAGATGTGTTACAGTTGTCACTTCGGCCTGAAATGAAGTCTTGAACAGTTTAATAAATTCCACGGCTTGATAATCACAGTCAAACATTTAGGCTACCAGTGAAAAGAGTCATAGTTTGCAGTTATAATTGACAAATTCTAGGACAAGAACAGAATTATATGTTGGTGGTTAATAAATAATAATGAGGAAATGTAATTTATTTGGCTATTGGCCGGGCAGCACGGTGGCACAGTGGTAGCGCTGCTGCCTCGCAGTTAGGAGACCTGGGTTCGCTTCCCGGGTCCTCCCTGCGTGGAGTTTGCATGTTCTCCCCGTGTCTGCGTGGGTTTCCTCCCATAGTCCAAAGACATGCAGGTTAGGTGGATTGGCAATTCTAAATTGACCCTAGTGTGTGTTTGTGTGTGTCCTGTGGTGGGTTGGCACCCTGCCCGGGTTTGGCTCCAGCAGACCCCTGTGTTTGGATTCAGCAGGCTGGAAAATGGATGGATATCCATTGGCCAAATAAAGCAAAGTCTCCTACTGCTGCGTCCCTATAGTTAAAACACTTTAAGAAATACATTTCTATTCCTCCCCTATCATTCCCCATTTCTTGGACATGCTCACATAGGACGCTCACCCTAGTAACACTTGGCACCATAACAACCCTTCCCAAAATAATGGTGACATAAGACTCTGCTTACTGAAGCCTGCAGAATGAGGAGGGCTGGATGTTAAGGGTGAGCAGGATAAAATATTTGGATGTGTGAGGCCGGACAGGGCAGGATGTTCATTTACTGTATTATATCTATTGTACTGCTCCATATTATCTCTAACCCAGAAAACTGTCTAATCACCATCTAACCAAATAAAAAACTGCAGCTACTACATCAATCATAAATATGCAGTACTAAAGAAAACTAAGTTTATGAGGATGTGAAAACCAATTTTCTAAACAGGATGACTTTAAAGGTTGATCTGATTTGTAAATGAAAAAACAACAAAAAACAAACAAAATGAGAAATCATATTTGTGCCAACTGACTATAAAATGTGTGTCTATATAATGTGTGTTTTCTTTAAAGAAGCACGTAACGGTATTACAGTCTGGAAAGCAGCCACAAATAATTAAATGCGCAACATGATGTTGTTTTATTCCACTGTCCATTTTGCCATCCTGCAGTGTTTAAGCTCAATAATCTGTATACTGCTCAAATCCATTCACAAAATTTGTTCTACTTGACAATTCAGCATGTAGGCAAGCATGGTACCCACAAGAGTCTCACATGCTTCAGTAGATATTGGTATGACTTCTTGTTGGACTTTTTCTCCATAGACAACTCTAAGTATATTGTTTTAAATTTACTTAAATTTCTGTCTTGTAAACAGTTGTACCAGATGTTTTAATTACATTTAGAGTACATTTTTCTAAGATTTTTACTTTATAATGTGGTAATGTCAATGTTTTCCATTGCTAAATTTTACTGTTGCCTGTTGCTTTATTTAGGTATATGTATGACCTGTGTATACTGGAATCATGTAAAGTGTTCTTGCTTCAGCCTAAATAAATACACAGAGTAATCCACGCAGTATAACAACTTACCTGGCTAACTTACATGTAGCCAAAACAAAGCACTTTAAGGTCCTTATTGCATTCTCTACCTTATACAGTGTATTTTGAAAAGAAACTAGTTTGATTAATGAAGACTATATCTTTATTATTATTTATTTATATTATTTTACTCTACTTTCAGGTATCTCCATATATTGTAAGACATGCTACAAGTGTAGCTGTAAATAATCAGGATGAAAACATTATATAAATAGTTTTATTTTTAAAAATTGCATGATACTTTTAGGACTTTTTCTATCTTAAAACATCAACCAATAAATATCAAGTGACATGTCAACTCAGAACTTTGGAAAGAGCTGTGCAACAGAATGAGAAAAAAACAAAAACAAACAAAAAATAGCCAAGCTGGCAGAAGAAAAGGGCATTTTATTTTATTTTAATCACTGTAAAATATTTTCACTTTGTTATTTTCAAACTGCACAAGAAAAGATAATAGATATGGGTGAAGACACATTTAAATGTTTGAATTGTAATATGTGAAAAATGGCACATTTTATTTTCTGGCAAATTTTATTTCTCATGATATTTACTTATTTTCAAACTATAGTTTTCACTTTGTCAATGAAACAGTAATTTAATCATTTTCTATTTATTATTAATCTCCAATGTAAGATGTGGGTGAATGAATTTGCAAAGGAAGAATGTAACACTTACGATGCAATGTAAACTTTTGTAAAAAACTGATTTGTTGACATCACTAAAATTTCTGAGAGATTGTATGCCACTACACATAAACATACTAAGGAAAGACCAATGAAAAGGACTTATAATTGCACATCACAAGACAGTCCTCAAACATCCAACTACAGTGGAACCTTGGTTTACGACTATAATTCGTTCCAAAACTCTGGTTGTAAACCGATTTGGTCGTGAACCGAAGCAATTTCCACCATAGGATTGTATGTAAATACAATTAATCCCTTCCAGACCATACAAACTATGTAAATATATATTTTTTTAGTGTTTAAGCACAAATATAGTTAATTATACCATAGAATGCACAGCGTAATAGTAAACTAAATGTAAAAACATTGAATAACACTGAGAAAACCTTGAATAACAGAGAAAACTAACACTGCAATAGTTGTGCTATAGTGCTAGGAACCGCTCGCTAAAAACACTTTTTTTTAATGAGTTTTATGCACAGGGAAAAAAATGAACATTTGAAAAATATGTAATTTAATAAACCACCAAGAAAAGTAACAATGCACACTATGAACCGATCGCTGTAAACAGAACTGAAAACAAAAACAAGCCTTTTCTACCTTATGCATCCAGCGCTCCCTCTCTCGCTCACTCTCTCTTTCGTGTGTCTCTCTTTCCCGAGCCTGGAGTGCCTGTGTGTGTCTCTCTCTAGCGTGCCTGTGTGTGTGCCTCTCTCTAGCTCGCTCCTGTGTGTGTGTGTGCCCCTCTCTAGTGCGCCTATGTGTGTGTGTGCCTCTCTCGCTTGCGCCTGTGTGTGTGTGCCTCTCTCGCACGCCTGTGTGTGTGTGTCGCGCTCTCTCTCTCTTGCTCGCTCGCTGCACAGGAAATGCACAGGGAGAGACTGAACATGTACAAACTGAAATGTAAACTGGCTTGTTCTTATATCGAGTGTGTGGTCGTGAACCGAGGCAAAAGTTTGGCAAACTTTTTGGCCGTAAACCGATTTGTACGTGTACCGAGACGTTCCTGAACCGAGGTTCCACTGTACATCCCATTTCACAGGTTGAAATGAGGTGTACTTGAATGACATGACAAATAACTAAAGAAAAAACAAAAAAAAGTCAAGATTAAAAATATATATTTTATTTTGACAGAAATTGGGGCAATACTCGCTTGTAACTTTGAAATTGATAATGTTATGAGTCTTTTGGCAGAGTGAGAAAGCAAGAGGAGAAAAAAATTCTTCTCAGAATTAATTCTTAACAACCAGAAATAATGGACTTTCAAAGGGCAAACGAAAAAAAGTAGTAGAGACCAGCCATGACTAAGATCACATATTGCTGGAAAAATCTTAGACCAAAACCAAAACGTGCTGTTTTTTTTTCTTGCTTTTCTCTATGGTCCTTTTTGTTTGTTTTTTATTGAGGTTTTTGCCAGTTTTTCTGTGCAGTTAATAGAAATCTGTTTATGTTATACAAAATGGCCCTTTTGAAGTAATATATTGGTGCAATGTAAAGATGTTTTTGCACATCATTAATGCGTCCTTTGTCATGAGTTTCAAATTATAAACAAAACAAGAAAATACAATCAAACATAATGTAAAAAAATCCCAGAGTGCAAAGTGAGATGAACAAGTGCATATGTAAACCCTTCTCACATATTTTTCGGAAGTCATTGCACACTGGAGAAATTCCTAAGGACTGGAAAATAGAATACAGTATATTACCCTAGTATATAAAAAGGGTGATTGGGCACATCCAAGTAACTATAGGCAGGAAGGCTTACCATGCATCACAGATAAACTAATGGAAAGAGTTATTAAGGGAAATATTGAGCAGCACATGGGAAGAACAGGAGTCTTATTGAACAGTCAACATGGGTTCAGACGGTGTAGGTCATGTTTTACTACCATGCTGGGATTCTGTGAGGAAGTAGCAAAATGATTTTCAGAAGGCATTTGTTAAGGTTACATATGAGAGGCTAGCAATAACAGTAAAAAAGTGGTAGTTCAGGGTGTAATGTGTGAATAGGTGCACAACTGCTTAAAACATGGACAGCAATGGTTTATGGTGAGAGGAACCTTAACATAAATTACGTAATTCTAAAAGTGTTGTCTCTGGGGGGTCAGTACTAGCGCCACTGCTCTTTTGACCTGGATAGGAATATAAACAACAAACTGGTTTGCAGAAGATACAAAGCTAGGAAAGATGGCAGATAATCTACAATCAGTCAAATCATTGCAGAGGGACTTGAATGGAACACAGTCATGGGCAGATTTCTGAATTATGGAATTTAATTTAAGTAAATGTAAGGTATTATAAATAGAAAATAGAAATGTTAAATTTGATATACAATGAGAGGTTCGAAAGGGTTAGGGATCTTAATGGAAAATGTGCTGACAGTGGATAGTATACTGAAGCTGTTAAGAAAGTTTACAGAATGTTAGGTTTTACAGCACAATGTGTAGAGTAGAAGTCCAAGGAGGACTTAAGCTTTCTAACATACCGGTGAGGCTTCATGTGGAGTACTACATACAGTTTTGGTCTCAGGGACAAACAAAAGACATAGTGCACTAGAAGAAGTTCAAAGAAGAGCGAATAGGCTGATTCCAAGACTACAGGATATGAGTTATGAGGAATGATTAAAGGAGTTTAAGTAAACAAAGATTAGGAAGTGGCATGACTAGAGTTTTTAAAATTATGAAAGAAATAAATACAGTGGATCCATGCCATTGCTTCGAAATAAGGTCAACTGGAACACAAGGTTACAGTTGGAATTTCATTAAGGAAATATTTTGCTTAAATGGTCGAAACATTCTCCTCACACAGTGAACCACGGCCACATTGAATAAATTACCAAGTAGCATGGTAGAAACTAGGACTTTAGGGACATTCAAAAGTCGACTTGATGTAATTTTGGAGAAATTTGGGGGATAGTATTGGTGGGCTTTATTGGGCTGAATGGCCTGTTCTTGGAATTTTTCTACTGTTATAAAGTTAAAAAAATAAATGTAAAATTAGATTGATCTGGTGCATAAATCTACTGAATATTTCCTGCATATGGAAAATATTGGGTGTAAAGCAAAAAAAAAAAAAAATGTGATGAAATGTAAAAAAATAATAGATGAAAGCATTTACTATTTAAACAAAATTACCTGGCGAGACAAAGAGGCATGGGAGGAGTAACCAAGTATCCTGAAATTCTGGAGAAGCAGTGCTAACTACTGAGCATCTCTGAAGGAAATGTAAACAACATAACAAACCCACTTAATATAATCTCCATTAGCAGGAAGCCAGAGCCTGTTATGACAGCATCATTATCAGGCAGTATCCAACACTGGATAAGCATTAATCCATTGCAAAGCCTACTGACAAACACATCCACACAGAGCCAATTTAGAATGGTCATTTCATTAAATATTGTTGCTTAATTATGAAATAATTTAACTTGATAACAGAATGGAAACTAATAACCTTCATTTCTAAAATGGTACCTACTATTTGGGACTAGATTTTAGCACCATTGACCACTCTTTTCTTTTACATAGACTAGAAAATTACACTGGGCTCTAAGGCACCAGTCTTGTGAAGTTTAGTTCATATTTACCAAACCAATTTCATTATAGCATGTTCTGCTATAAACATTCTGGCAGTACTCTGTCAATATATTCAGACATTGAATATTATGTTCCACAAGGCTTAGTACTTGGGCCTTTACTGTGTTCAATTTACATAATTTTGCTGGGGGGTATCATTAGACTTTCACATTCGCTTTCACTAGCATGCAGAGGATATTCAGCTCTACCTTTCTTTCAGACCAAATGAGGTTTTCCGGATATGTCCTTATTTACTTATCTCTGAATACAGTAAAAATAGAAATGGTATTTATTGGGGAAATAAAGCAGACCACAACAATATTCTATCGCATTTTCTTCAATAGGTCTAAACATTAGTTTTACTGAATCAGCACACATCTTTTGTGTTATCTTTGACACTAGTAATGTGCATTTTTAAACACCCATTACAACACCATCTAAAAACTTGTTTTTCTAGCTTAAGGATATTGGAACATTAAGATGATTTCTAAAAAATAAGTACCAAGAAAGTAAATTATGTATTTGCTTCAGGTAAGATTGACTACTATGTTTTACTCATGGGCTATTCAATTCATTCTATAAGAAGCTTTCAGTTAATGCGGCTGAAAGAATCATTGCTAGAACTATAAAGTACAATCACATAACTCTTGTTCTGAAGTCTTTCCGCCGGCTTACAGTTAAATTTAAGTCTGATTTTAAAATCCTCCTTTTCTTACATATATAATAAAGCACTAATTATCAATCTGAACTTAATATTGCTTACAACCCTGGGCAAATGTTAAGAAAAAAAAAATGAAGAAAAATGATGAAGACTTACTACTTTAGTATAGTATACCCTGATTAGAGCTGCTGATTAGCTGTGCATATTGCACCTTGGTTTGTAAGTTGTAAATAAATATTTAAGTATTATAGTAATTAAGAACTGTTACTAAACATCCTCTGTTCTCTTTCTGTTGTCTGTACACTACTGTTGCATTTGTTTTTCTAATTCTAATATATCTTCCTGCCCATGGGAAAGACACCAGTGATATCAGGAGACTTGGAACCAAAGGATGGAAACAGTCTGTCATCTTATTATGCTATCAAGCACAAATTTATACTGTAGAATGGCCAGGAGGGTGTAAGTAGCTCATTGGCCTGGGTCTCTAGAACTGTGACTGTGTCTGAATTTGTCTTTTAACTTTGTGTTATAGTCAACCTTGAATCTTCTGGAGGTCTATTTTCTCCAGGGGTGCTGATGACTGTAGGTTTGTAGCTAAATCTGTATCTTGCTGTGTGTGATTTATGTAATTTACAAATATAAACTGAACTAAATTGTATTACACAGTCCAAATGTCTTATGGATATGGTAAGAACACCAGAGAACCTGAAGATAAACACACAGACATGGAGAGGTTGTGGAAGGAGCACTCAGACAGTGACTGGGGTGAAATTCAAACACTGCTTGAGGCAGCAGTCTTTATGACCTGAGATTTGCTCTTGATGAGAGAATAACAAAAAAATAAGGTTGTAGTTACTTTTCCCTGAAAAAGTCCATAGTGATAAAGTTGAGGGGTAAACTCAGGGATATGTAGGTTGATGAGCCTATGGTGTCCTGAAAAATGGACTATCTGTGGTGCAAACTGAAGTTCATGAGTCTCAAGGATTGTGTTTCTGATACTGATTTGAGCAACACTGGGGCACTACAAGAACAGTCCTGTCTTCTTTTCTATTTACTCTGTACACCTGAGTATAAATATAACACCAAGTCAGATCACTTGAAGGGGATCAGACAGAGTACAGGACTCAGGTGGAAAACATTGTTTCTTGGCGCAATGAGAATTGTCTGCACCTTAAAATCAGCAAAACCAAGAAACTGGTTATTGACTTTTGTCACACCAAAGAGTGTCTATGTCTGATCACTATTCAAGGAGTGGATGTAGCGGTGGTCTACTCCTACAAATACTTGGGACTCCACATTAATAACAAGTTGGAATGGTCTCGGAACACAGAGGAACTACAGGACAGAGCAGGCTCTTTTTTCTTAGGAGACTGTGTTTGTTTAATGTGGGAAGTGACATCCTTCACATCTTCTGCAACTCTGTGATGGCCAGTGCATTTTTCCATGCTGTAGTGTGCTGGGCTGGTAACATCACTTCTAGAGAGGCCCACTGAATTAACAAGCTAAATAAAAGGGCAGGCTCACTTATGTGACATGCTCTGGACCCCATGAAGATAGTAACAAAGAAGACAACTAAAAACAAAACTGATTACCATTATGCACAATGCTGCACATCCTCTCTTTGACACACTAACACTGAGTACTTTCAGCCAACAAATTATTTAGCAAAAGTGTGTCAAGAAATACTACTGGGTTTCCTCACTGTGACTGCCAAGTCAGAACTTTTCTTTCTTTTAAATGTTTTTGCTTTGTAGTAATTCTGGTGTGGGTTCAGAGACCTAAGTGTGTGAGTGTACATTTATTTACTTTCGTACTTGCTTATCTACCTGTTTAGGTACTTATTTATTTAAAGATCTTCAATAAAAATGCAAATTACACCCTGGGGACAAATAAAGTTCTATCTATCTAATAGACTAATCTTGAATTCCTAAAGCATCCCATTTTAGCTGTCCATGCAAACAGTTACAAGAGAGTTTAATTGTTATGGATGGTCAAACACAAATTAATGGAAATATATTAACAAACTATAGAAATAAACAAAGGAAAATGGAAAATATAAATATCAATTTTATGTTATTTGAAGAGAAATGACAGAGAAAATGTGATATCTCTTTACCTCTGGCTATCTTTTATAGAGAATGAAGCTATTTTGTGATACTGTACACTGGTATTAATGCCAAGAGAAAAAGAAATACTCTTCTTCTCTGACAGAAAGAAAATGTTTACTTATCGTAATCCAAAATATTGGCAACTTCCCTTAGATAACAAGACAGAACTTAAATAAATTTTTGAAAACTTAAAAAGAGAATTATAAAATAGAAGAAAGAGTTAAATTTACTCTAAATCTTGATACATTTTGTGTTACCTATGACAAGCTCATAAAACTGCTCAAGCTAATAAAAGTAGTTAGTATTAAAGTGCACTGTGAGCTTAAAAAAAGCCATGGGCAAGCTTTTAGTGCAAATCCTGTAATCCTATTGATCTCACATCTGAACTGAGCAGGAGATTCTCAGGTGGCAATGTACACTAAGTACATACTAGTTGTACTGCATGCTTTGCCAAACTTAATAATAACCCACTTCATTACCTACAGAATCAGGACCCTCTGCACTCAAAGCACATCTTTTTTCAGTGGCAGTAATCTTCTGTCCGTTTTCTTGGTGCAATTTCAAAAAAGAAGTAAAAGATATTATTAATTAAATGTGTTCCGATATCTTTTCCAGTCAGTTTCTGCTTAGCATGATAAATATGTTAAGTTGAAAATGATTTTATATGTTAAAAAATCCTGCATTTCCTGAGTGCTAATCAAGCCGACTTCCTACTTGCTGTGGTTGGATTTTTTAACCAGAGTTGCACATAAATCATCTCATAAGTACTGACAGAAGCATTTAGACAAAGAAAAAAAAGCCACTGGAATTGCAAAAGAAAAAGTTTTGGCGGAATTTAAGTATAAAAATCTTGATTTTACATGACATAAGATGGTGTAAAAGCTGTTATAATGAACACCACAAATGTTTGCAATGGAATAGCTGTGCATTTTAACCCCAGGCATCTGCAGAGAGTCAAGCAGAAGGTGCAGCTGAAGAAAACTTGAAAATGTTGACTTTTCATATAACAGCAATGACCTACCCACAAGAGTGTTGGCATTTATTCATCACTAGCATCCATACTTTATGCATTTAGAAAAGAAAAATGAAATAAGCAGTCTGAATAGGAAATGTTAAATTACTTAACAAAAGTCTTCATTAATAAAAAACTGTTTAACCTGAAATTATTTCAGTTATATTTTATATTGACAGGTAGGGGTTAAGCATACTGCTTTATTTTAATTTAATTTTATTTCAAAGGGCTACCTAAATATTCTACATTGTAAAGTAAGTTAAAAGTAAAATCAGATTAGAAGAACAAGCTTAATTATTGCTTAATTATTTTGAACAACTGAAATCACTGAAAAGTAAAACATACTAACATATAAAATTTCTTTACAGGCTTGTTAGATGTAAAACATTAAAACTAATAACATATTTAATTAAACTAGAAATCCAATTAATGACAAGAACTGGTCCCTAACTGACCAGAAAGAAAACAGGATGGAATTGTGGTAATCCAGTGCTGTGTTTGTAAGACCTGACAGTAAGAAGTTTTGTTCAAACACAAGACTTGATTAAGATGGTGGGTGGCACAGTGCACAGCTCCCAGAAAGCTTCAGCTGAATGCTTTTTCCTGATATTCGCATGACTCAGAAACGTGCTTGTCAGGTTAACTGCCAACTTCACATCGATTACACGTAAAGAACTGTGGTTGCATGTTTGAGTGTGCCCTAAGATGTACTGGCACTATGTTCCACTGGAACCTAAATTGGATTAAGTGGTTTAGATAATGGATATCTGTTGATAGTGATTCTTTTCATTTTTTGCATATTCATCTTCATTCATTTGTAGATACTGTAAATGTGAATAATGGCCCAACTGAAACATTATCATGAAGGAGATCATTTACACTATGAGAGATATTCACATTGTTGGAGTTTCATATATGTTTTAAAGTTTGTCCAGATTATTGTATGTAAAACCAACGCAAGTGATTTTGCATATAAATGGAATATTAATATTTGAAGTGATTTGGCTTGAAAAAAATCATATATTTTTTGCATGTTTAATGTAATTATTCTTTTAGAACTACATTGAATTATTATTAAAAGCTGAAGTTTGTAATAAGAACATCACAAATACCATCTTAAAGAGTATGTTGCCAGTAAACTTTATGCATTGATGCATTTAAAATGAAAAAAATATATTTATACCAGAACTGAAGAAAGCAGCATTTGGACCATCACAGCAGATTCATTTGATTAGTTAGTGAACATAAACTGCAAAAATGAAAAAAAAAAAAAGAAAGCCGACATATGGAAAATCTTCTGGGAATTTTTGACCAACAGTTTGCACTTCTCTCATCATTTGCAATTTGCTCTTAAATAGTCACAAATATAATTTGAATTTTACAAAACAGATTATTTGAAGTAATGATTATAGTCATCTGTTCAAGTCACAATACCCCTGTTACTTAAATTAATAATATTAATGAGCTAGTTAACCCTATTTCTACTTGTTTATTGCTTGGCAAATTCTTTGTTTTGAATGACATGCTTATTCTCTGTACAGTTACTATTAAAAGTGAAACTTCTTATATACTGTATATATATATATATATATATAGTAATAAGAATAAAGCACACAGAAACTGCAAAAAAAGAGTTGGGAAATAGCCTTGTGTAATAGCAGTAAATTGGGTCAATATTGGGTGAAAAAAAACAAAACAGTTGACAGATTACAGGAGTTGAACGATCGTTTTTATATAAAATGGCTGCAGGAAATGAGTTGGCCAGAAATAATGAAAAAACAGAAGTGACATTAACGGCAGTGGCATCATCTTGAGGAGCCGGAAGTGACGTCATCATCATCAAGGGACCAGAAGTGCTGTCATTGTGATGAGCTGGAAGTGATGTCATCGATGATGGACCGGAAGTGATGTCATAAAACATGGGCCAGATGTGACATCAGCACAGATGGAGTGGTCTGTATGAAGCCATTTTCTGATACCAGAAGTGTTGTCAGTGAGTGAGTGTTTTTATTGTTTATCTTCTTTTGGAAGAGGCATCAGTACCCCAAATCAATCCTTTATCTTATATTATATCACTCACCTCATGGCTTGTTGACTGCCTCCTAAGCACACATGTGTGACAATATATATTTATTTACAATTCACTCTTTGTTTTAATTTGTCATTCTAAATGTTTTACCTTTTGTGAGCTTTCATCTGAAATTTTTCTTGAATAAAAACTACTCACAAAGAACTGTGGTAAAAATATATACTCGTATAGCAAGTACCAAAAAAAGGCACAGAGATGACATCACATAGAGTAGGCAGTTCAGTCCTTAAATGAACAGACCTGTTTATTGGTTTACTAAATGCAGATAAGCTATTAACCCTTAAATTTACATTCAAAGATTCTCTTTGTTAGAAGATATGGGAGATGCCTCCAAAACAACATACAAGCATCTAGTTAAAGCTCACATTGCCCTGTCTACCACACAACAATGTGTGGCAATAAAAGTCACTCTCTTGCCTGCAGCTACAAAGCTCAGCCACCTCCTCCTGTCCTCTTCTCCAGCATGTAGTTTCCTCTTTGCTTGAGGTGGATAGAGTCAGGAGATGGCAACAGTATTCTGTGTGCTAAAGCAAGTATCATGGGTTAGGAGCCACAAAGGGCTTTGTAGTAGATTGGGAAGAAGGTTCAGCATGTTTCACGTCCAATACATCAACTGAATGCAGTTAATCTCTAATCCTAAAAACATACAGTTAGAGTTACAGTTGAAAAATGGCATTTAAACAACTTAACACAGCACACCGTCTCCCTGACAGTTGTCAAAACATAATATTTGACAAAAATAGGAATGGCACATCTCCAGTACCTTCTTTAGCATAAGTGCTTACAGAGGGCTTAGAGATTGCACAGTAGGCCTCTGTGTTGAACAATGGCCACTGACAGATGCTTCCCACTCAGGAAATCACAAACCTTTAAAATTTTAACAGAACATTTACAGCCATTACCATTAAGCCTCCTAATATGAAAATTATTCATCATGGAGTTTTGGGAATTAAACAAATAAAGTTAATGAGAAACAACAGCCTAAGTATGAAGAGAAGCCATCTGTCGTAAACCTCGATAGGTTGAGACACTGCTCGCAACTTTGTTAAAATACTTTTAAGTATCTTTTTCTCAGAAAACAGCTTTAGCAACTTTTTAACAAGAAAAAAAAAATCACATTTTAGTATTTTTCCTTTTTGTGAAACTGAAACCATGTGAGGTGTAATGACTAAATTTTGAAGCTTTAGACAGTCAGTAAATAGCTCACCTCTCCATTATCTATGCCACACACTGTGCTTTTTACAACTAATCTGTATATCTGCATTTTGTTTTCCTTTTACCTCTTTTTACATGAGTTTTAAGATTATTATACTGTGGCTTCGGCGCCGAGAGAAACAATGGTTGGATTCTTTGCACTTTACATGGCCCTTTGAGGTGGCTGACGCTAAAATACTTCTGCGCATTTCCTTACATGCTCATGCCCATCATTTCGCTTTCAACATCCTGTATTTCTAATGGAGTAATTTCATTACAATGAACATGTCTTCTTTCCTAAAAAAATTATGGGGCAGCACGTGGTGCAGGAGTTAATGCTGCTACCTGATAGATCAAAACTCCTCTGTTTGAATCCCTTGCCCTGTCGTCATTTGTGGGAAGTCTACATGTTGTTCCCTTGTCTGGGTAGGTTCTTCTTCAAGTACTCTGGTTTTGCTTGCAAAATTCTCATAGTTTTTGTTTACTGGGGATTTAAAATGGTTTGAGTTTGAGTGTGAGTATGTATATGTATTTTTCTGGGATTTTTTTCTTGTCTTCTTTTTTAGTCAAGGCTGTGGGGTTGTCAAAAACAGGGCATGGTAAAGCTCATTGAGGCATTCCTTGTGTGATTTTGGGCTATACAAGAAATAAATTGTTGTCAAGGACTTGCTTCCCAAAATTTCCAGGATATGTTTAAAAATGTTCTGTTGGTGTGAAAAGCTTAATCCAGATCTTCATTTTTACTCTTGCTTTTATTACTACAGTCTTCAACTGACACAGCTTTGGGTGCAGTAAACAGTTATTTTTCTATATTTGTAAATTTGTGTTCACGTCAAGATAGACAGCCTCCACATTGAATAATTAACTCCAAAGAAACAAAGATAACATAGTCATAGATACAGTATGTACTTGGAACTTTCATGTTACATATACTCTGTTGTTGCTGCTGATGCAAATAACATAAAGAAACCTACGAAAATTCTAAGAAAAACAAAATCACATTCAAATCCTTTCCAACATGGAAAAAGAATTTCATCTGAAAGCAGAGTCAGTAGCCTCAGACATAAAATCAATAAATCTGTAAATGTAAGCTGAATTGAGTATTACCGCTCTAGATCTAGATAAACTGCTCCAATGCTTTATAAACAACCAGGTACAACAGCAATTTTTATATAAAATCAGCCAACATCTCTAATAAATGACAGAACAAAGCTGGCTAAAAATGCAATACGAAATAAACAATTTCTTTTTAGCTTTTTGTTAAGGTTACAAAGGTAATCTTCTGTGAGCTAGAGATACCCTTTTCTAGACAATCACAAATGACTCAGATCCATCTTTTCACAATTTAAAGCCTTAACATTCTTAGGGCCTCAAAATAAAAACAATGCTGTGGTGTATGTGAATTTAGGGTCACACAGGCGAGCAAGTCACAGACTTCAGATACTCATCAAGTCATATGTCAAAAATGTAATGCCCATGCATAGCACATTAATTCTGTAGCAGACAGGTTTTCTTTATGTTTTCAAGAGGAAAGAGATACCATTTTGGGCAGCACAGTGACACAGTGTGTACCACTAGCACCCAGCATCCTGGGTTTGAATTCTGTGTTCAGGCATTGTACATGTGTAGCATGCAAATTTTCATCATTTCTGCATGGGTTTTCTTCCAGGTACTCCGGTTTTCTTCCAACTAGTGCTGGGAGGTATACCGGTTGATACCAAAAACCATTTTTTATTTCTGTTATGATATGGATTTTTCTTATACCGCAACACTGGTTTCAATAGCCTAAACAACGTTCAGAACGTGGCGCAGCGGAAAATTGTTTAAGGGAGGACCTTTTTCACTGCTACACCACTAAACACACACACATACGTTAGTGGAGGTATTGCGCGGTGAAAATGAACAGAGAACATTCCGAAACTGAAGCTGTAGCAGACGATAAAGTTGGACATGATGACACAGAAGAACGTTTGCCAAAAAAGGGAGTCATGTAGTTGTCTGGAGATACTTTGGTTATATTTGTGACTGCTGTTTCTATAGTACTGGATAATACTGCAAGCCAAGTAGCGCTTGTTTTTTGGTTTTTTTTTTTTCTCCAATACGTGAATACTGTGTAATGTACCTGGGTACTGTGTAATAGTGTGATGATGCCGGTTCCGTACAGACTCCCTCTTCCCACATGGGAGTCTGTTGAACCAACACCATCGATAGTTATGACCGAGGTGAGCTGACAAATCTCATTGAAGCCAGGGGATGGTGGAAAGTGCTCAAGTGCTTTTATTAAAAACAGTCAAAAGTAAAATAAAGTGTCTATTGTGCAGTGTTAAAAAAGACAATACCCAAATAAATAGCAAATCCATAAAACCAGTGAAACGTGGGGATAAAATCTATAATAAATAAATCCATTAAAATAGACGTTAAAATGCAGTCTCACTCCTCACTCAATCGCAGCCCACCACCTTCTGTCTTCCCGGCTCACCTATCACTAGTGTTGTCGGCGGAGCCTCTGCAGCATGAACTCCTTTCTGGCAACCCCCGGCATGGCTGCTGCCACACTGTGCAACCAGACCGTCCGAGGTCGGCACACCTCCTGTTTTCCTTTGCGCTCACTCAGTCGCTCCTCGGTTCCATTGGTAGGCCTTTACAGTAGCTGTTCCATGGCTCTGGAATGCCCTACCAGAGAACTTGTGAACACAGCAGACTTTTTTATTTAGGAAAGCATATTAACAAGAATGCCACTATTTATTGTTCTTTTATCTTGTTTTGCCTTTGTTAAATATTTTTATGTAGCACTTTGAGATTTATTACTAATGTAAAGTGCCTTATAAATAAAATTAATTATCATTATTATTATTGCCTTACATCTCGCTTGCCCCACTCTATATGCTTAGTCAGTGTGGTGAACCAGCCCCTAGAGCGCCCCAGCCTGTGCTCCCTCACGGAGCCCCAGCTCGTGCTGCCTTCTCCTTCATTGTGTCTGGATTATCTCCCATGACTGCCTTTTCCCTACTTTAACCTTCTTTTGTTCTATCTTTTCTTTTTTCCTTCCTCCTATCCTGCCGGCCCATAAATATACGTCTCCGTGGACGCAGCGCCTTAATGACACGCATTAGGAAGCCGATTAAGCAATTGAGAATGATCGCACCCGCATGTGCAGGTGTGACTCGCCCCAATTACCTCTTCAACTCCCCACGGTCGTGCAATCGTGCCCACGGAGACGGACACAGCTAACTGGATTTAAAAACTGGCCCTATTTTTTTTGGAAGCCGCGGACCAGCTATACCACAAATAGCATTATAAATGCAAGTTGCAGTTTTATTATTTATGTATATAGCTTAGCCTGAAGCAAGTTCCATATTAATGCAATTTGCAATATGATGGATCAGCTGGTAAAGATGTCATCACCAAGTTGCACTTGTTTTATTTTATTTTTATTTGGTGAATGCTGTGTAATGTACGTGGGCTTAAAGCCTTGAAGTAATAGGCTTTATTATTATTATTAATGGAAGTTGCACTATTATTTATTTTATTGTTATTATTTATTAGTTTAAATATTATGCAGTTTAATGATGTAAAGTTGTTTAAAAAGTCACTTTAACGTGTCATTGGACAGAGATTGTTAACATTAAAAAAAAGTGTAGCTGGTTTACAAAAAATATTGACTGTTTATTCCTTTTGTAAGATAGGTTCAGTTTAATACAACTTTTGACAAACAACTCTAGATATTTTACTAAGTCTAAATGCCTCTTTGGATTGTTGAAAATATGTTGTCAAAATTATAGTTTAAGTTGTTTGCAAAATTTGTTCAATAAAAAGGTTCTATATTTTGACTGCAACTGTCATGCAATGTGATTCCTTCTCTTAATTAGTGCCACCCCCTTGAAAACTGTCACTTTAGGGGGCCATGCAAACCTGTATTAATACTTGTGTGCATATTTTTTTGTACAATTCTCATGATAGTGGAATAGGTTATTCTTAGCCAGTCTACTGCAGTAATTGCAGTGGAAAATGTGGTTAACATCCACTCATGCATGGGAAAAAAATACCGTTGAATACCGTGAAACCGGTATAATTTTGAAAAATACTGTGATATAGAATTTTGGTCATACCACCCAGCACTACTTCCAACACCTCCAAACATGTGAAAGTTATATTAATAGTAAATTCCAAACAGAACCCTCTGTGAGTATGGTTGAGTGCACGTTGTGCTGCTGGGACAGGCCTTGATTATCTGCAACTCAAAACTGAATTAAGATGGTTTGAGAATGTACCATCTGCACTTCAGAAAAGGTCATCCACCTGAAGATAAACTTGTTCAGGCCTGGTCAGTATTTGGATATCTAGGAAAAAGCTTGGATCACTGCTGGAAGTGGTTGTTGGTGAGGCCAGCAGGGGGTGTTTACCATGTGGTCTGTGTGTGGATTCCAATGCCCCAGTGTAGTATCAGGAGACACTGTGCTGTAAATATGGTGCTGTCCTTCTGATGAGACATTAAACCAAAGTCCTGACTCTTTGTTGTGATTAAAGATCCCTAGGCAACTTCTGAAAAGATTAGGGTTTATCCCAATGTCCAGGCTAAATCGCCCATGACGGTCCCATCCATTCTGTTCCCCTAATCATACCCTGTCTCTAATTGTCTCTCTCTTTAACCTTTTCACCACCTAATAGCTTATATGTGGTGAGCAGACTGGCACAATAATGCCTGCCATCACATCATCCCATCCAGGAGAGAGCTACACATTGGTGATGGTTGAAGTATTTCCCTCATGTTGAAGTACTTTGAGTAGTCAGAAAAGCACTATATAAATGTAATTAATCATTACTATTAATTTGGAATGGAAGACCAGTATTCTTGTGTCTTTGAATGGCCTGCTTCTGTCTTCTTAATTTTTACATTAAAACTAATGTACGTATTTCCTGCTTGTAATTATTAAATTTTATTTCCTCTATTTTCCTTAATATAATTCACCTAAAACCTGACCAGTCTCTTACTGTTAAAATACTGAAGAAACCTTTTAGGTACCGTTATTAAACATTATTGGCAGCACTCATATACATTTGCCTTTTCACACTTCCAAATCATTTTTGTTGTTATTACTTGGGGTTATAAACCCAAGGTTGAACACAATTTTATTTTTTTATTAATTTAATGAAACTGTCTATTCTTCTGATGCATATATGTCAAATATGGTCTCATATGCTGAAACGTCAGACTTCAGGAACCTACTGTAGTTTCTTTTTCATAACAATACCTTCATTTAGATTTTTTGGAATTCTTTTCTATATGCTACTTTGTGTGTAAAAGTGTTCTGCATGGGAAGTGTTACATTGTGACACTTACAAGGGAATTACCACCAGCCTATAAAATCATAGGAAGATTTTTTGTCAGAAGTCCAAGTTTGACAAGTGCCCTATAGGGACTTGGGGGTGGGGGAGATTTGGGGGGAGAAGGGGTTTTCCACTCCTGTTCTCAGGCAAGAGGGTATCTTGCCTGAGGAAACCTAAAATCATTTCCACTCCTTCCAATCTCCTCTCTCCCCAGTCCCCAGAATATAAATCACCCCTGCATTATTTAATCATAAGATTCTGAAGGAAATACAGTTGTCACAACCTGATGCACTTTTGATACGGAAGGCATTCTCATTCCATTTTGTTCTCAACATTTGATTGTTTTTTTCCTCTACAACTTTGCTGATTAAACAGGGAATTTCAGCAGAGACCCCAACACTTTTTCATGTTTCTGTCTATTTCATTTACAGTATGTTACGTCAGGCTGACACTGCACAGCATGATGAGTAAAATGAATGAATGCAAACCTTGGACAAGGGTGAAAGAAGACATAATTAAACTGCAGCATATATTTCATATTCTCTATGTTATGTCAACAGAAAACCCATAAAAGAATGCAGAAAGATTTAAATTGAAGAAAGTTGCCAGGTGTTTTAGGGTCAGACCAGTATTTGATATGCAAGATGAAACATGAATATGACACATCGGCCCCTCAAATTTAAAACAAGTCACACAATAATCCACAGTGAGGGGGGCTTACTGTGAGTTTTGCACTACTCTGTTGAAGGTTTAATTTGTCCACAAGCAGCAGTGCAAGCCTCTTATAGAGTATAATGAATGTTTTCTTTCTCTTTTCCAAAGCTTGGTCAGTGAGAAAGAAATTCTTAGTGACACATTTTGAACAGTATGTGTAACAGTATGAATTATGACTTTTTCCCAAATATACTCAAATTCGAAATATCTACACCTCAAACTGATGAAAAGACCTCACTGCCATATGCTGCCAGTTCACTGTTGCACTCTTATGGAGTGCCTGGCCCTAATACATGTGATAGACATTGTAAAATGTGTATTGGACTAAAACACATGTTCATATTTTTTATTGAGTGAAGTGCGGGAAGTGTTCTGAAACATTTTGGCACTCATATACAATATTATTTGTCTGGCACTAAACTCAAAATAATATGGAGTTGAAAGATACACTAAATTAAGGAAGCTTATGATATTTAAGTTCAATCAAAGAACAACAATATGTTAACATTTTGCTCATTACTACCAAGAGCTATACATTTTCTTTTAACACTAGAATTACCAGAGCCTAAGAAAAAACTCGTAAATCCGTCCCACCTTAAATCGCATCTTAAATCCCTTCACACCTCTCCACCAGCGTCCTTTGTCCTCTAAATGTGCTGATAAAGAGAAGCTAAAAGCAGCCAGCTATTTTATCCCCCCACCAATTTAGAACGTGCATGAACTTCTCTCAGCTCATGCCTTGATTGAGTATCTGGGAGTGAACTGAAATTTTAGAGTGGAAATAATAGATCGTTATTTGGAACACACGCATTTCATGTCTGTTCCGTTTCTACAGTAATCTGTGTAAACACATTGTTAAAACAGAAACTTTTTTATATTCTAGTAGTAGATGACAAAATGTAGGCATAAACTATATAATTTCTGAAGCCTGAAGTCCAAATATCAAAGAAACATTTTCACAAAAGGTACAAATATAACACAACAATTGCGCTTTTATTCAAAAATATAACTGCAGAAACAAAAAGCCGCCTTAACATGCGACATTGACACCCATTTATTATGACTGCCTCCGTGGCGCAATAGAATTAGCTGCCGACTGGGAATCAAAAGGTCGCGAGTTCGATCCTACACCACTCCGTTTTGAGAAGTAAACTGCTCTTAGTCTTACTATTTTAGAATAAAAGCATACATTTGATTTCAGTCCGTAACAGCCGGTGTAATTTATGATCCTTATAAAGGTTAGCTTTGTTTTTTTTTTTTTAAATTCACTTTTCATTCTCTCAGTCGCGTTCAGAATCAATCCATACAACCCCATCTGACACGGCTGTTTTCACATAAAGACGCGCTATAGCTCTGCAGTGTACTTGTGACTGCATTTTCGTACCAATGTTTGCGAAATGAAGTGTCTGTGTGCACTTTTCGTGGCATTACATGTGTATTTTTTGAGCATGCTCAAACACAGGAACATATGTTGGTGTAAAAGTATAACAAAACAAGTGCACTTTTATTCAAGACTACCTGTATAACCGAAGAAAAAAGAAAGCAAGTTACAGTAGGCGATTGATACGACAGCTTGCATGGTGCAATGCTAAGAAGTGCTGATTTTGACCGTCCTTCCTACATTTACGACACGTGTACTTGTTGCAGTGTACACACCTCTCTGTGCTATGGTTCCTATTACACTGAATGAGCACCTGACACTGTACTTTCTTCCCTGGGGGAAGGTCCCACATCAGAGAATTTCCAGTTCCTGCATAAATTCACACCCGATCTGACGCTGTTCACTTTCAAATAATATTGCATTAGTCCGATGATGTTTTCACATATATTGTCTCTTTCTTTCAGGTGTGTAATAGAAACCACAGCATAGAGAGAAGTGTGTACATTGCTTCTTACAGGAAAAGGCGGTGGAAAAAGTGCACTTGAATAAAAGTGCACTTTTGTTATACTTTTACACCAACATATGTTCCTGTGTTTGAGCGACACGGGCAGATGGGGAGTGTCTGATGATTGCATATAGCGCCGAAGTTACTGCTCTTTACCATTCTCTCCTCTGCATGTCCTGGAGTACAAATGAAACAGCATACAGCAACATGCGGGGACTGGCAGGAACAGTCAATAAAACTGAATAAAAAGAAAATCAAGTGACGGTGAGATACGAAGAAGACAGCTTCGCCAGCGTTTGTGTGTCAGAACCCTTTGGGGGGGGTGGGGCGTTAGTATGCATCATGGTACACTGCAGAGCTATAGCGCGTCTTTATGTGAAAACAGCCGTGTCAGATGGGGTTGTATGGATTGATTCTGAACGCGACTGAGAATGAAAAGTGAATTAAAAAAAAAAAAAAAAACAAAGCTAACCTTTACAAGGATCATAAATTACACCGGCTGTTACAGACTGAAATCAAATGTATGCTTTTATTCTAAAATAGTAAGACTAAGAGCAGTTTACTTCTCAAAACGGAGTGGTGTAGGTTCGAACTCACGACCTTTTGATTCCCAGTCGGTAGCTGATTCTATTGCACCACGGAGGCAGTCATAATAAACAGGTGTCAATGTCGCATGTTAAGGCGGCTTTTTGTTTCTGCAGTTATATTTTTGAATAAAAGCACAATTGTTGTGTTATATTTGTACCTTTTGTGAAAATGTTTCTTTGATATTTGGACTTCAGGCTTCAGAAATTATATAGTTTATGCCTACATTTTGTCATCTACTACTAGAATATAAAAAACGTTTCTGTATTAACAATGTGTTTACACAGATTACTGTAGAAACGGAACAGACATGAAATGCGTGTGTTCCAAATAACGATCTATTATTTCCACTCTAAAACTCCACTTCACTCCCAGATACTCAATCAAGGCATGAGCTGGGAGAAGTTCGTGCACGTTCTAAATTGGTGGGAGGATGAAATAGCCGGCTGCTTCTAGCTTCTCTTTATCAGCACATTTAGAGGGCAAAGGACGCTGGCGGAGAGGTGTGAAGGGATTTAAGAAGCGATTTAAGGTGGGACGGAATTACGAGTTTTTTCGTAGGCTCTGGTAATTCTAGTGTTAAACTCCTTATACAACCTATGGTAGGCAAAAGTGGCTGCAAAACACAAAACAAGAGGCAGTTGTCCACTGAAGAGAAGTCTGATGCACATTTCCACAATGCTGATTGGTTGAAAGCCTTTATTGTCACTGTAAAATAATAAAGAAATTACGAGCGCCTCTCCAACTGGGTACAAAAAGAAAAAACAACACTGCTTTTCATGAAATACAACCTGTGCTACAACATTATATGTAAAAATACAGTTAAAAAGAAATTAGATAAAATAACAATGGAACCAGTAGTAATACAGTTAAATAATACTATTCCACTGGGTGGTAGCCATGGGTGACTTCAAAGCAATAAAGGGGAAGGCTCAGTGGCGAGTAGGTAAGCGGCCAGCATTAAGATAAGACAGTAAGAAATTAACTAGCAGCAGATACTGACGAAGCAAGTTTTATTTATTTATTTGGCTTAATTTTTTTTGTTTTACCATTCAAGTTAAATAACTAATTTTAATTAAAAAAAAGAAAAACTTAAGGCAGTTTCATGAAAAAAAAAAATGAAAAATTTGATCACACACATACAAAATACAAAATGTTCCCTATGATACTTCCATCTCAGGCTTACATATCTTTGATTAATTTCTTTAAGTTACTGTAGATATTATTACTATTTATATTGCTAAGTATATTGATGTACAGTGGAACCTCGGGTCACAACCGTAATTCGTTCCAAAACTCTGGTCGTAACCCGATTTGGTCGTGAACCGAAGTACTTTCCCCCATAGGATTGTATGTAAATACAATGAATCCGTTCCAGATCGTACGAACTGTATGTAAATATATTTCTTTAAAGATTTTTAAGCACAAAAATAGTTAATTATACCATAGAATGCACAGTGTAATAGTAAACTAAACGTAAAAACATTGAATAACACTGAGACAAACACCCAGGCTCCCTGCTCAGCTGCATGCCAGCCTGTACGCTATCTCTCTCTCTCTGTCTCTGGCTTTCTCCTCCTGCTTCCTGCCTTCTCCTGCAACCTCCCGTTCTTTCCTGTTCTCTTCTTTTTCCCTTTAGCTGACTCACGCTTCTGTTTATGAAGAGGACGTGGTAGTCGTGGCAATCATCAGCTCCTGGGAACAATTACGGATGCGAACCCGAGGTTCCACTGTATACATTAAACAGTCAGAAAGCGATATGCCTCTGTACCTTTCCATTTTCAAACAATCTTTCTAGCTCAGCTTATAAATACTGTTACATAGAGCTATAGCAGAGTATTTGTTTACATGTTAGCTTATAGGCAGTAAAAGACAACATTCCATGATCTATATAGCTTTGTCATGCTAACATTATATTCTAGTTAAGCAAATATGTATATGAATTTCACATTAACTTTACTTTCTAGCATTGGCTCTTACAATTGACAATTTTAAGGAGACAATACAAGCAATATACTTATGTCTTACTATTTCTGAAATGGTATCTTCTACACGAAAGTAATAAAATATATTCCTTACATGTTTTGGAAGAATAAAATAAGACCAACCATACATGCTCCAATAAGTGCTTTAACAGTTTTTTATAAATTAAGCAAACAGTGCTAAATCAACCTGCAGTGGGTATGGGGAACTGCATAATAACTAATCAGGGTGCAAAACCTACTTCACATAACCTCTGGCTTTGAGCATCACTGCATAAAATGCATATGCAGTGTTTTTGAGTTGATGTTTGGGGCTATGATACAGAACTCATACATGAATGTTTTAATTCAATTCTCATAAAACCCACACAGGCTTGGAGAGAAGATAAAAACTCAAGCAGACAGTTCTAAGATTGGGATTCAAAACCAGGGCTCTGGAGTCATGGTTTTGGAGAGCTCCAGGGCTATCTGTGGCTTTTGGGGGTAGGGAACTTATCAGGATGTCAAGCTGATGGGCCTTTGGTGACAGCAAAATAATTCAGACACTGCTTGTTGTAGTTTTGGCAGTTGTGGTACTGAAAAAAATATTGGTGGTTCTAGTGTTAAACAGTTTGAAATCACTTTTAAAATTTACAAATACACAAAAATGCCCTTCAAAGGAGTGGAAAATCATAAAATCTCAGGGCTTGAAGGACAAAAACAAAATTATGTTCTTTAAATTTAAAGAATTGTTTATTAAATAACCAAAAGAAAAACAAAATAAGGAAAAACATGAGGCTGACGGGTGAATCAAAAAAAAAATCCAAGGCAAATAAGTCAAAATTTACAATTTAATAGCAAAATTCACTAACCAGTAGCAATAAATCCATCAAAACCAGAAAAATCAATATAATACTCACAATAAAAGATCTGTACTCTATGAACTCCAGTGACACTCTGAAGAGCTCTTTCTCTTCCACCCGAATATAAAAGCAGAGGGATGTCCCTCAGAAGTGATGTAGAGGATGCCCTACCTCTTGGAGTTCCACCCACAGAATAAAAGGAACATATTGTATTCAAACAATTTAAATATACAATACCTACATACTACATACCGTGTTTCCCCAAAAATAAGACCTACTCAAAAAATAAGCCCGAGCATGATTTTCAGGTTGGTCTGTAATATAAGCCCTACCCCAAAAATAAGCCCTAGTCGAGATCGTCAGCTGAAAAGTAAGGCGCCTAAGGCCTGGTTTATACTTCACACAATACGTTTGCCCGAAACATCCATTAAATTCCGAGGACACCTTGCCACAATATCTCTGAAAAGGATGTTTAATGATTACATCCATCAATTCGGGGATGCGCCCATTCCAGTAAGCATCGGTGCAAGACAGAATCAAAATCCCTAGATGGGGCATCAGCTCATCGCAAGATGAACACAAGCACACACATACACTAACGTCATTGTAGCTTCACCAAATCCTCAAAACTTCATGTCATTGGATGGAAAACTGAGCACACTGTGGAAACCCACCAGGAAAACATGCAAACTCCAGGCAAGGATCATAAGGGACGTGACTCCCTGTGAGATAGCAGTGCTACCACGCTGTCACCGTGCCACCCCATATGTGTAACAATTAACAGTATTCATTATTTAAACAAAGTTAATGATTTATCTGTAAATGTAATAAACATATTTTAATGTATTTCATCATGAAAGTAATATTAAGTATAAATCTAAGAATTCTAAATGTGCAGATGGTATGTGAGACTTTTAAAATATATCGTGTCATTACTTAGGGGAATATGCAACGCCTGAATATCAAAGCACCACAAATGCATTTGTATGTCGACATTTTGCTTCACAACATTGAACCATTCATCAAACATCGAAGCATGCACAAATATAAGATATCCCCTGAAAATAAGCCCTAGTGCATCTTTTGGAGCCAAAATTAATAGAAGACCCGGTCTTATTTTCGGGAAACACGGTGGTAAGTAGTAGAGTGATGTACCATGTTAGCTATGTATGGATGCAAAGAGACTTGAAGCAAAATGACACCTTTTATAGTGGAATACAATATGCAAGCTTTTGAGGCAAAAGCTTGCATATTATAATGAGCTCAGTTAAGACAATAAAAGATATATCCTTCTATATAAAAGCGGTCGGGATTGTCCTTCCATCCTGTGCGTGCTACGCAGGCGTGGAGTTTCACACACGCCCCCGTCCATTTTGCAATGCACAATGGGATTTGTAGTTTCGTTTTTCCAGGTAAAAGATGATTTTCTACTCCAGACTGTGCGAGTAGCATGGAGTATCACACACGCCCCGTCCATTTTGCAATGCACGATGGGATTTGTAGTTTCGTTTTTCCAGGTATAAGATGATTTTTTACTCCAGACTGTGCAATATCTTCTTCTTCTTTCTTACTATATAAAAGCGGTCGGGATTGTCCTTCCGTCCCGTGAGTGGAAAGCGTAGCGGTATTCCGCTTATCACAGACTTACTACTTGCAGCTTGCGGTACGACGCGACATGATGTGAGCAGAGTTCTGGTGCTCCCATCGTTCCCTTGCTTTTGTGCGCGATGTGCTGGAAAAATAGACAAAATTATGTCTCTGGAAATAATTAATGTTGATGGAGTACAAATGCCTCACCGCGTAGTAAATATCAGGGGGGTTCAAAAGGGCGACCTCAATATAGAAAAAAAGTTTAAATTTCATTACAAAAATAACAGAAACTACGAGTATTAAAGTAATACCGCGCATATGCAATATAATCAAACTAGCAAAATACCCGCGCTTCGCAGCGGAGAAGTAGTGTGTTAAAGAAGCAATGAAAAAGAAAAGGAAACATTTTGAAAATAACGTAACATGATTGTCAATGTAATTGTTTTGTCACCGTTGTAAGTGATGAGTGTTGCTGTCATATATATATATATATATATATATATATATATATATATATATATATATTTACACACACACATAAACATATATATATATATACATATCTATACATATACACATACATATATGTAACCGACTCGACTCTGCTTTTTCCTGCGTTGTGTAAATAATTATCACGTAGGCACGTTGGGTTAGAACACAAGCTTTTATTTTCCTCTTTCAGTAACCCCTTTGCAAAACAAAAAGAAAGAAATAGACAGAGCGTCACATGCACGTCTTCTTCCCTCTGCCCCTACAGCGTTCACCGCGCTTCTCGCGTTTTTATACAAACACATTACATATAAAACTATTTACCAAAAAATTACTCCAATTTCCAAAGAAAACTATTTACAATACACATAGCTTTATACAAAAAAAATCCTAATTTTATAATTATATACTCTTAACAAATGAAAAGGAAATATATATATATATTTATATAGCATACCTTTGCAAAACAAAAAGAAAGAAATAGAGCGTCACATGCACGTCTTCTTCCCTCTGCCTATTAAATAATAAATTAAATCGATTATAAATTAACACAAAGTAAATGAAAAAAATAAAAAAATATCGGGAAAAAAACTGAAACCACAACCTACCCCTACAGCGTTCACCGCGCTTCTGGCGTTAAAGCCAAAAATGCCGTGCACGCAGGTTGTGAGGTGTGACGCTAATTAACGCTCGTGCTACAACCGATTATATTGTTGGTATACTATAAACTATTTACAGGGATCAACACTTTTGGGGAAGTTCATAACAAAAAAAAAAATTGAATAAATAAATAAAATTATAGATAACATTTTACGCTTTGCTACATATATATATATCTACATATATACACATACATATACATACACACATACATACATACATACATACACACACATATATATACACAAATACATATATATACACATACACACACACATATATAAACATATATATACATATACATACATATCTACATATATACACACACAGCTATTTCGCATCAGTGCAATACGCTGCTTGTTAAAACGGATAACTCCCGCTGTTACGTGCAAGTCTGCGTGGATATTATGAACCATCGTATTTGTTCAAGTTCTATTTAAATTTTAAACAGAAGGAATTTTTATTTAGTCGACAGAAATATCTTTGGTAGGAATGGTAAAAACAGACAGGAATATTATTCCTGAATAAATCAACTCAAAACTGGTGCATTTGTGTCTCCCATAAAAGTAGCTTCATTTGAAATCACTTTGTGATTGTGCACGGGTAAAAACGTCCGCTGAAGTGTCAGATTCTTATTTAATTCTTCTGCTTTCTGTATCTTCTGCATTGCATTCAGGTCTTTCAGGTTACCGTGATGTTTTGTCTCATAGTGCCGTCTTAGATTAAATTCTATAATTACAGCCACATTAGCTCCACAAATGAGACACACGGGTTTAACGGCAATGTCAGTAAACATATACTCAGCCTCCCATCGGTTTTTAAAGGCTCTATTTTCAGAATCAACTTTTCTCTTCAGCATCATGTGGGCTAGCTTCGCAATAACTTGCAAGCTAGACTTGATTAACGCGGTAAGTGTTCGGCAAGGCAGGTGAAGCGCTGCATTATGGGATCTGTAGTTTATTGTGTTACCAGCGCTTCATATACCCGGGCCATTAATAACAATAATACAGTATATAAAATGATCTCGCGGGCCGGATATAATTACACGCCGGGCCGGATGTGGCCCGTGGCCCTTGAATTTGACACATATGGACTAAATAGAACTTGAAAAGATATATTTTTTCGTACATCGAGCCCGCGTGCTAATGTGGTTTTGCCTGCATGCCTCAATAAGTGACCCTCCCCTCACTCTTACTTTTTTACCGTTCATCTAATGAATACACTGAGTATGGCTTAAAGTAAATAATAAAGTATTCATTATTCGAGTATGTAGATCGGGGTATATATATACACGTTTCTTACTGCATCAATAAACAGCTCGTCTTCTTCTTTATCTGAGACCTGACACACTGCATGCACGGGTTTTTTTTTTTTTAACACTGTCTTCCTTTAGCGGGACATTCACTTTTTCCACCGTGTGCTTTGTTTCTGCAGTAGCTGCACTTATTACATACTTATGTTGTATGTATCAGACGCTTCATATTTTTTTGCTGCCTTTTCAATTGTGTAATTCGGTTTTTGTTCAGCGCTCTTCGGAACTCTTGCTTTTTGTCTGTGCACTGCGTCAGTTCACGTGAGCCGCTCGGTGTACATGCATCGAAGGTTCCCAGCTGTGCTGTTGCCATGTCGTGCTATGTCCATGGCTGTATCTAATGCTACCGAAGTCCCGGTACTTAAAACTTTCTCTCGCAGTTTCGCTGAGTTTGTGCCAAACACCACCCTGACCATCTCATCTTCCTCTGCATAAGCACAGTCCTTCACCCGTGAATATTTACCCGTGGCAGTTTGCTATTGGATTGCCGCTGACGGACGGCCTTATATGGGCAGGCACTAAATTACAAACGCCAGCGGCAGCCTGTCTATGAACTTAATTTAAAGTGTAGGTTTACACTGTGCTTTGTTTCCGAAGTAGCAGAACTCATGAATATGGTTGTATATATCACTCGCTCGCTTCTTATTGTTTCGCTGCCTTCTCAATTATATAATGCATGTTTTCTAAAGCGCTTTTTGGGCCTCTTCCTGGTTTTCTACGTACTGCGTGATTACGTAGGAGGCGTGATGATGTCAGATGAATCTCCGCCCCCACGGGTTTCAAGCTCATCTCCATTACAGTAAATGGAGAAAAACAGCTTCCAGTTATGACCATTACGCGTAGAATTTTGAAATGAAACCTGCCCAACTTTTGTAAGGAAGCTGTAAGGAATAAGCCTGCCAAATTTCAGCCTTCTACCTACACGGGAAGTTGGAGAATTAGTGATGAGTCAGTGAGTGAGTGAGTGAGTGAGTGAGTGAGTGAGTGAGGGCTTTGCTGTTTATTAGTATAGATTAATCAGTTTGTATAAAATATCAAATTGATCTACATATTGAATTGCCTTAAGAAGTGGTCAACTTAAAAGTTTGTCGCCTTAAAAGGTGGGTGAGCCTAGTACTACATAATACATCAACATAAGAATATCAATAATAAATAAATACAAAAAACACATGAATAAAAATTATTTTAAAATAACAATAAAGAGAAAAATAAATGCCAAAGAACATATCTTGGTTCTAACATAACAGTCCCTGGTAAATTACGGAGGATGTGTCTAATTTCTCAGTTTTTGTAAATAATCAGGTCTATTTTGCCTTTATGAATTTTGCTTTTTTTTTTTTGTAGTTTTTATTTTTTGTGAATTTGTTTTTTGAGCGTTTATTGCATTTCTGTGAGTTCTGCTGTTTGTAAATTTAGCCTTTTTATTTTTGTGCTTTGTGTATTTCAGCATATGAATTTTTGTGTTTGTGTCTTTTGTTTATTTAGGTGTTTTGTTATTTTTGGGCCTTTTTTTGTCTATTTTGTTATTTTTGAGCTTTTTGGTTAAACAGACTTTATATCTTTATATTTTTGCCTTTAAAGTGTGTTTACTTATTAATTAAAAACTAGTTTATTGTTTAGTTTTCTTTAATAAGTCAATAAAATAAAGCCTGTTAAGGAGATTCAATTCTACTGAGATCTGGTATCAGCTCTACGTGATTGTGACCTTGTTGAAAAAATAAATAAGTATTCTTAAAAATATACTTCTACTTACAAACCTACACCACACCATAGTATATTATTACAAATATTAAATAATCTTTATTAAATCACAAGGAAATATTCAGCTATAAATATTGTGAACCACTGGTGCGCTTACAACCACTGTAACCCCCGAAATAGACAGGCAGGACACGAGTTACAGTCCAGCACACACAATTGTTTACAGTTGGGGGAGCACTTTTCTCTATTCCCCACAGCACAGTACATAAAGCGCAGCACAGTCCTCTTTTCCTTCTTTCTTTCTCTCTTCGCTCTGCCTCCACCTCTCTTCTCTCCCAGTCAGCTTTGTCCACCTCCTCACGACTCTCGCTCCCTGAGTAGTGGTGGCTGGCTTCTTTTATAGGACACTAGGAAGCACTTCAATGACCTTCTTCCAGCAGCATTTCCGGGTGTTGGTGAAGTGCTGCAAATAGCGCTCAGGAAATGTCCAGGTGCCCCTTGGTGGTGGGCACGGGCCCCAGTAGGGTTGAATTTCCATGCTCCAAACCTGTGGCCTTCTAGCATTCTGGTGAAGACGGTGTCTGGAATAAGCTCTCTCCCCCAGTGCTTCCATGATCGAGGCACCCTGGCCGTGTAAGGGCCCTGGCAGTCTGCCACAATATAATATATAAATAGAATTTAATCAGTATGCAAAATACAAAATAACTTGCAATCAATACATAGAAAATTGTCCTTTTAATGCAATTTACATGTACAGTACATGTGTAACACTAATAACACCTATTTAATAGAGTGATAAACTAATCAGATAAGCATTAATTGTATGTATGATATTAATACTTGCATGATTATGGTTTTCCAAAAAAAGAGATCATTATACTATACTAGGGGGCTCCACACCCTGCTCGCTTTGCTCGCCCACCCCTGGGTTTGGTTATCTGGATATACAATTTAAAGAGATTGTTATTTTCATGGGAATTGTTACATACTCTTTCGATTCTATGTTGCATTGCATCTCCGTGATCATAAGTATACACCCGACCGAATTGTGTTTTTTTCTAAATTAAACTTGTTGTAGCTTTAATTGTTGCAGGATCACAGATTATCATAGCATATGGTATATTATTGCGTAAATATACGTTTTGAGCATTGAATGATGTGAACGCGTAAAGTTTATTGTACACTCGGATATTTTGCTTGTAATGTTTGTGGATTTCACTTTTACCAAACAACAAATCTTTTAATTCTCGCGGATACGCTTCTTCATTGGGAGGCAATACTACTTTTCCCTGATGGCAACACAAATTAGATGAAATACATGACTCCGACTTAAACTTTAAAGCCTTACAATATCTACATACTTCTGACATATCACTTCTGTCCATATATTTGATCTCTTTTTGCTGTTCTGTTATTTCACAAAGTAATAATTTCCATTTGTTTGTGCTAATGTGATCTTTATTTTCTTTTTGTATACTTTCGGATTTTACTACTTTCATAATCTCTAACTTGCTCAGCATGTGTATCGTGCCAACGTTTTTGAATGTCTTTATAAAGTCTTTTATTTCTGACCCCGCTTGGACCTACTTGGTTTTCAGTCCAACTTGGTCCGGGCTGATTATTACTTTCCTTATTTTCAGAATTTGCACATAGCTGCTTTTTCTTCTTTGCTTAGTCATTGATGTGCCATCTAGATCGTATAAAGCTGGGTGCAAATGAAGTGTCTCTGTCAAAAGCATTCCAACAACTAAGAAGTTAGATGTCCGTGATCTTATTTTAAATTGTTTGTAAGTAGGGAGTGACATGCCAAAGTGATAGTCTCATGGGTCTTTCTTCCAAAGGTTGTAAAGTCTAGACTCGCGGGGCGTCAAAGTGTCTTTCCGAGAAGATCACGTCTCGACCCAAGATTTTTTTATTATAATAGAGAGATGTGGTTAATAGGTAGACTACTGCATAGATAGATATATAGAAAGATAGATAGAAAGAACATGGAGTTGTATTAATTACACTGCTCACTGAATAAATACTAAACAAAGAAATGAACAGAACAGAGGCCAGTCAGCCTGGCATCACATCATTGGAATGAAGCAGGTACAGTATCAGCCAGGTTTGAAACTATGACCCAAACGCTAACTTAACTTGCTACTGTATGTCTGTCATATTTGCATTACTTAAAACCTGGAAGTAAAACCAGGAGCTTATATAATTGTCACTTTTAATTAGTACAAATCCAGCCTTCTTCTGCCAGTATAAATTTACATGAGAGGACTAAGGTATAAAATTGGGATACTTGTCAAAGAAAGAAAATACAATTTCCTAATTCATGGGAAATTTAGCATTCATTAAGGCAAGAAAAACACTTGTTAAAATAAATCTGAAAATTAAAACAAGCACTGTGACATATTGTGTAGACTGTTGTTGCATGTTAGAGACAGAGGAAGTCAAAAGCAGACGCACTTCCTTACAGGTTAAAATTCACTTGACAGTAATCTGTGTGACTACATGTTTAAATGCCTCTCACTGAATAGATTAGAAGCAATGTTAGCTGTCTGTTTTAATTAACTGTTTTAATTATTTATTAAATAAAAGTTAGATGGTAATTTAATTTGGTAATCCTGCAGAATTTTACAACAGCTGGTTTCATCTCCAACTCCATTCCCCCAGTCTGGAAGTGAGGCATCTTGAATTAATTTTATTTTAATGTAGGCTAGCAAAGACAGGAGTTTAAAGAGCTGACTGCATGCCTTCCTGAGAGCCTCACTGTAAACAGAATTTAAGCATGCTGGGAGTAAACAGTCGGGGCATGCTATTGATAATGATACGTAACACATTTTCCTATTTTAAGTGAATGTGCTTAACAACCTCATTGTTTTTAAATGGGAAATTGTAATATCTGCCTTTTTATACTTAATTGATTTTCTTATTAAAAGCAATACTGTGTATTAAAAGCAGATTGCATTCACACCTGTGAATTCCCCATTACTATACACAAATTTATAAAATCCCTATGAAAAATGTCATTTTCAAATTTCCTGTCTTGTCATTACATTTAATAAATTACTCCATCAAAGCATCCCAATGAAGCATTAAATACTACAGCTTGAATAGACAATAATATTTATGGTTATTGAAACATATTGTAATGACTTAAATTGAAAATGTAAGTGTACACACTCAATATTAATAATATATGTTATATTCTGACTGCATTAAATATACCTTTGGCAGTTATTTTCATTTTAGTTTATTGTACAGTATTAGACCGACAGAAAGTACACATTGAAAGATTTAAGACTGTACAATGCAGCTTGATGACCAACATGGAGAAAGAGTCACAGTGTGCACCTGTACTGCTGTTGCCAGCCAGATATATAGAAACCTGTGCTAAAGAATACCAGCTGTACTATTTCTTTAGTTCTTCCACAAAAAATAACATATTTCCACACTCCCTACACTTATAAAATGTTTCTTGAGATAAGACTACTTTGTCAGAAGGGTGCTGATTTTCAGCATATGGAAGTTAAAACCACATGTGGATTTTTGCAGTTCATTTCCTTCATTTTTAAATAGCACTCCTCACTAAAAAAGCTCATAACACTTGGACTGCTAATGTCAGTCTCTGTGTTATTTCCACTGATCAACACCATGATTCATTTGATTAGATAGTGATGCATGTAATTTCTATTTTGGGGTAAAGTTGAATTTCTCATAGCCTTGCTCACTCAATCATTCATGGAACTTAACATACCTTTTTCAATTTCATATTTTATGTTACGCCTGCTCATTCTGCTCATCATTGAACGTAATGTAAAATTTTTGCTGGTTGTAAAAGTGTTTGTAAAATGAAAGGCTTCACCAGGATATGGGCCAAAAATACCCACTCTGTCAAATACATAATACCTCAATTTGCAAGTGTAGGTAGGCTGTGTTACTAGAAAGGGTGCCCTGGAATAAAGCACAGTGAGTGACACATCAACAATGGTGTGACATCAATAATGAGGATGAGTCAGCTTAAAGAATGGTAAACATTCTACATCATACATCATGTGCATCATACAGACCAATTTCACTTCTGAATAATGATGTTAAGATACTCTCCAAATTTCTAGCTTGAAGGACTAAGAAAGAGCTTTCTTCTGTAATATCACAATATAAAACCAGATTTATTAAAGGCAGATACTTAGCTTCTAACCTTTGACGTTTGTTTAATGTAATATACTAACCCACAAAATCTGACACACAAGATCTTTTGAACTCAGTGACATGGTTGAATGGGACTACCCATTCACCACATTGCATAAATTTGGGTTTGACACAAATATATATGTGTTTCCAGTAGGGGTCGCTAGCTCCCTAGTTGGAATAAGTTATTTTGTAATTGCGGTGTTTTAAGTAACCCGAAACTATATAGATATAATGTAAAAAGGTGATATCCCTCCCATAGTGATACAGTGGTAAAGATCATATAAGAGAAAATAGCTTAGCTTTCTTTAATGGCGATTTACGCGGCATAACAGACAAAAGGAAGCCATGACAACACTTTGTGTAGTGTTTTGTCATTTTTTGTCTCTGCGCTGAAAGGATTTTCAGGACGGATGACATAATCTTCCATCCATCCATCGGCTTCAAAGTGTTTGGCTGCTGTCCAAGTCTTTTTATACTGTCTTCTCCACATTCAGGCACTTACTTAGGTTCCAAACAAGGCCAGGAGAGGATTCAATTTCATCTCTAACATACAGAAATAGTACAATGCCCATTTTCATAGTTCTATCTTTCTCTCTTCAAATGCTTGCCTAGCAGTTCTAAATGCTGAGAGCCCCTGTGTGCTAACTTTGGCCTGGCCTGTACATGTGAGTGGATTTTTGTACAGAGCACAGTGACATTAAACTTTTTATTCTGATTACAATCCACCCATTGTCACTGGATCTGTGACAAACAATACTTGAAGGTCTTATCCACAAAGCAAAAGGTACTCGACCCCCCCTTCACAGTGTAGACAGTTCCTCAAGAACGTTTGTGGAAATGTGGGGTGTAGTGCCACTATAGCTCCTGTTTCATTCATCTAATATACCAGCATAAATAAATATTAACAAGGAATTACAGTACACTTGGGAAAACAGTTACATTTAGCATGGTGTTACTAAGTAGTGATTATTGTATACCACTGGTGGTGTAGGTAGAGGTTACCTGTTATGTTTTTTATTGCTTTCATAGTCAGTGTTGTAACTGAATATCAATGATCCCATGAAGTGGTACCACAGCCTCAGATTACATTATAAATCTATATAGCATCTTGATGGACTTTACTTTTCTTTGGCACTCATAACATTTCTAACTGCAGTATGTTGATATATATGCCTCATCCTTTGGTGTCTGATCCCTTTATATGAGTTACAATAGTTGTAATATAAATCAAATGCTATTCTTGATCTATTGCTATGATTATTAATAGTTGTTCCTAACCTGTATTATTGCATAATTGTACACTATTGTTTATCCTCCCCAACTTCACTATCGGATGTTCTATTCGCTTTCAATTTACAATTTAACGTCATTGGTGGTAAATTATGCATATCCTCATACCTTTGAGCCCCTCTTAAAATGTTTTTCAAGTATATTCCTAAGCTTTCTATATACATGCCTTGTCCAACCCAGTGGTTTGTAGACAAAGTCTTTTGCATGGTGGCTTTGCAGATCCCTCCGAACAAACGTGTGGCTGGTACAGGACTTAGTCTTTGCCAGTACTGGAACAGAAATTAAACAATCTGATTGCCATTAGAGAGCACACATGGTGACTGTCCATTTAGCAGAGGAACACTTCACTTGTCCTGCACTGGATACAGCAGTAAATCAAGGGAGTCTTTTGCATTCAACAGATGTCATCTCACTTCAGTGGCATTACACAGTTTGTTTGTGTTAAAGTCCATAAAACTTTGTTTCTGCAGCAAATGCCTGCATAACCATATCATGGCATTAGATTTATTTAGCTGGACTTACAACCTTTGTTTGATTCTGTACTCCTTCCACTTTGGATAAGCGAGTCATTTCTTCACCAGCTATTATCAGGTATGTGCAGCAGATCAAGAGTCATCAGTGCAGTACACCACCTTTTCTTCATTGATAAAGCACCACCACTGAGTTGGAGAGGCCTTAACAACCACTAAATTGAGTGGCCAAACTAAAACACTTACTATGCTAAATAAAGAAGGGTGAAGGGTAGAGCAAATACATAACATAAAACAATGCTTTATCAGTCATATGTATAATACAATACAGCACTATTAATGAAAATCCTAGACTCTAAGCTCTCAGTCTCATATCATAAATAACAGAGATAAATTAATATGGCAAATTATTACAATAAAACCAAGCTAGTGAAAATGTTTCTTCAGTAGGGTAATACACTAAACACAATTAACACATTGCATCAGTTATACATTACAGATGTCTTAAATTATAACAAGATGTTACATATTTGAACTTAAGTGTTTTCATTTTTGTCTAAAACAAAATCTTATAACATCTATACCCTATAACAAACTGTAGCTTATCTTATCAAGAGACAAATCTCTTAAATGTCTTTAAGATATTACAACAGCACAGTTTATATAGACTAATGGTAAACTTTTGAATTTTTCTTATATACAGGTAGTCCCCAGGTTACGGACATCCGACCTACGACTTACGAACGAGGCCACAGCTGCGATCCATGTGCCTCAGTAACTGCCGCTCCATCATCTTCAGCCTGGGGATGCTGCAAGCGGTGGCTGGAGGGGGCGATTTCACTAATCGTCCAGTGTAGTGTCCCTCGGGCGGCTCCTGGCGACAAGTGGTGACCTGTGGTCCATAGTCATCGGGGCCACAACTATCGCTCATGTGCAGGACGATGGTTTGCTGCCCGCCCACTACAAAAATGCTTAAACCTTTATTTTCAATCGCTGGGTAAGTGTGCTAACCACTGCGCCACCATACTCTTTACCTTTATAGTACCTAAAACACACAACCTCCATTCACGCACATCAGGCACATTCTGCTTATCACAAGAACTTGTCTCCCTTCTCATTTATTATTATAAAAAGAGCATTTTTCCTCTAAACTTGATCAATGTTTGAAAGGAAAAATGTTTTGCACGTTTATGATAGATAGATAGATAGATAGATAGATAGATAGATAGATAGATAGAT
>JANRMT010062806.1:73866284-73877607 GCA_026402145.1 Polypterus bichir lapradei
GATAGATAGATAGATAGATAGATAGATAGATAGATAGATAGATAGATAGATAGATACTTTATTCATCCCAGGGGGAAATTCACATAATCCAGCAGCAGTATGCTGATACAAAAAACAATATTAAATTAAAGAGTAATAAAAAATGCATGTAAAAACAGACAATAACTTTGAATAATGTCAGCGTTTACCTCCCCAGGTGGAATTGAAGAGTCACATAGTGTGGGGGAGGAACGATCTCCTCAGTCTGTCAGTGGAGCAGGACAGTGACAGCAGTCTATCACTGAAGCTACTCCTCTGCCTGGAGATGACACTGTTCAATGGATGCAGTGGATTCTCCATGATTGACAGGAGCTTGCTTAGCGCCCGTCGCTCTGCCACAGATGTTAAATTGTCCAGCTTCATTTCTACAATAGAGCCTGCCTTTCTAACAATTTTGTCCAGGTGTGAGGTGTCCTTCATGATAAGCTTTAAACAAAAGTGGAGACATTTTTATTTACTTTAACCCAATTATACATATCGATAATTACAGTGGGATGCAAAAGTTTGGGCAACCTTGTTAACAGTCATTATTTTCCTGTATAAATCGTTGGTTGTTACGATAAAAAATGTCAGTTAAATATATTATATAGGAGACACACACAGTGATATTTGAGAAGTGAAATTAAGTTTATTGGATTTACAGAAAGTGTGCAATAATTGTTCAAACAAAATCAGGCAGGTGCATAAATTTGGGCACCGTTGTCCTTTTATTGATTCCAAAACTTTTTGAACTAATTATTGGAACTCAAATTGGCTTGGTAAGCTCAGTGACCCCTGACCTACATACACAGGTGAATCCTATAATGAGAAAGAGTATTTAAGGGGGTCAATTGTAAGTTTCCCTCCTCCTTTAATTTTCTCTGAAGAGTAGCAACATGGGGGTCACAAAACAACTCTCAAATAACCTGAAGACAAAGATTGTTCACCATCATGGTTTAGGGGAAGGATACAGAAAGCTGTCCCAGAGATTTAAGCTGTCTGTTTCCACAGTTAGGAACATATTGAGGAAATGGAAGACCACAGGCTCAGTTCAAGTTAAGGCTCGAAGTGGCAGACCAAGAAAGATTTCGGATAGACAGAAGCGACGAATGGTGAGAACAGTCAGAGTCAACCCACAGACCAGCACCAAAGACCTACAACATCATCTTGCAGCAGATGGAGTCACTGTGCATCGTTCAACCATTCGGCGCACTTTACACAAGGAGATGCTGTATGCGAGAGTGATGTAGAGGAAGCCTTTTCTCCGCCCACAGCACAAACAGAGCCGCTTGAGGTATGCTCAAGCACATTTTCTACAAGCCAGCTTCATTTTGGAATAAGGTGCTGTGGACTGATGAAACTAAAATTGAGTTATTTGGGCATAACAAGGGGCGTTATGCATGGAGGAAAAAGAACACAGCATTCCAAGAAAAACACCTGCTACCTACAGTAAAATATGGTGGTGGTTCCATCATGCAGTGGGGCTGTGTGGTCAGTGCAGGGACTGGGAATCTTGTCAAAGTTGAGGGACGCATGGATTCCACTCATTATCGGCAGATTCTGGAGACCAATGTCCAGGAATCAGTGACAAAGCTGAAGCTGCGCCGGGGCTGGATCTTTCAACAAGACAATGAACCGAAACACTGCTCAAAATCCACTAAGGCATTCATGCAGAGGAACAAGTACAACGTTCTGGAATGGCCATCTCAGTCCCCAGACCTGAATATAATTGAAAATCTGTGGTGTGAGTTAAAGAGAGCTGTCCATGCTCAGAAACCATCAAACATGAATGAACTAGAGATGTTTTGTAAAGAGGAATGGTCCAAAATACCTTCAACCACAATCCAGACTCTCATTGGAACCTACAGGAAGCGTTTAGAGGCTGTAATTTCTGCAAAAGGCGGATCTACTAAATATTGTTTTCATTTCTTTTTTGTGGTGCCCAAATTTATGCACCTGCCTGATTTTGTTTGAACAATTATTGCACACTTTCTGTAAATCCAATAAACTTCATTTCACTTCTCAAATATTACTGTGTGTGTCTCCTATATGATATATTTAACTGACATTTTTTATCGTAACAACCAACGATTTATACAGGAAAATAACGACTATTAACAAGGTTGCCCAAACTTTTGCATCCCACTGTATATTTCTTTGTCATGTGATAAACTCTCTTACTTTAAAATCCACAATTATCTAATTAATACCTTCTTAAAAGTATGGCCAGTACTTACAGGAAGGTAACAGAGGCATGCTTCTCATTGCCAAGTTAAGACCAATTATACATGGATAATGTCACGCATGCGCGAGTAGGAGACCGCGGACTGATCCGAAACCACTTCGAAAGACGTTTGCCGGTAGGGAATGGCGGGGTACTAACCTTTCTGCTTTTTCTTCCAGGAAAAAAGATGCTCCGCCATCGTAACCTGACCGCACTACGTCCACTTCCGCCCTTCCTCCGCCATCTTCCCTGACGTCAGCAGTCCCGTCATCCCTCACGCCTCCTTCCCAGCATTCCTCCACTTCCGGCTCCTCCTGTATAAAATGGCCGCCGGCACCTGTGAAGGCGTCGCGCATTTGAATGATTTTCTTTGTGTTTGACGACTGTCTAATTGAAATATTTTTTTTGTTTACAGTATACGGGGCCAAAACCCCAACCCTTTATGCTGTGTTTGTCCTTTATTTTACAATAATTATATTTCTTTTTCCAATTAGAGCTCTTATTTATTTATTTTTATTTTTTAGTGCTATTTGTGTACACTGTCTACAGTTTCTTTTTAAACACTAGCTTATAACGTAGGTTTGTATAAACAATACTTACAATACGACTTCAATAATTTCTGTGTGTTTTAGCTCACGGCATGATACCTTAGCAGTATAAGTATGGGGGTTGCCAAAACCTTTAACCTTTTAGGCAAAGTGATAGGAACAGCTGCATAGCTCATAAACTTCTTTTTTTAACAGGCGGACAAATTGTGTATTTTGGATTATATTGGTGTGCTATTAAAGATTTCTACAATTATTTTAGTGAGCGCGATGAAGCCTTTATGGATTTTATCAGCACTGACACTGTTCATCTTTAAGTAACTGACTGCCAGACCCGCTGGATGTGTGACTCGTCAAACGATAAGGTAAATGCATGCCTGCATTCATTAAATCTTAATAAGGCACAGCTCTTCATAGCTTTACAAAATACTGTTCCTAATGGCTAATGATGTAACTTATTTAATAACAGTGTTCCCCAACACGGCATTTACTTTTCAGGCAGATTTTGGACTTCGTACGGCAGCTGATTAATCTGTGTTGTCCACCCGGGTACCGTTTCACTTTATTCTGGACAACCAGTCTCGTGTCTATAAATTTAAAACTGTTGTTTTACAATTTATCATGTCCGGTTTAGTTTCATCTTTTATTTTATTTATTCCCACAATTGTAATCATGCTTTGGACTTTTAAGTCTAACCAGTATAATGTAATTAGCAGAAGCTGCATTTACCAGCAGCTATCTCTTTTATTTATTTATTTTTGCCTATGCACTGTATCCCATATTTTCAAGACCGCCTCCTGTACTGTTTCGGGATTAATTAATATCCCCATTCCAGTTAGGGCCAGGCATTTAAGGCAGTACAACTCAGTCATGGGAGTCCATGACAGTGCACACGACCATCCCGATACACTCAGTATCTGACCGAGACCTTCCATGCCATCATTATCAGAAGCATATTTTTATACATATAGTATAAATGTGATACAGTTACTAATTTAGCCATTATCCTGCTCGCAGCTCCGTTTTGTTCCTGTAGCTCCCTAGTTGGAATAAGTTCTTTTGTAATTGCAGCGTTTTAAGTAACCAAAAACTATAGAGATATGATGTTAAAAGGCGATATCTCTCATATAGTGATACAGCAGTAAAAATCACATAAGAGAAAATGATGATTTACGCGGCATTACAGACGGGAAGCAATAGCAAGACATTAACAAGGTGGGATCTTGATCTATACAGTCTGCCATTTTTCGTCGCTGCGCTGGAAGGGTTTTCAGGATGGATGACGATATCGGCTTCAAAGTATTTGGCTGCTGTCCAAGCCTTTTATACTAGTTCCTCCACATGCAGGCCCCGATGTCGGCAAATAGTCCATTTCCAAACAAGGAAAGAAGATTTTGTGCTGACTTGTAACAGAGGACAAAATAGTATACACCTGTCTTAAGGCTGACTATACATTCCTCCAGCTGTCTTTGCCTATCTTGTCCAATGCTTAGTCCAGCAATTCTAAATGCTGAGAGCCCCTGTGTGCTAACTTTGGCCTGGCCCGTTCACATGAGTGGATTTATAAAATAATTTTTGTACAGAGCACAATGACATTAAACTTATATTCTGATTACAATATGCATGGATCAAACTACTTTATACCAGTGCAGGAGCTTCTGTTTGTATTAGCAACATTATTTCAAACTATGTCAAACTAGAATGTGGTACTCAACAAGGATGCCCCCAATCACCACTGTTCTTTGCAAAATATCACCATATACAGATGATATGGTACTGTATATATCAGACCCAAAAAATTCCGTACCAACAGTCCTCAATACACTAGCAAAATTTTTACAATATATCTGGACTCAAAATTAACTTGAATAAAAGTGTCCTTTTTCCAGTGAACTCTTTTGCACACTATATTAGACTAGACACCGTCCCCTTTTTTAGCAGGCCAGGTCACATATCTAGAGGTAAACATCACAAGTAAATACAAAGATCTTTTTTAAGAAAATTTTGCTAACTGCATGGAAAACATTAAACAAGATATGAAGAGATGGTTTACCCTCCATCTCACATTAGCAGGGAGAATCAACACTGTCAAGATGAACATCCCTCCCAAGCTTTCCTTTCTATTTCAGAGGATCCCCATATGCATTAACAAATCATTCTTCAAGAAATTAGATTTAATTATAACTTAATTTATTTGTAACTCGAAACATCCATGCATCCAAAGGGTGACTCTACGATGGCCTAAAGCAGAAGGGGGCATGACACTACCTTGTAGCAGTGCTACTATTAGTTAAAACTGCATCTCCCAGCAGTCCCTGCTGGGGCTGTTGGGGTCAAAGGTGGTCAGAATGGCTTAAAAGGAGGGCAGGTGTCCAAAGAAAAAAATGTGTTTTGTTTTTGTATTCTTTGTTACGTTTTCCTTGTTTGGCTGCCTTCTGCCGATCAACCGTACTCAGTTGTCGTGTCCTGGACTGTTTTGTTGTTGGGGTCTGGATTATCTTCGGTCTACCTGTGTGCTGAGGACTGATAGTGGACTCATGGCTTTCCCGCAAGAAAAGGAGCGCTCCTGAACAATCCACCCATCTTCACCGTTACAGTGTCTACCGGTAGAACTGTTTTTTCATTCTCTTTCAACATACAGATCTCTGGACTTACTATCGTCTTCATTTCATTACAACCAGTGTTGTCTTCCATGAACTTTGCTGTGGAAGGTTGTTTGTGTTTATATGTTTAATGTAATTTTGCTGTAGGGGTACAGGGGTGGTATTGTTTTCATTTATTTAATTTAATTTCATTATATTCTATAATTGTTGTTTTAGTCCAGTGTGCATTATTTTGTCTTTGTTTGTGAGTGTGTGGGTTGGGCCAAGGCTGGGAGCGTCCCTGGGATCTCCTCCATAAAAATAAATCACCGTCATCTTGACGGTGTGAATCTTAGCGGCACTGGACTGCTACAACCTAAGTTTCAATTTTTTTTATTTGGCAGCAATTATACACGCTATAAAGACCTGGGGCCTCATGTATAAATGGTGCATATGCACAAAAATGTTGCATACTCCCATTTCCACTCTCACATCGTGATGTATAAAAATTAAACTTGCTGTAAAGCCACGCACATTTTCATGCCAGCTCAATCCCTGGCATACGCAAGTGCTTTTGTTCCAGTGTGGTTTCCCTTTCTTTTTTAGATCCACATCCCTGATGCGGCTTTACCATATTCACTGCAATTAACCACATATTGTTTATTAGTTTAAGGCATCTGATTGGAATCAACCTGTAACAATATCATGGTCCACGGAATGGAAAGAGAATTATCGGGATGCAGCATCAAGCACACGCTGCCTCAGCCATGCGCACATTCTATTTGAACTTCTCTCATACGACAAACACGTCAGAGCCTTTCCTGTAGGGACATTGCGGTTCAAAAGCAGTTTCATCTATAAATGCACTCAATCAGTCCACAAGTGCTCCTTGTAAAACTGTTTGTCTTATAAATACAATTACCTCACTGTAAACTTGCGACACAGTTATAATATTGCACAACCTGAGGCACTTTATAAAGCGCATATTTACATATGATAACAATATCATTTTTAAGATGAAATGCAGCAAAATATGTTTATTACATTATAAAGATAAAATGTTAACATCATTTAAATAAACTATATTGTTAATAATTAAACATGTGAGGACACGGTGTTGCAGTGCTAGCGACGAGCTGGCGCCCCCTTCAGGGGTTGTTCCTGCCTTGCGCTGTATTCTTGCTGGGATTGGATAGAATAATTAAACTACGATGATATTTCAATGTTCCTTAAAAGTTTTGAGGAATCGGCATTCTAAGCTTACAGATGGCTTGACATCTTTTACAGAGCTGATTGTGCGGTGATTGGGTACTTGGAGAAAGAAAAGGAAGGACAGGAATTGGGGGTTAGTACATTTGAGAGAGACAGTACTGCTGCAATAAATTATTTCATCAAAGGTCGCGCACGGCACAGCAAGCATAATGCAGGAGGCAGGAACAATCTCTGGATGGGAAACCAGCTCGTCACTATCACTGCACCACCATGTTCCCATGTTAAATAACATGCTTTAATTCCTATCATCATGAAAATGATATTAAGTATACATCTCAGTATTTAAATTATTCAGAGAGCTGTAATATCACAAATGTAATGGATTCTGTGTCCTGTCGGAGGAAGAAAAAGTCCGTTTAAGAGGCACGTAGTGATAAACACACATAGACCACAGAGAAGAACACATACAATACAAAGCATTTAATGTGCTATTTTAGTTACGATGGTATTTGAGGAACTAATAAATTAAATGATTTTAAGATGAAGTTTATGATGTTCTACTTTAGTGACAAAATAAACTACGTGATTAAAGTGGAAATTTCAAGATTAAAGTTGACATTTCAAGCTTTATTCCCAACTGTGTGCCTATTTTTTTTTCTTTTCTCTGTACCCTAATAAGCTTCCATATGACTCTCAGACAGTGGACTATGACTTGCCTTTTCACAGCAACTTTATATCACTGTTTAAACCAACAAATAGTACGTTTTCCTTGCCTACACTTGGTATTCACTGAAATTCTTCTATTTTCCCCTGTGCTTTTGCCATTGTCTTTTCACAGAATGCTGAGCTTAAGGGCTATTTATATTGATTTGCATATTCAAAGAGGCGTAATTCTTGGAGGATTTGGGGAGTGGCAGCAGGCACGTGTGTTACTTTACACACTGACTGCGATTTATGTAGCGGAAGAACGTGGAAGTTGGCGTACGCACAGATTTATGCATTTGGATTTTTTTTTTCTCCGTACACACATTTCCGCATTTGTTCATATGCCATGTTTTAGGGTGAATTCTACGCACAGTGTTATGCATGAGGCCCCTGGACATTGACACAAATTGAAATACACAAGCCTGGTCTGCAGCAGAAATAAAATCTTGCTGTACTTCTATATATGCCCTGCTTTGTGCCCCAGTAAATACAAATTGTCATCAATATACTAATAATTCAATTGTCCATCAATCATTCAGAATATGGAACCAATGCAGGAAGCACTTTATGACAGAGAAGCTTTTATCTGTTGTTCCTCTACTTGATAATTACCTTTTTCTACCCTCTCAAACCAACACAGTATTTAATGCTTGCAAAACGTCTGGGATAAAAACACTTAGGGAATTGTATACAGATAATGTCTTTGCATCTTATGAACAATAATGCTTCAAAGTTAACTTCCCATTAACACAATTTCTCCACTACTTTCAAATCAGAAACTTTACAAAAGAATCCTACCCGGTTTTCCTCACCTCCTGCCCATTTCTATTCCAGAGACAATACTGATCAGACTTGCAGACTCGGAGAGCATCTCAATAATGTATAAAAACTTTTAAAAGTCAGTTCCTCTCAATGATCCCAGGGTACAATGGGCAAAGGATATTTCAATTAATATTTCAGAAAAGGAGTGGAAGGCAGCTAAGCATAGAATACATTCCAGCTCCATAAACGCAAAGCATTCAATCATTTTATCAAGCACTTTTATCTCATTTAAAATTGTCCAAAAAGTATCCACGGCAAGACTCAACTTTGAACGTTGCAATCTAGTGTCAGCCTTACTGGGCCACATGTTTTGGGCATGCACCAAATTAACAATTTTGGAGAAAAATCTTTGACTGTGTATCAGACAGCCTTGGTGTCACAATTACTCCTAACCCATTAACAGCTGTGTTTGGTGTACACCCAGAAGGGCTTAAATTAGAGAAGGACAAATTAATTGTAATTACCTTTACCACACTACAAGCACAAACATGTTTTTTTTTGTACTCCGTGTTATGGTGCATTGTACTGAAAATGCAGACAGACTTCTTACAGTACATGCAAGATCAAAAAAAAATGTTCAAATGACAACTTATGTTCAAATGGCATAGTGTTTTCAAATAGTGACGTTTTCATGTATGAATGTGCGTGTGTGCGCGCGAGACAGGCAGAGACAGATTCAATCTCATTCAAGTGGTTACTGGAATATAAAATAAACACTTTCGCAAAGGTATAAGTTAAACAAGTGTGCTTTTATTCAAGAATGAAAATGAATAACAAAAAATTCAAGTGACAACAAGATGCCAAGCAGACATGATTCACCAGTGTTTGTGTGTCTACTTACACCCCTTCAGCAATATCTTTTACAGGTAGCAAAATTTTACACCGGCTTTTATAGACTGAAATCAAAGGTGTCTTCTTTTTGGGCACATACACCATCAGCATGAAACTGCCAGATTTAAACACTGGTGTGACAAATTGCTCACGTACTAAAGTGACTTTAGCTGCAGGTGGAAGTCACATTTTACTTATGATGCCAAGCCAAGTTGCGTTGCAGTGCAGCAGTCTATTAGCTAGCGAAAGCGCTGTAAAGAAGCTGTATGTTGTTATGGTTCAGCCTTGTCCAGTCTGAAAGTGGTCATGGGACATCGTATCTCTGATTGCCAGTACAACAAATACTTCTGAGCAGGCAACAATCACAGTACCAACTGTGGTCATCACTGCTCTTGTGAAAAGAATGGAGATAAATGGCATCAACTCAGAGAAAAAATGGCAAGTTCGTTGTACCATACCATGTGAATGTCACTGAGAGAATAAAACTGAATAATAAAAAAAAAAACGCAAACTTTTACAAGTAGCCAAAATTTACAGCAGGTGTTACATACAGACTCAAATCAAATGTATGTTTTTATTATATTAATAACTAGCAAAATACCCGCGCTTTGCAGCGGCGAAGTACTGCATTAAAATTTTTATTAAGAAGAAAATTTAACTTTTTTAAACTGAGGGAAAATATGCCAATAATTATTTGTTAAGGATCTCTTTGTATACCATGTTGTCAGTTCGGCCATCCGGTTGTAACATGACCAAGCTGTGCGCTGAGCTTACTCTTGAGCATGCAACTTACAGTTGGCCATGTGAACAGTAATCTTGTCTCAAATCTCACAGCTTGGATTGCTGCTGTCATAATCAGTTTGAGGTTCATGGTTTGTTTCAATTACGACAGTATTTGCAGGACTTGTGTTGAAGTGACATTCGGCATCTGTCAAGCGTTGTAAGCTTACAACCGGTTTCATCCATAACTTCACATCCAGCTTTTGAGAGTTTAAACATTCATAAACATCAAAGTGTCCACTACTGAAATCGTCACCTGTGAATGTAAGATGTTTAAGAGGCATTGGCGGTTGTCGAAAGGTGTAAAATATTTGACCATTTCGGTACACTTGAAAGCACCAACCGAACAATTCAGCGGCAGCCATCAACTCACATGCAGAACCATAGGTGAAGGGCTTAAGCATTTCACTCTTCTAGTGCTCCTGTGTAGTATAATTATCTCCTGTACCGTCATCAGTCCACACCTTGAACCTGTCCCAGTCATTCAATACATAAGACACAATGTTCTTCCGGATATCAAGAGTGAGCCTGATATGGCCGTGCATTATGTAACACAGAGAATGGAAAAGGTAGGTGCCATCTCCGGGCAAGGAAACCACTCGGTAAGTGACAGTTCTTTGATCGATGGTGATTACCTCGATAGACATGGTAATGGGGGTTGGAATGATGAAGGAAATGGGTACCTGAGTAACGTAAAGTAAGTGTAAAATACCTATACAATAACTATAATTGTAATAAACAAACAATAAAACAGCGGAGAAGCCGTGGATTAAACAAAAAGGCTGTAGTTATCAGCAGGGAGACGTGAATCCCGTGGCGAAGCAAGGAAGGGAATGTAGAGACTGGAGCGATGGACGGCCTTATATAGGCAGGCAGCCAACAACGTGGGAGGCGTTGGGATGGGGGACCCAACGCCGCCACACATGGTGACCAAGCTGCAGGCTATGGATGTATATATGTACGTAAGTAGGATTCAGTTAGCGTTGGGAACCCGTGTACCAAATTTCTTGAAGATGGGCCCATAAGTAACAAAGACTGTTGAAAAGTTCAATATGGCGGCCGACAGTGGCATCATACCACTGAAATAAGTACGTACATTGGTTTCGGTTAGTGCAGGGAAGCCGCCTACCAAATTTCGAGAAGATGGGGCCATAAATAAGAAAGTTCAACATGGCGGACGTTGTTGAACGTTATGACCGTTATGCGTAGAATTTCGAAATGAAACCTGCTTAACTTTTGTAAGTAAGCTGTAAGGAATGAGCCTGCCAAATTTCAGCCTTCTACCTATACGGGAAGTTGGAGAATTAGTGATGTTGGAAAATTCAATATGGTGGCTGACAGTGGCATCATACCACCGAAATAAGTACGTACATTGGTTTTGGTTAGCTCAGGGAAGCCACCTACCAAATTTCGTGAAGATGGGGCCGTAAATAAGAAAGTTCAACATGGCGGACGTTGTTGATCGTTATGACCGTTACGCGTAGAATTTTGAAATGAAACCTGCTTAACTTTTGTAAGTAAGCTGTAAGGAATGGGCCTACCAAATTTCAGCCTTCCACCTACACGGGAAGTTGGAGAATTAGTGACGTTTGGAAAATTCAATA
>JANRMT010062806.1:73877617-73938817 GCA_026402145.1 Polypterus bichir lapradei
GGTTAGTGCAGGGAAGCCGCCTACCAAATTTCGTGAAGATGGGGCCATAAATGAGAAAGTTCAACATGGCGGACGTTGTCGACCGTTATCGACCGTTATGACCGTTACGTGTAGAATTTCGAAATGAAACCTGCTTAACTTTTGTAAGTAAGCTGTAAGGAATGAGCCTGCCAAATTTCAGCTTTCTACCTACATGGGAAGTTGGAGAATTAGTGATGAGTCAGTCAGTCAATCAGTCAGTCAGTCAGTCAGTCAGTCAGTCAGTCAGTCAGTGAGTGAGTGAGGGCTTTGCCTTTTATTATTATAGATAACAGCAGCTCACTACTCAAAATACGGCGTGCCGGGACTCAAATCTGCAACTTTACAGTTATAAGGCAGCAGCTCATACGTATTCCTGGATGGTCCAAAGGTATGAGCTTTCTGTCAATTGACATTTGAGCTTGTTTTTGTAACTCATTGACAGCAACATGTAAATTGAATGATTTTTTTTTTTTACTTGGTTATATTCTTGAATAAAAGTGCAGGTGTTTATTTGATATTTGGACTAAAGTCTTCATACATTATACACTTCAGGTCATTATTAGTATAACATTGAAAAAGTTTCTGCTTTAGGTATGTAATCAGCATTTCTTGCTTCAAAACCATTTCCTTTCATCCTACACTTACCCAGATCTTTGTAGACACCGAACACACATGAAATGCATGTGTTCCAAATAACGATAATAATATTATATTGTATTATTAACCCTATACAACTCCAGGCAGCTCACATGCAGATAAGGAGGCTTGGCTTGAGCTGGAAGAACTTTTTTGCCCGAACTGAGCTCCATCAAGGGGGGGAGCCGTCAATTGGGGTTGGGAGAATAGGACAATAGGCTGCATGCACTGATCAACACATTTACAAAACAAAATATGCTCATGGAGAGGAATTAATATGGGCCAGGATTACAAGTTTTTTCATAGGCTTCAGGGATTCTAGTGTTAAATTACGCCCACTTAATCAAGAAAACTAAACAAACTCTGACTTGATCACAAAGGATTAAAAGTAAAAATGTTGGAAAGCAGTTTAAGCAGAAGTATAATTTTTATGTGAGTGAAGTGCCTGAATTATAAAACTGATTGTACATTACTTTATTACTTTATAGCAAATAAGCATGAAAGTCAGAAAGGCCAAGATACAGTATACTAATGACAATCAGTCATTAGTCTTTGTTAAGTTGTACAAAGACACAATTTCTGCACAATTTAGGAGGAAGTAGGATAGGAGATGAATTGCCCATGCATGGCATAGTTCACATGCCCCACTGATTCTTGAGATTTAAGTTCTTCCATCAGTTCAATACTAGACCAGTATGCAATGCCCTGATACCCTAAGCCATGGACACTACTCCTATTGGGACATCTACTGTAGTAGTTGGTAACTAAGGATGGACTACGGCAAGTGAGGAGACGAGGAAGATTTACAACTGCCAAAAGTGCAAAAAATAGGCAAGTCAGGAATCAATCAATGGTAAAACAATGTCAAAGAGAGTGCAATAAATATATTGAATAAAAAAATAAATATAGGCATAGTTAAAACTTTCCTGAGAGCATAAATCATCTCAGCAAAATCCCTTGACACTCATTCCAGGAAAGCAGCCGCACTGTCTCTACCACTGCATGAGAAATGATGGCGCTAGCAACTCTTTGATTGCTTCATTCACTCCATCCTCATGCCAGTTGTCACAGATACTCTAACCCACAGCTCCCATTTGATGCCATCATATCTTCTCTGCTTACCATCAGTAGATTCAATTGTGACCCTAAACTCGGACTTCTGGGTTTTCACTCTTTCTGCCACCTCCAGCCGGTATGTGTAGAGAGCTCTCTCCACTGCTCTCACAGAAGGCATGACACTCATTCTTTCTATTCTTTATTTTTCTTCTACAGTAGTCCCTATCTCCTTTCCATTTCAAGCCATTTCCTTCTGAATTTTACTTTTTGTTTCTTTCCTTTTCTCATTCCTCTTTTTGTTGCCCTGGAACTTATCCCCCCTCTTTAAATCCACTCCAGATTAATTACTGGCCACTACCACAGCTGACACCCATGAGTTAAGACACCTTGACACAGTAGTTCCTTGTTTAATGAGTCTGTACATGCACACAATCATGCAATCCCTAGTCACACCAGCCCCGTTTAATATGTTAGACATGCACTAAATGAATTTAAAAATATTAAAATCCCTAATCAGTGACACAGCGTCACTTATGCTGTCTTTTTTGGAGATTTTCATAAAAGCAGCTGCACCATTTCACACTGCAATTTTTTCAAATCACCTACATGAAAGAATACTTTCATGAAAAGGAAGAAAAATGTGCATCCTTTAATGACTGTAGATTCATATAGAGCATCCTAGAAGTTACAGAATTACAGTGTTGGCCTTTTCAAGACAAACTCCATTATTGTGCCACACTTATTTTGTGCCTCTGTAAGTTACCACATCCCCAGTTGCACTATGATTTTCATGTCTCTTTTATCATAGCTGCAGTTGAAATGCACCAAGGTCTTGACAGGCTAAAATTAAGGTAGATGGCTAAGAAGAATCCAAGGGTTCCTTCCCTTTAATTCTCCATAGATAACTGATGAATTGTGACATTTTGTACTGCCAGTTTAGTGCTTTAATCTCTGATTAGCGATAAAATACATGTAAGAACGATAAATAGGGCATTGTTTAACACTAAAATTACCAGAGCCTACGAAAAAACTCGTAGATCCATCCCACCTTAAAACGCTTCGCACCTCTCCGTCAGCTTCTTTTGTTCTTTAAATGTGTTGATAAGCAGCAAACAGCAAGCATTCTGCTATCACATCCCCCACCCCGCACAGTCTTCTCAGCTCAAGTCTGTTTACCTGCGTGTCAGTTGCTCAGAGTTGTATAGAGTGAGAAGTCAGGCAAAATGACACCTTTTATAAATACTATATCATTATTTGGAACACTTGCATTTCATGTGTGTTCCGTGTCTACAACGATCAATACACAGTAAACACATTGTTAAAACAGAAATGTTTTTCATGTTTTAGTAATAATTGACAAAATGTAGACATGAAATGTAAAATGTGTGAAGCCTGAATTCCAAATATCAAAGAAACACTTTCACAAAAGATACAAGTATAACAGAACAAAGGTGTTTTTTTCCAAGATTATAACCGAAGAAAAAGAAATCAGGTTAGTGTTGCTTGTTGTCCTGACTTCTCGGGTAGTGTACTGGTTAGAGCTGCTGACTCCAATTCAGAAGGTTCTGGGTTTGAGTCTTAATGTCTCCCAAAATAAACATTTTGAGTAGTGAGCTGTTCTTATTGTTAATATTATACAGTAAAAGCATACATTTGATTTGCATCTGTAACAGCCGCTGTAAATATATAATACTTGTCAAAGTTAGTGTATTGTTTTAAAATTGCTAGTTTCACTTTATTTACTTATCTTCCTACAGCATAAAGTCACAAGTATACTGCAGAGATTCCTCTGTTTGATCGTCAAGGGCATGCTCACAAATTACACATGTAACGCCACGAAAAATACCTGCTGACACTTTAGTACGCGAGCAATGGTACGAGAATGCAGTTAGACTTTTTTTGGGCACATACACCATGCTAGTGTTTATATCTGGATGGCGTAGCGTTGGCGAGCTCTGTAAGCTGTGCTGTTTCTTTGAAGGACAGGTGATTGGCAGGATGACGCCAGACTTTCGCCTTTAGGCCTGGTGCAGCTGCGTTGTTCTTATATGTGAGTGGACGTTTGTTGCCGGGAGGGCTTCTGTTTTCTCCAATCTGAGTTCACCTCTGTTATAGCGCGTCTTTATTTGAAAACAGCAGTGTCAAATCGGGCGAGTGTGTACAAATATATGGGACATTGGATATAAAATTAATCAGAAAACGTCATCGCACTAATGTAATATTATTTGAAAATGAACAGCGTCAGATTAGGTGTGAATTTACGCTGGCGCTGTTACTTAGAGTCAGATCAGGAGAGGCCGGGGGGGGGGGGGGGAGGCGGGGTGTTAAAGCATGATTGTCATTGAGAGAATAAAACAGTTTTGTCTGATTCACGTTCAAGCTTCCAGACACACACCTCTCCCCCCGTTCTGACGCTGTTTTCAAATAAAGACGTGGTACAAATTTGTTTTGTTACACCCCCTCTTTATTTGAGAACCGTGTCAGATCTTGGGCGCAAACGAGACTGGGAAAACTGTGGACATGGATGTGAGTGTTGTGTGTGACCGAGAATGACTGTGGATGTGAATTTTTTTTATTCAGTTTTATTCTTGAGTGTTCTTGCTCACGCTGAATTAGTATGTGCCTTCTGATCCATGATGTCAAAGCCGCGCTGACAAAAAAGAGAGACTTAGGTATATATGACATTTGAGAATTCCCTGTTAAACAGTGTCAGATTGGGGGTTGGGGGGGAGTGGGAGATGTTGTGTGAGTGTGAACGTGAGTGAGAATAAAACTAAAAAAAAACGCTAACTTTGACAAGTACTATACATTTGTACACAGCGCTAATTTTGTACACGTACATTGTATAATATTAACTATAGGTGCAGCTCTCAACTCAAAACGGTAAACTTGAGAAGCTGCCAGCATCCATCCCAGAAGCTGTTGATTGGGAATCAGCAGTTCTTAGCATTGCACCATGGATAATATTAACAATAAGAACAGCTCACTACTCAAAACGTTAATTTTGGAAGACGTTAAGACTCAAACCCAGAACTTTCTGAATTAAAGTCAGTAGCTCTAACCAGTACACTACCCGAGAAGTCAGGACAACAAGCAACACTAACCTGATTTCTTTTTCATTGGTTATAATCTTGGAAAAAAGCGCATTTGTTCTGTTATACTTGTATCTTTTGTGAAAGTGTTTCTTTGATATTTGGAATTCAGGCTTCGCACGTTATACACTTCATGTCTACATTTTGTCAATTATTACTAAAACATGAAAAACGTTTCTGTTTTAACGATGTGTTTACTGTGCATAGATCGTTGTAGACATGGAACACACATGAAATGCAAGTTTCCAAATAATGATATGGTATTTATAAAAGGTGTCATTTTGCTTGACTTCTCACTCTATACAACTCTAAGCAACTGACACGCAGGTAAACAGACTTGAGCTGAGAAGACTGTGTGGGGTGGGGGAGGTGATAGACTGCTTGCTGTTTGCTGCTTATCAACACATTTAAAGGACAAAAGATGCTGACGGAGAGGTGCGAAGCATTTTAAGGTGGGACAGATCTACGGTTTTTGTAGGCTCTGGTAATTCTAATGTTATGTGTCCAATGAGTGTAAAGTAAAACTAAAGATTTAAGGTGAAACACTTATGGGGAAGTGTTAATGCTCTCGGATTAAAAAGAACTTCATTCAGTATTTATAACAGAAATTATGTGTGGATTATGTCATTACACCAGTTTTTCTATTATTTCCACTTTCCTTGAATTTCACAGAAATTTGTCTTGCATTTGTTTTATCACTGTTGTTATGGTCTGAACCACACACCAGAATGACTAAAAAGAAAGGAAATTTAAAATGATAAAAAACTAAAAAGATCTTCTAACTTGGCAGTCATAGTGAGACATTATGCAGGCGTATTACTGTTGGTATAAAGCAGCCCTCAGTAGCGTGTTTAACATTATAAGAGTTCATTTAGAACTGCAGACTTTACTCACTGTTTCGCATTACTATCAAAATAAATCAAAAAGACTAGTAAGAATACTACTGTTTATGTCCTATGAACAAGCATAACAATGCTGTGACACAGTGGCTACCTAAGCTGCCTCGTGAATTTAGTGCATGGAGTTCAGCTTTCATGCCGGGAGGAGTTTATATTCTCTTCCTGTGTCTGCATCGGTTTTCTTTTCGATACTTCGAAGTTTCACACCACAAAGATATATTGGACAGATCAATTGCAGATTCTAGACTGACCCTGTGTGAATGTGTGTGTATAGAATTAGGCCTTGCAGTGTATTGGCGTTCTGTACGAGACTGTTTCCTGCCTTGCAGCTAGTGCTGCACCGATATGCTCCAGCACCCCCATGACTTTGACTTGAATTAAAATTAATTGAGATTGTTATGTTATGGAGGACTAATACATTTAAAATGTCTCAAAAAAGTGCTTGGAGGAACAACCAGATTGCCCTAACGCCATCTTGAATGCTGTGTAAGTGCTTCATCATTTTACAAATCTAGAAGATAGAGACCAGACCTGGAGAGACTGCACTTTAAAAAAATGTTTTTTTTTCCGTTTATGTGTCCAAACTGATGTAATTTACATTCACTAGTTTCCAATGAAATAAAAACAAATGCAAGAACAGGTTTGTTTTGTTTAGGCTGTGAGCCAAAACTTGTGGCAGTATCAATAAAGCAACAAGCTGAAAAACTTTTCATGCCAGTTCATCCAGATGGAAGATGTTTGGTGGCACAATAACAAAGGGGCACAGGTCCTCTGGTTACTTGACATGTAACTTGGGAAAACTATTTTTGTTTCATTTGAGCTGTGGCTTAAAATATCAATTACACAGGACAGATTGTGCAAAAGCAAACTTCATGTAATATTCAAAAGTAATGAACTATAAGAGGTTTAAAATATACAACACAGAAAAAGTTTGTTATGAATAATATGATGAGGTGCTTATTTTCTTTATGGGAATTTAAAAGTAAAAGGGACTCCAGTGTTTAGAAATTCTGCAGTGCTCTCAAGTTCCTTTAAGAGAAGAGGTACTGTAAATAATTCAGAGGTGATGTATAATGGGACAAAGACAGAGTAAGAAGGAGAGATTTTAGGCCTGGTTTAGATAAGGGGTTTCCAACGTGAGGTGCAAGGTGGCACTCCTGGGATTGTGGCAAAAAAGAACGCTGCATCACAAAATTGAGTGTGGTGTGTTGCTGACTTTATCATGGTGCAATCAGTGTCTTGCAGTGTGCCGTCACTTATAGGTCATTTATTAGTTAGTATCACTATTCTATGACATGGAAAAAAAAAATCAGGCATTGCATGTGCAAATGTCACTGTTGAATAAGCTGTAGAAATAAGCATTCTCATGGATTCCTTCATACGGGCAGAGCGTACTTAATGGTAAATAACATTATTTCACTTTGCTTGCCAACACCCCGGAGTGTGCTACGCACTAGCCACTTTGCAGATCTGCCGCTCGCATATGGGGATGTGGATGTACAATTTAAACAGATTGTTATTTTCATGGGAGTTGTTACATATGCATAATAAAACTAACTATTTTGCATTACAGCGGTAATTAACCATAGTAAAAAAAATAGTAATAAATTGAAAGAAAATTATGTTTCATGTTGCATTAGAGGTATTCGTTGCGCTATACGTTTTCATTCTGTTTGGCTTTGAAATTAATGCACAAATACTTTTTAAACCTACACTTTTACTGCAAAACTTCAGTAAAAACAATTTGTTGAATTAACGTTTCGTCAATATCGCATTGAATTTTGATTCCGTGTTTGGACTTACATTGTGACAATGCAACGTATAACTGCCCGTGAGTGAATAATAAATAAACTGACTTTTTCCAATGATTGTCCCTGTGATTTGTTAATTGTCATAGCAAAAGCTATTCTAACGGGAAACTGTAAACGTTTTAATATGAATGACACATCAAGATCTCCTTTGGTGTCTAATGTTATCCGCGGAAGATGTACTACATTACCTTTCTTGTCGCCTGTTAAAATTTTACATGTCAGAATTGTTCGACCAATTTTGAATACAACTAATCTTGTCCTACTGTATAGACATAAATTACACAATACCATTATAATACATCCTTCTTTTAATAGTAATTTGGCCGATGGAAGACTGGACGGTGTTAACAGTTGTAGATATTCTACGGGTTATTGTAAGTTGATGTTTTCATCTTCCGCAACATCACCACCAACTGTTTAAGCATAGTCTATTGATACGCATTTAACCAATTTGCCGTGTAACTGATCAAGAATTTTCACGTTAATTCGTTTGACTTCATCGTTTCTTGGTACTAGGATTGCCCATATACTCATTTCTTCTGTTGATAATCCTTCAGGATGAAATTCTTCAATAAGATTTGGACGTAATAAGTCTTTTATTGGGAACTTAAAGTGAGAAAAACGTAAAAATTTGTAAGAGCTGAGAGCGCAGGAACTGTGTCTGACAAAAGCATTCAGACGAATGAGAGGTGAGAGGACCGTGGTTCAAAATGGTTGAGAGGAGGGCAGCACTTGAAAAAATCTCTGCAAAAGTCTCATCTGAAGATTTTCTTTCATAATAGATGTTATTTAGACCTTGTGATGACCCATAGAGGAAGGTGAGGTCTAGTATTGATTTCTGTGCAAGCCCTGATCATGAAATGACACGGATTTTGAGGTTTGATTGTTGTTTTTGCAAGGTGCGGACAAGGGGAGCTGCATTGGATACAACACTTGTTGCTTACACTCAGCCCATCTTTCCTGCTGCCAGTGGCACAGCATATTTAATTGTGTGGCGCAACTGATTTTGAACTGCAAAGCAAGTGTTATTGGGGGACAAAGCTCATCGACTGTGTTTTATTACTTGGTGATGTGCCGGCACCCGTTGCTTCACGGGAGTATCCAGTCTCCCAAATCCCTTGATCATTGATTGTGTGTCTTCGCAATGTTTGATGCTTCACAGGATACACCAACCCCTAGATCATCAATCGAGTGTCTAAGCTTCACAGGGGACATTAACAGGATTACTGAGATTTATAAAGGTAAATTGCTAAATTTATAGTTGCATTGTATGCACAGAGTTAAAAGCTTACTTTTTTTAGTTCAATTTGTTCACCTGCAGCACTGTATGTGGTTCAATTTGTCATTCAAAATTTACAAATTTGATTTTTTCATCATGAAATGTGACATTTCTTTTGCAAGGAGGAGTGAACAAAAATCAAATATTTTTCTAGGGGTGCAGGGCAAACAAAAGGGGGGGGGGACCACTGGTTGAAATACTACAGTACATATAAATATCCATCCATCCATTATCATTCCTGCTATATCCTAACTACAGGGTCATGGGTGTCTGCTAGAGCCAATCCCAGCAAAACACAGGGCGCAAGGCAGGAAACAAACCCTGGGCAAGGCGCCAGCCACATATAAATATATATTGTGAAAGTTTCATAGAACAAGTGCCACAAAAGTAATTCAATGTTGACTGAATATTTTTGTCCAAAATCTTGACACAATAAAAAGACTAGTGTTAGACCTTTGTATTCTTAGAAGGTTGTGCAAGGTCAGCAATAAATACAGGTATGGGGGGGGGGGGTTTGATTTGATAGTATCATATTTTAAATCTATATAACTTTGCACCTTGATCATTTGATATGTCACAGTAACCTACTTCAGTTGCCTATGTAAACTGGGATCACTGGGTGTTTACGTTAATGTGGTCTTTTGAAGCTTCATGAAAGCCAGCATTTGGTAAGTGAATTCAGAGTAATCCGGATATCAAATGTTTGCCTAAAAAACTTCCATATATAACAAGGAGATTGAAACACATGATAAATATATAATTTATACTTTTGATATTTACAAGATCTTGTCCTTTTGTAGGTGTGGCAAAAAATTCATTAATGTTGCTTTCTATTGACATGGTGTTCTGATGGCTGTCACAGACACAGAAGGCTGTTTTATTGTAGCTTTAAATAGAACCAATTCAATTTTTTCAAATTATATTGCATGGTGTTTGTTAAATTAAATTCTTCCATGATTTTACACTTTGCAGACAGAAAAAAACTGGACAATTAGCTAAAGGATATGTTAACATTGAGAGAAGAAAACAGATGAAAGCATATTGCACTGTAAGATTTTTGTTTACAGCTAGGTAAAACTCTGAAATAGTTTGGCAAAACATTAGGGAAAATGTAATTTTAAGCAAAAAATAAGACTTCATAATATATATATGTGTATATATTATATGTGTATATAATAGACATGCCCCTGCTTTTTAAACATACTAAACATAATGCTCTGATTGTAGAGGACAACATTCCTTTAGTTTATAAGCTGGATAGGGAGGAAACTAATGATGAGCTGAAACTTTTCATTACATTCACCTATTGAGGCCATAATCAACGGGGAAACCTGATGGCAGAGTGGTGAGCTTTGTTGCCTCAAAGATCCCGCTTCCTACTCCCAGTCATCCTGTGTGGAGTCTGGAAAATCGGCATGTGTCTGCATAGGATTTCATACCACTCCTTCGTTGATCCTCCCACAGTCTCAAAGACATTCAGGTTAGGCTAACTATGGCACAAAATTGGCTCCAGTGTGAGTTAATCAATGTTTGCATGAACTTGTGCACTCGGTGATGGGCTGGGGACCTTTCAGGGATTGTTTCCTGTCTCAGGCCCAGTGCTGTTATGATAGATTCTAGCCTCCTCATAAGCCTAAATTTTATTAAGTGATGTTGATCATTGTACTGTATGTACTTCAGGAAGACAAATAAGCTCACTTAGCAATGAAAGCACACCAGCTAACCCTTAACTAATCAGTACAAATTAACAAGTAGCAGTGAAAAGAATGGAAATATCTAGGCAGCGGCCTTAGATCTGCTGAAAATTGTTATGATTTGGTTCAAAATATGTATATAAAAAATTAAAATTTATGTTAATTATGAATCAGCCAACTATGTGAATCCATTAATGTACTGATGTCCTTCTCTTTCTGTTCATTTCTAGAAAAGATTAAAAAAAAAAGCATTGAGTGATATGTTACTGGTCATGACCATGATTACACAGAGTTAAAAATATTTATACAAAACAAACATACAAAAAGGGCATGTAAGAGCCAGTTGTTAGTTACTTAGGCTATGTTAACTTGATACAAGTATTTCCTAATTAGTTAGGTTATGTTAACATGATATACGTATTTACTAATTATGTTAAACTCTTTGCCTATATATTAGTGCATAGTTAATATAAAGTTGAATTATAACTCCTACAAGCTAACTTGTAAATAGAATATTGTAATTATTTCTGTCATCGTGACTAGAGACTAGTTCAGTTTATGATCTGCCTTGCAGTTGGTATGGTAGGGTTGGCAGTTTCAAACTGTGCGGAACGTACTGAAGTGAAGCTGATTTAAGTCCACCATAGTAAAGTAACACAACTGTTAAGCATAGAAAGTAACTGAAGTTTACCTTGAGAAAGTTAAGATTGTAATGAAACAGAGAAAACACCCTTTTTCCTGTTTGCCTTTCATTTTGTGTGTGCAATAGCTTTTTTCTTAATTTTTGTGATTTGTTGTTTTGAAAATTTCCACTAAACCTTTTTAAAACAAATTTATTGGACTGTTTAATTACCTTTGTTGACTCATGCTGGATCCTTGTGAACTCAGTAGCTGCTTGATTTTGGGAACCTGGAAAAGACGCAGCTACAGGGGAATGAATATACTGTACACACTACACTTATTTTTTTGGGAGAAATAAACAGTTTCAGTCTTGTGCTCTTTATTTTTGCTATGCTATATTGTGCACTTTCATGTTGTTTTCTTCATTGATCTGACACTACAAAGGAATTTAATTAAGGAAAAATAGCCATGTTCCAGTATACAGTATTTAGACTGCTGTGCATAGCCAATTTGCGAATTGAGCTCACTCTAGAAACATGAAAGTCATCAGCAGTTTAATTCTAGGTATAGTACTGTAAGGATCAGGTGCTGTTTGAGCATGCTTTGATCCTGTTGGTATGCCTATGTTTGTTTTAGTCGTACAGTATGGCGTTTCCTTATTTTATTCCTGGTGCTCTAGGTGTTCCAAGCCAATAGTATCATTAGACTTCAAATAAGGCGCTTTTCAGTTTGAATGAAATTGTTTTTACTTTCACTGTCTTTATTTCAGTAACCTAAATCAAAAAAGACACATATTCTTACTTGTTATTTTAGCTGATTTAGTTAAAAGGTGGTAGTTGCTCAATTTTGGTTTTCTTTAATAAACTTATCCTTTGTTGTTTATATGGCTGTGTAGGGTTGCCTTTGGTTTCTGACTGTGATTTGCCCCTATTTAAGATGATTTTACCCTGGTAGCATGCTTGTTTCTTTTTTCTGTAGACATAATTCCCTCATCTCGGTTGCTTTAAGGAATTAATGAAATGAGTTATAGACTTAAAAAACAAAAAATCTTATTATTTGTTGAGCTTAATCATGACAGATATTGATTTTTTTTCTTCCTTACCAGTACTGTGTGTATTAAAAGGTATCTATAACTTGTCCTTGACAAAAAGTAAACTTTTTGTAATGTTCAGAGAAGGTACTGGAGACTTTGACTCTTGTTTCTCTTGACAGTAAAATATTTATTTTAGCCTGAATTATCAGCAAATGCAATTAAATGCAATGCAGCCTTAAACATTGAATAAATGTTGTCTCCTGCAGTTAAAATAATTGCTTGTCGTAAAAAAAAAAAATAATAATGTGCACTCTCCATTATGATTTAAAAGCATGCAATTAACTCTGCAAGAGCAGGATTCACGTGGGTCATATATGTTGAAAATCGGTGTTGACAGTTATTGATATACGCTGGCAATGACAGAAGAAGCGAATTTACTTTTTAAACCAGAGGGGGGTATTGAATAATTATCATGAAACTGCCACATACTTTATGTGTTTCATTGAAACTTCACCAATACTTTACAAATAACAGCATACTTGAATCGCACTAGCTTGGTGTTAAAATATCTTATCAGTATGGAAAACTAGTTTAAAAATATTAATAATGAAGCTCTTAACCCTTGTGTGGTCTTCATATATTTGTTATTTGTGTCTGGGCAGAGTTTTTAAAATAATAAAAATATAACATTTTATGTTAAATCTGTTCTCTCATAAACAATATAGACAGCTAATTTGTTTAATATTACTGTTTACCTCTGCTAGATCACATTTATCAATGAAAATGCTATTAGATTATTGTGGTAAAATGTGATTTTTGTGTAGAAATCAATAACAAATGAGACATGGGCGTAATATAGCAGATTAATCTTGAAGAAATATAAATGACAGCAGGTTTCCAGGGCTATTGATGCTTATTGTTTTGGACTGAACAAATTGAAAGGTCAAGGTTGACATTCAGTGTTATATTGAGAAGACACAATGAGCCGGGTTGAACACAAATTCATAGCATATACACACCACATGAAGGACAGAGTTTTACTGTATGTGTATAGCAAATGTATTTTTTGCACATGACGCATGCAGACGGAGTCTTCCTGTTGTTCTTGCAGCATATTGCGAATGCTTTTACTAACAGGAACCTTAAATGATGAAAGCTCTGGTTAGTTTTAAAAGTCTACTAACTCATCTAAGTGTCTATGTCCCCACCAACTCACACAAACACACACATATTTATTGCTTGAATACTAATTCAGGCAACATCACTCACGCACACTTCAGGTTCTGGAGTTGGTGGTTTTGTGGCTCCAGCATCCTCCTCCAGTATCCTCCTCAGAGTGGCTGCACAGGCAGTTATCCTTAGGATGTGTTGTCTCCTCTGGATTTGAGGGCTTACCAAGTTCTTTCCCAATGCTTGAAGAAACAGACATCTCTTCTGGAGCTTTCCTGTGTTCCAATTTTGATTCAGTGCCATCCAGATGACATATGCATTGTAAGCAGAGAAAAATATTACAAGTGGCCAGCATTAGGGTTCTTCTTTTGCAGCTATCCAAACTACTCTCTTTTTGTAGCATTGTAATCCATAAGGGTGATAGTTAATATTAAGTTTCCTGAAACAGATTCTGTGGTCCCTATGAAGCTTGCTCATGATTACCACATTTTTTCTTACTTGAAATGACAATCCTGTTCTTTATACTCATCAGCTCAGGTGGGAGCTCTGGCTTGTTTTTGTTATTGTTCATTCTGGAGCCAGCTTTCTCTTCAGGAGTTCCTACCCCAAACGGGGAAAAAAAAAATTGTTATATGTGATGTTATGACCATGGAGTCCCTGTGTCATGTACAACACAAACTACATCACTTGTTTTTTTCCCAGGTGCTCACTTATCAGGCCTTCCAGTATATACCTGCATGTTTCTTGCATATGATTAACCAGCATCACAGTCAGCCCAGATCTTGATTCCATATTTTGCAGGTTTAGTGGGCTGCCTTAAGGGGCAGAGGCCCCTAAATAGAGTAAGCTGCTCATCAACAGTAATGTTTGGCCCAGGGTTGTAGCACAGGGGAAGGAGTTCCACTCGATTGTTCTACACTGACCTGGCTACAGTTAGTTCTCTCTGTTGTTGAGCTGGTCTGGTGTCTCGGTTATCAAAGCGGATAATCTTGGAAATATTATTAAAGTTTTGTAGAGACATTGTGGCACAGAAAAGTTCTTGCGCAGTTTCTGCATTCCAAAGGATTTCACAATTGATTCCACATTGGACCTGAAAACATTGGCAAGTATAAGAAGCCCAAAGTATGCATGTGAATTGGTTTGTTCAATTTGGTCAACAGTGGTTAGTGCTGCTTTTTCCAAAGATGCAGTGTGTTAAACCAGCTGATCTCTTGAGTGACATTTCGAGTCCATGATTGTCAAAAAGAGAAACAATTACAATTATATTATGAATTTTGCAGATATACTGCAGATATTCAGTCCTGAAAATTAATTTTTGGAGAATTATATCTAAAGTATGGATAAAATGCTATTGGAAATAATTATATTAATTGTTTTAATTGTTTTTTATTTTCAGCTGTGTTTATTATATTATGTAATGTTTCTTAGCAGTTTATTTCAGCAAAACATCTGCTCAAGTGACAGCTTGAGGGTGAAAAAGGGAGCATCTGTTGCAGATATCACAATAATCGAAATATCTAATTCTTAATACTTTAATATAATATGCTAATATGCTTGTGCAAGATGAAGGTTCCAGCAAAGTCAAGATGCAGAAATAGGAAATAAGCAAAACTGAAAACTGGCACACTATAATTAAAAGCATTCATTCTGCTGTGCATTAATATAACCGAAAATTGATGTGAGTTGTCTTTATTATGCTGGATTATAAAAGAATTTTAATTAAACTCTATTTTTAGAAAATCAAAAACTATACTTAGTATTTACATTAAGTAATGTTATTTGATTCCAAAATTGCAAAAATATCTACTGAGGATTTATTAGCTTTAAAAATTGATTAGGGCAATTCTACGGTGACAGGAACATTTTAGTGTTCAAAAAAAGAAATATTTTGAAAAACCATGAAGATCATCTCGGCATTTAACAGAGACATTCAGAGAATTGTCCTCTGCTGGGCCTCAGTCGGAGTTATTTAGGCCAAAGTCAGCATCTACCATTTACTCATATACTGACCCATAGGTTTAGCTATTTTGTTCCTTCTTTTAATAAGCAGAAATCCCTCAGATCATGAAGCATGATTACTGCACCCTAAAAACAGTATGATGCAATGGTTTTATGTATTCTTCAACAGTCCAGTCCAGTACATTGCAGTTTTTATTGTATTATGTAAGTATGGTAAACATTCAGGGAAAACACTGTAGTACAGAAGGTGAACCCGTTTTTAATGAGTAATAGCAATCCTGTGAAATGCCTCTGAATGACCATTACCCCTTATGATTTATTAATACCAAACAAGCATAAATAATCAAAGTGAGGTTTTAATTAAAATAGTAAAAACTTCACAGAAAGACTTGGTAACATGCTGTCCATTCTAACTTCATGCTTCATTTTGCCTATAGATCTTGGTTTAGTAAAATAGTAATGATAATGGAATTCTCTTTTGGAGATTTTTCTCCCACATTGCTCACTTAAGGGAAAGAATAGTGGGGAACTTATAGACAGGGGCCGGAAGGAAGGTTAGAGGCTTACACACAGGTTCCATCAGAATGGAGTGAGCCCATGTTGCCATGGAGATTTTTAATGACAAAGGGATGCAAAGGGAATACTGGGAACTTCTCAGGGACTCTGGAAATGACAAATATTAGGCAATTATTTTGGATGGTCTGACCACAATTATCCATCCAACACATCCTAGTATGTGGTGAACATTTTAGTTTCCTTGAACCTTGGGGAATCATTTTTCCAAAATGTCCTTTCCTCTCACTTTCAGACTAATACATGTTTTTCACAAACTCTAAGGAAAACTAGTATGTCTTTACTTTCATTTACAATTCTGTTCAGCACAGGTCTCATTGTTCTCATTTTTGCTTATAAATTCTAGTTCCAACTTTAAACAAAAGGTTGAACATATTACAAAGAGTATTCTTGAAATCATGGCTAACATACTCATCTTGATTTCATTTAATAAATTATTTGGAAGGGATAAAAAAGTATGAACTCCTAATCCACATCAGCAGTGATTGTTTTATATGTCACAATGTAATCATGGATACTTTTATTTTCTTGTCTAAAAGGTGATTGATACCAACATCTTTACTCTCAGGGTGATCCAATGTTGCTTTAAATACTTTTAAGAAAGCTTCTAAAGAAAAAAAAAGGGATGATTGGAATAATAAAGGATGGAGGACCACTCTACAGGGTTAGTATCCTGTGACAAAATAATAAATAAGCTGTTAAACACCAGCATTTAATGGCTAAGAAGTCCTAAGCTTTCTTTTTTCCAGAAAACCTACCTGGTGTATGAGAGACTATCTGGAGCAACTGCTATCCTAATAGTCTAAATGCTGATGCATATGACTACATTCTAATAGCATCTGCTTGAAGGAAACCATTATATATTTACCCTGTTTGGGTAACTATCATGCTTCCTGAACCTGTTTAATTTCTTTAGGAATCTTGTTTATCTTGGGATCTGTCATTTTTACCATATCCAAGTTTATAATCTTCTAAAAGGCTGAGTAAAAACTGATCAAAAGCAGCAGATCAAAAAACCTAAAATGTCACTACCAAATTATTAAACCAAAAATGAAAAAGTCAAACACACAAAAGTGCCAACAGATTTTTTGGTAGCTAATTACAATCCAGAAACTTGGACGCCATTGACAACATGCCTGTATCTGAAATAGCAGTGGCTTCATGACATGACATGCCACAAAAGGACACAGATGTCAACAATGTTATGGCCACAGCCTTCAGAAAATGCATAAAATAACCCATGGTAGAACACCAAATACAAAATACAAAAGTATTTATCAACCTTAGGAAGAAGTCTAGTTTACAATTACAGGGATGTATATGGTGAAAAAAAAGAAAGAAAAAATTTCCAATGTAGTTAAAATAAAACAGATTTTAATAACTATATTATGTGAATGATTATAGATTTCTTTTACTCTCATTTTCCTTTGCTTGGCTTTGTTTTGTTAATTACCTCTCTATTTTCACAGAACTATCCAGTGTCTTCTTTTTTGTTAGTGCCTTTTGAATGTATAATTTATTAATAATTTTACAACTGTTATTCCCTTTTCAGCATAATTATAATTGACTTTGAACTTGGGCAAATTGATTGAAATAAACTTAATTTAAATTACTCCTCTTTACTTTGGTATATTTACAGGTAACAACCTAACAAATACTAGTAGTATTTTATGTATTTATGATTTAGCTAATAAAATATTAAGAGTGCTAATGTCAATTACTAGGTTGTAGTGCCAATTAGTAGCATTTCATATCTGATACAGAATGTTTTATTAATTTGGCTTTGTATTATTTTCCTTACTTATGAGATAATTGTATTATTTGCACTGTAAATTAATTGTACTTAACTGGTAGTTTCTGGTGTGCTGGGCTGGATGACATTTCAAAATGAAGAGACTTTGAAGAGCTTGCTGTTGATCTCAACTGGGGAGGCCAGCTCAAGAGGTATGGGGTAGGGTGGGAGACAGAGAGAGTGCACAGGTATCATTTATGTATTTATTTTTTTCAATAACCAGCTATATATTTTGAAACTTTACTGTTTACAGGGCTCAGCATCAGAAATGTGTTATATTAAGCCATATCAACCTAAAAGGCAACATTTTCTTTTGTTCAAAAACTTGATAACATAGATTAATTAATAAATATTGTTGGGTGGAATATTACAAGACTCAATGATGAACTCAAAATTAAAAAGCGATGCTGAAGTGTGAAAAAAAATCCATTTAAATATTAAAGAAAAGGGAATGGATGAGTTTGGTATTTAACTATGACAAGAATACTGGAAGATATGAAATATTTATCTATTATATAAATAAACACTAAACTCTGTGCGTCCAGTCTCTCTGAGCACACTGATTTGTCAGTTTGGCTTTGGTGTGATTGGTCAGTTTGTCCTTGGTGACGCAACATAAGAAGAACTGCAAGTGTGAGACGCATAAGGAGGAGTAAAGGTGTATGAGGCATGCTGAAAGAATCACTGTCACAGATGGCAATTATAAAACTGGACAGGAGGTAAGAAAATAAAGACAGAGTCTGAGAAAGAGGCTGTGGGAATGCGCTCAAGACAGGGAGTGCCAGCAAAGAGAGGTTTAGACACACAAATGCAGAGAAAAGGCACTGCATGAATATGCAGGGCAAGAGGCAGCAACTTTTTTTTTTCAACTAGCCCTCTGTTTGTCTAGGTCAAATTTTGCAAGCTGTTTTTTACCCACTTTTACCAAACCTATTTCATTCAAACTTAGCATACATGCTGATCTCAAGTGACCATGCAATATTTCATCAATGTTGACCCTGGGTCTGTACATTAATTAAGTCAAATTTAATTTCTTATGTCCTTATACTTTTAGAGATTACACACATATATATATAGTGCTTTTAGTCAACACACAAAGATGAATTAGTGGTGTTGGTCAAATGGTCGAAGGTTCAAGACCAATATAGGCAAATTAATTAAAAAAAATAATAATTTTGATTAATTGATGTTGAAGTTTTGTCAGATTACTTTACTATGTCAGTTAAGCAGTATTGGTCAAGTGGTTAGCATGTTGGACATTCAATCAAATGGTCGAATGTTTGAGACCAATGTACACAATTTTTTTTTTTTTTACTACTTTTTCATCATTTCTATACACATTTGGTGAAATACTCTTTTCAGTGATTTGGCGATATTGGCTCAGTGAATAAAGTGTTGGGCTTTTCTAAGAAAGACTGAAGGTTTGATTCTCCAATAGACAAATGCACATTTCCCGTATTTCACATGTGGAAGGTTTCACAATGGTTAGGATTTTCTAAAATGAGAAATGAACATGAATGAATGTTACATTTCACTTTAAGATCGGAGGTTTGATTCCACTGTGTCGCTAGTGTCACTTCTGTTTAATCATCTTCCCACTCAATTAATCTATTACCCTTTTTTGACAGTTATCATGGATAGGTCATTTATAAAATAACCCTACTTGTAGCTAGTGGAGTCCCTTTTATAGTAAGCCATGTTTAATGAGTGAATGAAGCTAAGTGAACCTTGGCTAACAATATAATAAACAATTCATAGTGAAAGATCCCTCTGTAATTCCTATTATAAACTTACATTTTGCCAAAAAGGGCATCCTCACAAAATTATTATATCATGCTGTATTTTTGTTGTCATCAGCTGTGTCTCCAAAAGTCAAAATGGAGGTTTCACTTCTGGTTAGGCCACAAGATTCTTTTAACTCAAAATAAGGCCTAGCTTTCTTAACCCAGACTTGCCCAAAACTCAAGAGACAGGGTGTCCAAAGAACAAACTTAAATTCAAATGAAAACTCAAAACGTAGGAAAGGAAATTGTTAAAAATTAAAATTAAAAAACTGGTTTAAAAGTGACAAAAAAGAGCTCTTAATTTTTTAACAGATTAATTTTATAAAGGTTGTAAAACAATAAAAACAAAAACATAGCACCAGCCTCGGGGCATATCTTACATTCACTTAGCTAGTGAATGAGAGAACTACTTAACAAATTTATATCTGGCTTTTTTCTAGAATTTGCTTGAACATTCCAGTTAATTTTGCGACTTCTCTCATCGCACTAAGAATCATAATTTGCTTGCAGAAGTGATATATTTGCACTAATCCGAGACAGAGGCTTTGTGCTGAGGGGAGGGGTAAGCATAACATCTGGAGTAGGCAGCTGGGCAGGGCCCTCCTCACTGTCCTGTTTCACTACTAAGTGGGTGAAGCCGCAGGGGATGGCTGGTACCATATGAAGGTTACAATGATGATAATGTCATAACATAAAAATAAATTCAAACTAAAACAATGCAAAATAAGCAATGAAAAAGTCAATATATAAACCATAAAACAAACATTTATTGCATAATTAAAATTCAAAAGATGGCAAAATAAATAAATGAAAAGACCCCTCTGTCAGGGATGAAAAATTTGGTAATCCATAGCAATTTTATATCTGTTATTAAATCATGTGTTGCAAATTTAGTCACAATTTTAACAATGTGCATTTGGGATGTATAGAGTCTCCAGATTGAATAATATAATAAAACCTCTATTAGAAGCAACTAAAGTAGAAAGTATATGTCACAACCCACTAAGGAAAACTGCCCAAAATACCTAGCCACAAGCAAAACCTTTATTAATTTTAATTAATAAAAATTATTATAAATATATACAGTTATAAATTATACAAAAAATAAAAAGAAAATGCTAAACTTAAAAATACCAAAAAATACTAAATACCAGAAGTAAAAATACTTAATTTAAACCAAACAAAACATTAAATACAAATTGTTTAACAAAACAAAAGCCAACAGATTAGAATCTTGAAAAACAAAAAAAGTCTAATCTAGTCATTGCTGAAATAAAATAATCAAGAGGCCACAAAACATACAAAAGGAACTATGAGGAGGAATACATATTAAATCCAAAGCCAGTACAGTCATAGAGTAAGAAAGGAGTTTTAATTAGGGACTATGAAAAGAGGACTTACAGAATCTGGGACTTGTAAATTAAAAAACACATTGTAACAATTAACAACACAATTAAGAAAACTCTTAAAAGTAATGTGAAACACGTACTAAAAGAAAATACAGAAAATAACAGGAATATTAAAAAAAAATGAACTTTAGAAGAAAAACTGAAATAACAAAATAAAATAGAAAACAAACAAGACCCATGGGCATGCAACCACTACATAAAACTTCTGCTTTTACTACTATGTTGTACATTTATATATTCTTTCATATTCTTTTTTTTTTTGAGAAAAGCAGGTAAAAACTAAATTAAATTGTACCAGGTTGGTTAGTTTTGGCCTGTTGTAACTCCTCTTGTGCACTACTAACTGCCTTCACTGAAAGAGGAATCCAGTGATTTAATACTCACTCAGAAGATGGTACTAATGTAGAAAACAACTTAATATGGAGATGTTACTACAGGTAAAATTCCATTACAATGAACTCCCAGAGACCTAGAAAATATTTTGTTGTAATGAAAATTTCGTTGTAATGAGATTCTGTATTTGTTACTATAGTGCTTTCTTTAACTTGCGCCCAGGCGTTTGCAATCATTTCAATAGCTTCTTTTGCGTTAATTTTAATCTCCTCCTGCCTACAAGTTATGCTGACGAGAATTTTTCTCAGCATTTCCTTGCGATAATACACTTTCAGGGTGCCAATGATGCCCAAATCCAATTGCTGTGAAACTGGGTGGGAGGAATTCAACGCGAACATTATTTAAATGTGGAAGCGTGCTGTGGGCAGCACAGTTATCAATCAGGAGCCGAATCATCCTTTTCTTCTTCATATTTTGAGGTTTCTGATCTCTTTTGAGACCCCCACACCCCACCCAACAGGAACGACACACTGAAGTGCGTCCCGAAGTGAGATTGCAGCGTCTGTGGAAGATTGTCTGTTGCCAGGGCAGGGCAAAAACAGGCTCATAGCGTTGAAGTGAAGCACCACAGAAGCAAATCATAAAAGATCAGGGTTGCGCTATAAGTTCCTGTCTTGCACCCCAAACCACGAGGCTGAGTCTCAGTACTTTAGCAAAACCAGCTTTATTCAGCTTGAAACAGGAATGACACAGTTATTTATTTTAGCGTGATCTGCCACTCTGCTATACACAGACACAGCAGTCAGGCAGCATCGTGACCAGATCAGTGATCAAGTAGTCCTGTTATCTGCATTTACAATGTACCTTGCATCACCCACCAATATCTTTTCTGTTTGGTTTGGCGGAGAGACACAGCATAGCTTTGAGCCTGATGTTGCCCCGGCAACAGATAAACAGTCTTCCGTAGACGTGGAGATAGGACTTTGGGACGCTCTTCAGCATGCTGTCTAGTTGGGGGAAGTCCCAAGAGAGTTTACAAATCAACTTTTCTTGAATGGGTGCCACATTAATAGGAATGTTTCTTAAACAAGCATCACTGAACCAAATAAAAACTGCTTTTTTGACGTCTTCAAATGCAGCAGTTCACATACGTTTGCAGCCCGAGATTTTTCTACTTTTTTTGCTCGGTCTTTCAAGAAAGTTGACAGTGTTGATGGCGAAATTCCGAATTCACTGGCAATGTCTTTTTTCTTTTTGCCGCAATCAAGACCTGCAAAAATGTAAAGTTTTTTTTTTTTTCTAATATGAACTGTTATCTTTTTTTGGTGTCTGTCGTTTCTATAGGAGGGTGACAGTGAGTTAAATTCCAATTGATCTTTTTCAAATGTTGACAAGCAATAAGCAAGAGGTATTACTGAAAACCGCAGGAAACAAAAAAGGCAAAAACAAAAAAACCAGTGTGTGGAAAGTTCGAAGAAAAAAAAAAACATTACGGTGTTTCTGTTTGGGGGATCGTTGTGCACAACTGAGCTGTGGCCACAGAACTAGCTGCTCTATGGATGATTCATTCAGGCATTTCAAGGTCTTTTGGGCACTTTGTTGTAATGAAAGTATCTGCTGAATGTACTTCGTAGTAACAAGATTTCTATAGACTTGCTACTATATTTGCTACTGCTCCTGTTTAAAATACTTTCTTCTTGGATGGCTTAAGGAAGCTACATGTTTTTTGACATTACCCCACACTTAACCCATACTCTTAAGTAATCCTTGTGTACCAGTCAGATAGTATTGGAACCAGTTTTAGTCTTATTCCTTTGACAGCAGTCTTTGGAGATAATGAAATAATGAAATACATTATGATATTTGACACTACATTGATTTCATATTGTCTTATTCAGTAAGAGAAATCCTTGTCCACCTACCAAAACACAGTAAGAAAAGAATGTCCTTCTATCCTATTTAAATTTAGAGAAAAACAGATTTTTTCTTTGTGGAAATATCCAATTCTTCATTAGAATTTTGCTAAAATGAATTAATGTTGTCTTTAAGTAAGTGTGCTGGGCCTCCGTTGACCTTTTAGATACTTTAATATCTTTGGGCAACAACCACACAGAGTGTTATCAACTAGCTCTCTATTTGGTTTGCCAACAATTTTGAAGATAAATTTGAATTTAATAAAATATGCTGTATTATCTATTGTATTGCCAGTTTGTAATTATGCAAAAGAGAACAGATCAGAGTTAACTTTCTTCTTTTGCACTCTATGTTCTACATAACCTATGGAACAATATTTGTGCCACTGGAAACTTGCATGTGTTGTGTATTTATCAAGTAACTATTTAATTGTACTCTGTACACATGAAAAAAATATCCGAACTGCTACAGATTACACTACATTATTGCTATTTCTTTTACATTTAAACCTTTGATCTTGGAAAAACCCCTTCCGGGGCCTTTTCCTACAGCAGGGAGCTCTGTAGCACTCTCTTCGTACTTTTTGCCTGATGAATCACTTTACTGTGCTCTACACAAAACAAGGATCATAATCGTATACCAGTAATGCCAAAATCCAATGTGTTTAATCAAGTTACTTGCTCATTAGGAAAACCTAATAGTCCTATGATCAACAGACTGCACAATAGCTTGTGCTACCATTGCTTGGAGTGAGAAAATATTAACAGTGCAACTGCCTTCACATACGTATTCCACAAAAAAGTCAGGTAACTGGACAAACAGGCTCCAAATTTGAAGTTTTTCTGGCTAGACAATCAAAACAGGGGCCTTAATGGGTTAGCAGGCTTAACAGATGAGTTACTGCTATCATTGTTGGCCAACTGGCTGGAGATCCAAGACATCTGCCACATTCATTGGTCATTCGGCTGGAAAGAATGTGAAAGAAAAGTAAAGTCTTGAAGTAAGATTAAGTTTCATGTTGCCAACCAACATACCAACTTATATTGTCCCACCCTTAAACACTGCAAAACTTTTGTGTAAACTTTTTTTCACTTTGTTTGGTTTTCTGTGTTTCTGTACATTCACATTTTTCAGACTCAAATCCATACTGACAATTTTGATGTTTTAACATTTAACATTTGTAATGTGTATTACAAAAAACACTTACACTTCATAAGATAAATATACGATGCATACATACATACATATATACATAATTTGTATATTATGTACATCATTTGTGTAAAAAAACTTAACACTTCATTGTTCCTGATAATATTATCAATGTGCAATGCAGCAAACAATAAAACACCAACAGGCAAAAGAAAAAAGACCAAATGCCAATACAACCAATTAAAACTTCATAAACCAATGCAAAATATTTCCTGCTGGGAACAGAATGTGCTTATATTGCTATTTTTGAAATGAGGAATCGAAGGAATGTAAAGATGAAATAATATGCTGTGATAATGGAAGTGATTTAGAAGCCACAGAAAATAGAAAGGTTTGGGACTATTTCTATTGCGGTAATTCTAATCATCTAAAGAGCTAGCTGCCCCCAGCTTGGGGAAGAAAACAATCCTCAATTTTTATGTATGAGCAGCAGAATGTTCCATTATCTTTCAGCAGGTAAACAACAGGCAATGGATTAAAATTAATGTTTATAAAGGTGCCCCATTGTAATGGGCTTTGGGGATAAGTTTAGCATTTTTGTTGAAGTTATTAGCTTTGTGAATTTCCCCTTGGGATTAATAAAGTATCTATCTATCTATCTATCTATCTATCTATTATTTCAAAATGGTGGCATGCATGCATGCATTTACCTAGAAAAATAAATTTAAAAAATAGTTGTGTGTTACAAACTTTACTTCGTCCTAAATAATGTTCATTACTCTCTTACTATTCAGATTTGGATTACCATTTATTGTGCTCTTAATGGCAGGGTATTTGGTCAGTTGCCCCACTAATCTCATAGCAATACTAGAGAAGTATGTGGACAGGGAACCAATTTTCACAATTTTGCCTCTATATGATTACATAATTGAAGTGTAGGCTTTCAGAATGTCAAGTGAACAAGCAGCCCCTGAAGACAGTTGCAGTACAGCCCTGGCAAAGCAACAGTAGGGTGTAAACCCAGAACTTGGAGAAGGCAGTGGGTTCCTGACTTTAGGCAGTCATTGACAACAAAGTATTTTCAACCAAGTATTGAAAATGATCATTATATTTATGGTAATGTTAATTTCTCCAAATACTTTTGAGCCTCTGAAAATGAAGGAACCAATTATAAAGATGACTGTCTTTTCTAAATGGTTCATACAGTGTTTTTGTTAAACACCTTAAATTAAAACTGCAGGTCTACACTTCAGTCACATGTCAATAAAATTTAATTTTAAAGCCATTGAAGTTGTGCACAGAGCCAAAATTATGAAAAAATTGTATCACTGTCCACATTTATATGGACCTAACTATATATTTTGCAACACATTGCTAATTATGGCAGGCTTGTACTTGACCTCTCAGCTAAACTGGAACCATACAGTGTTGTTAACAGCAAAAATCACAACCTTATACTGTATATTGTAACAAATACTGAGTTGGACACACTGAGAAACACATTAAATAACTGTTTAGCCCAAAAACATCTCATTCATTAAACAATGATAAGTTATAGCTCTATGCTTGGGGAAACCTAACTCCCCTAGATGGACTTTCCCACTTTTACAGGCCACACGAAGTGCCTAATAAAATAAAAAAAATATACATTCAACATTGCAACTCTCAGTCCAGTATCTCTAATTGTCTTAACACTGTTACACTCCTTATCTTGTGATCCCCCAAACACCAGATGCAATCTTTTGCATGAGGCTTCTATTTACTTCTTCCTCCAAATCTCTCCACCTGCATTCTTGAATCTTCCCAGGCTCGTAAAAGCAATATCCCTGAACATTTTTGGAGTGTAGCACCCCGTCCCAATTTAAGGTGGCACTGTCAGTCAGACATCCAACCCCATCCATATTAAGGATAGTTTGCTGGCTGCAACAATATTTATGTCCCTGAAATAACTGACTAAGCCAATACAGTCATAACAATTAATGTAATGGAAATATAATTTTGGACACTAACCTTGATATTGTATCCATATTAGTGTATGCAGAGTACATCACTCTATCACAATCTGCTAATTGCATGATGTCAGCTATCAAGAACCAGAAGAAAATCGTGAAGACTCTCATCACTCAATTCACAAATGATCATGAAACAGAGGTTGAGGTTTGTCAATTGTTAAAGGAAGCTTTATTGTAAGCTCATTTAGGAGAGCATAAATTAAATTAGGCATTTGCAAAGCATTCTGATTTCTAGTGTTACTTGTCACTTTGATAATTTACTTTTACATTGCCATGGCTGTGCTTCATAGATACTCCAGGGGCCTATTTCAGAAAGGAGTATTAGAGTGAAATCCATATAGTGTAAGTCAAGATCCACAGAAATCAATCTAATTCCATTCCAATACCTGGGATTTGCCCAACCGTTGTTTCTGGAACAGATACAGCCAGACTTATGTGGTCTGTGAAGCCAATAATGTGGATAATTTACCAATTCTCATTTCTTGAAAAGGCTAAGGCATTCTCTGTTTCAGAAACAAAGATATGACAAAAGTAAAGCTCAGCTTTACTTATTCAGGCAACCAATGCCCCAAACCAAACCTGTAAATAGCACATTTAACATGAAATATTAACATTTTGAAGCTGCAATAACAAATAAGCAGATAATCTAATTATAGGATGAAATGTCAAAAATGTCTTAAAAGAAATGTTGATCTCAGGTTCATTGTTTAAGAAGCAGAGAAAGATGAAAAATAATTCAAAAATACGTTAGCAGTTCGTAAAAGGCCAAGCAAAGTCTGTTGATTCTTTGTTGTCACTAACTCTAATATATCTAATAACTGCTTCATTCAGTGCTGTTCAGATGATTTTGTTTTATTCAAAACAAATATTCTTTATGGTCAGGTTCAAAGGTTATAGGTGCTTTTTGTAAAAACAGGAGGCTTAAAGACATTCTAGTTATGGCCCAAAAAAAAAAGAACTTACATAACAAATCTCCCTGAAATTTAAAAAATTGGCTTAAACATCTTAAATTATTCCAAATAAGTATAAAGGAGCCAAAAGCCCTATTAGACAGAAGCTCAGTATTAAAACAGAAAATTCCATCTATGCCAGTATGAGTGTGTAGAATGCAAAAATCTGTATGTAAACCAGACTAAGAATAAACTAAAAGAAAGAAATTATCAGTGTGACCTTACGGTCTGGAATAAATCCATCCATTATCAAACCCACTATATCCTAACTACAGGGTCATGGGGGTCTGCTGGAGCCAATCCCAGCCAACACAGGGTGCAAGGCAGGAAACAAACTCCAGGCAGGGCGCGTGCACACACACCAAGCACAATTTAGAATCGCCAATGCACCTAACCTGCATGTCTTCGGACTGTGGGAGGAAACCAGAGTACCAGGAGGAAACCCACGCAGACACGGGGAGAACATGCAAACTCCTCACAGGGAGGACCCAGGAAGCGAACATGGGTCTCCTAACTGCGAGGCAGCAGCACTACCCACTGCTCCACCGTGCTGCCCCATGATCGGGTTCCAGTCTAATAATACCTGGACTTTAACCCAAATACTTAATTTTGAAATTAAATGGATGAACAGGTTACAGACACAACATCCATTTGGTTTAAGTAAAAACACAGGGATTATTGAAATTGGATAAAATGGTTACAGAGTGTGTTTGACAGAAAGATAGACATTGATACAGGTAATATGTCAATTGAGGTTATCTGATGGAGGGATTTCTTTATTAAAGGAAGTTTATTCCCTTTAAAATTTCATCTTACAGGTGTTACAAGGAAAGTAAGTTTTCTCTCAAAAAAATAACCTGAGCCAGTACACTGTAAACTTTAAAAATGTGTTTCACCTAACCTAACAAGGAAAACTTGAGCAACCATTATAGAAATGGGAATATTCACATTCCGTACAGGCTGTGCCCAGACTGGAGTTCAAATCATGGACTTTGGAGCTACATACTAGCAACAGCACTAACTACTTTGCTCACGGTTTATTTTTCCAACTGGTGCCTTTTAGGCACACTAAGTAAAATTAATAAAAATCAGACATACTTCACAAAATGTAATCAGGCATGCTTCCCATTTCAGAAGAAATACAACAGATTTTAGTTCTTCAGAAAATATTATTGTTTTAAAGAATAAAATAATTATCACAAACTGCAAAATTAAATCTATTATAATAAAATGTTATACGATATATACAGTAGTTTTCAAAATGTGTTCCCTTAATAGCATGCATGTATAAACATAAATTACACTGTTAGGCCTACACAAATTATTTGTACAGAATATTAAATTATTCAGGAATAGAAAACCAAATAAAGAATTTCAAGTTAAAATTTGTTTAAACTTTCTATTCATTTAAATGAAATGATTATGGCCTTATATTATCCATGCTATTTTCTTACCTGGCACCTTTGCTTTCATTTCCATCTCTATAACTGTTAATTTACCTAGACAGTCTCTCTTTCGCACACTACATTACTGTTTGACAGATATACATACATTTGGGGCATTAAGATGATACTTCCGGCTCCTGTATGGTTTTCCAGATGTCCTTCCAAGGACAGACAGTGAAATGCAATTGCTATTAGTGGGAGTATACAGCAGAAGTGGATAAATATAGGTGGCTTTTAGCAGATGAGCAGCAGCACCATCAATTAAGATTAAGGCCAGTTCTATTAGGGTGTCATAAAGAATAAGATGACACTGTTACTTCAAAGTCAAAGGTAAAATGAACTTAAACAGTTGAAGAAAAAAAAAAGAAAAAAAAGCCACTAATATACATAATGTACTGCTTTTATAAGGAGCTGAAGTTTTTGCAGTAGCTTCCAAGCTTTTGCTGTTCAATACACATTAGTGATAACTGTGGAAACATCTCAAGATGAACAGTTTTTGATCGATTTCATAAGATACTGTATAGTGGTATACATATGTATTGAAAAATAAATTGCTTTTCTACTTTTTGAAAGTACTGAACTTTCAAGTGGGGACTGGACATTCAGTACGGTATATACTAATAAAATATTATTCAATTACACTCCAACATCAGGAAAGGAAATAAAAAATGTATATAAATTAATTGTTGGAATTTCAGTGCTAAATTAATGCATACAAAGTAGATTTTTTAAAAAAATATTAAAAGATAAATGGTTAATTATTACATAGCAGCTAAGATGAAGGTCATCTGAATTATCTGAGAATGCGTACATTATCATTTTTAATTAAGATTAAGGAGCATTTCCATAATTTTAATATAAGTTTGCACAGAATTCCAAAAAAAAAACACACCCACAAAAACACATATGCACACATATACATAAAATAACCTTAAAGTAATGAGTAAATAATTCTGTGGGGAGAAATAAACTTTGAAACATAAGAAATCCCAAAATAATTTTAATTATTGCAGCATATAAACTGCAGATCAATGCGGCCAGTAGATTGCTGCATAAATGTGGTGATACTGCAAAAGGTTTTTCACCCTTATTTTAATGATGGCACCCATAAGACATTTATTTTATTTTGCAGCACCCCTAACTATTTCTTATACCTACTTGCCAAATACACCGTCACCCAGTGTCTAAAGAGTTATATATTTTACTACATCTACTGAGACACTGCATATACAGTACATGACTATAAGTAACCATGAAATAATTTAAAACTGATTAACCCGGTTTACGATTGTAACTTTTCAATAAGATACTTGGGCCTGATATGATTCAAACATCATTTTGATATGAGGTAAAAGACCAGAAAGACAAACTCTCATTACTGCCTAATTTTGTTTGTAGCATTTCTCTCTTGTTAGCTTTTATACTTGTCATAAAGAAAACCCAAATTCACACAGGTAAGATTTTAAAAATTGTAGTAGAATTACCAGAGCTTACTCAATGTGTTGATATTCATTCTTCAATTCTGCATCAATAATTTCTCAAGAAGCACTTGTCTATGCTTAAATTCCAAACTATTTCATTACATACTTCAAATAATTTGTATTTCTCTGTGAGATGGCGTTTAGAATGGTTTGATACTGATGGGTTCCTCACTCTGTACTCTCATATGCATATTCATCAGTATGCAAGTTTGGAAAATGAAACTAAATATTATTTCCTGTACTTCAAGATGTTCAGAAATCTGTGGTACAATGTGTCTCTTCGCTGTTGCAGACACATGTTGTAACATGTCCATATTGACCACAGTGACCCTCAAGCTTAACTCATCTCTCAAAGCTTTGGTTTTATAGTGAAAGATTTCATATTTGTCATATTTTCAGCTTTTACTTGCATGTAAGAACTGATCTTGTTTAAATATTCAAAGATAACAAATTTATTTTTTTCAATCCAGGTATCATCTGAAAGTGACATACAAACGTAACTGTTGTTCTGAAGAAAAAGAGCAAGCAAACAAAGAAAGAAACAAACAAAAAACATCATCCTTCAGTTCAAACACTTACATAGGACAATACTGACTGTTTCACAGTAGAAATCCATCTCACTTCCCAGTGAAGAAGATTAACATGCTTAGCTCCAACTTCTTGGCAAAAAGATGCAAGTTAAAAGGTCTACTTTTTAGATACTTAATCATTTTTACAACTGTGTCTAGCACATTTTTAACACAGCCAGCACTTTGCAATAGTGAAAGCAATATGTCATTATGATCTGTTTTTTTTTCTTCACTAAAGAGACACATTCTTTCACTGAACCAATCTTTGATGGAGCCCCATCTTTAAAAATTTCCATAAATTGAGGGGAAGCTGTGCTATGACATCAACACATACAAAATTGGGAAAGCAGGAGCAATACCTTAACCTCGCTGACTGCTTACTGGGAGTGACTTTGGGGTTCATCCTGCTTGCAATCTATGTTTCCAGACTGTAACTAAAACATCTATTAAGTGAATTTTGCTGAGTTTTTATGAAGTGAAACACTTTGTAAAGTCCAAACTAATACCAACACAACAGCTGACCTGCAACCTCCAGACCCCAACATGTTGTAGTAACTGCATAATATCTTTCTAATTTTGTTTTAAATCAAATTGGTTTTGTTTTTCTGTCTTGGAACATACTCCCAGACACAGTCTTGGGTACTAGTACCATTTATATCCAAAAAAAAAAAAAACAAAACATTGAATTAATTAACAACTGCTTTTGCCACACCCATGGACAATGGTTGTGGCACCACAGGGTGCTGTGGTGCCCTGGTTGAAAATCATTAGGTTAAACAAATGTGTGCATGCTTGAAGCAAAATGCATAACAGAGAGCATTTTGTAGAGCCTCAAGTGTCAAATGTCATGTCAATTGTAATAGCCAGACAATGTCATTGAGATTAATATGCAGTAGCACAGTTGAATTGCTTATAGGTATATAGGTCCACAAATTACAAGGCATATTTTTAAAATCTGGTGTTTCTTTTCTTTTGACACTGCTGGACACATTAGCAAGCTTAATGTCTGAGCTGAAAAATCTCTCAAGTTTGGGTGGCATATGTAATTTTATCTGTACACTGGAATACCCTATGCCAGGTGATGCTACTTTTGCTCTTTTAAATTTGCAATCTGGTAGGTAACCACCCATACAATCAGGTCGGGACTCAGACTATGAATGCTATGTATGTAATTACTCCGATCTACAGGCTGTCAAATAAACGAACTACACGCCATGGCACAACCTAAAAGGACTTTGTTTCTGAGGCTGACGTCCGAGGTTCGCTCCTCGCAAGGGGAGCAGTGGAGTGTGTACATCAGATGAGCCCAAATAAGGGTGAAACATGTATCGCGTACTCTTTGCATTATTTGACAGTAAACTATGCAACATTCCATGATCTGCTTCTTGCAACTGAAAGAGGGCCCCGTGGCAGATGTTTGCCGAATGGCAGACCAACCACATGCGTTACCTGGTAGGTAACCACGCATACAATCAGGTCGGGACTCAGACTACAAATGCTACATATATATATATATATATATATATATATATACATCACTATTCAGATAGCTCTAGATCCAGACACTTGACCACATTAAATCACACTTTCCAAGGATTTACCTAGTTTCAAAATGTGTCTATCACTTTCTTAATGGTTCTTGCAACTTCTTTGCTATGATTAAAATTTTGACATCATCTGAAAATTTCAAATGAATACTCACTGAATCAGAAATTATATTAAAAACGAAAGACAGTCTTACCAAAGATCTCTGATCTTTTAGAGACCCCATTACTTTTTCATCAATTCTCTTTTTGTCTTTGGTCTATTAAATAGTTTGGAAACTGTTTTTGCTTGTTGCCACTAATTCATTTTAGAATTAATCTTTGAGGTGGAACCATATCAAAGGCTGTTTGAAAATTTAAGTAAAATTAGGTTGCATATTTGACTACTTCTCCTGCCTGTTCAAAAAGTCAGACAAAGTAGTTTGGCAGGGCTTTCCTGTCATAAAACATGCTGGCTGTTATTTGCAATGTTATTTTCATACAAACTATTTACAGTACATAGTCTTACACATGTGACTGTCCGAGTCAGCTCCATGATCCCTTGCTGCTCCCTGTGAAACTTTCCAACCCGAATCCGTTGATACTCATTTACCAGGCAAATGAGGACACACACTTATAGCAACGGTTAGGTGCAAAGTTGATGAGTGCTTATATTCAAAACAATGTTCAAAATCACAGTGCATCCAATCATTAAATAAATCTCTATTATATAAAAAAATCTTGGGACGAGACAAAACTTTTTCAGAGAGACAAGACGAGACATTTTCAGAGAGATATTTTCAAGTCCCCCGAGACGAGCCTTTGTGCCAAGAGATGAATTGAAAACCTAACAGGTCCAAGCGGGGACAGAAATAAAAGGTAAACAGTAAAAGAAGAAAAGACAAAGAGTAGAAGACAAAGTAGAACGTTGTAAAGAGGTTCAAAAACATTGGCGCTATACACATGCAGAGTAGGTTAGAGATTATAAAAGTACTAAAATTTGAAACTTTGATAGTAGTTTTATGTAAACTGATAGTAAAGATTGCATAAGCACTAATAAACAGAATTTATTACTCAGTGAAATAACAGAACAGCGAAAAGAGATCAAATATATGGACAGCTATTGTTCGGCTTTAAAGTTTAAGTCAGAGACTTGTAGATCGTTTAATTCGTGTTGCCATCAGGGAAAAGTAGTGGTTCTTCCCAATGAAGAGGCATATCCGCAAGACATAAAAGATTTGTTGTTTGGTGAAAGTGAAATCCACAAACACTACAAGCAAAATATTCTAATCTACAATAACCTGTTTGCGTTCGCATCATTCAAAGCTCAAAACATAGATTTACACGAATCAGGACCATACACTATGAGAATCGGTGGGCCTGCAACAATTAAAGCTACTATAAGTTTAAATTCAAAGAAGCCACAATTCGGTCAGGTTTATATTTATGATCGCGGAGAAGCGATGCAACACAGAATCGAAAGAGTTAAACAATCGGATGTATTAGACATTCTACAGCCAATAATGGATACAAATCCATACGTCCAAAAGTATCACACTTTACACGAAATTTATCTGAAAAAAAAGGACAAAGAAGTTTACTTGGATTTCTATATGAACCTGAAAGACCACAATCTCATATATAATGAACCAACATGTGACGAATTATCAGCAACAATAGTTTCAAAAGACAGAGATATCAAAGACAGAGTTGTTTATCCAAAAGCACAGCACGATTTGTCACAAGAGGCAGATCCGGGAAAGGGCCCGCACAGGGGTTGGCGAGCAAATCAAGCAGGTGGCAGAGCCCCCTAGTAATCCAATAAAATCCAAGTGATCATGGAGGTTAAAGTAATCCATAAATAAATATCCTTTAAATTTGAGGTTAAACTCACAATACAGGAAACATTTCTAAAAACTCAGTCCAGATGCATCCTTTCTAAAACTGACATCTCCTCTCTTACTCCTCACGGGATCCTGCAGAGGAGATGGCCTTTAGAAAGGCACAGCCAACCTTCCATCATATGCTTGTGTCACTGCTATCATCCCAGCTCCTACCAGTGCGCTGTGCTGACCTTCTCCTCACTCTTTCTACTTCCACTGCCACTCCTTATTCTTATGCATGAGCAAAAATCAGGATCACTCCCCAAGAAACACTCAGTTGGAGTGACCCTCTTCAGCCCCTTGAGCATCACCGGCTCTACTCTCTTCCTAGGGGTTCTCCTCCCGACTGCTCCCTGTCCTGCCGTCTCTCCTTTTAACCTCTTACTCTATTCTTTTTCTTCTCTCTCTATTCCTTTCTGTTTCTTACCCTCTGCCATGCAGGCTCCTCTTACTTTAGCTTGATTGGGCATAGATGTGACCCTGCCCACTCTGAGATGTGAATGTAGCACGTGACTGATCCCCTTGCTTTTGCATGATAGTGCGCAATCAGCCAAGTATTGCAGTCAGCCCCAGAGCAGCGCCGTCATGCAGACATCTGCATCCATTCTGAGTTTTCATTTGATGGGACACAATTATTTATTTAAAACCCGCACAATGCCACGAACCACATATCACAACACAGGGCAGAAATAATACTTATTAGTCTAAATTTATTGCAATCTGTGTATCTCTTTTGCTTGAAAAGATCCCCCAATGTTTAATTCCTTTTTGGTAAACTGAAAAATTGGGATAAGTCGGCCTTTCCAGCCTCTTCTCTCTGATATGACACCACAATCCATGCTTCCTATTCACAAACTCCAAAAAGACTATAAAATAAAAAAATTATTTTATGCCTGTTGCTTTCTAGTGAGCCTTCTGCATTTTTGAAACCCTGAAATGAACCAAACAGGTACATAAAATAGATGGATAGATGAATGGATTTTTTGTCGAAAATGTCGAAAGTTTTGTCAAAAATGCAACAGATAACATCAAAGATTAATTATGACTGAATGTGGTATGTGGCTAAAGGAAATTCTTTATGAAACAAAAATCTTAGCTAAACAATACTAGATCTTACATTATCTGTAAAGTTAAATGACTTTTTAAATGTTTCACAATACATTCTTCATTCATATACAATAACCCATTTTCAGTTAATTTAAATTATATGACTCACTGCACAAAATAAAAAGGTAATACTTATATGAAATTTCAAATAATTAGACCCAGAATGCAGTACACTGTGGTATTTTACTGGATAACTACCTCATTTCAATTATGAATACATTTGAGTTACAATGAATAACTAGACTTAAAAGAAAAGTAGAGAATTACTTCACATGCGATAGTAAAAAAAAAAAAAAGATTATTATAAAGAATGCATGGCAGAACACCTTCCTTTTTTACATTTTTACAAATAGACAACAGTTAGTTAAGTATATTTTAGATAAAGAATATCTGTTTTGCATGAATATTTTAAAATCAGGTATGCAGCCTGAAGTACAGTGTGTGATGATTATTAAATTTTCTGGTCTGAGAGATTTAAACATATAAATTTTATGAAAAAGGCACTCACTGTTTAGAAGTACTGTATACATGACAGAACCTTTAAAATATTACATGCAATACTTAATTCTTTCATATGCATTTTTAATGTTATCAACTTCGGTGATATAAAATAAAACTAACACTGGAGTCTAAACAATAAAATCTAGAAATAATGATTGAAAATATCATTTGATTTGGACATGGGTTGAATTCTGTTTTGTTAAGTTTGACTTGAGTGTATGGAAATTTGTTTTTTTCAAATAAAATCAATAAAATAAAAAGAAAATATAATTTAATTTTTTGTGCAGGCAAATATGTTTATGGATTATAATGGCTTGTACAGCACTCTGAGCCTTTCTGCACAATTACAGTATGAATATCACATTATAGTGTTCTTTTTTTGTTGGTGGTTGCTTGAAACTCTAAAATATTAACACTCCAGAGTAGAGGATAGAATAGCAGTCATGATGTACAAAGTTTGGAAATAAAAAACAACATTGTGTGCAGTATGTTTTCAAGCTATCATAAATTCAGATGTCAGAATATCAGTGAACCAGGAGGTCAATGGCCGTTATTTTTTACTGCATATTACTTCTTTGTAATTAAAGTTTGTAACAAATGTGATGTTGGTTATTTAATGGTTTCATATACAGAATAAAAAAGTGATAAAAGCCCAGTAATAATAATAAAAATAATAGTAAAATCAGTAGGCATGAAAACTAGAACATCTGAGGGGATCCTGTGTTATTTGCCATATTAACATGACAGAAGTTATGTTTCACTGAAAATGCTTCTATATTAATCAATGAAGGAAAAAAAAAACAATAGGAATGGCATGGCTCTTTGTATTGTGTCTAGGTTTCCAGTTTTGTTCTTAAGCCTTAAGTACAGTGTGTAATGATTATTCATTTTCTAGGTAAACATACAGCATAAACTTTGTGAAGTTATGAAGTTCTAAAACTTTATATCAAGAGGGTAGTTAAGAACCAAAAAGGGATAAACCAAGAATATTTCAGATTAAGCCACACCAGCTAAAAGAAATGAGTGCTGGTTAGACCCAACAAACCACAATGTGTTGTAAAGCCCTAGGTGTTTAAGCCATTGCATATAATCAAGGGTATATAGTAAACGGCTCCAACCAGAGTCAATGTCTCCTGGCCTCTAAAATTTACTTTAAAAATAAATACTTAAAACGGGGTAAAAATGATCACCACTTACTAAAATATATATACAGTAAATATAAAATATAAACATATATTGTATAGTCAGTGGTTAAACAAGACCAAAAACTCATTGGTTTGCCATAAAATAATGTAACTGATATTTCAGGTAAAGGAAACAGTTCTTTTTTTTGGGAAATGGGGCAACCAATCAGCCTTCCTGAAAAAAAAAATAAGGTAAGCATACTGTATATTTGAAGCATATATTACGCACTTAAGCTAAGCATATATTTGATTATTATTCATATACTTGACTTTATACTTTGAAGATAACCACTGATTAATAGTGATAAGGTGAGCTCCTGAAGTAATGATTAAAACTGAAAAATAGCACTGGAGATATGTGAAACTTATCTTATTTATCTTACCTTACTTATATTTTTATATGAAGACTTTGAGCACTTGTTGAGCAATTTTATGAGCACCTAATTTTATATGATACTTTTGATTCACCTTTTGTGCAATTAATTTTACAATTTTGAGCACTTGTTATAAAGTACTCATTATATAAAAATAAAAACAACAAAAAAACAGAACAGTGGGATTTAGCTAGCAATATAGCAAAATTGCCTATGAAGAAATAATCAATTCATGAGTAACAATGATGTATGGGTGAGAAGAAGGAGTAAGCTCTTAGGTTAGGAATTAAGAACCTCCATGGGTCAGATAAATAATAGTCCGTTACAAACTGTGTAATTATCTTTGCAGTATTAGATGTTATCGCTGTTGTATCTGAGGATCTGTCCAGGTCTGGATTTAAAACACACTTAAAGTCTCTGGCTATTATAATTTTATGAGTGTTCACATTAGGGATATATGCAAATACATTTTGGAAGAAAGGTCCATCATCTGCATTAGGCACATAGATATCAAACAAAATCATTTTAGTATTAGATAAATTGCCCGTCACAATGACATATCACCCTTCAGAAATTAGGGTGAGAGAATGTAAAATTTGACCAGACCACTCTTATTGAAATTTAAAATGGTATTTGCTTAATAAGTGAGTCTCTTGTTAAATTACTATCTTGGCATTTAGATTTGTTAAGTGCGAGAGTACTTTTTTTCTTCTTAAATTCATGATTGAGACCCTTGACATTCCAGCTCACAAAGTTCACTATTTGATTATGGAAATATTTCTTCTGAACTTTTGTTGACATTTTGTAGTCTTTGGTTAAGGTAGTACATTGTACATATGATAGCTTTGATATAGATGTCATATTATTGCCAAGTGATACAGCTATGAAGCGAATTGTTATATTGTCACTAATGGTTATTGAGGTACTGTATAAGGGATAAAACAGAAATAGCATTGCTCTCTTTCTCTCTATGTATATATAAAATACACTGTTATTTATTTAAAAAAAAAGTTGGAATCAGTCTTTTCAGCTCTTTATTTGCTTCATCTGGAGAACTAAAAATGTAAAACTTATCTTCAATAACAACTTTTAGTTTGGCAGGGTACAAGATGCTGTATTTGATTTCAACTATAACAGGTACTGTTTAATGCTATAGAATGTGGCGCGTTTAGTAGATGTAGCAGTTGTGAAATCTTGGAAAATACAAAAGCAGATATTTTCAAAAATAATCTTGTCTTTCTGTCTAAGAAGGGACAATAGATTTTGTTTGGCCTGTAGTTTCTTGAAACGGAAAATTAGGATTTTTGGTTTGGAGGCATTCGATCCACGCATATGGTAGGCTGCAGAAATCTTACTGTCCGATTTAAAGTCCTTTCCAGTTACTTCAAAGAATATTTCAGCTATGAATTTCACTGGGTTTGGAGTCTGTCATTTTTCAAGAACACCTTCAATTCTGATGTTGTTCTTTCTATATCTACCTTCCAATGTTGCCAGTTTGTCTGCGAGCACTTTACATTCTGATTTTGCACTCGTTGCTTTTTCATCCAGAAGCCAATTTTTCAACTATTTCAGCACGGGTAGTGAACATTTGTTTATCATCTTAAAGCTTAACAGCAAGCAGTTTAATTTTACTTTTTAATTTACTTGTGTTTTCGTGCATTTTTCCGTCAATTTTTCATTGCATTTCTGTGAAGGTCATATTCAACTTTAAATAAAGAACAACAAAGGTCTTAGTTTATTTCATTCTTTATTTCTCTATTGTTCTTCTTTATGTCCCGCCCTGTATCATTTATGTTTCCTCCAAGCATGGCAATCATTACCTTCAGCTCAGAGGGTGTGTTTCAATCTTCCTCAATCTCCGTAGGCAGAGTTGCAAGTTCAGTAGGAGATGATGTTGCAGACTCACAGGAAGAAATTAGCTGAAGTTGACAGTGGGGATGAAAAGGCCATGCTCAGCTCCAGTGATCTTCCTGGAGTCGATAAATGCTCCTTGCCCGCCTCACTCACAGTTTCGCTCCCACTAATGCTCTCAGCTGGAGCTGATGCTGCCAAGTCAAGTCCTGGCAGGTCTGTACCTTCACCTGTCTGTTCCATGTCAGTCTCTGGGAGGCCGTACCATGAACTTAAGGCTGGTTTAGACTTTGCTGCCTTATCCTTTTCCTTCTGAATCCTTTGTTTGCTACTCATTCTTATTTGTGTTTACATGTAGTATTATTAAATTCCCTTTGGGATGAATAAATATAGGATATCTCAAAATGATATATAAAAAGGTTAAAATAACACCACTGCTAACGGAGCTACCATGTCCATCTCCAACAATGGACAAGACCAGCTTGTTTTGTTTATGGCTGAAGCAGGCTGTCATGTTTCAGCCAGGGGGTGTTTTTCTGACTTACATATACTTTACATTTCAACATTTTCTTTGTTCATTTTATGGTGCTGTTTTACATTTTTTTATTTTATTCATTATATTTACATATTTTTTGTAACCCTTGTTCTGTGTATTATATGTTCTCCTTTGTTCCTTGTGCTATGTTGGTGGAACCCCATGAAGTGGGACCATGATTATGTCTTGGCTGAAGGAATTTTTTCAACCTATATTCTGTTAGGTTTTGAGTGAATTCTTCAGCAGATCATTGTCTTCATGTTTGAGGAGAGTGCATCATTAAGAGTATTTTTTTTCTCCTAATTCTGGATTTTTGCTTCTGTTTTGTGCTTTTAAGTTAAGATTTCATACTAGGACTTGTTTGCCTTGAAAATTCGTCTTAAGTGAATCTTTATTGCCTATTTATGTATTATTTTTTTGCTATTTTTATTATCCTTTTGATTCTGAAAAAGTAAATATCAGCATTTATGAAGATGTTTTGTTAGACATAACTCCAAGCCAGAAGTTCTCATAGTTCCTCTCCCTTGTGGATCAGTCTTTGTACATTTTTGTGTTATTTTCTTGGAACAATTACGATATTTTAAAATCGTGAAGCCAGATCCCTACTTTGAGCCTATGTCAGCCTAAGCCTCCCAAGGTTTGCGGTCAAGCTTACTAAAGTAAGGCGTGTTTTAGGCAGAGTAGGGAAGGTTCTGGCCAGGTTTATGGGTCTTTTAGAAGCTTAACAAAACTTTGCTATATTTTATGCTTTTAAATCATAACACAGGAAAAAAATTATTTGGTTGAAATTTATGTTCAAGTCAGACATTCTTTTATTTATTGGAAAATGAAGAAATGAAAACGGATTCCCTGTAAAAATCTATCCATATATGTTATTCTTTCTGTGTACCTTTGCTGTGGATTAGAGACAAGAGTTATAACAGGAGGAAAGGATTGACTCTAGGCTCTTTTCTGGCTTCATGTGGAGAGTTACAGTGTGGAATGAAAAAGGAGTGGCAAATGATGTAAATCTTTATGAATTTAGAGAACCAAATTGTTTTTCCTTAGAAATAATACAAGGAGCACTTTATTTTATCTTAAGAAAACATTAGTGTTAGTAGTGCTGGGTTTTTATTTGATAAATGGTGGTTGGTGGTCGCGTTATTTTATATGCTAAGGTGCTTTGTACTATTCAATGGCTTGAGTGGCTCAGTAAGCAGGATCATTTTTGTTTTGTTAAAAAAAAACCTACTGATAATCTGCACTGTTAACATATTAAAAAAAAAAAAAATATCAGTATTAGATCAGTAGTTTCCTTTTCAGGTAACCAGCAATGAACATTTCTTAGTATGGTTACTGAACTGGAAAGCCAGGCAGACTGATAGGTACCTGCCAATGTTATGTATCTGTTATCATTTATTGTGAGATCTAAAAAAACTGTTGGCTTGCAAGAATTTTGATGTTTGTAGAAATACATTTCAAATGTATATGTAGTCTAAAACTTACATTGCTTCACATGTGATACTACTGTTTTAAAAATTAATCTAGGACATAGTCTGTATTTATATTAAGTGTTTTTTAATAATTTGCTGTTGCTTGAAATTTTTTGATATTGCGTAAACAGTATGTGTAATGGAACATGAGTTCATATATCATTATATTCCATTTTCAAGTCAGATGGGAGCCTGCTGGTATACATTATCACTAGCTCTTTTTGGTAGATTTTGTGTGAAATTTAAAAACACTGACCTTTTTTCATTTTTTTAGAAAATTTTAGGTGTTGTTTATAGATTTGATGTTGCTGAATCTAAATCTGGCAACAAAATTGCTCAATCACATCCAGCTTTTAAGAGATGAAGATTTAAAATAAAAAAACTATTATATATATGCTATATATATATTTAAAATAAAAAATAAAAACTATTATATATATATACTATATATATATATATATATATATATATATATATATATATATATATATTGTGATGGACAGCCAGCAGTTTAACCTGGTCGACACATTCAGGATGCTAGATGGAGACTTCCCTGAAGCTTAGAGGTGCCCCGGATTCCCGCAGGACACCATGGGAGATGGAGTTCGGTTTCACAGCCCTGCTGGGAACCGTGGGTGCCACCATGTGATGCTGCAGGTAGACGGGGGCATTTTTATTTTCCCTACAGTCCGGGAGTACTCCCAAGTCACGGGGACGGAAGAACAGAAGTACTTCCAGGCTGAAGAAAAATATAAGTCTGACCCGGAAGTGCTATTAAATCATATGGACAGAAGGAAAGGAGCACTTCGGGTCGAGGACTATTTAAAGGACTGGTTGAGAAATAGCTAGGGAGCCGGAATTGGGAATGAGAGTAGGATTGATATATTGTAGTGTGATCATTGATTTATTGTGGTGGTCGTGGTGCTTTGTGCACTTTATTTAAGAAAATAATTAAAAATCAACTTCTTGGTGATTTTACCCCTTGTCCTGTCTGCTGGAAAGAGGTGGGATATAGCGCCACCAAGTGTCCATCTACTTACTATATATATATATATAGATAAATATATGTATCTATATATATATATATATACAGTATATATATATATATATATATATATATATTGTCACGCACGCGCGAATAGGAGACCGCGGACGGACCTTAAACCACTTCAAAAGACGTTCGCCGGCAGGGAGTGGCGAGGTACTAACTTTTCTCCTTTGATTTCTTCCAGGAAAAAAGACGCTCCGCCATCATAAGCCTTCCCGCAGTACGTTTACTTCCGCCCTTCCTCCGCCATCTTTCCTGATGTCATCAGTCCCATCCTCCCTCACGGTTCCTTCCCAGCATTCCTCCACTTCCGGCTCCTCCTATATAAAATGGCCGCCGACGCCTAGAATGGCGTCGCGCATATGAACCTGTTTGTGTTTATGTTTGACCGGAGTTTTTTGAATTGTGGAGTGTCTACAATATACGGGGCCGGAAAACCCCAAACCTTTATGCTGCTTATTGTTGCATCTTTTACAATATATATATATATATATATATATTTATATATATTTATAGATAGAGATATATATAAAAATATTTATATATTTATATAGCCTGGACACAGACAGGTAGATATTGTTGCAAAGCACACACGTTTATTTACAGTAATATTTACAATAAAGCGAGGCACACAACTCAGCACCGCAGCACCAATCACCCTCAGTCCAAGCCCTTCCAAATCCTCTCTTCCCCGCCTCCACTCCTCTCCTCCGAGCTCCATCCTCTTCCACCCGACTCCAGCCATCGAATAGAGGGAGGCGGCCCCTTTTATGCACACCCGGATGTGTTCCAGGTGCCTCCCGATAACCTTCCGCCGGCCCCTCCCAGGTGTGGCGGAAGTGCTGGCTGTGCACCCAGAAGCACTTTGGGTGTCCCTGGTCTTCTTTCCCCCAGCACCTTCGGGTGTGGCAGAAGTGCTGAGGGCCAGGGCTCCACAGGCATCGGGGCGCCCCCTGGCGGTGACCACGGGCCTCTATAAGGTTGAGCTTCTAAGCTCTGTTCCTGTGGTCCCAAAGCCTCCAGGGCAATCGCCCTCTCGTGGTCTGGAGGAGGCATAGTCCCTCCTCCAGTCCTTCCGGGCATCCCGGCTGGGTACCACCCCCAGCCGCTTGCCACAATATCTATCTATCTTTATATCTGTATCCCACCCCAGCTGCTTGTCACAATCTCTCTCTCTCTCTCTCTCTCTCTATATATATATATATATAGTACATAGTGACTTGGTAGTTTTTTTTCCTTTTATAATCCTCTGAAGGTGTTTCACAGTGGTATGGCCAAATGAAGTCTACTAACATAGACTTGCTGCACTTTGTAGTGTAACATTTTCCCATCTGAGCAATGTCATGGTGGACCTTCTCCCCAGGTTTATCAAAGACCACTCCCATGTTGTCTTTTACCTGTTACCTGGTCAAGATAATGGAGGGATCAACACAAAACTGCATATTTCTGTAAAAACTATTTAAACAACAACGTTCTGTATTATGGGCAATAACAAGGCACCTTTCTAACCTTCTAAATATAAATTCCTTCCTATTTTTTGGTGGAGAAAAAAATACTGATTTGCAGTAAAAATTTGTGCAGCAAATATTTGATTTAGGGTTATTTCCACTTTTAACTAAAGTTAAAAACGAGGTTGACTGCCATTTTTCAGCTCAAAATATGTTTCAAATAATATTATGAGCATGAAAAAAATACACAATAAAACAAACATAATGCATTTTTAACACCTTGATCTTTTAACTGCATTTTCACTGAATGCAAAATCTTGCAGAAACGGTTTCTGGTAGAGCAATTCCAATTTCAGAAATGATTATACTGTATAACACAACTAAATATATAATGTACGTCGACTTTTTTGTTTGGGAGGATTTTTGTGTAGACAATTGTAATCAGTGGTGGGTTCTCTCACAAGTCTTTGACGATTTTAAAATACACAAGTATTAAAAGAAATTTACAAACTGCAGAAACTGTAGGTTTATTTAACATAATCATACCAGGATCATTATGCAGAAAGTTTTAAGATACCTTTACCAACTGCAAAGTCAGCCTAAAACCCAACAACCAAATACTAAATTAGGCCAATGGAGGACTCCTGATCCTTATGGGAGAGTTAGACATGATCCAGCATAACAAGTAACGTTAGATGACAAAGTAGGAAAAGACATTGAATTGAACAGACCAGATATACTCCCACATTTTCAAATGCAGACATCACTGAATTCTGCACAGTCAACCATTGTTATGCTCTACTATGTAAAAGAAACATATAAATGCAAATTTTATGTCTAATCACCTGCATGAGAATCATTTTCAAGCATTCATGTGACACTGGCCAGAGGCTATATCTATTTTAGTTAATAATGAGAATGGAGAGAACACACCAAAATTACAATTGCATGTATACAAATTACAATTGCAGTTACAATTATAATTGTATAGATATAAAAAGGTTAAGGTTGTATGGCTTTAAAAAGAGAGTAGAGTGGTGGCAGCTGCATTTTTTGACCTACCATACCCATCTGGATACTATCACATATTTGGCATCATGCTAAATCACTACAGTTGTTTATGGTAGAGAGGCCTGACACCTTCTTTTCACTTTTTCCATTACCAGTTTCCTTTCCAACTACAGGTTAGTAGCAGCAGTGCATGGAGCTATAAAGATAAACACAGACCCTGGAGATGCATTTAAGTGCCACATGTTAATGTAAATTATATGGTGTAACCACAAGGGGGCACCAGAGAGCCCAAACCACAGACACTGTAAAGTAGGCATGTCAAACTCACTACCATTGGTGGGCCGCTTCGACTGCCATATGTGTGCCAGTGGGCCGCACTTTAACAAATACTATTATACTATTATACAAAGTTACTGTAGCTTTCTTTCCAACACTGAAATCTTTAAAAAATGTAACACTTAAAGTTTAAAGAAAAGCAATTTATTTACATACAATCTCCGTACAACAGTGTACAATTAGAGTACACTTAGCCTCTTAGCTAGGTCCTTATATTATTATATTATATTCATTATATTATATTCATTGCTTATATAGGAGTCTTACAGTGTGAGATTTATTTCTTTTGTCCCGACACTTGGCATCTCTTGTTAGTAACCAGTTTGTCAGTATCAGGCTTGAAATCTTGTGCAGCTGCAACTTTTATGAGGGATTAAAGGTGCTCGACAGTAAGTCTTGAGCGATGTGGGGTTTTGGTAGCTTTCATTAACAAAAACAATTGCTCACAAAGGTAAGTGCTTCCAAACATAGACAGTACTCTCGATGCCAACTTATGGAACTGCACATATGAGGGTGGCAGGTAAGCATACAAGCCTGGCACACCAACTTCGTTGTATTTTGCCATCAGAATAGAATCTGACTGCAGTTCAATCAATTCCATTTGGATACTCTCAGGCGCATTCTCAGCGTTGTAAGAGTATGGTGATGTAAACAGCACAAAGTCCTGTTCGTGTGAACTGAAATCACGAAAAACGCTCACTGAATTCATTGCTCAGTAATACAAGTTGGAAAACAAATCCTCCAAAAATCAAATTTGACTTTACTAAGTTTACTTCAAAGTTTATATTGTAAAATAAGCCGATATGCAAAAAGCCACCTGACCTACACTAATTGTACAAAATGAAAATCTCAAAAATATGTTAATAAACAACTCATGAAGTTCTCGTGTCAACTTAAGATCTTCACCTGTAGTCTGCACTAACTGTTCGTTACAATACTAGCACAAAATTACATAAAACTAGAGCAAAAAAACGTGAAAATATGTCTCAGCAGCCCAGCCAGTAGTGTAGCCCAGTGGTCCGCAACCTGTTTGACACCAAGGACCGCTTTACTAGAAGCAAATTTTTCCAGGACCGGTGGGTTGTTGGAGGTTGGAGTTTATGGGGTGATCATGGGAGGGTTCGTAGGGCAGTTTTATACACAATTTACATTACATTTATATTATTATTAAGTTATAATTTAGTTAAAGATATTATACAGCTTACCATAATGCAGAATCAGTGAGAACCCTGAGCTTGTTTTCCTGCAACCAGATGATCCCATCTGAGGAGGATAGAAGACAGTGACATGCGAAGTGTGTTGCTTATGTTCAGTCTACTACGTAATCTCGTTTTGGTTGCTGTCACTGCAGAAATCGTGCATCACAAAGATAGGATGTTGGAAATGGAAGCAGCTTCAATAGCTTCTTTCGCGTTATTTTAATCTTCTCCTGTCCACAAGTTATGCTGACGAGAATTTTTCTCAGCATTTCCTTGCGATAATACACTTTCAGGGTGCGAATGATCCCCAAATCCAATGGCTGAAGGAGGAATTCAACGTGAACATTATCTAAGTGCGGAAGTATGTTGTGGTCAGCACAGTTATCAATCAGAAGCCAAATCATCCTTTTCTTCATCTTCTTCATATTGTGAGGTTTCTGAACTCTTTTGGGATCTGGGATCTGGGATCTCCCCCCGCAGAAACGCTAATGCCGCGTGTGAGATTGTTTGTCCGGGTCCCAAGAGAGTTTAAAAACCTAATATATTCTAGAATGAGTGCCGCATTAATAGGAATGTTTCTTGAACAAGCATCACTGCAACCACATAAAAACGGCTTTTTCGGCGTCTTCAAATGCAGCAGTTCGCATACGTTTGCAACCCGAGATTTTTCTTCTTTTTTGCATATAACAAGTATGCCGTTTCTATAGAAGGGTGATAAAGATTTAAATTCTAATGGCTGTTTTTCAAATGTTGAAGAGCAATAAGGAAAAGGTATCACTTAAAACCACACAAAACAAAAACAGCAAAAAAACAGTACGGGGAAAGTTCGAAGAAAGAACATTTTTTTTACAGTGTTTCTGTTTGGGGATCATTGTACAAATGTCCACAACTGAGCTGTGACCACAGAACTAACTGCTTTGTGGATGATTCATTCAAGTATTTCACGGTCACTTCGTTGTAATGAAAGTATCAGCTGCTGAATGGACTTCGTAGTAACGAGATTTCTGTGGACTCGTGTCATATGGGGAAACTGTCAGAAACATAAAAATACTTCGTTGTAATACTCTCTCACCGCGGTCTCCTCTTTCTGCGCCGCTGCAAAGCCCCGCCCGGCTAGTGTTCTGAAAAGTGTCCTCAGTGAAGGGGGCAGCCTTTTTGCTGTAGCCCTTCATTAAGTGAGTCTCCGTTGCTGGCAGTTCTCTCGTGGTACGATAATGGGCCGCGGACCGCAGCCTAGCACTTCAGTTGTGACTTCACGGCTGCAACTATACTAGCAGATGACGTTTCCAGTACCGTAATGCCATGGGAAAACGTGCTTTTGTCGGAAAGCAGAAGTAAGAAAAGTCAATAAGTAACGCCGAAGATGCAGAATGATTCGGTCACAAACGATAGTAATCATTTTGTACAAGTTTAGTGCTAACTAGGATCTGTCATGTGGGCCGCACAGATTTCTGTTGCGGGCTGCATGCGGCCCGGGGGCTACGTGTTTGACATGCCTGCTGTAAAGCACCACACGTTATTAGGATCAAATAAAGGCTTTTTATTCTATCCAGACACTTCTTTCCAATTGTCTCGCAAGTAATCAGCCACAACTTTCCAGTAAGTGAATAATAAAGTACAATTCTCCAGTTGAATGTTGCCTGCTACCTCGACTATGACTCAACCGTGTGTAGCAGAAGGCTTCCTTTAATGTCAGACCCAGAGGTGTTTACAGTGCCACGTCATATCCTCTGGGAAACACTTCTAGCCCATAACACAAGTAGAGAGGTTCTCTCCTGATAGCAGCCTCTATCGATATGTAGGGACCCCAACAGGACTGCAGTTCCACACTCCAACTCCCAAGCATCCCTGCGGGTGTCCCGACTGGGCTCCCATATGAGGTCTATTGCCACCTAGGATACGGGGGATGGAACAACTCCTAATTCCCGGCTATTGCTGGTCCATCCATTATTTCCTGTTAGCTGGACAGAAAGTTATTTCTCTTGTTCGCCAGTCAATATGCTTTCATCGTTCCGCTGGGTAATATATATTTCCCCATTTCACCCAGGATGCCCGTTTTCCTCCTACAAAGGATACAATATTTACAGTATATGAAACACATTAAAGGGGGTTTATGTGAAAATGAATGGTCTTCACTGGCCATTATGTAATATGTTTTGAATACTGACAACATGGGCCACGTAGGAAAGAGATGGATTCAGCCCGTGAGCCTCGAGTTTGACAGCTCTACCATAAAGCAAAGAAATTAACTAGATGGACTAAGAGGTTACTTTTAATTTGTAAATTTCATGTTGTTATGGCATAAAGACATTTTTGGTTGTAAAATTTACATGAATTAATTAATGACATGATATCAACAGTAATAAAAGTACTTCTGCTTTGCACATAACTACTGCATCGGTTGAAATGGCGAGAATACTACAGATCAATGGTTTTCAACTTTTTTGACAAGTGGACAGTTTTTAGTCTTAGAATCTTTTCATGAACCCTTGGGTTTCAAGCAGCTTGATCCAATAACATTAGTAGAGCAGATTACATCCAGAAGAGCGCCGCAGGCTGGCAATACTAGGTGGAATGGTGGCTCTGAGACTAGGGATCTGTACTGGCAATTGGAAGGTTGCCAGTTCGAATCCTATAAATGCCAAAAGGGACTCTGCTCTGTTGGGCCCTTGAGCAAGGGCCTTAACCTGCGATTGCTGAGCTCTTTGAGTAGTGAGAAAAGCACTATATAAATGCAAAGAATTATTACTTCATAGTCAGCTTTTCATGGACCAGCAGTACACAGCAACAAATTAACAGACTTGCCATGTCTGATACTTCCCAGAGTGGGAAACAGTGCCTTAGATAATTAATATAATTAGATTCTAAATTGATAAGTAAGCATCAGACTTTACAGGTTAGGTTCAATAAGTGGTTCACTGCCTGTTGCCAATTTATAAACTTGCTGAAAGGGCAACTGAAAGACCAATTAGTATGTGCTATCAGCAACATGTGGTTTAGTGAAACCACTTGACATCCACTTATGTAGACTTCTGCTACAGATTTTGGTTTGATGTATGCCTAAATGGCAAGCATACAATAACTATCAACTATGGCTCCTGAAACTGCTTTTAGTATACAACATACATACCCATACTTTTTCCCATACATATCCAATTCATTTGCCCTTCACAATACAAAATTTTATTATTTCATTTCAACATTTCACATCAACATGCTGCAGTTCCCTCATTTTAATAATAATAAATAATAATACGCTTTATTTATTTAGCACCTTTCCCTTGATCAAGGGGCTTCAATCTCATCCATCATTCCCCCTCTCGCTCCTTTCTTATTTGAACCTTTGTTTATCTCTCATATCACTTTGATTGTTTTGACTGTATTATTTCACTTGCTAGAGAGCAATATAAAATGTTTTGAGATCCATAGTGTAAAACACTGGTCTAATGATTTGAAAACTGGTAGTCTTTTAAATCACTGGTTGCAATCCTGATCATACACACTTGCTGTGTGGATTGGTAAATGTAAAACGTTTGAATATTTTGGGGGGATGGGGGAGAAAAGAAAGAAAGGCGCTTAGGCTCTGGGAGCCCCACAGGCTTGGGGGGGAAGTGGCAATTCCTGTTCACACCATGCGGTTGGCATGCCCCTGCATGGAAACTATAATATAAACATAGAAATGCAAAACACTCCTCCTTCACCTTACTTATTTCACCCCTAACTAGCACCCCTGTGAGAAAAAAAGCTTATCAACATATTATGTTTCCGAGTAGTCCTCTGAGAATCAATTTTAATTAGTCATGGCCTGCATCATTTTACACAGTGTAATAAAAATATTTCCTTTTAACATATAAACGTTTCCAAATCATTCTGTGTTGCTTAACAGGCAGTAACAAGGCTCTTTGAAAAAGACATGTATATATATCAGTGTAACAATAATGTGTAAAAAGAAAATAGTCATGAGTTTATGATATCTTTGAGCAGCTTCAGTGATCTACTATGCAACAGCGGACTTGTGGTATGATTGGATTTTATAACACTATTTAACATAATAACAATAATAATAAAATAGCATAATAAAAAATGAAGTCACCCTTTGTTCATTTATTTTTATGCATACACTGGATTTAAAGTAAGACAAATTACTGTAAGTAAACCGAAAGTTTAAAATATGATTTTCTGCCTGGGCTGAAGGCAGCCCCTAGACTAATCAAAGTTTCAGTTATAAACATATAGCATTCAGTCTGAGGCTAATAATTTAAACATTTAAAGTATTTAATATAATAATACTGAAATGAGACCTATAGAAAACAATTTTTAAAAAGATGACTTGGCTAAACGATTAGTCTATACAAAAAATACTTTCTTTGCTATTTCAGGGCACAAGAAATACACTATAATTTTCTCTGTCTATACAAAGTGTTTACATTAATTGCATGTGCTGTTTTGTCTGCTAATGATTTTTTTTATTTATATAATATTTAAAATATGGTCATGGCAATATTTGATATTAGTTATTAATTTTTTATCAACTACACTAGTACAACAACAAAAAATATCTCTTGTATAAACAAAAATCACACAAGGAATGCCGCAATGGGCTTTAACAGGCCCCCATTTTTGACAGCCCCCCCCAGCCTTGACTCCCTAAGAAAACAAGACAAAATTCCCCAAAAAACAAATTTTTAGGGAAAAAATTGAAGAAATCTTGGGAAGGGCAATTCAGGAAGAGAGATCCCCTTCCAGGTAGGTTAGTAGTGTAATGGGGTAAATAACACACAGAAAACAGAATACACGTAATGTAATCCTCTTCACAGAGCTAGATGGCCACCACAGAAATCAATACTGTTGCCACCACAGAAATCCAATACTGTTGTACAAAAATATTTTGTTCTTACACAGCAATCCTCATCAAGTGTATGTGCATAGTGCCACAACAACTCTCAAGGCAAAATGTAATAGATTATACCACTTGCTAAATATAAATCTGTCACAAATAAACATTTAGATTTGTTCAAAAACATCAAAAATAAAATAAAAACTAATTCATGTAAATGAAAAACAATAATATCTGTCCATCATCTAATTGTAGAACCACTGTTTGATTGTTGAAAGGAGTCAGAGACAAGCCAGGTACAGTCAGAGTTGTGGAGACCTCGACCAACAAGTCGTATTCCCCCCTACTAGCCAGTCTATAACTGAGTCAGTGCTGGACCGGCCATCTTTATCTGAGATGATTTTTTAATAGGTGGGCAAACAACATTAACACGATTAATTTTGTTAGAAAAAATGTTTTTCCAGATGTTTATTTTTCATCATTATAATTTTAAAAAATAATATGCTTAGAATTGATTCTACTCTCAACTGCATGACATGTTACCTGAGACCTAATTGTGTATATTTTTAATACAAAGACATTCAGAATATCCCCAGATAGGGCCAGGAATTACATGTCTCTGTTTACACGTTTCAAGATTCAAACTCTAGTCTAACACTATAAAGAAAAACAAACAACATCTTTAGTTTTTTGCAGCCTTTAACCAGTTATGGTTAAACTAGATTAAATATAATACTGTACAATAACATGAGAGCTCACTTCCTGCTCTTTTTATTGTTACATGTAAATAAGAGGCCACATTTTTGTTTTGACTATTTCTTAAATAGTGTGTTTATGGTGTGAAATTGCACTCAGAAATCCTTGATTGTGTCATTGTAATTCAGGTATTTTCGATTTTTGTGCAAGCAAAATTGTAGCAGCAGGCATATTTAGATGTTAAGAGTGGTTTTACTATCACATACACATTAAATGTCTTGTGGGCAAGGATATTTTCACTATTTACTTTTTCCATATTTAATATATGTTTTAGATATGTCTTTCAATTGAAAACACATTTAGATACAAAGCACCTAGAACATGTATAGGAAAATATGTATGTGTGTCAGCAGCTTGCATTGGTTTGTCTTAAAAGCTGATTAGGTGTTGGGGAAATTCCAGCTACTGAAGTTCAAGTTTTTAAAGTTCAAAGCTTTTAAAGTCAATACCAGCAACAGCTGAAAACACTGCTCAGAACCTCACAAAATCTGGCATACTATATTATATATATATATATATATATACACATACACACATACATACACAGTATATGTTGTTGGCAGGTGGAAGGAACATAGGAGAATTCCCAGGAAGTGTTGGGTTGCCAGCAGGGTTGTCCCGTTTAATTGCAAAATAAATCTTTAAATAAAACAGGTGCATGAAGGTGTTAAGACTGAAATAACATAGATAGCCTTTTTTTTTTTTTTTTAAAGGTGGTGGCTCTTAAGAGCAGGTCGTTCAACAGGAGGTCTAGGTCCAAAAGAGATTCCAGCATTCGGACATTATACTTCTATAGCAATAAGGGGTGGATTCAGCTGCTCTCAAGGTGTTACTTCTTGCTGCTGTAGAAAAAAAAAGAGGAAAAAAAGATGACACTGTTTGCAATTAAGTCCCCATCTCGCCCCAGCAGAACATTGCATACCTTGGATGAGCCTTGGAAGTTCTGCATAACAATATTTACCTTTACATATACAGGGGTGGGCAAAAGTAGGTTTACAGTTGTGAGTAAACAAAACACAGTGTATTCTTGTAGTATTACTTATTTATTAATTATTGCATTATTTATTTGTGCCACTGTGACATTTTAAGTTAATAAAGCTATTGAGTTAATAAAACTATTGTAATAATCATAACCTGCATATCTTTTTCCATATAAACAACTGTAAACCTACTTTTGCCCACACCTGTAATGTAAACGGCACATGGGATGGACAAGCATCCCGGCAAGGAGTCGGTAAGATCCCTCATCCAGATGGGAGGCCCCAAAACAGAAAGGCATCCAAGCCAAGAGACAGAAGGATGTCGCACCCAGACAAGGCTTCCCTAATGGATGGCTGAACATCCTAGCCAGAGGAGATGGTTCCTTACTTGGGCGGGAAGCCCCAAACTAATGGACAGGTGTCCCAACCAGACATGTGCTTAATACCTTTCCTGGTCGCGATTAAAGAGGACAGGTATGGACTATCTCTGAGGGGTGTTTATTCCCCCGAGGCACTATATGGCAGCAGCCCTTCATTTCGGTGTCCATTTGAGAAACAGCAGGGAATGCAGAGAGTTGTAGTTTGGCAGCACAGCCCTGCTGGAATCCGAAGGTACTGCAAAAGGGCGCAGCAGGGAGATGCACTTCCTACTATGTTGGCCTTCCATATAACCTAGAAGTTCCTCCAACTGGCAGCAGCTGTGGCACCAGAAGTACTCCCAGGTCCTCAATGAAACGGACCACACTCCCTTGTCCAAGGCAAGTTGGAGCTGGGAGGAGGATGACCAACACTCAGCTGGTGGAGGGCAGTGCAGGGAAAAGAGAGGAGAAGTGATTGTGGAGAGATAACTTGTGCTTTTGTGATTATACTGAGGTATTGTGGAAAATAAAACCATCCTTTATTTGAACCCAGGACTGTATTGTGTGTTTGTGTTGGTACACAAACACACATCAGTTTTTGCAATTTTCATAGAAGTGTACACAGTACAGTGTCTTAATATTTCATGAAATTAAGGCATAGAACAAATAAACAAGGGCAAAAAAAAATAAGTCAAGGAATCATTAAGTGTACAAAATTTTGTTCAAATTTTTTGATTCATCAAAGTAGCCACCTATTGCCGATATAACAGTCTAACTGTGGTAACACTTTTAATTCAAAATGCCAGTCACTCTGAGTAAGCCACCAACTCTTCCTACAGCAAAAGAACTCCAGACCATCACACTTCCTCCTCCATGTTTGACAGCTGGTGTCACACACTGAAGAACCATCGTTTTACCAACCCGACAGTGTAGAAACACCCTGTGTAAAGAACCAAAGATTTCAAGTTTTGATTCATCAGTCCATAAGACTTTCTTCTAGTCTGTAGTAGTCCAGAGCTGGTAGTTCATTGCCCAGGCAAAGTTAATGGCTTCTGTCCTTTTAGTCCCCTTTTTAATAACATGATTTATACTTTATTTTGTCCTGGCTTTCTTACTGTCACTTGCCCTGTCAAACCTGCAGCACAAAGTCTGCTCTTCACAGTAGAAACTTTTTTCGACCACTGTTAAGCTGTGCTTTGAAGCGCCATTTATGCAAGCTGGTGACCTTCAGAAACTTGTATTCAGATTGGGTTGTGACTTTGGGTTTGCCAGGTCTCTTCCTATCAGAGTTTCTTCCAGTTTCTATTTCCCTTTGAGTTATGTAGGACAACGTACTTACTGACACTTTATTTATTTACCAATAACGGCGCACTGCACATTATACTTGACTTGAGCATTCATAATTTTCATACTCTTTCTCTGTATGTTTAGTATTTGTTTGCTTAGAGGTTGATGCACTTGCTGCTTCCTGAGCAGCTCTTCTTTCTCCACCCTAGCGGCCCGCTTCTTCTCTTCTGTCGTTGGCATCTTTTCATGTTAAAACTGATTAAGCCAATGTTTGTGTTGCAATTACTTAGTATGTTTTCCTTAATTTTTCACTTAAGCTAGCACTCAAGTTTTCAATCTGCCTCTAGAATGATTTAAGATATGAAGAGGTAGGGGAAGTGATGGCGAAGGTAGTAGGGATGGGAACAGCGTCCGTACACATGCGCCGCACGGCTGCCCTGCTGCCCGCTGCCGAGAGTTGACTCTACAATAAAATAAAATAAAAATAAAAGACGAATAACCTTGGAGGTCAATCATCACCCCAAAAGCAGATAGTAGACGTCACATACCAAATTTCATGTCAGTAGGTGATTTAAAATCCTGGACAGACAAATGGACAGCCACGGTAGCATATTATAGAAGAAGAAGAAGATTTTGCAGTTTCTTTAAATGAAAGACCTACACTTCAAAGGGTAATAATGCTGTGTCTAATTTAAATTTGTTAAATGCCTTTTTCTAGTCATTATAACTCAAATTTACACCTTTCTACAATGTTATATTGTCCAAGTAGTACTTCAGAGGGTGTAGTACCACAATCCTTTCCATCGCTGCTTTAAGACAGACAGAGGGTTTTTAACTAATCAACAGAGTTTGGGGCACCTCTGCAAATTGTTTGGTTCACCTAGCAAGGCTTAATTTACTTTAATTGCTGCAGTACATCTGTAGGTTGTAACCTATTAGTTGTTCCCTGAAGAAGGCCCATTTGTAAAATTTTGAAAAAAATTTTGAAATTTCCTTTTTTTCTGTTTTTGCTAACCTAAACTTTAAATTTAAACCTCTGGTAGTTTACTGCTTATCCTTTTCACCATTTTAGGTAATTTGTTAAATTCACACCATATGCTGTACTCGAGTTGTAAATATGGAAAAAGTTATGGGCTGGCCATATCACATTTTTTTCTGTTTTAAAGAACTGTGAGTCGTTCACTTGTAACGGATATAATATATCTTTACGCTTACAGACTTGTGTTGTGTTGCATGTGACTTTAATTAAATTCAATTCTAGCATTATTTAGAAACTATTATGCAAAAATATCTGGTTGGAATCTAAATATTTGTAAAATGCATTTTATGTTTTATAACTTTCATTTACAGAAGAGAAAGAAGCATAACTCACTTTCTTCTGCAAAATTCTGGTTGCTGATTCTGCACTAAGCAGGTTGACATATGACGAAAGCAGAATAAAGCATAAATTGGCTGTGTGTAGAACCTCGCTACAGGGAGGCTAATAAATGTTGATGGCTTCTGTCCTTTTAGTCCCCCTTGAATAACATGATTTATTCTGTTCAGGTCAATCAGAGGAAAAAAGCAAAACATGAACTTTAACTAAAATTAATCATGTTCAATCTAAAGTAAGAAAAACATTGCTCATCAATAACAAGCATCACATAACTTTCCATATGAATTTAAAGAAAGATCTGGCAGCTCTTTTACTGAAGGACAGAAATCATGAAATCCAGCTGCTATTGATCTGATGTTTTTATGTACTTCAGTGCCAAGCAAAAAGTATTCACCTATTTAAATAATATCAATATGCTGACCTCTTCAACCTGAACTTGACTGAGCAGGATATGAAAATAAACAGAAAAAGTGAAATACCCTTTTCTTAAAAATTAAATATTTAAATTATTCTTTAAAAAAGAATACTCTCCAGTAAATACAATTTGGGAGCGGAAAAAAAATCAGCATTTAGTATTACAACATTATTTCATATTAACAAAAACACAAAGGCTCAATGGTTCCATATTGTCTATAATGATATTGGTTTTATGACATTCAACTTCTATTTAATTTCAACAATGTTAATAAAGTTCCCTTTCATTTATAAAGTGAGAATGCCATGTATAACTGGAAAAGCACTTTACTACTTAAAATACAAAATTATATTCACTAAAAACTCAAACATAAGCTGAACACAAAAACAATTTCAAGGTCAAGTTTTTTTATTGTCTTTCAATCCAAATAACTAGTATAGGTTGAGTCAAAATTATGTGTCTTCTGGACCACAGTGCACATATACAACATGTAGTGCACTAAGACAATGTACACCATTTAGTACAAATACAACATACAGTGCAAACAGACAAGACAGTGTGCAGTAAATTGACACAACAACGGGACAACAAAGTACAGCAGATCAGTTATAACTGGATCAGTACCATTCTGTCTAGACATAGAAACACATATATAAGTGTTTGTGATTTTTTAAAAAGCAGTTAGTGTTGTTATAACGTAAACTCTAACTCAACTATTAATTCAACAAATCAAGTATTACTAGATCAGCCAACTGCTAGTCCTCACTATGGCCAGCATGTAATGTACAACACCGTGAAAGAACAACGATTATAACAACTGTATAACTGTATATGAATAAAAATTATTGCTAGTCACAAAAACCTAGTCAAATTAAAGAGTTGGACATTTTTTTAGCGGGTGCTACCATGGACTGTCTAAGTGCATTTCATGGGCTTGTTAAGCGGAAAGGATTTTCATCCCATGCTTTTTGCCAAATCTGAAAGCTGTTTTTTTCTTTTTTTTTTTTGCTGATCAGCTCTCTTACATAACAGTACTTTCGTGCTTTATAGAATGAACTTGAGCTTTAAGTTGCTACCATTTTTAATTGCTGTTGACACATACGTGTCAGGTCTATAGACCATAAATTACACTTCCCACTCATTGTGGCGAAGGTCGAAATCTTGTTTTTGTGTCCATCATTGCTTTTGATTTTGTCGTAGAAACTGGTGTCCAGTTTGAAGTGTATTTATATACTTTCACCTAAACATTTAATAAATTGTGTCATGTTTATTTCATATTAGTTTTATTTAACTCCACCAAACACAGGCTGAGGGAGATAAAGTTTATGTCCATTTTATGGATAAACGTAAGTTTCCATCCATCCATTATCCAACCCGCTATATCCTAACTACAGGGCCACGGGGGTCTGCTGGAGCCAATCCCAGCCAGCACAGGGCACAAGGCAGGAAACAAACCCCGGGCAGGGCGCCAGCCCACCGTAGGGCACACACACACACACCAAGCACACACTATAGACAATTTATAATTGACAATGCACCTAACTGGCATGTCTTTGGACTGTGGGAGGAAACCCACGCAGACACAGGGAGAACATGCAAACTCCGTGCAGCAGTGCCACTATGCCACCATGCTGCCCCTAAATGTAAGTTTGACCTAACTTATTTAAGTTATACATAATAATAATAATACATTTTATTTATATAGCGCCTTTCCCATGCTCAAGGCACTTACAGAATATAAGAAAGAACGGCAGGGTATACAATACTTGTATATAGCATTGTACAAACCAAATAAATAAATAAAGAAGATTAAGACAATAAATTCAGAGAAAAGCCTAACAGACAACATAATTGATGGTCTAACACACACACACAGGTTACATGACCATCTTGACAGAGAGGAAAACTGAGAGAAGGGGAATAAAGTCAAGTAGAGCTAAAAGCCTTCCTGAACAGATGAGTTTTGAGTTGTTTTTTAAAAGAATTCATGCAGTCAGCTGATCTGATTAATTTTGGTAGGTCATTGCAGAGTCTGGGCGCTATACAGCTGAAGGCCCTGTCACCCATGGAGTGTAGATTAGTGTGGGGTACCACAAGATTGCCAGAATCAGAGGACCTTAGTGGGTGGGCAGGCACATAGTGATGGAGAAGGTCACTGATGTAGTTTGGTGCAAGGTTATTTAAGGCTTTGTAGGTTTGTATGTGTATGAAGTGATGTTAGAAATTTTTTAAATTAAATATTGTTATAGCGATGCATTACTTTGTATTTTGCTCTAGTAGTTACATTTGACACTGTTTAGAGAAAAAAAATGTTTATCATTTATGGTTAGTTTGGTACATCATTTTTAATATGCAATAGGATATGATGATGAAAATGTAATATATATTGAGTATTATTAATATAAGAAGCCTCCTATTGATTTTATCAATAAAACAAACTGATCATAAAAGAAATTATATGAATCCAGTAATTTGCAGCACCTCAATGTTGCAGTATTGGGTATTACATGTTTAGAATGGCTAGTTTAAGTGCCATTTTTTAAATGTCCTTACATTACACTGTATGCCTGCAAATATCTTCAGTATTCTCCTGTGTTGTAACTGGCAAAGAGCAGTTATCATAGCTTAATTAGAGCTAACACAAACTCAAGTACAGATAAAAAAACTGTATGCTATTGAACACCAATTTTAGAAAAGCTTTAAAAATTTAAACAGTTTTGGGAAAATCTTTATTAGTCATTCTACAAAAGTGAAACATTATCAAGAACAGTGACACAACCAAGAGAAATACCATCATAGGGAATAAGCCCAATAATTCCACAAACAAGGCTAATGTTTGGAGCAGCTCAACTCAAAATCAAACGTATTATAATGCAGAATCTGGTGTAGCATGCCCAACTTGAGAGAAAAAAAACCCTCAGGATTAGAGAAATGGGCAACTGATAAACTGCTCTGTGTAACAACTGACTTTTTCCACTTATTTCATCTCAACAGTCAACATAAGATAGTTTAGCGCATTTATCTTTTAGATAAAGGATTCTAGCAATATAATAAGCCACAAGATCCCATGCCAAGATTTTCATTCCACTGAAAACAACTCCTCTTACTGACGTTATTTTGAAAAAAAGACTATGGCAAATCTAATGTAACTGTCATCAAAGATATAAAGAAGTTTGTACTTAAGTATTCCGTTTACTATAAAAACTCCACATGGCCTAATTATCACAAACAACTTGTCTTATTTCATCTTGATATTTATGAGTTCAAAGATCACAAAGGAATAATGGAACAATGTTAGAGTACAGTGGAGTTAAACATGACAATACGTTTTAATTGTTAATGGTTTGGTAATTATTTCCCATGGTGCTCCTTTGTTGTATATTTTCTAATCAAGAATCCATCACTTGTTTATTATTTTTGCTTTTGTTTCTATGTATTTTTTATTAGTTCATAGTTTTAATTATTATTTCAATGATGTCACTATTACCATTTTGTGTATTTTTTTTTAATGGAGGCCGCCATTTTGTGTACCTTATTACTAGGAGCACTGTGTGGTTGCTTAGCATTTAATGCACGTGCCATGAGGTCCATGACATTACAGCAATCATGCTAGTTAAGATGGATGCTAGTATTATGCAATAATATGAACTTCAAGACTTCTGGCAGAAAAGACCTCAAGAGAGACTTGTGCTCAAAGAATGAATAATAAATACATTTTGGTCTTCACTTTTATTTAGTTTAGACTGTCATTCTGGTTTTGTGTTTGTAATTAATGACTCAGACAATCCTCTTGCTTAAAATCTAAAGACCTTGCCTAAAATATAAAGTGCATCCCTCTCCCACAATAAACTCAAAATTGTCCAAAAGGACATGCATTTATGTTCAACCTGAACATATTGGTCAGAAGGAGGTGGGTGGCATTGCTATATGATGATAGTTGGAAAGGTTTTCATGTATTATGTCTCGTTGAGTCATACTGGTTTGTTAGCTGGTTTTGGGTTTTATGAGGGTGATTTTGTAAGTGGGAGCCCTATGAGTGATTCTCTGTATGTTGGGGTGGGAGGTTGAAGGGCTAGTTTGGGAGGGTGTTGGTGTTAGGCACAATGACATTGTCGCATCTTGTTTTAGCTTCTTTTCATACTCTTCTTTATCTGTCTTGCTTCATTTTTCTCTCCCCTTCTCCTTACAGCTAACTTAAAAAGTCACTTCCTTTATAGTATTGGTTAAATAATATAAAAAGGCATTTTGCTCAGATACCTCGAGCAAAAAATAAAGACATCAGTTTCCTAAAACAATCCAAGCTATTATCAAAGATGCTACATCAGAGCTGAATCAGCTAGAGTTAACCTACCTGAATATAACATTCATATAGTGTGATGCAGCTTGACAGATTTATCTATTTTAAAGAGTTTGTAGTTAGTTTTTATAAGACTGTAACTGTGTGAATGAGCAGTCATATGAGGCTATTACACAGAAAACAATATATAAAAGTTATGTTGTATTGAGCTTCTAGCTGGATAGAGATTTAATCAAGCACCTTACTGAAAAAGGCTTTATTCACAGAGTACCAATCACAAGAAATTTCTGGACGTGGTATAAGTGGCATACAACTAGTATTTTTGCTCTGCGAACATTTTTTTTTTAATTTTGATATACTTTTTACATCCTTAAGGGGAATTTGTCTTTTCACATGACCTTTGGGGGTCGGAGCACAGGGTCTACCATTGTACAGTGCACTTGGAGCAATTTTCACGTTAAGGGCCTTGCTCAATGGCCCAGTCTAGTAGAATTCCTTCTGGCAGTGATGAGATTTGAACCAGCAACCTTCCAGATACCAGTGTAGGTCCTTTCCACAGAACCACCTCTCCGCCCTAAACTGCATGTTGCTTTTTAATGCCCTCTTCAGGGGGTTGAATAAATTTATCTGTTGACTCAGTTGACCCAATATTTGCTAAAACAGAAGTTTTATTTTTGGTTACCTATGTAATCAAACTTTTAAAAAGGATTTAATTTTTTTTTTATGTTGAGTAGACA
>JANRMT010062806.1:73943866-73971163 GCA_026402145.1 Polypterus bichir lapradei
TATCTATCTATCTATCTATCTATCTATCTATCTATCTATCTATCTATCTATCTATCTATCTATCAAGAATGTGGAGCGAGCATGCAAAATTTAATCTTTACTTGACTAAGCTCATCAGATAATTTTTATGAATGTAACCTTTAAAAAAACCACCTCTCAAATATAATAATTTTTCCCCAATAACTAGTAAGCAAAGTAATATGATATACATTAAGTTTGCAACAAAATGATAAGTTGTTAAACAGAAATAATATTCATGAAACATTTACCAGTGAAAATCATTTCCATCATTTGTATGTTGTAAAGCTGTCTATTGCCAATACTTCACATGTACAGTATACAAAATACTGCATCATACATTATTGAAGTGCATGGTTGTATTTTAATCTTCCAAATGGCTAGAAATATTATTAAATACTAGTGGACGCCTGCCGTAGCATAAAGCGGTGTAAGAATAGGAATGGAAAATGGTGAGAAAAGCATTCAGAAATCAAGAAGAAATACTTCTTGAAAGACGTAGTTGTGAATAGGTGTTTTGCTGGAGACAAGATAATGAGTTGAAAGATCTAATCTCGGAAAGAGCTTGAATTTCAGCTTCACCACCATAAACTGTAGATGTTGCCATGTATTGATAGTGCTCGCGACTTGTTGTGATAACTCGACTTGCGTTGGAAAGAATAACAGGTAAAACGTCTTCAAATCTGTCCCAATGTGATGCAACGAAATCTACTGTCCTATGTCGTAGTGAGAGAGCATTGCCTTTGTCAACTGTTTGTGTCAAGGAATAACTCACTGATAGGAACAGGCAGTTGCCGGATCCCGGACTACAGATGACGTTGTACAAAAACCCGTCGACAGAGAAGATACTGTCGTTCATTTTATAATAAAGGCTTAGGAAACAACCGTCGCAGTATAACGAAAATAGCAAGGTGTTAAACCAATAGTAAGGAGCAAAACCAATGGCAATGGTCGAGAGAGTACCTTCCTGTAGCAGGCTATGGAAAAGACTCCCAGGCACAGACATGGCCGAAGTGAAAGGTCACGCGGTCAGGCTAGATATCGGGCAGTGACGTGATATCAATGGGGTCATGAGAGAGGAGCAGGGAACGCGGTAGTCCAAAGGAGGAATAGGACTCGAGAAAAGCAGCGTGGGGGTGTATGGGAGGCCGCAGGCAGCGTGGGGAAGGGTTTGGAAGAGGACGAATAGGAATCGAGAAATGCCATGTGGGCTGCGTGTGGATGGGACTGGGTTTGAAGAGGAAGCAGGATGAACCAGAAGAGAAATATATGTAAGAGATGATTATCTGATGCATGGTTTCTCCCAGGTGGTCTGTTTTCCTCCCACAGGCCAAGGACATGCATGTTAGGTGAGTTGGCATTGCTAATTTGGCCCTAGTGTGTGTGTATGATGGGATGGGTGGGGGTGTTTGTGTGTGTTTGCTCTGTGATGGGCTGGTGCCCATGTGTTGTTCCTGCCTTATGCCCGGTGATTGCTGGGATAGGCTCCAGGTTCCCCCCTACCTGCCCTGAATAAACAGGTTAAGGAAACAAGAGGGACTGTAACGAGAGTAATACTTGAACTACAACATGGTCTCATCTTATTACATAATTCAAGAGGTTTAACTGCAATTCCAGAATAGATTGTGCAAATAAATCTATACGTTTAAAAGTAAAATATTTAGCTGCTAAGCCACACTACCTGCTAGTATTAGATTTTTGATTTCTTAAAATGTATCTCAGTTACAGCTATCTTAGTGTTGATGGTGGAATGAAGGTTATTCTAATGAAGAGAGACTTTTTCACCCTTTGTGAACAGTGTCTTGTCATGCCAGGTTACTTGATATTGGGACATCAAATCTTTTATAGTAATATTTTGACTTGTTCACACTCAATTATCATTCCATTTTTGACTAAATGGGCTTAATTTGTTTTTTCTTAAACCAGTTGCACTCTATGATTTAGTGTGTGAGAAAGCCATTAAAGAAATCTAAAATTATTTTAATTATCACAAACCTATAAATGTAATATATATATATATATGTATATATATACAGTATATATATATATATATATATACATACTAGGGGGCTCTGCCCCCTGCTCGCTTTGCTCACCAACCCCCATGGGGTGCTATATGCCAGCAACTTCTGCCGCTCACATATGGGGAAGCGGATGTACAAAACAGATTGTTATTTTCGTGGGAATTGTTACATATGCATAGTAGACCTAACTATTTTACATTACAGCAATTAATTAACCATAGTAAAAAATGGTAAAACGTAATAAATTGAAAGAAAATTATGTTTTATGTTGCATTAGAGGTATTCGTTGCATTATATGTTTTCATTCTGTTTGGGTTTGAAATTAAAATGCAAATACTTTTTACTGTAAAACTTCAGTAAAAACAATATTTGGATATAACTTTTCGTCAATATCACATTAAATTTTGATTCCGTGTTTGGAGTTGCATTGTGACAACGCAATGTATAACTGCCTGTGAGTGAATATTGTTTCTTTCTCTCTAATAAATAAACTGACTTTTGTTTGTCCCTGTGATTTGTTAATTGTCATAGCAAAAGCTATTCTAATGGGAAACTGTAAACATTTTAATACAAATGGTATATAAAGATCTCCTTTGGTTTCTGATGTTATCCACGTAAGATATACTTGTCATTTTACGTCAGAATTGTTCGACCAACTAATTGTATTAATTGTATTGTATAGCCTATCACTTATAAATAAATTACTCAATAACATTACGCTACATCCTTCTTTCAACAGTAATTTTGTCGGTGGAAGACGGGACAGTGTTAACGATTACAGATATTTTGCGGGATATTGTAAGTTGATGTTTTCATCTTATGCAACATCACCACCAACTGTTTCAGCATAGAGTATTGATCTGCATTTAACCAATTTGTTGTGTAACTGATCAACAGTTTTTGCATTAATTCGTTTGACTTCGTCGTTTCACGTTGCTAGGATTGCCCATGTACTCATTTCTTCTGTTAATAACCCTTCGGGATGAAATTCATCAATAACATTTGGACATGTCTTCTTTTATTGGGAACTTAAAGTGAGGAAAATGTAAAAATTTATAAGAGCTGACAGTGCAGGAACTGTGTCTGACAAAAACATTCATACGATTGAGACGATGGGCATGGGCCATTAAACGTAAATGCTTGAGAGGAGGGCGGGACTTGAAAAAATCTTTTGGCAATAGTCTTGTCTCGTGGGACTTGAAAAAATCTCTTAGCAATAGTCTCATCTTGTCTCAAGATATTCTTTTATAATAGAGAGATTTGTAAAAATGTATATAGTAACACAATACTCGATATGTTTGATATGATAGTTTACATTTCAGAAATTATAATAAAAGGTTTTTAGCTTGGTCACAGATAGAGCACAATCATCCATTAAGAAAATTTACATAAGAAAAAACAGTCACACATCTAACCATTTATTAAACATACCTAATCCATTTTGAGGGCCATAAGTGAGCCCAGAAGTAACAGATTTAAGGCAGAAAATAATATAGTAGATGGGTGTCAGTCTATCATTGGCAAAATTCATCAATCCACCTCTCCTACATGTTTCAAGGTGTGAAGAAAACCCTCTACATATGAACAGAACATAAAAACTCCTTACATCAGTGACAAGGCAGTAAATCCAGTTCCCCTGTGCCAAATATGTTCTAACAAGTTAAGTCCTTAACCGTCCATTCAGGTCACCCAGAATTACTGAAATTGTATAAATTATAAAAGTACAAACAATACTTTTCAACAAGATTTCATTATAGTTAAATCACATGAAGTACAGTTAACAGACTTTTTGCTTTGTATTTTATCAACAGTTTTTATAATGACAGTTTTTTTCTTTTTTGGTTTAATTGTTCTTGAGAAGACGGAAATGTAAGATTCAGATGTTTGTTTTTTTAGTAATTGCTGCATATATTGTTAATCATTTTGCACAATGAACAAATATTTTTTAACTTGGGTTTGTCATCTTTGAAAAGTTTAATATATTTCAAGAATTACTGTAAGTAAATCAATTTTCATAAAAAATTAAAATGGATAATTTATTCACTTTGCAACAGGTAAACCCTTTCTTTGTCTTCAGTAATGAAGCAACACTAGCCATAAGCACAAATGACTTATTAATACCAATTAAAAACTAAATGCTTAAATTTATTTGCTGTGTGTATAAAATAATCTGATAGCATCTCGTATTTTATGGCATCTATCAATTGCTGTTACTTTTGCATTTCTGTTTAAAGAATTTAATAGTAAATTATATGATAGATTTTGCAAAAAACCTTTGGCAGTACCTTCTTGGTGGTACTTGTTCTGCACGCAGATGATCTGAAATAAAGATTCCACACTGCCTTTATTCAATCACATTAAGATAATTAGGTGGCATGTGCTTGATCTGTATTGTCACCCAGCCTGAAAGTTGGTAATTTACTTTGGATTATGCGGGCTGTGTCTCTATTATTCTTAATGAGCCATTGATTACTTAGCTAATGGAAATGCTGAGCAAGCCTGTGAATGGATTGTTTGTTCATGATAGCATGGTAAAAAATAAAACTTACTTTGCAAGGCTGGATGAAAACTAATGGCCTATTTTGCAACCATACAATGGCACAGGAACTTTCAGTATGCTGCACAATCGCACAGAAATCTAAATTATTTTTAAATTTTGTTTTAAAGAACTTTAATAGGCTTTTCATATATCACAATTACTATTCCCGAAATTCAGCACCTGCTAAAGTATGATGTATTACACAATGCTACACTGATTCTCTGAATCATAAGTCAAAGTATAATGTTACTGAGGTTTCCTTACTCTTGTATGGGCTTTTGGATGTTAGTATTTTTATGAGAATCGGTCTTATTGACTTTTTCCTTCTTACGTCAAAATAGTAACATAACAGATTCAATTTAAATTGATAACTAAACAATATGGATAGCATTTAGACATTTCTTTCCAATTGTTTGTAATACATAAAATACCTTATCACAGTCCTTCAAAAAAATTGAAATTCAAACATTCCTTTACTTTAGTAAAAAAAAAAAAAAAAAACTTTAGCTGTCAAAGGGTCATAAACTGATGAGACAGTGCAAAACTGAAGAAACAAATACAAAGAAGCTATGGACCTTACTCTTATACTGTTTGCATACTAATATAGTTTTCTGTTTCAGTAAGGGAATTTGTGCTGCTGTATAACAACAATTACTAAACAATTCATCCAGGCAAGATTTCATTTGACGATTCAAATGGGAAATGTCAGATTGGTCCTCTGGCTGCCTTTAAAATCCACTTCAGGGATTTTACAAGCAAAAGCCAATGATGCAATTATTACAGAGGGATTGGATCCTTTGGAACCTATCCATTTAACAAACTCTTTTTGTCTCTGTTGTATACTCCTGTGCTGATAAAGCTTAAACAGCAGTTTTTTTTCTGTTTATCTTGTCCAAATATTGAGCCAGTCCTTCATACTTACAGCAGTGAAAATGAAAAGGCAAAAAATGTAGCATATGCAAAGTTAACTGCGTAGATAATGCACATGGGCCTGAAAGACTGATTTAACAAAAGCCATTGAAAAATAGATGATTCAATAAACTGGTGAAATTAGAAAATACATATAATCTATCATTATTATACAAATGAGACTGTTTTATATTGCTTCATAGTTATTAATATGTATGTTTGTGTGTGTAGTTAAAGTTTGAGATTGATAGTTTTCCTTTTCATACCTTATAATATAATAGTTGGATTGAATATACTAATTAAAAAACAAAATCGCTTAAGCAAAAACAGCTTTGAAAACTATCTGAATCAAGTCTCTCTTAGCATTTTAATATCACGGAAAGTCATATAGTAGGTATAATTTATTCTAAAGTAATATTAACATAGTTTTCAGTACATTATGCTTGCTGTTTTTTTAAATAATAGATAATTACCTAATCAAAAATACCCCATCCATCCAACCTGCTATATCCTAACTACAGGGTCACGGGGGTCTGCTGGAGCCAATCCCATCCAACACAGGGCGCAAGGCAGGAAACAAACCCCGGGCAGGGCGCATGCACGCACACACACACCCACACACACCAAGGACAATTTAGAATTGCCAATGAACCTAACCTGCATCTCTTTGGACTGTGGGAGAAAACCGGGGAGAACATGCAAACTCCACGCAGCGCTACCACTGCACTGCCATGCCACCCCTAATACCCCATCCATTTTGAATTTCATTCAATATTAGAGCTGTTGGAAGCTGCAGCCTGTTTCAGGAGTCCTGGGTACAAGGCAGAAACCTCCCCCGAACAAAAGGCAGTCCCACCACAGGGCAGACTGACTCATACACAGATGCCAGATGAACTGAGAGTAACCCGCAGACCTGACCTGCACATCTTTGAGTTTTGAGATTAAAATTAAGCACTCTGAGGAGAAATACATGCAATAAGCAAGCAGGCCACAATGTGATCACAGCCCCATAAAACTGTGAGAGGTATACAGGGAAGTATACATCTTTTTGTGGGCATATTTTGTAAAATATCTTTCAAACAAATGCAGTTTTTAAAATAACAGTAACATATGCCAAAGGAAGAAAAATGTCATTGAGATGCTGTCTGAATTCCATTTAAACTGTTTAATAGTGAAGCATGAGACTCTCGTTGCATAATTTGCAGGATATTCATTCCTTATTCTGTCTCCATTTACTAAGACAGAACAGGATTTGATGTTTTAACAACAGAAGTACTGTATTCAGCCCCAACAGGTTACTATTATTTTTTATTGTTGAATCACAGACATGAAACATATTCTCATGCTAGAAATATAACAGGGAAATGTATTTTACAACACAAGAGTCTATTCATGAAAAATCTGTCACTCGATCCTGTAAAGAAAAACTATGAAATATTTAGTAAAATTATTTTATACTTAAATTCCTTACCTAAAATTAATAATCTATAATATATAAAAATTCCTATTTTTTAACTCATAATAAAAGCTTGCTGTAGAATATCTGCATTTATTATTTCTGAGTTCATAATTAAGCAATCATATCAAATGCATTATTTTAACTTAAAAAATGTTACATTTATTTTACATGCTAATAGGCACTACAGGCAAAAAATATTTAAATGGGTAAGTTTAAGGAATCAATTTATACTTCCCCCTGCTACTTACGAACAATTGAGTATTGAAATCTTAAAAAATGCTCAGTATTCTTTTGTTTTGCATCTATTTCACAACTCTTTGTATATATTTTTTTATTTATACAACATAAATGTGTGGGCTTATTTCTCTTGTGTTTCCTTTTGGTCTTTTCCCACTTCTATGTTGGGTCAATGTGTTTGATCAACCTTCCCCAAACAGCTGGACCAGTCAAGCCCTTTTCCTTCAGATCTTCTTTTACTTTACCCATCCACCTTCACTTTAGCCTCGCGTTCCCTTACCCTACACTTCCATTCTGATCACTCTTCTGCCCACATATTTATTGTCTGTCCTCATTTCATTTCCATACCACTTCAGTCTACTTTCCTAAACTATCTTAGATATCTCTCCTACTTCTGTTGCACATCCATCTCAATATTCTCGTTTCTGCCACATCTAACTTCTCCTGTACTCCCTTTATCACCCCTGCCTCAGTTTCATACATCATTGCTGGCCTTATCACTGTCTTAAAAACCTTACATTTATCCTTTGCCTTAATTCTTCAATCACACAATACTCCTGATACTTTCTGAGGCTCAGAAAAAAGTGGCAGACTATATTGCTCAAGTGATATTTTGATGTTTAATTTTAATGGTCTTGCTTGTTAAGGTTTCCCACTCTTTCAGTCTTAAATAGCTGCATTCACTATTTTTAATAGATCCTTATTAGCAATAAGATGCCAATGACAAAGAAGCAAGCAGTTCTCCATCTAACTTGTTTCCATTTACACCAGTATGTATTCAAAATGCACTGTTTTGTTTAATAAAATACTTAAGGGGAAAATGTGACAGAGTGAAAATTATCCATTTTAGGCTTCAAATCATTTCAAAGATATCCATGAAAAGGAAGAGATCTACAATCTAAGAACCTAACATTGCAGACTAACAAGCCATAAAATTAATTAAGGTCTGAGATTGGGAAGGATTGCTTTCTAATTAAGCAACTGGGTTTGAACAATAACCTGCAGCAACTATTGCCCTCCAGGACTGGCATTGCCCACTCCTGCCCTAGATCAACAACTGGGAGAGTGGAGCTAACCTGCACCATCACCCCTTCTTCCATTTATTCTCTCCACTCTGCACTCTATGGGTTGTGTCTGCATGTGGTTTTTCATCTTGGGCTACTGCTGATCTTAGATATTTAAATGTACCCACTCTTTTCAACAGCACTCCATGTAGGCTAACATCTGAATCTAGATCATTATTAAACTTCATATATTCCATCTTTTCCCTATTTATCTTCAATCTGCAATCTTCCAAACCCCTTTTCCATTCTTTCAAGTTCCTCTCTACTTTCTCTTTTCTGCTGCTACACATCACTATGTCATCAGCAAAAAGCCTGCACCAGGGGGATTTGTCTTTCATCCCATGTTTGAACACATCCATAAGAATAAGGAGGGAGGAAGTAAAGGAAGAACTGAACTAATACTTTTTTCTTTTTAGATGTTTAAACATAAACCTTTTCAGACATGGTATGGCACATATCTGTGGTTTATTTCATTAAAGGGATTTTTTACAGTACATAGTCTAATCATTTCCTACATAAGATCAATAACATTCTTAAGTCAGTTGTATAGAATTTAGGAAAATAATTGTAATAGTTTTGACAATTTGTATACATATGTGAATGGCAACTCAGTGCTTCAGCAAAAAACTGACTTATCTAATACAGGTGCTTAAAAATATTTTTCAGTGTTGACTTTTTCACTGCCCAGTATATGATTTTATTTGCTCTTTGCTTTAGATTACTTTATTTGCTATAGGTTGTAACAGTGTTCATCTCACAAGCCAGTTATTGTGTAACATCAGCACCATTCCCACACATAATAGCAATACATTTCTACATTTGCTCCGAGATTTAATTTATTTTTCTGCAGAGAGAAAAGGCTGGCATTGTATTACAGACTGGAGAAGGCAGAACCCTGTCTGAGTTGCACCAGTAGAATTACAGAATTCACCTTAAATCTAGAAGAAAGATGAAAACACATGTGCAGCTTTAAAACATGATCAATTACTGTACTTTTGTAAGTTTACATAATGAACACGTTAATATTCATTTTATACTTTATTCAGTTTAAAGAAATATCCCAACAGACAACCTGGTAATTAACACTGACCTCATATCTCGTCATTTGGATGACACAGCTGATTCAGCCAGGGACAATAAAGAAGAATTGTGTTTATGATCAATAATCTGTGCATCATTCTTTGCAAAAAAACCCTCCCCATATTATTCAAGAAGCAGTACTGACTAGTGCTAATCTGTATGAGTAATTGTAGAAACAGGGGCTATTAACAAAGATGATTTAATACAACCTAAACTAAAAGAGTAAAGGGAAATCATTCATTTGCAGCTGGCAAAAAAAACAGGGAGACAGGCAAAACAGATGATAAATAAAAAAATAAAACAAAATTACAAAATGCCAAAATTTTAGAATTACTGTAGATACTGGAGGCTTTCATAAAAGTTGAACACCACAATTTCTGAGCATAAACTGAATGTTGTGCTCTTGTTTAATTTTTGTTTTGCAATAACTGACTTTGTGATTTGAAATCTAATTCTATTTCTTTTAAAAATGAGTCAGTCGGGTGCATAACAAAAATATCTAATCCTGAAACTGAAAAGAACCAGAAAGTCCTACAAATTGCATATTATATGAGAAATCTACTTTAATTGAGAAAATGTTTCTCTCATCAGAAAAACAAAAACTAGTATGATATGTAAAAACAGTGTATACAGGCAAAGCCCCTGAAATATGATGTGAAACTGACTGCTGAATATTTCTGCATTATACATTAAATTAATTTTTTTCTGAATAGGGAAAAAATAGAATTTAAGTAGCATACAATAACAAATTTTAGACATTTTTGCTTGCATTTCATTTGGGAAATTTTATAGTTTAATTGGAAATTGCAGTAGTACTTTTATTGAAATTAAAGGCATTAAATGGCCGAAGTTCGGTGCACTTGTCTGAACTTATCATGACTTACAAACCAGAGCGCACATTAAGATCTCAAGATGCCGGTCTGCTTATGATTCCAAGGATTAATAAAATAACAGTGGGAGGTCGAGCTTTTAGTTACAGGGCCCCTAAACTGTGGAAGGGTCTGCCTGCTACTATAAGAGATGCCCCTTTGGTCTCAGCTTTTAAATCCCGGCTGAAGATTTACTACTTCAGTTTAGCATATCCTGACTAGAGCTGCTGATTAACTGTACAGACTGCATCTCTGTTGTTAGTCATTAGCACTAAAACATAAGTAACATAATAGTTATAATTGGATACTAACTCTCACCTATTCAGTTTCTCTTCTCGGTACTCAAATGTGGCACTTGGTGCCATGGCCCACCTGCCACGTTGTTTTGCCTGCCTAAGGTAAAGTCATCCCTGATGGAGGATTGCAGGAATCGTGGGAAAGAGGGGTCCTTTTATCGGATTAGCACTATTTCAGCTGTGGAATGGCCAATAGGTGGAGGCAGCTTGATGAATGAGGTCTCTAGGACTCTAAACAAATCCAAATCATATTATGTGATATCATCTACTGTTAAATTCTACTCCGTACTTCTAAAATATTTATACTGTATTAAGGATTTGTTCTGTTCTGTGTATTGTACTGTATTGTATTGACCCCCTTCTTTTTGACACCCACTGCACGCCCAACCTACCTGGAAAGGGGTCTCTCTTTGAACTGCCTTTCCCAAGGTTTCTTCCATTTTTTCCCTGCAAGGGTTTTTTTTTTTGTGAGTTTTTTCTTGTCTTCTTAGAGAGTCAAGGCTGGTGGTCTGTCAAGAGGCAGGGCCTGTTAAAGCCCATTGCGGCACTTCTTGTGTGATTTTGGGCTATACAAAAAAATTGTATTGTATTGTATAGAAATCTTCATATTTGAATACCTGTATATTGCAAAATAAAATAGGGTCTGACATGAGCTGGGCTTTTCTGCCCCTTGCCTTCCATTGTGTTTCTTCAAGTCACACTGACAGATCTTTTAAAGACATATTCTAATGCAAGTTTAAAGTACAAAATCTTTGGAACAAGTTTTGATGTTTTTTTTACATATAGATCTACTTGCATCTTAAGGTTACTCTGGATAATATATTTTAGAAGCAAGGTAATTCCTACATATATCTGGTAATTCAAATATAAAACATTTTAAAACATGAATTATAAACACTCAAAATGCTGGACTTTATCAGATTGAGGCATGATCAGTGTTAATAATTTTAACACTTTTAATATATATATATTTTTTTTAGAACAAACAACTGTAGTTGAATGCAATTAATGTAAATAAAAATAAATCAAATAAATCCTTTTATTACTTGCTTAATATCAAATTACAACTAAAATGGCAAGAATTTTTATAACTAGCATAAATTCAAATGAGTAAATTTTAATAAGGCTTTTTGCAAGAGTGACATAAAATTATGTAGACATATTTCTTTATTAGAACTTTTCACTAAAAAGAAACTATGAACGTAATAAGAATGCAATAAATTAATACTTAGTAAAATTATATTGTTTGTAAATGACTCAACCAATCCACAACTTAAACATTAACTTTAAATGATATTTCAATGACAAAACTTATTCTACCCAAATCTTTGAAGGTTAATTAATGCATATGACTAAAATAATATCAGAATCTGTTTGTTTTATTCCTAGTTAAAAGGTGTGACATAATAAATTTTAATTCAATTTGAAATTGTTGCCTGTGGTCATTATTATAATAATTAAAGTATAAAAAAAATGATGTTTTGCCAAAAAATAGCTAGTAGCAACAATGACAACATTTCCACATTATTATTAAAATCTAAGTAAAATCACAATTGTCCCGCTGGTCATCTTATTTACAATATCAAAAGGATAATTTCAATGTTGTTTTAGTATGTAATTTTGATAGAAAATGTTACCTTCTTAACTAATACACAGTTCTTTTTCTGCTAGTTTAATGCATGAGCAACAAATGGACACAAACTGTCCACACAATATACAAAAATTATGCTTTTATGAGTAGAAAATATCACAGTTTTGGTACTTTTTTCAATAGTCTGGTTGCATTGTAATGACAACATTCATTCTAAATAGCATTGTTTGTTTGTGATAGCAAACCAGATGGTTATGCAGTAAGCAGACTTTCATCTCCTTTCTCTTCTCCGAGTATAACTCAAAGAACTCACTTCAGGTAACATGCAAGTCATTTTACTATTAAAAGTGCTTAAGCATTTTTATAGAATACAGTTTGTGGGCTTAGATATTCAATACTTTCTTAAACAGTGTTTACTGTTGCAATTCAGTAAATGATGTCCGCAGGATACAAGACATTTCACATTTGAATTGTTCCAGCTATTTGTACTGGATGTTCTTGGATTGCATGAGTCCCCAACAGACCTGGGCTGATCTATCATAAAAACCTCTCCCCTCTTTTAGAGTACAATCAGCCTTACATCAGTCTATTGAACATTTGAGAAAATTATAGCATAGACAATTTGATGAGCCTCTGAAATTAAATTTTGTATAAAATATTTCGGGACAGTATACAAATGAATGGAACTCAAAGGAGGTCTTAATTTGATAGTGAAGAGTTAAACAAAATGAATACACTTTAGCAATGATAGCATAGTATAGAATACAGTAGTTTAGAGTCAGATACAATTCAATATATCCACTGCATCCACTGAACAGGATCATCTCCAGACAGAGGAGCAGCTTCACCAACAGACTGCAGTCACTGTCCTGCTCCACTGACAGACTGAGCAGATCGTTCCTCCCCCACACTATGCGATGCTTCAATTCCACCTGGGTAAATGTTAATATTATACAAAATTATTGTCTGTCTGTTATACCTTCATTGTTATCACTCTTTAATTTAATATTGTTCTTTATCAGTATGCTGCTGCTGGAGTATGTGAATTTCCCCTTGGGATTAATAAAGTATCTATCTGTCTAACTATCTATATACACAGGTGCAGAAAGAGAAAGTAACTTTTTCCAGTACATAAAGAAATGCTTCCGTATAAAATTATTTTATTCAATCTTGTAAACTGTGAAGCTGCACAAATTGTATTCAGGAATGTGGTCTGGTCTTATTAATAGTGGACATGGGGAAAGAGATACTAGAATTGCTGGAGACTTCCATTAATAACCTAGACTAAAATTATGCTTCCTTACATGCTGAGAACAAAGACTAGCTAATTTATACAGCGTGTAATTAGCTATGCAAAAGCTTTACCCTGTGTCACAAGAAAAAAAGGGAATAAGAAGTTTTATAAATGAGAGGAAACAATACAGTCCATAAGGTTCCACCAGGAAAAAGATTCTTAACCATATAGATGAGACTGAAAATGAAGGACAAAGACTGAAGAAAAAAAAAGTAAGTTACATTGCAACCTTCAGAGCCTGTAAATCCAAACCCGGAAAAACAACACTAGAAATGTGAAACAAAGGCCTGTTTTGAAATCATAGCTACAGCGTAAAGGGCTTCCAAAAAAAGGTGGCCATCATAATGTTGCTGTTCACAGGATCAGATCTTCAGGCCAACAACAACTTACCCATTAATTGGCCAGCAATTACAGGAACCAGAAAAGACCATTACTAGACATGCTGTAGTATGGGCCAGTGTAACTCTCTATGCTGTGTGTCCTCATGAATACATTACTAAAACAGGAATAATTATTTTGTATAAAATATCTTAAATCATGGTGGTTGAAATGCATTCTTGGCACCACACCATTAGAGCAGAAAGCTTACTAGCCTATATAGAGCACCGCTGCAGCACTTTGGGAAATGCGTGCCACCATCCTTTTTAACCTCAAAGAAGCTGGAACAAACAGAAGATCTACCAGTTCAAGACTATTTCAAAAAGGGAGCTTTGAAGGACTGAAACAATTTGGAAGAAGCAGAAGCCCCAAAAAAGCAAGGGACAGAGCAGCTTTAAAAATCCATCACACAGGATACTCCTGTTGCAGAACCAAGGACTAATGGTGGCATTTTATTTGAAGAGTAAGGAAGCTGTTAGTTGCAGTTAGAAAAAGACTGATTTATGTCTGAAATGTAACCTTCACAGAGTATAGGAGAACAGCCACATGTTTACAGTAATAAAACAAATTACAAATACTACAGTGCAGCAAGGTGGTGCAGTGGTAACGCTGCTGCCTTGCAGTAAGGAGACCTGGGTTCGCTTCCCAGGTCCTCCCTGCGTGGAGTTTGCATGTTCTTCCCATGTCTGCGTGGTTTTCCTCCGGGTGCTCCAGTTTCCTCCCACAGTCCAAAGACATGCAGGTTAGGTGCATTGGCAATCCTAAATTGTCCTGTGTGTGTGCGCCCTGCGGTGGGCTGGTGCCCTGCCCGGGGTTTGTTCCTGTCTTGTGCCCTGGGATTGGCTCCAGCAGACCCCCCATGAGCCTGTGTTAGGATATAGAGGGTTGGATGATGACTGACTGACTGACAAATACTACAAGCTTTGTAAGGAAAACATGCATGAAAATACAAAGCTTGTTAAACATAGCAGAGAAACTTCAAATTGATTAACATAAGCAGATCTTGACTCTTGACAATTCAAGTCCATTCATTTTATACTTAAGGCTAATATTGGGGATCATATCAATTTTATCTTTAAATAAATTCATAAAATCTGTATTGTTAATGTTCGCAGAAATTTTGCATAGCAGATCAGATTTTCCATTTTGTAAAATTACCCTAAGGATTATTTCTGTTTTCAACTATTAGTTTATAATGGTATTCAGAGTGAACCAGGGAAAAAAAAATGGTATACCTTTTATCAATGTATATGCTGTTCAAATGGCTTACATTGTAACTTTGTTGCTCTCCATGTATGATTTTTTGTATTCTAATTTAAAACAAAGTAAATTTATTTGTTGTTTAATCATTTTTATTTTGAGTGGGCTACTCTATTTACAACATTGTAAGCCCTCTTTTAGATACTCTTTATAAATTACATGCCAACTAAGATATATGTTTTTTTTAGAATTGACAATATCAGCAAATTTGGGTGTAGAATTGCCACACTGTTCATGCTTTCATCTGTGATTGTACTGATGAAAGTGGAACAAAATCAAACATAATTTCATTTTAAGATTTACAGGCCAGTTAAAATAGGCAAAGTCATTTATTAATTTGTTTTTGTTTTTTTCCTTTTTACATGCTTGGTTCCAAATCACTAATGGAGTCATCTGTCTCTCATGTACAGTTAATATAAATAGTTTAAATTGTAAATAATACCAAAGGCTTCCATTATTCCTAAAAATTAAGCAGCTTGCTTAGTAATAGGATACATGGCCTTCATTAACACTGCTGCTCAAATTCAATTTTTTACCCACAGGTAACACACCCAATCCTTTTATAGAAGTGTGAATACTAAAAACCACATGGAATCAGAACCTTTAAGATCAGATCGAGATCAGTTTTACTTGTGGTACTAAATCAGTGGGAGTTGAATGCGACCTGTGTTTGAACACTTAAATCAGACATTTCTTAAAATTTGCACTATTTTACTTTACTGTTTATGTGACCTTCATCAAATGTCTGTGTTGAATATTGAGACAAATGTCAGTACAGACTCTGTCTGCCAATGGAAAAAAGCAAGGTGGCAGACAATTGCTATGTATTTTCTGAAGGAAATGATGCACCTTAAGCAGGGATTTTTTTGCGTACATAATGGGATATCACCCTTGATATTCTAAAAATTGCGAAACTGTTGTTTTCCATTAAAGTTCCTCCCTAACTGACATAGCCCTCCATATCTCACTAGTCCTGTCTCTTTCTTGTGTCTCCAGTATTCTACTTACAGATCTGGTTAAAACTACTTAAATCTAGTTTTAACTCTTTGAGGGCTGAATATTTTTCCCCAAAAAAGGGAGTTTTCTTAAAAGCACACAAAGCAATGGTTTCACACAGAGATCAACATCAAAAATGTGTTGCTGTGTGCTGTGGCCACCAGTTCGCTGTCTCTTTTAGCTCAGGCTGCTCACAGGTGGCACAACTGCTGGCAGGAATGTGCAGCAGGCTGGCTGCCTGGCTGTCTTCATGTGGCAGTGATGGCAGCGGTGGTCACAGTCACAGTGCAACGAAATCTGGTTTGTCCCTCCTTTCATGATAAATGGTGGTCCACCATAGGCACGTCAGCTACACAAATCGCGTTCACCACCACAAACAACTGGAGAGCGATACCTCTTTTTTGATTTTGCCTGGGCATTTGCATCGATCTTTTGTCAGATGTCGATGCCATTTTTGCCAGCTCTTTTCCCTTCACTACTCATGAGAGTGCAGGGAATCTCGGCCATTCCAACCAAGCTAACTTCCTTTCTAGCAAAGTGAGTCAAACTAAAATATAAACAGTTCATTATTGCCCTCAATCCCTCCTGTTGACAAAAGTCGACATCCGCCCTGAAAGAGTTACTTGCTCTCAAAGCAACAGCTGTGACTTTTCATTGCCTATTTCTCTTCCTTGACATAATAAACTGACATTTTATTTCTCAAAAAACAAACAAACAGCTAAGTATTCAACCCCCACCCAACAAAGAGAGCAATACAGATACAGAACCACATGCAAAATAGATATTTTTTCAAGATAAAACTACAAGTAGAAAAGAAAAGTTAAGTAAAGGCCTAGCATGTTTATTTTAGAATTATAGTAATTACTTATTGTAAAATGTTTGAACATACCATTACAAGGACAATTATACTTTTTTCAATTATGATTACATGGAACACCACTTTCCCACTGAATTATAGATAATGGATGTCAAGTAAAGTCAAGTATAATTTATTGTCATGTGTACATATTACGATTAAATTCATATTTGCATGTCTTCTCAGACAGTTGACAAAAATACAATATAAAAAATAAACAAATAGATTAGGAAGCAAATAAACAACCACCATGTTTTTTTGTGCACAGCTGATATGCAGTGCACATATAAAACAATGTACAAATGTTTGATGACAATTTCAGTTTTCTTCAAATGATTAATTGCTAGGTTTGCTCCCAAGTCAGGTTATTAAAAAAAATGCTCATCACTGCCACATAATCCTCCTTCAGCAGTGAACATTTTGTGTTGTCTTGCTGCCAACATCTACTGGAAGAAGAATGCCTTGTTCTGCACACTGTGCCATTATACTGCCGTGGAACCCATGAGCCTTTTTAAGGACATCCTCTTTATAAAGGGAGGTAAAACCATTTGGTGCTGCCTCAACTAAAGACATAGGGAATATGTACTAAGCTGCATTTTTTTTATGTAGTTGGAGCTTTTTCCTTCCTCCATTTTTTTGATGATTGAGGATGTCCTGGGTTCCCCTTTTTTAACTCTTTTAAAAAAACATTTTGTACTTAGTATAGTGTCAATAACCAGAGCTGTTTTTTTCTAAGTGAATGAATCTTAAGTAAAATGTTTCAAGATGGTTTTTGCCTAATTTTGTACTTTTTTTAAGTTAAAATACTAATATAGACACACCACATAGAGGATCTAATTTTATTTCTGTGTATACTCTGCATTTTTTGGTTATCAGTAGATTTGGACTTTGTTACATGAATCTATGAATCTCTTTTGAGATGCCCCAAAAAATGGGATAATGGGTAGCAGCTCCTAAGAAATAGAAATCAGCCTGTAATTTAAGATTACAAGACTGTAGCCTGCATGGTGCTTTTATTTATCAGCTAGGAAATTTTGCTACCATATTTTGGGATACAATACAGCCTTGTTTTTTTTAAAAAAAAAGAAAATCAAGGCCTTTCCCAAAAATCATACCAGTTAATAACAGAGGGTATTCTTTTTTTTTCACACAGTGGACTTTTTCATTGCCAGTTTGAATCTATATCCCTATATGCAATACAGGCTAGTGAAAATCTGTAGCTAGACATTTTGTCACTAGATTGCTATAGCCCAGTTCTTTTGTTTATTGCAACTTGCCACAAAAGCATCGACAACCAAAGAAAGTGTTCTTGCCATTTCAAATTAAAATATTCTGAAAGACGGAGCACATAACATTATATGTAGAAAAATATTTTAAAATCACTGCACATTATTAAACAACAAATCACAGAATGTCATGGTGAAATATAACAAGGTGCTAGCTTCACCAACAGTTTTGTATTCATGAGTAATATGACTTATTCCAGAAGATGGACTGGTCATGTGGAAGTAGCACTTTTGCCTATCCATTAGATCTTAAAGTATGTAACATTTGCCACTGATTTTTGCAACATACAGTGCAGTACTTACTTTGGTCCAATACGCTTTGTATGGAAGCCTGAGGAAGTTCTATGTCATTTCAGTAATGTGTATCCCTGTGTAAAATGCTCTGTAATAGATTTTCAATGCTTTGCCTTTTTTAGTGGGGTAAGAACAAAAAAGAACTAATAGTCTTCTTAAGTTTTTTTTTCTTTTTCCTTTTAACGCATTCTTTTAACTTTTGAGAAAATTGGCCCAAAACTATGTGGTGAAATGAAATGCATGAGTTGCTCGGTGTTAAATCTTAAGCTTGAAATTCTAGAGTGGGCTATGAATAGGCTTTCCATGTTGGCTTTTGTTTCAGTGAAACTTGCTTTTTCTTTTCAACAGCGTTTTTTTATCCTGGCAATGTTTTAGCACTAAAAATAAATAAATAAAAAAGATTTGCTTTGATTATAAGCATAGGACTCATAATTGTAATGTTTGCTGAACACAGTCCAAAATACAAATTCCATATAATTTAAACTTAATTTCATTGCGTAACTTTTTTAAAGTTTAAAAATGATTTCCTTAGCCAAGAATACCTTTATACTATGGCAAATAGCAAATAATTGCAAGTAATTCACAATATACAGAACTATCACATTAAAGGCTAATCAGACCGTGGATATAAGCACGGTAAATTATAAATGACAGGCAATAAAAAAATGTCTTATTGTCTCCAATATTCAAAAGAAATTTATTTTAACTCACTACTGAATGATCCTTTGTCTTTTACAGGCTAGTTTATCATACTTCTGCATCACTTCCTTAATATTTTTTACTTGTCTAGGCATGCAGGAGACATTAATGCTGCTATGCACAAGCATCATTGTGTGAAGTTTACACTTTACTTACCAATTTAGTGCTTTAACCTGCCACTAATGTTATCATTTACTTACTTACTCATTCTATGCTACTACTTTAATGTGTTCCAGCTATATTAAAATACAGTATGTTAACAATTATAACGATAGTTGAACAAAAGGTTTGCTTTGATAAAAGGACCCCCAAAATAATTAAAAAATGAGAAGAATATACCAAGATGCCAGTGGCATTGAATATTAGTGTGGACTGAGGATGCCACTGTAACTTTTCCACCCTTGAGTTTGTGTTTTATGATTAAACATACTGTAATTTTTTTTCACAGTTGGACTTAAAACTTTAATCTAGCCAACTTTGTAAATTTGTATTTTATTTCAGGGGAAGTACACAACTGTGAACTGTTTTCTTCAGCATTATTACTTATAGTTGACTTCGGTTCACATGATTCTGCTAACTACTGTATACAGACTCACCATGTGGAAACTCCTGTGTGTTTTCATTGTTTCTCTTTCTTGACATGCTTCTTTGTAATATTTTGCTTCAAGTGCATTCATAGATGGCCTTTTATTACAATTTATAAACCATGTCAGTCTTGGATTTGGGGCTTTGGTCTTTTGATAGGCCATTTATTTTCTCTCTACAGCATATATCTCAAACCATCACAGAATACAAAATCTGAAAGTCAAGAAATCTATTCTTCGATTTCTTATTTCAGAAGTAAAACATTTATCGTATTAAGGGTAATACATTTTTAGTGGAACTTCTTATTAACAAAGAGGATAAGTTGGTGGTTTGTCCCTTTGCCAATACTACTCTCTTTTTAAACATTTCTATGGATTTTTTTTATCTTAAAACCAAAAAATAACACTTCATTATTACTTTCTCAATGGAAAAAAAGTAAACGAATGTAACAAACTTATCAATATAACTTTGAGACTCATTCTAAATATAATCCATACAAAAAATACCCTCCCCACAACACATTCTTAAACCCATTCATACAGAAACTATCTTAGCAGCACAAGTTCAGAGATAAAAAATAGCCCAGGACAAGGTGCCCTTCCATCAAAGGGCCCACTCATAGTGTCACACTCACATTAGCACTGGGTCACTTTGGAACTGCCAATTTACCCAACCTGCACATCTTTGAGGATGACAGACACAAGGAGAACATGCATACTTCATGCTGGTGCATAAACCCACATAATCACTTATATACAATATATTTTCTAGTCATGGCCATAGCTTATCTAAAACAGGAAGGTAATAATGATATAATGAGTGAAAAATATTTCTACTGTACTTTTATATATTCGTAAATTTAAATATTTTGTTATGTATTATGTGAGCATAGAAAGTTAACTACAATGAGTTCCCTCGTTTGCACCTCAGCCAGGTCTGGACTCAGATGTAAAGAGTGTGTATTCTTATTCTCTGTCTGCACACATCAAAGAATTTGCCACTCTTCATTTATTGCCTTTGGTTTTATTCCAAAACCGCTGCAGCTTTGGCTGAAAAATGTCTCGGGTGGGATATTTCACATTTAAAAGGCTGTAATAGGAGCACTTGTTAACTAAAAAATTGTTTTTGGAGAAGCTTAACAAAAAAAATCCTTTCATATCAAAATTATTTTTGCAAAGATTTTGTTTTGACAGTTTTTAGCAATTAGCTGCTAATTATTATATGTTTAATTTAGCATTTTAGTCCAAAATATAATACATTGCTCACTTATTTATAATTGATTTTCAATGTTTCAGAAGTATAAACAGTAGATATATATTTGTGGATATTTCTCTGTAAATTAGTACAGGGTGAAAATCTATCATAAGAATTTTATTTTCCTGTTAAATACAGCTTGTTTTTCAGGCCAATTTTTCTTCTGCAATGTCTAAACCATTTCACACTCAGTGAGATAATTATTTCTAAAACATGCAGAATATTTCTGACTGGATTAATGTGAGGCTAGCATTCTGGACCCATCTGGTGAAAATGAAAAGTCTTCGATAAGAATCTGTTTCACACTTATAAAACATCAGTGATTTTTGTCTCAAAAGAGATTTGAGATGTCAGAATATAAAGCTTTAACCGGCTTCCAATTTTCAGCATCAATAAACAATCTGTAGTAACAATATGAACTTATCAAAACTGTTTGCTTACACAATTTTTTATAGAATGAAATTGTGACAACATTAATTTGAGTATTAAAAATGAAAGCCATCAATGCAGCTTCATTTGGTTGCACACACAAATCTTATACATCTTCAGGCAGTCAAGGTTTTAAAAATAAATACATTCTTTTCAGAGTTCAACCATCCAAACACTTGAAGAGACTTTATTTTTTAATTCTGCCCCATTTTGTAACCCTGAGCAAGTCACTTAACCTGTATGCACTCTTACTGTAACAAATCTGTAAACACTCGTAATGTACCATAAGCTAAATACTGTATACATGTAGGCTTATAAGAATAATACTTCCTTTCTCAGACTGAATTTCCTGCTGCATACTTACCACTAGATGTACAGAATTTGTTTGAATCTTTGACCCGTGAAGGCAAAATGTTTATTTTTATGAGTGCTCTATATACAGTAGATAGTGAAGTCTGTTTTATTACTTTAATCTTTTCACGAGCATTGGCTTATCTGCCTCAGGTGGTCCTATTGCTGTTGCTTTGGACAAGGGATACAAAAATGGTAATATAGTACATTACTTATATGCAGTATTAACATGAATGTGCAGTTTACAAATGTGTATGCTGCTTGAATGCTATTGTTAATATACACTGCAAAATTATTTAGCCATTACAAATATGAAAAAAAGAGTAGAAATTGCTGGTGGCTTTAAGCAGCGGTGGTTATGATCAATGACAAGCTGTACTTCAAAGACCATTTTGCAATGGTGTCTCAGTCTTGCAGATTAACCTTATACAAGATCCACATGATCAGACCTTATCTGACAGAGTATGCAACTTCTGTGTAAGGCTTTAGTTCTATCACATCTAGACTATTGCAACTCTGTTCTCTCATGTTACCAAGCCGCTGCAGATGTAAAAAAATGCTGGGGCATGTCTAGTGTTTTAACCAACTAAGGTGGGCACATGTCACTCCTCTTTTCAGATCACTACTCTGGCTCCTTGTGACGGCACATATTAAGTTCAGATCCTTGCTGCTTGTCTACAAAGTAGTCAATATGTCAGCACATACATAATCAAGCAAATATCTTCTTATATAATATGCTACCGTGGCTGTCTGTTTGTCTGTCCAGGATTTTAAATCACCTGTAGCTCACAAACCGTTTGAACTATTGACCTGAAATTTGGTACACATGCTAAGTGACATCTACTATCCGCTTTTGGGGTGATAATTGACCTCCAAGGTTATTCCTCATTTTATTTTTATTTTATTTTATTGTACAACCAGCTCTGTACAGCAGCCAGCAAGGCATGCATACAGATGCTGTTCTCGTCCCTACCACCTTCGCCGTCACTTTCCCTACCTCTTCATATCTTAAATCATTCTTGAGGCAGATTGAAGACTTAACTGCCAGCTTACGTGAAAACTTAAGGAAAACATACTAGGTAATTGCAACACAAACACTGACTTAATCAGTTTTAACGTGAAAAGATGCAGACGAAAGAAAAGAAGAAGTGGGCAACTAGGGTGGAGAAAAGAAGAGCGGCTCAGGAAGCAGTCAGTGCATCAGCCTCTGCGCAAACGAATGCTAAACATACAGAGACAAAGTATGAAAACTATGAATGCTCAAGTCAAGTGTATTCATTGCACGATATCGTGCAGTGCACCATTACTGGTGTATATACCTGTATATATATATATATATATATATATATATATATATTCACAGTTGTGCATATGGAAAAAGACATGCAGGTTATGATTGATTCACTGAAGCACACAATAATAATAATAAGAAGAAGAAGACAAATAATACAAATAAATAATATAATAATTAATAAATACTAATACAAGAATAAACTTTGTGTTTCGCTTACTTAAAACTGGTTACAACTATATATACACACATATATATATACATATATATATATATACACACACATACACACACACACACACATATAGAGAAAGACTTGAGAGGTCCTATACTGCTTGGGCTATTCAGGTAAAGGTAAAAGGGCTACTCTGCTGAAGAATGGTTAAGAATGGTGTCTGGTGATTCCACCTCTGTGTGGCATCAAATCTAATCCCAGAGTCTTTTCATGTGTAGCTCCTACCTGGTGGAATTATCCATCCAATTTCATTCGAACTTCAGACTCCTTCAGTGACTTTCTTGTTTGGTGAATTTCTAATTGACATTACTAGGGTTTTGTACCGTGTTAGCTATTATGGATGTAGTGAGAAGTCAAGCAAAATGACAGGCACGATATACTTGTCTGAAAAAGGATCCTGAGTTTCCTCGAAAGCTTGCATATTGTGATCTTTTTTGTTAGCCAATAAAAGGTGTCATTTTGCTTAACTTCTCACTACATGTCTAAATGATATAAGCTTTAAGGTTTTTGTAACCTTGACATTGTAACTAGTTTGTGTTTTGTTCTGAGCTCTTCACTCGTAATGATCAATTTGAAACCTTTGCTGTAATATTTGTTTCCCAAACAGTCCCCAAGAATGATGTTTGCTTGATTATGTTGACCTGTTTTATAAGTCGTCTTGGATAAAAGCGTTTGCTAAATAAATAAATGCAAATGTAGATTACAGCAGTTGAAAAAGCAAGCCAGAGCCAATAGCTTAAAGACAAAGAATGACAAGAGACAGGCAAAACCAAACCCATCTTGTAAAGTAGAATGTACACAAATGATGCAAAAGCTTTTCCAGATGCTACTGAGACTGAATATCTGACAGAGGGCATTAAGCGTTGTAGGTGTGCTGAATGCTACTGTATGCGAAGATAGTAATGAGGAGCACTGTCACGAGCCTGAGAGCAAGCAAGTAATCCTCCCCAGGTCACTGGAGACTCCTAAGCCTCTGGTAAATAGGTGTTTATGAAAGTTAGGTAAAGGCCATATGCACCCATGCTTTGTGGCAGCGAGAATGACTGCGTAGTATGGGTGTCACCCTGTGTGTGTCCTGCTATAGGAAGGACAGAGTTGTCTTAAGACAAGATGTTATTTTAACAGTACTAGAGATGTACTAATATTTTTTTTTAGGGATAAAGAAGGAAATTACCAGAGTCAAAGCAAGGCCTGTAACCCCACATTTTGTTATATTGTTGCCAAAACAAAACTGCAAAATTAAATCATACTTAAAAACAAAACAAGATTTATAAAACAAAGTTGTTTTCCTAAAGTTAATTTTGTTTGCTCAAGCACTATTCCATCTTGGATCAACACAATAAAGGTCTTAAATTTTGCATGTTTGCCTAATGCACGTTGCCATCTAAAATGCCTTAACCAACATGAAATAATTTGTGCATTGCATGCTTGACAAACATACACCATCATAGTGACCACACAGAGAAAATAGCAGTGCCCATGTAATCAAGAGATAGACAATGGTTGTACAAGTGATAAAACAAATATGCAAAATGATGATGCCATGATTTCACCAAAATAATTTTAAAAAGTATTAATAAAACGTGGAAAAAAACATATTAAATTAATAATGTATTCGTAACTGTCAGAGACCACCATTGTGTTTAGCCCTTTAAGGGAAGCTCAATGGAGGAGCTGAAAGGATTTTCTGGAGCATTCCTGACCCTTAAAGTGGTATCAGGGATTGCCCCAGAAGCAGCTCCATCCTTGAGCTTACTGTGGAATTGTGAGGCAAGTTCATACAGATGTTGAATAGGTAGGTGAATGTGCTGGACCAGAGTTTAAGATGAGTGAGAGAAACGTTTATGGGAATGTTTTTGCTTGTGCCACTGTATTTTGTGAGTATAAAATATAGAATATACAGAACAAAATGTAGCCTCCAGGAGCATCAAATTGGAAAAGTACTATGCAACCTCATGTTTAACCCTCCTAAAAAATCCAACTCTCTTCTCACACAGATCTTAATCAATGCAGAAAATTATAATACAGGTGCTTTAATCATTTAGCTCAATAAAATGATCTTTTAAAAACCAAACAACTCAGCCCATAATGACAAGTACTGTATAGTCAATAACTATAACAGCAAGCTTGACCATTAACCTAGGGGTTTGATCAGCATGAAAACTAGTGTGCCCCACAAAACCAGCCTGCCAGGTAGATGGGTACAAATCCCAAATTGCCATTTCTAGTATCACCCAGGCTAATCAAGCATTCCCAATACAACATTCAATCTAAAGATTTGATAATTTTAAAACCAAAAAAACTATTAGAATTTAATTATCCCAGTAGAACAGCTAAACCAAATAACCCTGTAAGACAAACAATGAAACAAAACCAGTAATCAAATAAATAAGCCACAGCTGAACAGTAGATAAACAGCAGTCAGTGGTATCCCTCAAACCACTTTTGAGTAGGGCTCAAATATACGCTGGCTTGCCCAACACTTACTTGGTCTCAGACCGGTAGCCACAGTTCACCAGCACGTAACAAAGGAGGATTATTCAGTCCCACTACAAGGCCCAACTGTTTCTCCACAGTGCTACCACCTGGCCCTAAATAGCTGTCACAACCCCTGTTAAGATACTCCTGGGTTCTAGTGTCCCCGATCTACAATTAGGATAGTTTTTACAAGAAAAACCCTTTAGTCGTATTCACCTATACTAAAGCTCAAAGAAAGAGCTGAATATGTTTTCTTATTTAAAATCTGATACTACATGTTAACACTTTAGCTTACCTATTCCTTCTGTTTATTCTTTTTGAAATAAAAACAACTCTTTGAGTTCCTTGGCTCGTCTTGTGTTTGGGGAATGCCTCAGAAGCATCCTTTAATGTCAAAATCTGAAAGTCTGAAAGCACAGTGGTTAACAAAATTTATACAAGAAGAATGACAAAAGCAAAATGTATGTATACTAACAAACACTACTGTATATGATTTAATAAAATTTATGTGATTTTTTAAAAATATATTGCATTTTTTAAGCATCCAAATAAATCTGCATAGACAGAAAACTGTTTAATGAATTTCGCCTTTCAAGAGGTTTAGAGGTTTATTTTTTAAAGAAATGAAGGAAAAAAAACATTTCACCAGTTTCTTTTTTTTAATATATACTTTTACAGGCTTCTTATTTGGAGCATACATTTGACTAATCCTGCCCCTGAGCCACTGGGTGTAAAATGTGCATGCACTTGTCTCTAGTGGTTGCTATGTAAAGGCCATCACTCTCTTTAATTAGGTCTTTTCATTTGGGCTATGACTAAAATCACCTTTGTGGCTTTTTCATAAGAGCAGACCTAATTCTAATTAGGCCCCTTGGAATATTAACCTGGATCTTTTCTGCTTTCTCTCATTAAATAAACAGACAAAAGGGTCTTTAACTTGGTTCACTTTCTGTAGAACATCACCGTGGCCAGAGAAGAAAGAGGAATCCCCTTAAGTCAGGTGCCAAACCTATACTATGATGAAATGCATGATATATTATCAGCTTCTGCTCCTCTTAACCTCAGGTAATTAGGCATGTCAACATTTGAGATGATTTCTCTTCACAGAGCTGTAAATGGTTGTCCAACTGTCTGCCTGAGCAATTATCCAGAATCTTGAGATACTGCTTCTTTTAATTAGAACAATCTACACTACATATGAACTTTTGCCAAGTCTTAATGGCTGACCCATGATTTCCTTTGATTCTTTTAAGATTAATAAAATTAAGTAAGTTATTACCGTATGACAAGGCTGGAATATTAGATCAATGGCAGGAGTTTATTAGATGTGAAATATGATAACAGAGACGAAATGCACTAATATTTAAAATATATCACATTTCAACAGATTAATAATAGCTTTTTCTCTTGGGTTACATAAATGAATGCTTATTAGGCAATGACATTTCCATAATTTTAGTATTCCATATTATAACATAAAAAGTAAGGTTAATAGAACAATGGAGAAAAAAAAAAAATAAAAAAT
>JANRMT010062806.1:73971263-73987052 GCA_026402145.1 Polypterus bichir lapradei
ATATATATATATATATATATATGCTCAATCACACAGGTTCTTCTTCCTTCCCTGCTTATGAAGGTGACAACTAGCATGCTTTCTTTTAAAGGATTCTGTGATTTTTAAGCTATCTTTTCCAGCTAAGGCAATTAATTGTACTGGCCCCCAAATAAGTATATTGCTTATGTCCCTAAATGCTATAAATAGCCCTTCCAATGTATATGTCTATGTATGTATGTATACAAGTACTGTATATATTTTCTATTTTTTATTATACATCTTAAATCTGTTGTCTATCTCTTATACCGGAATGGGCAAAATTAGGTTTATAGTACGTGAAAAAGCCAATTTGAGCACTTTCGAGGTTGTACCTAAGTGCACTGTGTCATTGTAACATTTTTTTGAGATCAAAAAACTGTAAACCTACTTTTGCCAACCCCTTTAGATGTTCCTTGATTTTGTTTTTTTTTATGTGCATGAATATTTACATACAGTACATATACACAATCCGAAGAAGAAGAAAGAGAAGAAGAGGGGGGAGACGTGTCCAGAGGCAGGAGGAGAGGAGGAAAGTAAAGAGAGTGAAACTGAGGGTAGGAACTTTGAATGTTGGCAGTATGACTGGTAAGGGGAGAGAGTTAGCAGATATGATGGAGAGAAGGAAGGTTGATATATTATGCGTGCAATAGACTAAATGGAAGAGGAGTAAGGCCAGGTGGATTGGAGGTGGATTCGAATTGTTATATCATGGTGTGGATGGGAGGAGAAATTGGGTAGGAGTTATTCTGAATAAACAGTATGTCAAGAGTGTTTTGGAGGTGAAAAGAGTGTCAGGCAGAGTAATGATTATGAAGCTGGAAATTGGAGGTGTGATGAAGAATGTTGTTAGTGCATATGCACCACAAGTTGGGTGTGCAATGGGTGAGAAAGAAGATTTTTGGAGTGAGTTGGATGAAGTGATAAACAGTGTACCCAAGGGACAGAAAGTGGTGATTGGAGCAGATTTCAGTGGGCATGTTGGTGAAGGGAACAGTGGAGATGAGGAGGTTATGGGTAGGTATGGTGTCAAGGAGAGGAATGAAGAAGGTCAGAGGATAGTGGATTTTGCCAAAAGAATGGACATGGCTGTGGTGAATACATATTTTAAGAAGAGGGAGGAACATTGGATTACATACAAGAGTGGAGGAAGATGCACACAGGTAGATTACATCCTTTGCAGAAGAGTAGATCTGAAGGAGATTGAAGACTGCAAAGTGGTGGCAGAGGAAAGTGTACTTAAGCAGCATAGGATGGTAGTCTGTAGGATGACGCTGGAAATCAAGAAGAGGAAGAGAGTGAGGGCAGAGCCAAGGATCAAATGGTGGAAATTGAAAAAGTAAGACTACAAGGTTGAGTTTAGGAAGGAGGTGAGACAGGCACTGGGTGGCAGTGAAGAGTTACCAGACAGGTGGGAAACTACAGCAGATATACTAAGGGTGATAGCAAGAAGGGTGCTTGGCGTGACATCTGGAAAGAGGAAGGAGGAAAAGGAAACCTGGTGGTGGAATGAGGAAATACAGGAGAGTATACAGAGGAAGAGGATGGCAAAGAAGAAGTGGGATAGTCAGAGAGATGCAGAAAGTAGATAAAAGTACAAGTAGATAAGGTATAAAGTGAAAAGAGAGGTAGCGAAGGCTAAAGAAAAGGCGTATGATAAGTTGTATAAGAGGTTGGACACTAAGGAGGAAGAAAAGGGCCTGTACCAATTGACTAGACAGAGGGACCGAACTGGGGAAGATGTGCAGCAGGTTAGGGTGATAAAGGATAAAGATGGAAACATACTCACAAGCGAGGAGAGTGTGTTGAGCAGATGGAAAGAGTACTTTGAGAAGCTGATGAAGAGAACGAGAGAGAGAAGATGTTGGTTGATGTGGAGATAGTGAATCAGGAAGGAAGTAAGGACAGCTTTGAAGAAGATGAAAAATGGAAAGGCCGTTGGTCCAGATGACATACCTGTGGAAGCATGGAGGTGTTTAGGAGAGATGGCAGTGGAGTTTTTAACGAGATTGTTTAATGGAATCTTGGAAAGTGAGAGGATGCCTGAGGAGTGGAGAAGAGTGTACTGGTGCCGATAATTAAGAATAAGGGGGATGTGCAGGACTGCAGTAACTACAAGGGAATAAAATTGATGAGCCACAGCATGAAGTTATGGTAAAGAGTAGTGGAAGCTAGGTTAAGAAGTGTGGTGAATGATTAGTGAGTAGCAGTATGGTTTCATGCCAAGAAAGAGCACCACAGATGCAATGTTTGCTCTTAGGATGTTGATGGAGAAGTTTAGAGAAGGCCAGAAGGAGTTGTATTATGTCTTTGTGGACCTGGAGAAAGCATATGACAGGGTAACTTGAGAGGAGCTGTAGTATTATATGAGGAAGTCGGGAGTGGCAGAGAAATATGTAAGAGTTGTACAGGATATGTACAAGGGAAATGTGACAGTGGTGAGGTCTGCGGTAGGAGTGACAGATACATTCAAGCTGGAGTGAAAGGGAAGGTCTACAGGACGGTAGTGAGACCAGCTATGTTATATGGGTTGAAGACGGTGGCACTGACCAGAAAGCAGGAGACAGAGCTGGAGGTGGCAGAGTTAAAGATGCTAAGATTTGCATTGGGTGTGATAAGGATGGGTAGGATTAGAAATTAGTACATTAGAGGGTCAGCTCAAGTTGGACGGTTGGTAGACAAAGTCAGAGAGGCGAGATTGCGTTAATTTGGACATGTGCAGAGAAGAGATGCTGGGTATATTGGGAGAAGGATGCTAAGGATAGAGCTGCCAGGGAAGAGAAAAAGAGGAAGGCCTAAGCGAAGGTTTATGGATGTGGTGAGAGAGGACATGCAGGTGATGGGTGTAACAGAACAAGATGCAGAGGACAGAAAGATATAGAAGAAGATGATCCACTGTGGCAACCCCTAACAGGAGCAGCCGAAAGAAGAAGAAGAAAAACACATACACAATCCACATACTACTTAAGATCTCTCATTGTAAAAATGTGTGTATGCATACTTTTTGCTATTACATTTTTTCCTTAAAAGCTTTACCACACTACAAATAGTACTAGTTTACCATATTTGTTTCTTTATTTCTTTTTCCTTTCTTGTGATTTACTGTACCAATGTTATCATTACTAGAAACATTACTTACATTATCATTAGCTTTAAATTGCCAATTTGGTATTTGTAAGAACTTCTTTTGGTTTTTTAAATGTTGCTACTGGAATATTAGTGTTCTGTGTCAGGAAATACTGTTACAACTGATATAAATGTTTAATAAGCAAATTTGTAAATGTGCATATCATGTGAAAAGCTATAGGAACAGGGACTAGAAGATTAAAATGATAGGAACATGGAGGGCTTTTACATTACTACATGAATTTGTTGAGAAATAGCTTGTACTGGTCTCTTTGGGGCATATTAGAGGATACAGAAATTGCTAGGCTTAGCAAGTTATGGTGGCAGAGCAAATCATTTCTTTGTTGCATATTTGATTATTTTAAGATATTATTAGTTAGAGGGTTGGACATGGTAAAATTTTCAATGGTTTAATATAAGTAGTTTTGGTAGTTTGTGATGTTCCAAATCTCTCTATATATACAGTAAAATCCAACATCTGTCTGTATGTCTGTCCGCTGATCATGAGAGAACTACTTAACAGATTTTGATGTGTTTTTTTCTAAAATTTGCTTTAATATTCCAGTTGATTTTGTGACCTCTCTCATCGTGCTAAGTATCATAATTCGCTTACAGTACCAATTTATTTATGCAAATCCAAGAGAAACACAGCATGCCGAGGCAATGGGGGCCCTCCTCACTTACATGCCAGCCTCGGGGTGTATCTTACATGCACTTAGCTAGCGAACAAGAGAACTACTTAATGGATTTAGATTGGGCTTATTTCTAGAATTTGATGGAACATTCTGGTTGATTTTGCGACTTCACTCATTACGCTTAGAATCATAGTTCACTTGCAGGAGTGATACATTCGCGCTAATCCAAGACAGATGCTGTGGGCCAAGGGGATGGGGAAGCGTGATGTTAGGAGTAGGGAGCCAGGTAGGGCCCTCCTCGCTGTCCTGTTTCACTTCTACGCAGGCAAAACTGTGGGGGACAGCTACTTTGGAATAAATAATCAAGCATCTTGGAGAGTGCAGGCTCCAGGTGCACATGTGAATGTGCATGTGTCTCTCCAAGGTTGATTGGGTTGATTTGGCTGATCACGTATTCAAATCTAAATGGGAGTAGGTCAGTCAAGTGCTTCATTGACACCTTGAAGTAGGTGGTGGACAGCTCCTGCACCCAACTGGTTATATAAAGTCAGCCTGCATGGCAGAATCTGGACAAGACAAAAAAAGAGAGAGAAAGAGAGGAATAAGAGACGGAGAGAGAAGTATGTTAAAGGGAAAAGTTGGAAAAAGGAGATGGCAGGATCAAGGGAAGAGCCAATACAGTAGAATGGAGGCAAGCACCCAGGAAGAGAGTGCCTGGGAGAAGTGTATGACAGATGCTTGAGGGGACTGAAAAGGATCACTTCAGCTGAGCATTTCTCCATAGTGCTCAGTGGGAACAACCCATCCCTAGAGCATGTTTTCCCTCAATCCCTCGCAGGGCCACAGAGCAACTGCCTCCTTCCCACAGTGCTGGCTTGCTCTCCCAGTCCTTTCTACATTGTTCATTCTGCTTCACTTTATAATTCTCTTTTGTCCCCTCTATTCTTGACAGGCTCCCTTTATACTCCTGTGGGTATTTGTCTTATGAGGGCACACTCACATATTCATCCTCATTGACTGGTCAATTTAGATTTACAAGTTAACCTGACTTGTTTGTCTTTGGGGATAAGGGAGAAAACTGGAATACTCAGTGAAAAATTCATGATGACTTAAGTACTGTAGAACATTTATACTGCAAACAATAAAACAACGCCCAGGTGTGAGATTCAAACCTGTGGTGCAGAAACCTTTGAAACAACAGTGCTAATCACTGCTCTATAGTGCCATCTAGAAAAAAAATAGAAATTAATCGATCAGTTAACACATAACATTTTCCTTCTCAAAATATTATATAAAAAAAGTCACCAAACGTCTCTTCAAGAGTAAGGATCAAGTATTCTTTATCTACTGTATCTGTTGATGTATGTTCTATTGGTCCATTCTTTGATTTCCTGGGAAGAATCTGAACCATAGATTTACACCTCAGAAAACAGAGAAGAAGAAAAACAATGAACTATAAATGCCACCATCTCTGACCAATGTCCAATAAATACTATGGAACCAATAAGATATATACGTATTTACATTTACATTAGAAAATTCAGCCAAAAATGCCTATAAGTTGCCAAGGAGCTGATATAAATAAGAAAGGATATTTATGCCCTCGCTTTGTTTAATTTGAATCTAATTTCTTTAATGATCTGCTTCTATCTCATTGCTCTCTAGTTACATGTAAATTCACTTATATATATGATGAGAGAGACTGTACACCGAGAAAAAGTACTCCCTACTTTCCATCTATGTACAAATTTCCATCTTTACTATAGATCTTGAAGATTTGTCAGCTGATAAATGGGAAGGCTCATGACATCACACTACCCTACTTACAATAATTTATCAGGCAGCATGTTCCTACTAGAACTCTTAGATCTTGTGACCTAAGCTGTACAGAAGATTCATCTATCACCCAAATCACAAGGGAAGCAGAATCTATGCAATTTTCTAAAAGAAGACGACAAAACAAACAAAAAACCCATGATGCCAAACAAAGAGCAAAAACTGACTGCGGCTTCTTAAAATAAACAGTATGAAAAACAATAGCCAGTGCATGCAGCATTGGTTTGTTTGAATAAAAAATGTAACAACTTATGCCAAAGCTGTTAAAAGACTTTTGAAAAAGCATTTATCTATTGCCACTTATGTAAATCTGTTAGCGCAAAATGTGTGCCATGTCAATTACAGTTTCAAAAGTAACTTTTATGAAGCTCATTAACAAAGACAAAAATGTACTTTATTATTTAAATTTTTATCAGGTTTTGCCACATAATATCTATTGTTAACTGTCTTTAGTAGTTTACAGTTTCAGTCTTTGTCAAGTATATAATTCTTTTTATTTAATTATTTATTTTTAATACTCACAATTGGTACTTTTTAAAGTTTTTAATGTTAAGCACACTACAAAAAGATCCTTTACTGGTTTTTTATAGCATTGTAAATATTTATTTCAGTTCATCTGGCAACCCAGAAATGAATTTAAAAGCAAGGGGATTGATATATTAACATTAAATTCACTTTCATTGTTAATGAAGCAATGCCAATATTTAACTTCAAAGTTTTTCTGCCTACAATTTATGTATAGTATAATTATCTATAGAGAAACGCACAGCGTTTAATGCCATTGCCTCATGGATTCACTTTCAGTTTGGAGTTTTCACATTCCCCCTGCAACTGCAGCTGAATTTTAAGAATTTTATGTCAGCTACCATATTATTTTAAGCCAAATCTAGGATAGGCAAAGGGAAGTGTCTAAGTGAACATAAAATGGAGTACACCTGTCTAAAATTTGCTCAAGTAATTGAGCTTATAACTGATAATATACAAAGAAAAGAGAAATAATAAGACAGCCTTTGGAAAATAAAATAAATTATCAGATTAGAATATTTAATTAAACATTTAAAAGGAATTATTTAGTAAAAGGTCACATGTATGATTTATGGGTAATCTGATTGCACATTTACATTTGCTAACATTTTAGTATTAAGAACATCAATGTGATTGTATCATGTGGCAAATTCACTCCATATCTGCTTTCCCAAAATTGGACTAAAGTCTTCATAAAATTCCCAAAACAACTACATAATGAACAGTAAAGGCACCTAATTGGCATTTGGTAATGGAAACATTTTTTTCCACATATGCATGTACATGCACGCTTCTACTGGGTGATACTGTATTAAACATTTGGGTTCCTCACCAGGTCACCCCATTTATTCTTATTTTGAAGGCATACTAGTTAGCAGAGACGAGACAACAGTAATAATTGCTCTTCCTTGTGGTTGCTTGGGAGGAACAGGCATGTTGGTAGACATGCTGGGTCAAAGTACTATCATTTTTTCTGTTCCAATAAAAATCTTCATTCTTTAAATTTTATCTTTTTACACAAAATATGTTTGCCATTTCCCCAAGGTATCTCAATTATAAATATTGTCACGTGGGCCTTCTGCCTACAGGTTTCCATATGTTCATGTTTACTTTTTTTAGCTACCTTTGATATCAAGTCATATTGTTTTGGTTTTTTTTATCCAGTTTATCTGGAGTCTTCTGTCTTCCTGGTCATCTGACCTTATCATCATACTCATCTGTAGAGACTTATAGTTATAATTATATTAAAATGATATATTTATGTTATTTAAGTTCATATGATTTATTTTTGTTGGATATTAATTATTGTTCTTATCTAATTTAATTTGTTTTTCTTTTCTTGAAACTATTACTTAAAATCCTGTAATAAAATCATTTGAGCTACACTTCTTGTATGAAAATGTGCTGTAGAAATAAATGTTGTCATGTCTTAAAACTTGCATGTAAGTACAGATAAAAGATATTTCATATTTCATATATTTATAAAGAAATGTCTTTGTACATTGCAAAATACATAATCCTAGGCGGGCATTTTAAACTATGTACGTAATTGCCAAATAGCTATGCTTAAAAATGTAATTATAATTGGTTATATTAACTTATTTTTTGTTATGAGCAGAGGCACAATTTTATTATGAAGAATGATGAGTATGCATAGTGTATTAGGGACGCTGTATAGTGCCTGACCCAGCAGAGACTGACGCAGAGGCACGTACAAAATTAACAGAGGCTTTTATTATCTTCTTCAGCCGTGGGACACATCTTTCCCCTGTCACACAGCCCAACACAGTCCCAAAGCACAAAACACACAAAGGAAAACACCAAAACACTCTTCTCGTCCATCACTCCTCCTCACCAAGCTTAGTCCTCCTCCTCCCGACTCTGGCTCATGAGTGGTGGTGGCTGGCCCCTTTTATAGCCCACCCGGAAGTGTTCCAGGTGCTTGACCACCTGGTCCTAATTGCATTTCCAGGTGGGGCTGAAGATTCGTCCAGCTGGGCTGTTGACTCCACGCAGCACCCCCTAGCAGCCATCCCATCTCCCAACCTAGCTGTGGAGGACTCCATCTCCCATTGAACCAGGTGGGAGGCTGGGGAACCATAGTCAGCCCGGGAGGCTGCCCCCAAGCGTCCCAAGGGAGGTATTGAGCTGTCCATGGCTGCTACCCCGGAACATATGCAGCAGGGGTGTCCCGGCTGGGCTTGGGACTCAGCCGTCCATCACAATGGCTATCTTTCTACCCATTACTATAGATGCTTTCGACTATATATAAAGTAAAATAAATCCCAAAACATGAAACAAAGTCATTAACAAAGCAATCATAATTTGAGATGGCACAAATGAGTTCCTATCTCTATATATATATAAAATCCAATGTCTGTCTGTCTGTCTCTCTGTCCACTTTTCACGAGATAACTACTTAATGGATTTGGATGGTGTTTTTTTCCATGATTTGCTTGAACATTCCGGGTGATTTTGTGACTTCTCACATCCCACTTAGAATCATAGTTTGCTTGCAGGAATGATATATTCACGCTAATCTGAGACAGAGGCTGTGTAGGCCAAGGGGAGGGGGAAGCATGATGTCAGGACTGGAGAGCGGAGGCAGGGTCCTCCTCACTCATGTGCCAGCCTCCATTATAGTTGGTCTACCTCTGTGTTTTGGAGTGTACCTTGCCTCCACTTAGTTAGCAATACCTGATTTTGTATTGATTTTTAAAATTTGTCCTGTGTCACTACTACACGGGCGGAGCCACGGGGGACGGCTAGTATATATATATATATATATATATATGTACATACATTGCACATGTGATTGTTTATGTTTTCATTTTGCATTTCCATAAATACTGTAATGGTGCAGATAAGTTACATCAGCCTAGGGATGGTATCAGCAATGAGTCACCAACACTATCAGCTGGTATTCCGTCATTCAAGTGAGCAGCTTCAGAGCCAGCTGTAAGAGAGCCTATATAGAAAGTAAGCCTGCCAAAGTCCCAACCAGTATGTTGTCCTACCAAAGACAGAAAGCTACCTAAAACAGCAATGGAAAGAGCAAGGATCCATTGGGTCTTCTCTGGCTAGCACCACACTGTGTTGCACTACTATACAGTCAAATTTTAGATTTGGAGATGGTAGCCTTCACCATTTAATTAGTGTAACAAGCAATTTACAAAGCCTTGCTCATTAATGAATTCCCTGGACCGGTAAATCAAAAAGCAGCAAAGCATATTTTGTTTTTTGGGCAATGAATAAACTTGCTTAATTTGGTGATAAAAAAGAAAATCAGAGGATTCTTTGATTTTGTGCAGACTATTGTGGGCAGAATATGTTCAGGTGGTGAGCAGACAGCAACATTGATGCCACAGATGAATGGAGCAAATGCTGCTGCATTGGATTTATAGAATGATGGATTTAAAAAGAGGATCTCATAGACTAAATGAGGTGGAGTGTTGTTTGTTTAGACTAAAGAAAGTGTAGTCTACAGCAGCTGGAGTAGAGTGGAGTAGAAAAAATAGTTTTTAGCATCAGGGAAAAAGTTGGGCAGAATGATGTATTGGCTATAACACTAACACCAGGACAGTTTATTTAGGAGGTGAGAGGTCAGAGACAGATTGATTACAATTAAACAATAAATATGCAGAAAGATAAGAAGCCAAATGATACATTTTCTGTGTGTCATCACAATTTTATTTTGCATGGTTGTTACAGTGTAATTTCCTGCAAGTAATCTTTAGGCAAAGGTGTCTTGAATTAGCCTTTCATATAAAAAAAAATGAACTGCCAGCTTTTACTTCTAAAAAATTCTTATACAAATTTAGATTTTGATATACAAATATAAATATCTGTCTCTCTCTCTCTCTCAAGCATTTCCAGGAAATGTCCAAGTAAGGTTAGTTAATCATCAGCAGTACATATAATGGACTACATCTTTCCCAACATAACACAGCAAGCAGAGCATATCTTCTCCTTGAAGCAAGCATCCTTAATTTGGTGAACTTTTGTCTCTTCTGTATAATGATATTATCAAATAATTCTTGAAGAGCATTCCTAGCCTTTCGTGACAGTAAACTCAAGATTTCAAGTTCAGGTTACAAGAGAAGGTTTCTGTGTTCTTTTCTGTGTAACCAAGAGTTCATGTGGCCAACACTACCAGCACAACTGCCATGGAGATAAGATCATATAGTTCCATTAATTAATTAATCCATAATTCCATTAACTGGTGTATGTACAGTATATATAAGAGGTTACTATTTACTGATAAGATTTTTTACCAAAGGAATTTAACCTGTCTAAATATTTTGGTACTTTTCTATCTGTATAAAACCAAAGAGTAAGATGGACTATGCTATCTCCTTATTTTTAAAGGTGTAAAGTGTGAGCTTTAAAGTTATGTACAGTTATGCAAATTATCTTAGCCTTCATAAGGTCAAGCAATTGCATATTCTTTACCACTGGCCATTACAAACAAAGCTGTTCATATGCATGCTCTCTCTGATCTATTTTAACGAGGGATGAACATTGGAACCATTGCAGTGGTGATCTCAGCTGTTATTTAAAGGAAATTTTCTAAAACAAGCATTGCAGGCTGTATTTGTAACTAAGGATGACCAAATATCAGCAAATCATTGAGCAGTTTTGAACAGATTCGGAGATTTTATCACAATAGGGATATCAAACCCTAAATTCCCTACCTAAAACACAAACTGTAAATACTGTATAATTTAATTTATATATTTGTGAGTAATCCATATAAATAAAACTATGAGCCATTTGAATGTCTGTTTGATTGTTAGTAAAACAAAAATTGCTAAACTGATTTTCATCACATTTTGCCTGTGCCTTCTGTTGGTCCAACTTAAAATACAGCATTTAAATCATACCTGTGGGATGGGTTATAATGGGAAAGGGTTAAACAAAAAATTAGCACTGACATGGGGACTACAATTCCCATCAGGCAGCAGGATTGTGCAACGGCCAAAAATGCAACTTACCAGTCAAAGCGCAGTCTCAAAAACAACAGGCATGTAAGATGTTTTCTTCTAATATAATCTGGATAAGAATTTCATTGTCTCATTCAGTGGAACCTGGTGAAAAATAAGTATTGTTAGGGGTGCAGCTTTTAGGGGGACAAACTGCAGCAATACATATCTATTATATTGTGCTTTTCTCATCTTTTTATAGTTCCTTTCTCATCTATCTATCTATCTATCTATTCAGTCATTCCACATGCTCTTGTGGTCCTCATCATAGTGCCAATGTACATCTTGACCTGTCATTACCAGACCCATAGGGCTAAAGTTTATTATGCCCGTTCCACCATGCTGCCCGATATGATGCCAGCTTTCCCATTTCTACTTTACTCTTAAACTTCAGTACATGACATCCACAGTTTCCATAATTTGCCCTATAGATGTGTAAAGGAACAGGTGCACCTGCCACCCAAATTTTATACTACACCAATCTCTAAATTGCCCAATCCTCTGCCAAACTGCTAAGTTCCCCATTCTGCCAAAACCCGTACATTAGTGTCTACAACCCCACCTCCATAAACTTCTAGTAACATGCACTTCCATCTGTCCTATAACACATACAAAACATAAGTCCAATCCAAATTTTATTCTGCCTCTGTTAATAGAGTGCCTAGTCCTTGGCCATTTCCACTGTATTCCATAAATCCACATCATGCAATCACCAGTCCTCTGATTTTTATCAAGTCTTGCATCCCAGTTTATCATTTACTGCATCCATAGAGTTATCCCGTCCCCCATTTCTATTGTCTATATCAGTGTTTCCCAAACGTTTTTTTCTGTAGTGGCACACTTTTTGTAACCAAAGCCATCCAAAGGCACATCATTGTCCTACCAACCACAAACACATTATATCTCATAAACATACTCAATTGTCTGAAGGGGTGGGAATACAGAATTCAGTAAAAAAAAGAGGTCTGAGATGAGCATTTGCAGACATGACACTTAGTGAGCACTTTGGTGGCACCTCCAAGATGCTTTGCCCTTTTGACTGCCCCTCTCTGCCTCAGAGGCAACTCATATGCCCACTATCAACCAGCACTGCGAGACTTACTGGCTACCACTCACCCAGGGCAGATGGACTCTAGCAGCCTGGAGACACATCTGATGTGCTTTAAGTGCTGTGTCTGCAGCATAGCAATCACTGAGCTGCCTTTATGCCAGCTTCTCCAGGTAGATCTATCCTCCTCAGACAGGTTCACCTGCAGAACTTGTCTCTCTCAGGTTCAGACCTAAGTGAAATACACTATTATTTATACAGCACACATGGGTAGTTGTCATGGCACACCACTTTGCCATGGCACACTGGTTGAAAAATACTGCTCTAGATGACTGCAGCTACTTTCACGCTGCTTGCATTTTTCATACTTGTCCACAATGTTTTGACACTTTGAAACAGCAAACAAGGAAAGCAGAAAAAAGCATTACTTACACCACATCCAGTTAGCCAACTCTATTTAACATAACAAGAGCAGAAAACGTCTGTGTGAAAGCTTGTCCTTGGTCACTTGCCTATTGCTGAATTCTTCAGTCAGGTTGATCTGGTCCAAGCTCCTTTATCTTCTTTTTTCTTCAACTGAACAATTTATGAAGGGGCGTTTCATTAAATAAATAACCACATTTTCTCTGAACTTCCATTTGAAGTTGCCATCTCCATAAAGTCATGCTCGCTCATCTGTAGTTACGTTAATGACGGGTGTGAACTATGAACTATTGACGTGAACCTGAAATAGTGTATCAACGAATGTCCGGTCACATCAGATTAAAAAACCTAAAACAATACTATTTTGCTGCCAATACATTTGGGAGTGTCAGGATGCAGAAAACTGCATCCCCAGAAAAATCTGAAAGCAACCAATTAGTTAACCTCATGTCGCCTTCTTGCCAAAAGATCAAGGACTTACATAAACTCACTCAGGACATATAGTTATTCACAGACATTAAGCAAGTACAAGTTGGAACGAACTTTTATGGGATGTTGACATGCGCTGACACTGAGCATGTTGTGCAAATAAACACATTTATTTCATAAGTGATTATTTTGAATGCCCTGATTATCTTAAGTAGAGATTTTAAAATATTTAGGGTGGACACTGCACTCTGCATTACAAACCGCCACTGCTCTCAGTGAATTACAGCTTTTGTCTAAAAGTACCTGTTTTTGTCTCATGATGGGTAGTGTTTAGCCATGTTGAATTTTCAAAGCAAAGTTTATTCCCGGGTTTATTTATCATCAATGCTGGGTACTTCAGCAAGTATTTCAATAAACATTATTTGGATTAAAAACAAAATGAAGAATTAGCAAAGCATTAAAAATCAACAATACATCATTCTGGGGTTTTGGAGAGCCAAAGAATATAATGGGTTTTTTTTTCGTTTTTTCATTTAAGAATGTTTATAGCAATGATGAGAACAAAATATGTTCTACTGTAGTGCCATTTGCTTGTGATGTGGGTGCCACCCTTTTGTACATTTCATCTTCTCTGGTTGCTAAACTTGATCACTGGGAGTGTGAATGTGTAACTTCATTACTTCACTGATATCAAGGTCAAATTGTTGTGCACTTCCTGGTTGTGGAAATTCAATAAACATAAATCCAAGTTAGTTTATAACTGTCTTTCTAGTTTTTTATGGTCACAGTCCCCATTTATTCTCAACTACGACTTTTGTCGTTGAGTTTTGGCTTCGGTTACATGAGACACTTCTGACCCTTTCATTCTGTTATGAATGAAAGTCTTGGCTAATTTTCTGACTTTGCTTCATATCCCAATTCTCGACATCAACCAATGCAGTCAGTACAGCTCATCATTAGCCTCATCTTCCAGCTCCTCTCCTTTACAGAGCTGAGTGTGGCGTGGGTGGTGAGGTAGACATTTATTTGATCTTATTCTGTTTTTTGTTTTCCGTCTTTTTTGTTATCCACAGTACGTTTCAGTTTGTTGTTTTCTAGTTATTGTATGTTTTCAATAAACATTTAAATAAGAAAAGAAATAAACCAGATACTTAATTATTTATGTTATCCCAGTCCTACAAAAGGAGAATCACAAAGCCAAAGTAGCTGTATTGTAACAATAACTATCAAAAAGGACTGAAATTAAGAGCAGAAAATTCTAAGAAAATGATATTTAGTAGAGAGAGAAGCAAAGAAGCAACTCTTTAAAGAAGGGGGCTAAAGCCAAATGCCACAGTAAATAGCTGAGGAATCAAGTTATCTTTTATTTCCTGCAGGTGACTGCAACTCATACATCTTCACCAACTGAGGCTTTTGGCTTCAACTCAAATTAAAAGTATTTAACAAAAATGGGCCAGGAGAACAGAAACATAACAAAAGAGGAAAAAGGGTGAAGCCACGGACAAGCTCATTGGAAACATAATAATCAGTTCTTGTAATAAATAGGGTTAAGAAATAAATGGATAAATGGATGATGTACTGTTAATGATATTCTATGAAATTTTTTTTAATGTATGGAGTATTTTCTACAGTGGGCTAGCGCCCTGCCCGGGGTTTGTTTCCTGCCTTGTGCTCTGTGTTGGCTGGGATTGGCTCCAGCAGACCCCCGTGACCCTGTAGTTAGGATATAGCAGGTTGGATAATGGATGGATGGAGTATTTTTATGTTATTATTCAATATACCTTTGTTTGTTTATTTAATTCATTTTCCTCCCCGTTACATTTCTCTACCTTAATAAGTCACCCTCTTTTGAGAATGTGCATGGTATCCCTACTGGTGTTTGCGGCAGCGTGTGATGTCATGTAACTATATTTAAATAAGCATGATTTCCACATATAGTGTGAAAAGTTCTGCTCTTCCTGAGAAAGTAATTATCAGAATGGGATTGTTAAAAGTGGCAAGCACATGCTCAGCAGTCACATTTTTTCCTGCTTCTCTGGGACAGATGAGGAAGAAAGAATATGCTTTCTTCTGTTCTAAAGAAGAAAGATCAAATATGGAAAAATTAAGTTATGGCAGAGTAGGTAAGTGAAGCTGAAGTGTTATGATCAGCAAAATTGTGTAAGACTATTGTTAGAAATGCTCTTCCAGACAGCAGAAGTGGTAGACAGGAGAAATAAAATGTGTAACTAATTTTAAAAACATTCCATAAGTAAACATTTCTTTCTTTCTTTCAAAATTAAGTATGATGATGTGTTGTTATATGAAAGAGCTGAAAGAGTTGTTTTCACATTTTTCACACCTTGGTAATGATTTGTTTTTCTGTATACTAACTTAAATGTGTGGTTTCAAAATAAAATTTGTTAGATTCAAAATATATCATTATATACAATACTTCGGAAAATAAACACAGGAAAGTACAGAATAGTCCCTGTAATGAGTTTTGCCACTGTTTTGTAAATTTTTAATCCTTTTGTTTTATTTTGTTTGGATGGAAAATCTTCAGTTTATCCCCCAGAGTTGTCATATTTTTATTTCACGTGGTATTTTTTCATGCTCATTAGGAGATAGTTTTTATAGAGAGGTTAAGCCCAAAAAGTAAGTCTGTTGCTTTCTAATGCCCTTAGAAGAAATGTTACTTTTAAGTTCCAAGTGTTTTCTTGTTGAAGATGAAAAATAGCATGCAGTCTAGGAGTTGTCATTGGCTTCAGTAAATGAGAGAGTGAGT
>JANRMT010062806.1:73987062-74000708 GCA_026402145.1 Polypterus bichir lapradei
GGCATAGGTGCCTAGTTTCCATGACTTGTAAAATAATTCAGAATGTACTTTTAAGATTAATTTATTTAATTAATTTAAATAAATTTAATTAATTAATTAATTAATTAAATTTAATTAAAATAATTACTAGAGCTAATTAAAATGTAGATTTTGAAGGGAGGGGGTTGGGGAATGACCTCAACAAGGATTAAAAAGAGCAGTGTCTTGAGATATTGAGAGGTTAGAGAGTTTAGTATATTTGAAGTTTGGATAGCTGTTTAATCTTTCCTGACAAAAAGAGTAAAACCTGTTTTGTCATGCCTTTTCGGTCAGCAAAGTTTGCAGTTTGCCAGCTTAAATATATTGTTAAGTATCTTGTTTGGACTACTACTAAAATGTGCTTTATTAACACTTTAAATGCAAGGTATAAGTTAACTCGTATCTAGTCAAAATGCAATACATGAGGGAACTAGTATCACAGTATATAGCTGTTATAGACATAACCAGCTTGATGACGAGCTTTGCTGCCATGTCTTAGTTACCAGCTATAGTACCAAAGAATTATTTTTTGGTGGCAACAGTTTGTTTAAAACAGTATTATAAATAGACAATCTGTAGTTATGTTGTTGTGCAAAAGGTATAAAGCTGCCGATGTTTTGAAACAACTATGATTATTACAAGATAAATATTTTGATGATAATGACAATGATTGAGATAGTGACAATTAATTGGATGATGTGGAACCTGTAGACTTTGTTGCTGATGTGGATTGCTCTCCCGGGGGCTTTTCTTCATCATAAGGTGTCTGACTTGCCATGACTGTAGGGACAACAGTGCATGGACTTTTTGACACCCACTGAGTGCAAAGTCAATTACGGAAAGATTTAGGAGTAATAATACAAAGTCAAGAGAGACAAATTGCCTTAAAGATGTTTTCCGAGAGGACCCAGGTGCCGTATTTAATAAGATGCAGACCATCCTGCTTGAAGAAACACGACCTCTCCCAGAAGACATCCCAGTTGTCTACGAACCTGATGTTTTGACCATCGCAGAAGCCTTTTAACCAGCTGTTTAATGCTAGCAGACAACTGTAGTACTCATTCGATCTTCTAACCAGTAGTAAGAGACCCAAGATAAAGATTTTTGTAGCCGGAGTCCTGTCCTTCGGAGTACTGTGAAGTCCGTCTTGAGAATCTCGGACTGTCGGTATCTCACGTCGTTTACACCGGCATGTACAGTGGGTACGGAAAGTATTCAGACCCCCTTTCAATTTTTCACTCTTTGTTATATTGCAGCCATTTGCTAAAATCATTTAAATTATTTTTTTCCTCATTAATGTACACACAGCACCCCATATTGACAGACAAAAAAAAGAATTTTTGAAATTGTTGCAGATTTATTAAAAAAGAAAAACTGAAATATCACATGGTCCTAAGTATTCAGACCCTTTGCTCAGTATTTAGTAGAAGCACCCTTTTGAGCTAATACAGCCTTGAGTCATCTTGGGAAAGACTTTTACACCTGGATTTGGGGATCCTCTGCCATTCCTCCTTGCAGATCCTCTCCAGTTCTGTCAGGTTGGATGGTAAACGTTGGTGGACAGCCATTTTTAGGTCTCTCCAGAGATGCTCAATTGGGTTTAAGTCAGGGCTCTGGCTGGGCCATTCAAGAACAGTCACAGAGTTGTTGTGAAGCCTCTCCTTCTTTATTTTAGCTGTGTGCTTAGGGTCATTGTCTTTTTGGAAGGTAAATCTTCGGCCCATTCTGAGGTCCTTAGCACTCTGGAGAAGGTTTTTGTCCAGGATATCCCTGTACTTGGCCGCATTCATCTTTCCCTCGATTGCAACCAGTCGTCCTGTCCCTGCAGCTGAAAAACACCCCCACAGCATGATGCTGCCACCCCCATGCTTCATTGTGGGGACTGTATTGGACAAGTGATGAGCAGTGCCTGGTTGTCTCCACACATACCGCTTAGAATTAAGGCCAAAAAGTTCTATCTTGGTCTCATCAGACCAGAGAATCTTCAGGTGTCTTTTAGAAAACTCCATGCGGGCTGTCATGTGTCTTGCACTGAGGAGAGGTTTCCGACAGGCCACTCTGCCATACAGCCCTGACTGGTGGAGGGCTGCAGTGATGGTTGACTTTCTACAACTTTCTCCCATCTCCTGACTGCATCTCTGGAGCTCAGCCAAAGTGATCTTTGGGTTCTTCTTTACCTCTCTCACCAAGGCTCTTCTCCCCCGGTAGCTCAGCTTGGCCGGACGGCAAGCTCTAGTAAGGGTTGTGGTCGTCCCAAACGTCTTCCATTTAAGGATTATGGAGGCCACTGTGCTCTTGGGAACCTTAAGTGCAGCAGAAATTTTTTGTAACCTTGGCCAGATCTGTGCCTTGCCACAATTCTGTCTCTGAGCTCTTCAGACAGTTCCTTTGACCTCATGATTCTCATTTGCTCTGACATGCATTGTGAGCTGTAAGGTCTTATATAGACAGGTGTGTGGTTTTCCTAATCAAGTCCAATCAGTATAATCAAACACAGCTGGACTCAAATGAAGGTGATCTCAAGGATGAACATGTAAACTCCACACAAATATAAATATATGAGTGTCACAGCAAAGGACCTGAATACTTAGGATCATGTGATATTTCAGTTTTTCTTTTTTAATAAATCTGCAACAATTTCAAAAATTCTTTTTTTTGTCTTTCAATATGGGGTGCTGTGTGTACATTAATGAGGAAAAAAAATAATTTAAATGATTTTAGCAAATGGCTGCAATATAACAAAGAGTGAAAAATTGAAGGGGGTCTGAATACTTTCCGTACCCACTGTATTACAATAGATCCCACTGCCCTATTCTTGTGCCTCTTAAAGACTGTCAGCGCTCTTCCCATAACATCTCGAACATGAGCAACGGGAAAACAAGAAACAAAAGATTTCTGTTTAGGGCAAGAAATGTTTAGGTCTCATACGATTGAATCACCAATCACAAATATATCACCTGGGGTTGAAGGCAAAGTGGGGGAGCGGAAAGGGTTCTGGGTGGAGATGCTTGCCTGGGCCGATAGAGTTGATCTAGCCTTAAAACCCCACCTGTATACCTGAAATAGGCCAAGTTCCTCGTCATTAAAATTGTCGCTCCAACAACGAGGCACGGGGGTAAAACTCACTTGGCCTTGAAATTCAGTGGCGTGGCGTGGAGTCAATGTTACTGAAACGCAATTTGCTGTGACAGTTTCAGATGTCGGGGAGGATTCTTTCAGTAGATGAGTTTGTTGGTCACAGACCAAAATGTGCTGTGTGCAACAAGCATGGACAGTGCAAAGAAACCTGTCATATTTGCAGCATATGTGCTTCTATGCCTGCAAGGTGCCATGATTGTAGGGTTCTTATTTAAATGAAGATCTTAAGTTGTGTTGCCAATCAAAATAAAGACATTAACAGTTTCTTTACATTTTTTACAAAGTTACTGTTTATAATTAAACTGTTACTTTCTGATACATTTCTTTATGAGTTCTGGTTGAGACTTATACTACATCATCTTGGTAATAAATGGTCAAGCAGTCAAAATATTAAAATAAGTGCAGTGTAAAGTAGCATTGTGGCCAAGATTTAACTCAAGACCTATGGTGTTTAAAATTTAAGGCCATTTTTGTCATGAATACCACAACACAGATAAAACATTGTATGACATTTTGGGTGTAAATAGTCCTTTTGTCTCCAACTTTTCATTATTTTTTTTATTTTTTCCCCTTTTGATTTTATAATTACAAACCTTTTAGCTGTTAATTGTTTCCTTACTCTTGCAATTATCATTTGATACAAAGGGGTGTGGGGCCTCCAGTTCTGACTCAAAACATTTGATTATTTTTTTTTATTCACTTTACAGCCACATACCACAATTGCTTTATGGTGCTTTCAAAGGCATGCAACCCCTGTAAAGCAATTCTTAACACTCATTAGCTATTACTTTCTAAAAATGTCAGTAATAACCACAATTTATAATTAAGCTAAAACACATAATATTACTTCAGTACCTTTGGTTAAGTTCAATTATAGTATTTATGCAATCAAGCAACATAACGTATTTTCAGCCTGATACAATTACAAATGCCCTGTGTTCACAGTCTCACAACTGAACTGTCTACTCAGTAGTTCACAAACAAATAATACAACATGATTTGAAGATTAAATGAACCAAATATTTTTATCCCCTTATGCCCACGCTGTGCTCCTCCATTTGTATTTGTCAGCTGAACTAGCATGCCCCCCTCTCCCCCCCTTCTCTCTCTCTTTTAATTACACAGTGTTTCTGCCAGCTGTTTCTTAGTCAAATAAAATCCGAAACCTTTAAACTCAAAAAGCACATCAGCCTTGATAGTGCCTGAGATACTATGCTGCTCAACAGCATAAATATTAAACAAGCAAATAGCTCCTTTCCACTGTCATACAGTGCTCAGGATTGGGGTAAGAATTCAATAGAGTCATTTTAGAGATTCATCAGCATTTATTTTCTTTATTTCTGCAAGTGCAATTCTTGAGATGCAAGTATGCCTCATCTCTCTCTTTCGCTCTGAGGCAGACCCAGAGTAAATTCAGGAGAATTACCTGATTGGAGTTCAGTGAAGTTGATTGAACTGTGGATCTATGTGCATGTTTGGTATGTGCATGAGTCTGTGTCCTCTTTTATAGGAGAGAGTTTTTGGAGAGGTGATTGAAGCATGTACCGGTAACAGATGTTTCTGCTGTTGTAGGAGGTGATAATGGTGTTTGGGCTTGGCTGCAGCAATCCAAATGTAAAATCAGCGGGTGGTCTTTTCTATCTTCCTATCTTTCTCTTTACCGCTCCATCTCCATCTCATATCTTATCAGTCCATCTTTTTGTTTTACTGTATTCTCATTTTCCGTTGACAGATTATTCAGTATGACTCTCGCAGGCACCTTCTGACTGCTCGTTGATGGAGAGAAGGTACTTTACCTAATAAGAAGTCCTTTGAATTACTGTGTTGAGGGAAGGCAGGAATCTGGGACCAGTGTGGTGAATTTGTTGTTTGGTTTGAGTCCTCTGATTTACCCTATGGAGTAGAGGCACTGAGCAAGTTGCAAGCTTGTTTTTAGATTATTTAGACTTGTTGTGCTTGGCCCTGATAAATGTAAATGAAGGTGGAAGTGATCAAATTTAGTTTATTTTTATCTTTAATATTTGAGAACATCACTTTTTACTATGGTTTACCTAATAGAGAGTGGGACTATGTATTTTGCACATAATGGGCCAAACAGTTTTTTAATAAATTCCCATACTATTTTGTGTCTGTGTCTCTTCACCTCTCTCCCTAGATCGCTCGGTCATGAACTACAACATGCCCAAGGTATGATGTGTGCTTAGGCCAAGGACAAGGGGTCTCACACTCTCTTACACACGCATAGATACACCCACACAGCCCTACTCACATGCCGTCTCTCTCCTAAATGGCTAATCTACTTTTAATCTGACTGAGCTGCTGATGGGTTCTCATCGTTCCATAACAATGGTTGCTAAAAATCATTATTTCCTTATAGAAATGAGGCGAAAATAAGGATGGGTTACCTGATTTATAACACACTCTTATGATGACAAACCTACAACCTGCACTGTCTATGTTTACCTCAAGCAATGTTAAAAATCTATACAGGTTGTTATGGACATTACATTTCACATATATGAAATAAATATTTCCCAGTTCAAAACTGAACATACACATGGAACCAACAAAAATGATTACTGATTTAGATTTTACTCTCAAAATCACTATTTAGCCTCTCATTCATTTTATCATTCTTTTACTTTTGCTAACAGTTGTGGTCTGGCATGTAGTCTCAGTACTGACATTTAATGATTATCTGTGAGCTTTGGCATGTCCAATACCATCTGCTGGCTTCCAGCCTGCTGTACGCAATATTATGCAGTACATTCAAGATGACACTCATGGAGAAAGAAAGGGGGTGGCAACAATTTTATTCAAGATTGCATTTAAATTATGTTTACATATTTAGTTGGCAGCATTTACCCGAAGCAAATTACAAAAAGGTTTACCCACTCAAGTAACATTAGGCTAGGGCCTGTTTGTTCTGCAAGTGTAGTAAGACAGGTAGCAAAATGTTAATTTCCACAAATGGCAAGTAACTTCTGGGTTCCTAGGCATCTGTTTTTGGGAGCGGTAAGTGTCCTTCGGTTTGGGTATCATTTAGTGATTTGTACTTGTGCTTTGCAAATTATTCTCAGTGTTTAGTTAATGCTGTTATTAAGTCGATTTTACTGTTTAATGTTCTGCTTTAAATCTAATAATCAACCCACGTCTTAGTTTTCCTGCTACTACATAGTTTCATTCTGTAATAAGTGCCACCCCTTGCTTTGTGTTGCTAATTGCTTTGTGACTCACAGCTGGGCCCTCTGTGCTGGTTTCTACTAAGGGGGACTTAAGGTGCTGTTGCGCAAGCATCAGCCCTCCTCGTGTGAAGACCAACTTGTTTAAAGACTGCACGTCTACCTGTACGAGTCCACAGAGCAAGGACACCAAACAAGGAAACAGACACTCCTACCTGACCAAGGTACCATTCTTTGCTTTCCTTTGAATGTCATCTTCAACAAGCATCAAAAATACATTCTTATCACTAAAACAATATGTTTCTCTTGCCCCTTTAGCAGGAGAGGGAGAAACCCAGACAACCCTCGCCCACTGCATCAAGCCACCACTCTTCTCCTTTTGCTTGTGGAACTGCCAGTCTGTGGTCAACAAATCAGACTTTACTGAAGCTTTCACCACTAAAAGAAGTCTCCAAGTGGTGGCTCTGACAGAGATGTGGATTCAACCAGAAAACATGGCAACACCAACAACACTTTCTGTGCCTTCAACTTCTCTCACTCCTGCCACTTTACCGGTAGTGGTGGGGTGACCAGTATTCTTACATCTAAGAACGGGAAATACTCCTCTGGTAATGTATGCAACTTCACTACTTCTGAATACCATGCTGTTACTGTCCCCTTTACAGCTAACATGACCATTGTTGTTGTTTGCTCAGGATCTTCCTTGAGAAGCTGGATTGACTAATCTGTTCCCTCCCAGATGACAGCAGCCAACTTCTAATTGTTGGAGACCTGAAGATCCAGCTGGACGAGCCTCTTGCTGCTGCTTTCTTGCTCTTCTTTCCTCCTTCATCATCACTCTGCTCCACACACACACACACCCCCCCCAACTGAGAAGGCTGTCAATCTGCTTGACCTCACTCTCTCACACAACTGCACTCATACAAATTCAACTATCACTCTGTCTACACACATCTGACCACTTTTTCATTCAGTTCTCTCTAATGCTTCCCTCTTCTCTCTCTTCTCCTCCCCCCGTATTCTTCTGCTTACACCTCTGCTCCCTCTCACCCACCAATTTGTCTTCCATAGTCTCCTCTGCTCTCCCACTTCCTGACCACTTCTCCTCACTTGACATCAACACTGCCACAGACACTTTATGCTTGACTCTGTCCTCCTGTCTTGACAATGTCTGTCCTCTCTCTTTCAGGCATGCACGTCAAAGACCCTCCTGTCCCTCGCTTTCCAAAGCATTCCGCAATCAATGGACTGAGCTCAGCACAGGTGAAAGGAAATGGAGGAAGTCAGAGGCTCAGGAAGAACTGGCTAAATATCAGTCCCTTCTTGCATCTTTTTTTTGCCACCACCAATGCTAAGTTAAGATCTATCAGATTAGAATCAACAACACCACCGACACACATTCTCTGTTTTCTGTTTTCATTTCTTAACCCTCCTCAACCCCCTCCTCCAGCCTAGCCTCCTTGTCTGCTGATGACTTTGCCACTTCTTTTCAGGATAGGGTGGCTGTTAGAAGCAGTCAGTTCTCATTGTCACTGCCACCCACTATGCCTCCATCACCCAGCGCTCTCCACATTCTCTCCGGTCTATCCCACTGATGTTTCCAACCTCCTTTCCAATCACCCTGTCCACTCGATCACATCTCCTTCATGCCATCTACCCCTCACTCATTCCTGCAATTACACACATTATTAACACCTCACTCAGGTACATTTTCTACCATCTTTAAACATGCTCTGATAACTGCACTTATGAAAAAAACAACACTTGATACATCCCAAGTTAACAATTACAGGCCTGTCACTCTCTCCTTTTTTCCAAAACACTTAAAAATGCTGCTTCTAACCAGGTCTCTTCCTTCTTTGAACAGAATGGATTACTCAATACCAACCAGTCAGACTTCAAGAGGAACCACTTGACTGAGACAGCTCTGCTATCTGTGGTCGACCAACTACAACTTGCTACAGCTACTAACATGTCATCAGTCCTGGGCTGAGTAGAAGTGTTATCAGAGTTCATTACAGACCTAATCAACAGAGACCCATGTCTCATTTAATTTCATTTAAGATATTTTAACTTGGAAGGTTTCTAAAGCCCTATTCACACGGGGTTAGTATTATGCCAGGAAGTTCAATAAAGTAATTATTACCAGAAGACCTCTGTAATTTTAGTTTTGTCCAAATCACTAACGTCAGTCATTTTTTACAGGTTGTGTATTTACGTCTCAGTAAAGATTATAGAGACTTTTACCTTCTATTAAAAGTCAGCGGAAATCAACATGTCATTAAAATACCTTCATTTGAGCAATTTTGGCATTTCTAAAATTCCAGCTGTTTTGTTTGTGCTTATTATAACATTTTCTTTAAACAGATTTTTCCAAAACCCTTCCAAATTCCAAATTCCCACTCTCACACAGTAAAACATCAGATTTAATGAAAGGTAGCATGCGTTTAAGACATATTTGAGCTAATTGGAGACAGTACTGTTTCATGCATTTAACATCTATAGTCAATGAGTAGAAGTGTTATCAGAGTTCATTGCAGAACTAATCAACAGAGACCCATCTCTCATTTAATTTATTTTAAGATATTTTAACTTCTTCGGAAGGTTTCTAAAGCCCTATTCACACAGGATTAGTTTTACTCCAGTAAGCTCAATAAAGCAATTATTACCAAAGGACCTCTGTAATTTTACTATTGTCCAAATCACTCACGTCAGTCATTTTTTACAGATTGTGTATTCACGTCTCAGTAAAGATTATAGAACTTTTTACCTTCTATAAAACGTCAGTGGAAATCGACATGTCATTAAAATGCATTCATTTGAGCAATTTGGACAGTTCTAAAATTACAGAAGTCCCTCCAGTAATAATTACTTTACCCCATCTCCTGGTGGAAAATGAATCCTGTCCAAATACTGTATGATTTAATTGTTATTGACAGTAATGTCAAAGATCTGCTTTTGTCCAAGTAGAACCAGAATTTGGCTTATTACATAAAATTATATCTGTTACAGTAAATATTCACCAACCTCTTTATAAATGTCATAATATTTGCATTACAGTTATTTAGTCTTTAAAGCTGGCTTGCAATGTTCATATTGGAGATGCAGACACATACTTTAACTAATGCTACATAGAAAAATTTCAGAGATGGTAAACGCCTGATGTACAAATATGCTGTTAAATGTTAAGATAGATATGTATTTTGAGAATGTGTGCTTTCAACATGCCTTGTAGAATACCCATCCATGCTATCTAAAGAGCTTAAATATAACTTTGTATCTGAAATAGCATTTTTCTATTGACCTTAGGAAGCATGCCTGGAATGGTAAAAATGGAATGGTGGTGAATTGGTTACTACCACACTTTCATTGCTCCAAGCTTTATTAAACAAATCCACTTTCTGTGGTGTTTTCATGTTATCTCCATATGTGGTTCTTCTAGGTGCCCCAGTGTCTCTTCCCAGATCTTAAAGACATTAATATTACCATAATTGGTGAGAAAATTAGCTCACTATGAGTGAATGTGAGTTTTTGTGAAGAAGTGTAGCCGGTGAACTTAGCCAGGGCTGGTTACCAGCATGTGCCTGATCCTTCCTAAATAGGTTCTCCCTCCCTGTAAGATTGTAGTTGTCCAAGTGGGTTCAGAAAATAAATTGATCATCCTAAGAAATGATTGTACAAACCAAGAAATACATTGTGACTAAGGTTGATGTTTAACCTAGGAACAAAATAATATTCATCATCACCAATTTCTTCCCCTCTTTTTTTGGTGAGGGTAGCAACATATCCCCATTAATTTTCTCCACACTTTCAAGAGAATACCCAGGTGATCTAAGACACTCAAAAGATATATGCATGTCCCAGGTCCTGCCCTTGGTCTTCTCCTATTAGTCTGTCCTTTGGGAGGCATGAAGGGAACTTCCTAACAACAGGCCCAAACCAGCTTAGTTTGCTTCTGTTTAACCACAGAAGTAGAAGTTTCTATTCTGGGGTCCTTTTATATTGCCAAGTTCTTCTCCTTTTATGGAGATTGAGCCCAGCAACCCTGTGCAAGAAACTTATAATACCCACTTATACTGATGATCTCATTCAACAGGCTGTGTCCAACTTGTCATTTGGCCATGTTGACTCACCGGGACAAGTGAATTATAATTTAAATATTATGATGACTTGCTCATTTTATTTAAGACAAACGTTAATTCTAGTAGTAAAGATAAAATATTCTAAAAATGCTTCATTGCTGTGGTGTTGCTTGCTAACCAATGGTTATAATCATTTAGCAAGCATGAGCTTGCTTGGTTTCATATAGTATCATTCTCTGCATGCCTCCTGCCTGCATTTTTTCATTCATTTTTAGTAGTCAATCTTCCGTCTGGAACTATAGACACGTTTCCTTATTCTTAACCGGCTACCTTGGATGTATTTCATACATTATTATCACCTAGTCATTCAAATAAATGGTTGTCCATCACCACTCTTATTCTTTTTTTAGTACCAGGCAAAAAATACAGTGTCAGTACTAAGAAATTTTTTTTTTAAAAGTTAAACGTCATGTGTTTGCCATGTTAGCAAATGATGTGCTGCAAGTGTCACAGCTGTCCCAAGTGTTATTGATATAAATATACATAATAGGCTCCTTATTAGTTGCTGGAACATTCAAAAATGCAGGCAGCTGAAAATACTTCACTACAAAAGATAAACCTTTATTAAAAATGTATTAAAAAAAGAAAGAAAAGAAGACTCTTGTTTTCTTTGTGGGAAGATCATAGAAAGAAATGTTTCTTGTTGTGAAGAAGTTCTAAACTTTGGTCTGAGTCATCAATGTTTACCTTAAGGCAGTAGAGTAAGACGACTATTAGCACAGTTTAGCAACCCTTTATTAAGCAAGACACTTTGATGAACAGGTCAAAGTGTGTTGGACTGATACCATGTAATGGAACGTCTGGCCAGAACACTGAAAAAAAAAACCACGAAGCTCTCATACAATTACTACATTTAATTTTGTACATTTATAGACATTCTCTTATTAAATGTAGAACTACCTCAAATCAACCTTTGGGCAATATATTCATTGACATAATTCTGAGGTTGCCTTCACTGTCTTCAGTCAAAGGTTTCTTGGAGCTTTTCTTATAGAAGGTACAAAAATAAAGACCTCTGAATTAATTCTGGGTTAAACAATGAAGAAGAAAATTATATTAAAGATCATACGTGTATGTGTGCAAGTGACTCATTTTTTTTTTTTTAATTTAGCCATCTCTTTAACGGCTGCGGTGGGTTGGCACCCTGCCCAGGATTAGTTCCTGCCTTGTGCCCTGTGTTGGCTGGGATTGGCTCCAGCAGACCCCCGTGACCCTGTGTTCGGATTCAGCGGGTTGGATAATGGATGGATGGATGGATCTCTTTAACGGGTCTACATATAAAGTGGATTCCATAATTCATTAATATCCCCTTTGGAAATGCACACCTGAGAAATAATGCTGCCCTCTCTTGCAGTTTCTTTAGCATTTGTCATAGATCAGTATTTGTTATTGGTATTGATTAGCAAAATTAACAGCGAATTTAATATGCTGCATATTATATAAAATATATAAAATATTTGCATGCCATGTTTTCAGTTGCCCCATAATAAACACATAGGATCATTATTATCAGTGTGTAGAGTACAGTGAAATTCTTACTCATTAATCAATATGCAAGACTTTACCAATCTCCTGCACCATGACTAGTGAGCATAATTACTTACATTGAATCTTTTCATGGTAATTGATTGTAACAACCCTTACTGATGTGCTCTGCAATGGCGCACCAGGTAGTGCTGCTGCTTCACAGATCCAGTGTTCTCCAGATTGTTGAATTTGCATTGCCTAAATCTTCCTCTGGGTACTCTATTCCTCTAACATCCTCAAAGACATGCATGTTAGGTTAATGGATATTTCTAAATTAAATAAAAATGTAAATTCTACCTCTGTGTGTGAGTGGGCACTGAAATAGTCTGGCACCCTATTCATGGTTGTTTCCTGCCTTGTGCCCAGTGCTGCTGGGATAGGTTCCAGCCCAAAAAATCTTTCTTTGATTTGCTATTATTGATATGGCAACCTAATGCAATAGGGGTGCATGAGATGGCTATAGCAAATACTCTTGTTATGGGGCATACCTGTCTGTGTTTGCTCTTCACCATCACACTTAATGGGTTTGTGAGTCTTCCTGCTTCAGCATTTGTTCTGTTGTAAGCCTCACTGAAGTTAGTCTTTTAGAAAAGAACAGAAGATTTGGTCCTGTCCCTGAAAAACACGATTCCATGCACTCATACAGAGATCAGCCTTCATTGGGAATCTAAAAGAAGATAAAATACTGTAATTCTGTATTTAATCAGTTTAAGCCAAAATTATGTATTCAGTGGCTTTTGAAAGGTGATACGACCACATATCATAGCATAGGTCCTTCAGATGAAAAAGTAATGGACTTGTGCAATTCTGCAATTCCTAGTATCTGTGTCCCATAGTAGCTATGGATCTGAACTTTCAGCTTTCATGCTCTTTTAAGACAGACCGGTTGAATGCCTCAGTAAAATGAATAAATGGCTGAACGCTAATTTTTTAAAAGGTCAGTTCTAAGAATACTAAGGTTTTAATTATTGCCCTGCTGAATTTGCACTCAGAGATAAGTCTCGGGTTATCGTCTCTTTCATTCAACTTTAAGTATTGTGACCGAAACCTGAGTGTTATTTTTCAACAAGTCTCTGAATCTTGATGGTCATGTTAGGTCCATTATTCGTTCTTGTTTTTATCATCTATGGGTTATATGAAAACTAAGAACATCTTAATTATTGTAATTCTTTAATTACATGTTTAAAAAGGACCTTGCACAGTGTATTCAAAATGCAGCTACTGGATTATTAACCTGCTCTAGTAGGCAGTCTCACATTACATTGATTTTATCTTCTCTTTATTGGCTGCTGGTAGAATTTGAAAATGTTAGTAATCACCTGTAAAACTCTGCATGATCAAACGTCACACTATATTTCTGATGTTTTACACCATTATACCACCAATTCGCCCACTTAGGTCATCTCAACAGGACCTTTGACCAACGACTTAGGAGAATTGGGGTTTTCAGACTTTTGCGCCAAAATGGTGGAAAAGCCTTCCTTGTTTTTTACAGGCTGCTGATACAATTGATATGTCTAAAAAACAGTTGAAGATGCACCTTTTTAGATCACCATATCTATAGCCGTATGGATATCCCATTCTTGGTTATGTATGCTTTGCAACTCTGTCTGTGAAATGTGCTTTATAAAAAATAAAT
>JANRMT010062806.1:74010698-74023029 GCA_026402145.1 Polypterus bichir lapradei
CATCACAACATGAGGTTATAGTACAGATAAGATGGTTTTAAAATCAGAAGGGAGAAATGATGTAATCTGGGGTGGAACCGGAAATGACGTCTTCTGGGGTGGAGCTGAAATTGATATCATAGGGCCCAGGCAGAATGAGAAAGGATCAGTGCACTCTGCCACCCCCTGTTCTGACCGGGAATTACCTTCTTTTGAGCTGTTTAGCTGCCTCCTATGTGCACGTGTGTGACACCAGCTATGTGCTATAAATGTGTTGAAACAGTTTTATCAGGTTACACAGAGATCAGTGCCCATTCTACAAATCATTGGGGGCTCAGGCCGGAGATGTTGAAAGGGGATGAATGTTAATAACTTCATAGTACATGGACTAATTATATTTATAAAACAGGCTTAATGCTTGTTTATTAATTGGAGATCAAAACAGAGATTCATGTTTTATTTAATAATTAAATGCGTTTTTCAGAAGCATTTTAATGTAGTAAATTAAATTTAAAAATAAAATAATTCGGTGGCTAAGTAGTGCAATGAATAGGGCAGCTGCTTCATGGATCTAATGCACTTAGTTCGAATCATACATCCAGTCCATGTTGATGGTCTATGCTTTCACTGTTCTTACTGAATCCCTAAACATGTGTGGGTTAAGTTAACTGGCATCTCTAAATTGGCCTAATGTCAATGTGGGCATGTACAGTATATGAGTGGGGTACCACACTGGATCCTGCCTTGTACTTGATATGTCAGGATAGGCTCCAGCTGCTCTGGACCCTGAATTAGATAAAGCTTATATGACAACAGAATGCTATGGTGTTTAAAATTAGCACCTAACTTCTTTACTTCTCTGAATAGTTTATAAAAATGAGGGAAAACTAAAACTTTATTAATGTACCTTGAGAGTTACCAAAGGTGTCAATCATCTCATCAAGTTCAACCGGTTTATAAAACATAACACCCCTGATAATTTTGCTTCATGTCTAGATTTTGACTCTTGCTTTGGACTAAGATAAAATGTACAACAAAGCCTGTGGGTGAGAAAGGGTAATTACTTGGTAATATTATATTCCAGACAAGATGTTTAAGCAGTATAATCAATGCTTCTCCTGTATTATTATTTTGAAATGTTGAATGTCTGCCTCTTGGGTTCTTGGCATTTTTTTATCTGGCACTGTTTCAGAATAGAATGCATTCAGAAGAATTAGTGGATTTCAAAAAAGACCACCTTTGACAAGCTCTTGAGATTTATAGAAATTTTATGAGCCATGTAAGTGCTGTAAATACCAAACACTGCATAAATTCACAGAAACACATATGACACAAACACTTTTTAGGTTAATGTTTGCTTTAAGCAGCATCTTAGTTAACTAAATTTTAAGGAATAGGAACATATTCTCCCAGAATGAAATTGTCTAAGGTGGAAACATTCCAGTCCTGGACTCTGGGTTGCACTATGGTTTTTAAGGGGACTATTGTCTGGATGTATTCCTTTATATAATAGCAAGAAAAGCACTATGTGACACTGTTTAATGTTACCTTAATGGGTTAAAAATTAGTTAATGCTCTTACACATAATCATATAAAAATAAATGCTTTCATTTGCCACAATGTTTCAATTTTGTGTATCTTCTGCTTTATTTTAGGGAATAGTCCAGAGTCCAGATGCAGAAGACAGGAAGATATGGAAACAGATGATCCACTGTGGCGACCCCTAATGGAGCAGCTGACAGAAGAACAAGAAGAGGAGTCTTTAGATTGAACAATACCGTCCCAGATCACCTCCACTCCTCCATCACTGTACATGGGATCAATGCAACCATTTTATGGTATGAAACAAACATGTACTCTGAGATCTTCTCTGCACAAAATCCAGGGAGCTGTAGAAATTCTTGCCATTCATTTTGTGATCACTATTTTGTCTCACTTTTTCAGTTCAGCCAACCAGTCATATTTATCTTGTTTAATGATATGAGGTGAACAGTTTATTATCATCCATTAACTTCACTCTCTTCCTGTCAAATTGTTTTTCATCAAAACCAATGGCCCACAAAATCAACCACACAGAATATTGTACCTCATCTACGTTTATTACTTTTAAGTTCTTTTAAAATACAGTAATCTTAGCATTTTGAATTAATTTTTTGATTTCAAATAAATCTATTAATACTGGCGGGAATTATTTGAATTCATTCTTCACATTCCTTCTGTGGCAACAAAAATATTTGAATGATTCTGATCATTCATTTTAGTATTAAATCAAAAGTTTATCTTGTAATGATGGTAGATATTATATCTGACTAAAGAGTGTTCCTTGAGCATCACACTCTACATATGATATGATGAAAAATGAAGAATAAAGGTACACAGTAAAGTGTAATGGATAAGATTTATTTAAGGCTTCCTTGTGGGGAAAATGATTCATGCCCTGAAAAACATGGGAATAATTGCATTTGATTAGTTTCCTTTCTTTTGCTTGTAATGCAGGTAGCCACATAGGTGTCAATATTTTTTAAATGTTTTGAGCTACTGTTGGTATACTGATAGCCACCAGGTTTAGCATATATTAACTACAGAGGAGTTTGAGAAGGAATGTATCTCATCAAAGGTTGCAATTGACCAAATATTTCTACTACTATAGAAGGGAGGTTAAAATATTGAAAAACAGTTCACAATAAGAAATAAGTGTTTTCTTTTTTTGTTTTTGTTTGAACATGTGGCAGCCTTTTAACAGAAGCTCTCCCTTTTTTTTTTGTTATTAATTATTAATGTTTGATTTGCCCACTAGCTGCTTACTATAAGTTACTATATTTTTTTAAATGGATTTTAAAATTGAGGATATGCTGCTGTCATCTTTGACCTGAGCTTTGGCTCATCTCAATTACCTTGTGGATGAGCTGCAAACTTGAGAGATGTTACATGGCAATCACTGAGGATCTGTGTAGTGTGCATCTTGAAGCTATAGAAAGGAACAAAGTCATGTACTAACTTAAACCCCTTGTGAGCAGATTTACTGGACTTAGTACAGTGGATTACATTACAAAATGAGTTCTGTGACATGCTATTTGAATAAAATAGCTAAAATGGTACCTCACACTTGTTCAAGTGCCCGGAAAGGTCTCTGCAACATCTCTGTAACATCTGTAACTCTAGTGATGTTGCTGTTCATGTCAATCAAGAATGTTTCATCTGGTGAGTAAGAAGGCTCAGAAAGCAGATGAAAATTGCTCTGAATGGTGTGGGCTGTGTGTGATCATGCAGGGTATTCCTGCAAAATAATGTTAAAATAGTTCACAAATGGTATCATGTGAGGCTAGGTGATTTGGCGACAATAGTTGAACTGTCAGCTTACCTTTAATATGAACTAGGCTGCTTTTGTCACTGCAATTGTCACCCACACAATGCTACAAAATCAGTTGAATAGCTAGCTGGAAAAAATGGGTTTACAGTACCTCCTATGCAACTAGGTATACAAGTACAAAAGAACACATTTTTCATTTGATTTTATTTATTTGTAAAATAAAATGAATTTAAAGGAGGCATTCAGAGCATATAAAAAGCTTTTGCTTTTGCACAGGGCATTTCTGTTGTTCACATTTTTGATGCATAATCAAAATCCAACTAACTTAAATCTTATTTGTTTTTCCATTGTGTTTTGAAATTTATTTTAAAATGTGGGGTTTGAATGGCATTTAGCTAACAGCTGCCAAACAAAAGCAAAATAAACAAGCAAAAGGTCAATTAGAAAAGATTTTTCAAAGATAGATTGAAAAATAAGGCATTCCCCACGAATTCCTTAAAATAAGCAATTTAATTATTAAAGAATAATTTTCTATTATCGTCACATATTTCAAGTCTTATTTGTTACTGGTTTTACTGATATTGGCCAACAGGAAAATTATGAATATATCTATTTTCTCGTTGGTATGTTGTATTCATTTTGCCAATCTGCTTTGGAGCTTTATAAACCTGAATTACAAAAGCAAGAATACAGTAGGTGGTTAACAGGTACTTTAATTTCCTGGTAGTATAAACCTACACACTTCCAAATGCACACTTATTGCAATCATCATGATCTGCTCTGATCTCACAGGTGTAAATAATCATTTCTTTTGACCAGCTTTGAAAAAGTACATATCATTTATGCATAATGCATTTTTCATATTGTTTGTTTAAAAGCATCATTTATCAATTTCTGTACATATGGGATAATACATAATAGGTAATTTGCTATGTGATGAATTGACATCCTGATGGCTCCTTTTTTGTGTCCCTGTACTGCCATATGTTCCAGCTGTAACAACAACAACCATTTATTTCTTGTATAGCCCACAATCACATGAAGAATGCCTCAATGAGATTTAACAGGACCTTTTTCTTGACAGCCGCCAGGTCTTGACTCTCTAAGAAAACAAGAACAAACACACAAAAAAAAACCTTGTAGAGAAAAAAATGTAAGAAATCTTGGGAAAGGCAATTCAGAGAGAGAGCCCTGACCATGTTGGTTGGATATGCAATGAGTGTCCAAAAATGGGATTAATAACACACACAAAACTGAATACACTTATTCCTTTTCACACAACCCCATGGTCAATCTATCATTGCCACCTCAAAAAAAAATACAGTAATACAAACTACTTTATTCTTGCACAGTGCTCCTCACAAAGTGTAGGCATGAAGCACCATAACTCTCAAGGCAAAACGAAAGAAAAGATTATACCACTCACTAAATACAGAACTGTCACATATAAGGATACAGATTTCTTAAAATACATCAAAAACAAGGTAGAAACTAACATAAATGAAAAACAATATCTATTCATCATCTAATTGTAGAAAAGGAGTCGGATAGGCCAGACGCAGACAGAGCCCTGGAAACCTCAGGCAACAAGCCACCTCCGCCTTTACCATCCATTCTACAGATGAGTCAGTGCTAGGCTGGCCAATCTGATGAAAGGACCATTCTACCCAGTGATTCCAATGTTCCTTTATCTGAAAGAACTTTTCCATAGACAGACAAAAGACTTGGCAGTAGAGCGGTGGCACTAATTGACATATGGGAAAACCAAGAAGAGAAACAGAATAGAGGAGAGTTAGTAACAGTTTATAAATATCTCCAGCTCTACTTTTTATTATACTATGATTGGAAAATGAATACACAGGTACTTTTCCATCTGCTTGTCTTGGTAATGGTCAAGGTGGTAGCCTGTTGGAGAGGTTAGGCCAAATAAAACATCGAAATAGTCTCAAGATACTTTCTTGTTCCTATATGCTGAGAATTATAACATGTTTATATATATGTCTAGTATACTGCCTCTAAGAGGCACCCAGACAACCCAAACTACACAATTCAAATGACTCCTCTTAAATTCAGGGAAGATGATGCATCCATGCCACTATCTGAGAGAACAGGATTATGAGAAAGCAGCAGAGATTAGGATCCAGGGTTGTTGGGTTTACTCTACCTGATAGGATGAGAAACCCAATAAACCCAGTATCAGAAACTCATTTTCATACACTGACCTGGGTCCCAGATTACCTCCACTGTCTAGTTGCAGTGCTTGCAGAACTAGAGATGTTTGGTTGTTCTTTTGGTATCTCACTTAAATACCACTACCCAAGTTCAGAAAATACCACAGTAATAAACATATCCATCTCTGGAGCCATCTCATACCCTTTCCATGCAGACAGTAGTCTAGTCTTTTTGAGGAGAGGATCATGATCGCAAATTTAGAAGCTCTCATTCTCATCCTTACTGCGTCACACTCGGTCATGAACTGCATCAGTGCACACCCAACTTCAAAGTTTATGCAGCCATAAAGATATAATTCACAAAGCTCCAGTTATGCAGACCTCAATTTCTAATCTTGATCCTTGCCTAAGTTCACCTGTATGTTTATATCATATCTGGGGAATGATGGGGGGATGGGCATTGTACATGCCTAATTTCCACCATGGAACATGCAATCTACAATCTCAAAAGTTTTAGTACACCTCAATTTTTCCAGTTCTTCTTCAAACTTAAGTTGAAATTCAAAGAATTACCTCAAATAGTGAAAAGATATAGGTTAGCAAAAACTAAAAAGAGGAAATTTCAGAATAATACAAATGGACCTTTTGAGGGAACAATTACAAGTTATAACCAACAGATGTTCTGCAGCAATAAAAGTAAGTTAAGCCTTGCAAGTTGAAGCAAACAATTTACACAGGTGTCCCAACTTCTGTTGATTACTTCAAAAACTTCGGTCTGTCTTAAAACAGAGTTGGAACACATTATGTTACTGCACCATCTGAAGTACTACTTGAACAATATTACACTGTGATAATGTCGAGAAAACTTCAATTAAAAAATGCAATCAGAAATTCAGGCCTTTCATTTAGAGATATTGCAAAAAAAAAAAGTGTCAGGCAGTACGGTGTCCTACACAATCCAAAGGCAACTGAAAACTGGAAGAAAATATGATAATAAGATATCTGGCAGACCTAGTCACTACTCAATAACTTTCTGAGGGTCACCCGCTTTCGTGATAGACGCCTCATAGCACAACAGCTTCAAGCACCGTTTAACAGTGGTCGAGAAAAGCAAGTCTAAGTTTCTACTGTGAACAGGAGAGTTTGTGCTGTTGGTTTGACAGGGTGAGGGCAGTAAGAAAGCCATTCCTTAAAGGTCAAAGTAGGGACTTGAAATACCAGCTGTGGCCTATTAAAGACTGGAAGAAAATTTAATGGACCAATGAATCAAAATTTGAAATCTTTGGTTCATCATGCAGAATGTTTATATGCTGTTGAATTGGTTAAAAGATGGTTCATTAGTGTGTGACACCAACTGTCAAACATGGAGGAGGAAGTGTGATGGTCTGGGGTTCTTTTGCTGGAGGCTGAGTTGGTGACTTGCACAGAATGACTGGCATTTTGAATCAAAGGGTTACCACGGTTTGCCTGTTATATCAGCAAAAGGTGGCTACTGAATCAAAATTTTGAATACAATTTTGTATATTCATTGACTTATTTTTTTATTTCCCAATGTTTATTTGCTCTATGCATTGATTTCATGAAACATTAAGCTATTAAACTGTGTGCATTTCAATAAAAACTGAAAAACCGAAGATTTCTAAAACTTTTGACAGGTAGTTTACGTCTCTGTGCTTCCTAGTATGATGTTAAAGTGCCTGGGGGTTTTCCTGGACCTGTATTGGAAGGCTGAGATTCAGAAATGTACCTACACTTGTGTCTGCTAGGGGTAGTTATGCAAGGATGACCACAGGACCTCCATTGTTTTTTCTTGATAGACAGATAGATGAATCTACTGTTTATCCCAAACATTTCTGGATGCAAAAAAGGTACATCCCTGTGGTTTTTCTTTCAAAAGTTCACCTCAGCAGAACAAAATTGTGATGTCAGGGAGCTTTTGATTATCAAATTAGCTTTAGAAGAGTTTAAAAGAGAGCTGAGCATCCACTCTTTATCTTCACAGATCACAAAATCTTACAAACTGCTAAATGGTGTTCGGAACAGCCCGGACACAGACAGGCAGACATGATTTTATCACCCAGCAAACATTTATTATACACTATTTACAGTTATGAAACACACACAACCCAGTGTCGCAGCACCAATCACCCTCAATCCAGGCCCTCAACAATGCCTTTCTCTCTTCTCAGGTCCGCCTCCGCTCCTCTCCTCTGAGCTCTATCCTCTTCCACCCGACTCCAGCCATCGAATGGAGGAAGGCGACCCTTTTTATAGTCCCCCAGATGTGCTCCAGGTGCCTACCGGCAATCTTCCACCGGCACTCCCCAGTGTGGCGGAAGTGCCAGCTGTGGAACCGGAAGCACTCCAGGTGTCCCTGCTCCTCTTCCCCTGAGCACTTCCGGGTGTGGCGGAAGTGTTGAGGTCCAGGGCTTCTAAGGCATTGGGGTGCCCCCTGGCAGTGACCACGGGCCCCTACAGGGTTGAACTTCAAAGCTCTGTACCCGTGGTCCCCATAGGCACCAGGGAGGTCGGCCCCTCGTGGTCTGAAGGAGGCACAAGCCCGCCTCCAGTTTTCCTGGGTGTCCCAGCTGGGTACCACCCCCAGCCGCGTGCCACAATGGTTACACTCTCGTCAAGCCATTTGGCCCATGACTCGTTATTGTTCATCCCGGAGCCTCTCAAATACCTGAACTTATTCATCTACATTTTTGGTTGGAAAATAAGTTAGGTGGTAATAAACACTTTGTTCTTGCTTGTATAATTTGTAATAGAGCTAATCCCCATTGTGGTACACACTAGTCCCTATTTCAGATATATTACTGTTTCTCCCCCTGTTGAAAAGGATGGCGAACAAGAATTAGGAGTGCAAGAAATGTTGCATTCTATGTAGCATTCTCATAGATGTGGTTCTAGACAATTTAACCTTGTTTCTATTTCATTTGCATCAACCTAATAAGCTGGATGGTTACCCCCAGTGTCTTCCCCTTACAATTATGAAAGGAATATGCACTCCTTTATAATTACTGTATGAAGGGAATTAGTGTGTCCCAGCTGTAACATTAACATAAACTCTTTAACTGGAACACACAGATACAGATGGAAACTTGAAAATAGAAAATGATTTTCTTCACATAGAGAACCACAGACACATGGAATAACTAGTAGTGTGGTAGAGAGTGGTAATTTATGGGCTTTCAAAAGATAACTCAATGTTTGTTTGTTTTATTTGAATTATTTTGTTGTCCTTTAAACTTTTATTTGAAAAACTTAGGGTTAACATGTTTATTCACTCTACTGCCTAACAGATGATAGGCTCTTTCAGCAAGCATAAATGCTAGATCAGGGACAATATATCCTAAGGCATTAGGTGATTTGCGTCACCTAATTTTGGTAAGGTTCCTCTCAACATTGTTCTTTGCTTCCTGCTTTTGAGATAAATGTCCGCCCATACACACTGCTCCTTAAACTCAGACTGCATAATGTTTAATGACTGTTCTCTTATGTTGTATTTTAACAAATGTTTTCCGAAAGCTTTCCTTTAAGACAGAAAGAAGGTTTTTAAGTAATCAACAGAAGTTGGGGAATTTTTTGCTTCAACTTACTAATTGAATACCAGCATTTTAGTGAAACACAATTTCCCCTTTGTGAACCTGTGTTGACTGTTCTTGCTATGTGATGATAAATCTTTTCCTTAAGAATTGATTCCATTAATTTACCCATGACGCATGATAACCTTATTTGATTCTGCCACAGTTGCTCCAGAACAGACTCATAGCCATTGTGATATTATGAGATGTGTTGAACTTGTTCCACCTAACTACAGTTATGTCTGAAAATGTGTTGACTTCTTTGTCAAGGAGACTGAAGTTGTTTTTTGTTCAAAAGTGGATGCAGAGACTATAATCATCATACCGTACCGAGCGCAGCTGTTAACTAAGAAAGGAATCCACATACTGTATACTTGTTTTAGATAAAGGACCACAGTTTGCAGCATTGATGATCACTGTGCTATTAAAACAAAAGGCAATAAATAACCTGAAGTCATAAGTCTACTGTTCTCACTCTAGTTAAAAAGATTTAACAAAGTAGAGAAGGACTGCTTACAAACCATCCAAGGAGAATGTTAGAACACATCATTATGTTCTTAGTGCACTACTGATCCAAATGTCAGGTTGCCATTGAAGTGTTTTCATCATGGTTGGCAAATAAGAACAAAACTTTAGTTTCTGAATGTACCTGCACTTTTAACTGATTAGATATGATGTCATGCTGAAAAGAGTAAAGGAAAGAATAAGAAAGGTGAAAAGATATACTGATGCTCATAGGGATACAACATTCCAGAAGGATAGGAAGGTTGAGTGAAGGAACACAAAGCCAAGAACAGTCATAAAGAAGATCAGTCCAAACATTTACCTTTAGTCTGAAAGGGAGAGAGTTTTTTTTATTTTAATGAGAGGTGACAGGGAGATAAGTGCAGGCAAAAGTCATATTAAAGAAGACTAATATCACACTTTTTGAAGCCTAAACACTATGATCAAAATCTTAAAGACAGAAAGAAATATTAAGAAGTCTAAAGAATCTTAACTACAGTAGAAGTGCAACCAAAATACATATAAAGTTCACCCAACCTCAGATAATTACAAGATGCGAGCACCAACCTGTATAAGGTTGCTCTGTTGATGTCACAAGTAGCATATCTGCAGATCCTGCTGGGAAAGGTTTCCATGGCAACATCCAAATTAAAAATGCCCAAAATGGGAGTGTCCACAACAAAACAAGATGGCAACATGAAATTATATTAAATAACATTTCAAGTGTTTACACAGACCTTCCAGAACAAAATACATGTAACCATCAAATTTCTCAAGTAAGTAAAGTCTTAATTCAATGTATGCCTGTAATAAAACAGTTTCAGAATACTTCTTAAAAATAAAATCAATTGGCAGTTATATTATGTTATATATATAGTTTGCTCCGTTACATTAAGAAAGGTAATTTCTGTTGATGGTCTCTATACTTGACAGTCATGCTGTGCCATTTACAGCTCATGAGTGATACATGAGTTGTGTCTTTAGGTCATGTAACATTGCATTTATGCAATTAAGGAAAAAGTTACTCCTCCAGGATAGTTGAATGTATCGATATAGTGCCTACTTGTACTTGATTCCTGGAACATACTGTAAAATACATGAAAAAAATTGTACGAATTGTTCACTTCAAGCATCAAATATGGTCATATAAATTCAATGCAATCTAATCAGTGTATATTGCGCAGCAAGTCTACTTTGTACTAATTGTGCGTTTATCATTATATAGCCTTGATTAAATTGATTTCTGGATTGTGTTCTGCAAAACATCTAAAAAAGCTGGTGCATGAGAAAATGCCTTCACCACAGGCATCATTATAGGTTTATGATGCAAATCGTGGAATAAAGTATAACACAGTAGTTATAAGGATAATTAAAAAAGCTATAGAAAATATGCAGTTTCTTTGGGTGTTGCGCTTTTAGATGAATGTTTATTTTATATTGCACTATTAATACTCACTTGTGTAATGATTTGGATGATAATAAGGTGTAACAGGCACAGCTATTTATTGAATATGCTCTGTGAATACATGGTGCTGCTGCTTTGTTGAGTTATGTTACATAAGCATTTATAAAATGGCTAATGAGAACTGCTCTGTGTCTTTTACTCAGGCATGTATCAGGATATCCATATATTCATACATCCACCCATTTTAAAGCAGTTCAGTTTTTTTGTGGATGCTAGAGCCTATCTGGACAGCACTAGGCACAAAGCAGAAAGCACTTCTAAGTTAGCTGCCTGTCTATTACACTACATATTCACAAACACAAACACACACATACTTACACTCACACAGGACCAATTTGAAATTGCTAGTTATTGTGGAGACATACATGTAAGGTTACAGGAGAAAATTCTTAAAGTCATGGAGAATGTATAAATTTTACACAGACTGGCAAGCAGTCACCGGGGCAGGATTTCAACCCAGGCTTATGGAGCTGCAAAGCAACATTCATCAGGATATTTGCTTTTTAATTTCACACATTTAATTTCCACACATACAAACACACTTTGAATAAAACAAGAAATCGAGAAAATTACTGAGGCTGTCAACATTCATTATCACAGAAACATCTTTCTCCAAACATGTCAGTTTGCTTATGTTCTCATACACTTACGCCTGTGAGTGTTTTTGTGTATCACATGACACCTCCAGCAGCAGGGGTTCGGTGTTGGGCCTTTAGCACCTCACTGTTGTGTGAATGTGGTGCAGTGGTATGCGATGTATTGTCCTTCACCTTCCTCAGGATTCTGTAATTCTTTCATTAAACATGTTCTTGTGCAGAACTAATCAGGTGACTTAACACTTTTTTGCTTATTAAATGCACTTCCAGAAAACTTTTCGTAATTGGTAACAGAAACTGGTAGTCACAAATGGACATATCAGGGTTAATGCACTGTAGAAGTTATATATTAAGTCTGCAATCATAGGAAACTGAGCAGTGTCGAATGTCATGAATGGCATTACATGATTAATAACTTTATAAAGCTACATCTCCCTGATTGATGTACTAGCTGACAAAAATGTTTTGGTCATTTGCAAGCAATCTAAGGTAAAAGGGCTTTCACTGATTTATCTATCTTGATCATACTTCACCTTTCATACTTAAGAAAAAAATGTGGCAACATGTCCGACTACAGGTCGGCGGCATTGTGGGTGAAGTCCCACCTGTTATCATTTGTTTTATCTTGATATTATTGTTTTGTATACAAAATATATGTAGAAAAATAATTATTAGCTTTACCAAAGTGTTATCAAAAATCAAAAATGTATTTTTTTTTT
>JANRMT010062806.1:74058029-74076451 GCA_026402145.1 Polypterus bichir lapradei
ATGTAAGTAAAGAGAGGGGGCTGGATTGTGTGCACTTTCAAATCCCTTGTCAATGGCTCATACAGTAGAGGTCATCGTTAACGGATTTAAAGTGGAAGCCCTTTTTGATTCCGGCAGCAACATTTCAATTGTTGATCGCCAGTATGTACTACCGCGACAGTGGATAAAAACAAAGACCAGTATAACCTGTGTACACGGGGATATCCGGTTCTATAAATCCGACTGATATTTCATCAGCCAGGGAGGATCAGTTAAAAAAATCATTGTAGCGGTCCTCCCAAATCCACATTTCGCTGTGATTCTTGGGCGGGATTGGTCTGATAATAAAAGCGGTGAAGTACTGACCTTTCCTAAAATGAAATTGGGCCTAGTAACAGACGGGAATTCTCCGTCACAGGTTGTCTCCACACCGTGTACTCAGCCGGGACAGAGAGATAGGAGGGGCCAAGAGGAGGATGGAGAGCTTCCCATGCCATCGCAGACTGTTACGTCATCTGTCCGTGTCTCGGTAGAACGGGATCACTCTCCGCCCCTTGAGGTCAGACCTGACCCTCTCTCAGATTTAAGCTTCCAATTTAAACAATCACCGCCTCATTTAAAAGGGAACAATGGAATGATGATTCCCTCAGATTTGCTAAGAATGCAGTTGTCCTAGTCAATGGCCAACGCACCCATCAGCCCATGCCACAGGGGCCCCACTTTGTTATTGAAAATGAATTATTATATTGGGTTAGTGAACAAGGGGGGGGGTGCAAAAGCTGTTGCTAATCCCACGAACTTTCCTGCAGCAGGTTTGTGAGTTAGCGCACACCCACCTCCTAGGAGGCCACCTGGGCACCAAAAAAGCATTAGAGCGTATCAAGCTCCGATTTTATTGGCCGGGAATTAATGAGGAGATTCGTCGCTCTTGTATCTCTTGCCCTGAGTGTCAGCTGTGGCAAATTCCTAGGAAGGACCGTACTCCTCTTATTCCCCTTCCCTTGATTGATGTCCCATTTGAAAGAATAAGGGCCGATATAGTGGGACCGCTGGAACCTTCGGCCCGAGGACATAAATATATATTAGTCCTCATGGATTATGCAACCCGATATCCAGAAACTGTTCCGTTGCGCTCAGCTAATTCTAAAGCCATCGCACGGGAACTAGTAGGGGTATTTGCGTGAGTTGGCATTCCTAAAGAAGTCCTTACGGACCAAGGGACGCCGTTTACCTCAGAGACGTTCAGGGAAACGGCTAAGTTACTTAAAATAAAGCACTTAAAGACCGTGGTGTATCATCCTCAAAAGGAAGGTTTAGTGGAGAGGTTTAATTAGACTCTTAAACAGATGCTTTGCAAGGTGGTCAGCGGGGACAGAAAGAATTGGGATCAACTCCTCCCCCTCGTACTCTTTGCCAACAAGCCTTGATGGGGTTCTCACCCTTTCAATTATTATATGGACGACAACCCAGGGGCATATTGGACATTTTAAAGGGAGGTTGGGAAGGAGTGGCTCTTTCCTCAACTAATATTTTGGAATAAATCGCTCAACTACGCGATAGATATGAGAAAATTCGACCCATGTTAAAAGGTCACATGGAAGAGGCGCAAGCAGCTCAGGCCCGCTATTATGACCGTGCCACAATGCTCCGGGAGTTCCAACCGGGGGATCGGGTCATGGTGTTGGTTCCCACCTCACATTCTAAACTACTTGCCCATTGGCAAAGACTGTACAAAGTTAAGGAGAGGAAAGGGTTCATCGTCTATTTGGTGGAACAACCCAATCGTTGGCCGAGTGAGCGGATATATCATGTGAATCTGCTGAAACCGTGGAAGGAAAGGGACCCTGATCCCTCCTCCGGCCAGCCCCGCTCATTCTTTCCTCAGACCAACACACTTTAATCCGAGTACCCGACAGAGGCGACAGCTTGAAGCAGTTATCTCATCCGTCCAGGAGGCAGTTGACGAAAAACCCGGAAGGACCTCTCTGATTGCCCACGACATTGTGACCAACCCGGGGTTATAGTCTGAGAGCACCTCTATCGGCTTCCTGAGGCAAAGAAGGCAGAAGTGGTACTTGAAATCAAGCGTATACTGGACTTGGGAGACATAGAGGAAAGTTATAGTCCCTGGTCCAGCCCAATAGTCTTGTTTAGTAAGCCTGACGGAAGTTGGAGGTTTTGCAATGACTTCCGTCGACTTAATCAGGTCTCACAATTTGATGCTTATCCTATGCCTTCAGTGGACAACCTCCTTGAGAGACTTGGACAGACAGAATTTCTGACCACACTTGAAATGACCAAGAGGTACTGGCAGGTTCCTTTAACGGTCTCTGCAAAGGTTAAGACCATGTTTAGCACCCCTAGTGGGCATTAGCAGTATCGTGTACTTCCATTCGGGTTACATGGGGCTCCAGCGACTTTCCAGCATCTGGTGGACAAAGTGCTCCGACCCCATAACATGTATAGTGCTGCCTACCTGGATGACGTCGTCATCTATTCCAGCACATGGAAGGAACACCTACAGCACATCCGAGTGGTATTACACACGCTGGGTGAAGCTGGTCTTCGTATTAATCCAAAAAAATGTTTTGTTGGGTTGAAAGAAGCCAAATACTTGAGCTACCTTGGGGGTCGTGGTACTGTGAAGCCACAGTGCTCTAAAATAGATGGCATTTTGAAATGGCCCCGTCCGCGAACCAAGCGGCATGTCCAAGCATTTCTCGGTTTAGCTGGGTACTACTGCCGGTCTGTGACACACTTTTCGGAGAGAGCTGCACCCTTGAATGATTTAACAAAGAAGAGGGCTCCTATCATTGTGGTTTGGACTGATACGACAGAAGCTGCATTCAGTGACTTAAAAAAGGCCATGACATCAGCACCTGTTTTGGAAGCACCTGACTTTTCACTTCCTTTTATCCTCCATACAAACGCTTCAGACACAGGTCTAGGAGCAGAGCTGAGCCAAAGCGTCGATGGTGCTGAACACCCTGTCATGTTCCTGAGCTGGAAACTGCTGGATCGAGAAACCAGGTATGCGACGGTGGAGAGAGAGGCTCTTGCGATTAAATCGGCGATTGCACAGTTGAGGTATTACCTCTTGGGTCAGGAGTTTACACTTGTCATGGACCATGCACCTTTACAGTGGATGGCCCTGCATAAGAAGTCGAACCGTCGAGTCACTAGGTGGTCCCTTGATCTGCAACCTTATAAGTTCTCGCTCATTCATCGGAAGGGTTCTCTCCATACCAACGCCAATGTTCTCTCTCACATTCATGACCTGTCAGTTCTGGACACCGAGCCCGACGGGTCTGGGCTCAGGGGGGCGTACTGTCACACACGCATGTTTAGGAGGCAACTAAAGGGCTTGAGTACATGCAATTCCACGCCAGACCAGGGGTTGGCGAAGTGCACTAATTCTCTCTCTTGATCTCTTGCAGACCATTCTAGGGAAATCCCGCCCAGCTCTGGGGCAGCCAACAACGTCACTTCTGGTTCCGGTCCTGATAACCTCACTTCCTCTAATAGCCTTTAAAGCCGCCATCTTGTTAATACTAAGACAGTTCTGTTTTGGACTGAGTTGTGTGAATATGGATATGATTTTGCAGCCGGGAAAAATTATACGGGTGGCTGCCCCAAACCTTCGCAATGTCTTGTGGTCATTATTGCTACAACAGACTATTCTAAATTTGATTTTACACAGTGTTAAAAATGTATTTTTTAGTCATTTTTCGGTATGCCAATACTTTTATTTACTTGTTGTTATTGTAGTTGCATTTCGTTGTGGTGCTTTGGTGCTGTATATATACTTGTTGGCTCAGTAAGCTGTCTTTTTATGATGTCCTCTGTTGCCTGTGTTATAAATAAGGATGGTTGACTCACTGAGTACAAGTACTCACTCTTATGGAGTGAGCATAACTCAACAAAAGATTTTGGCCATAAGGAAACTGCATGTGATATGTTGCCTAACTTAAAAGACTCCTTTTGCACATCCTCCCCTCCAGCAGTGCTAATAGGACTGTCATAATCAATTGGCAGACAACCCTACTTGTCAAGATCCAGCTGAATGACCCGAAACAATATCAATAACATTCAATGTAGGATGGCCAGCTCTGTGGTCGATAGGACAGCTTCTGGACTTTATTATTAATATTGTTTTCCAGTATAGAAGCCTCTCCTCACGGATTGTATCTTTTAACCATACAGCATCACAGTGACGAGGCATTATACTGGTTGTCCCATTAAATTAGAAACACAAAAATGAAAGGTGCAAAAAACCATAAATATCACAAGGGAGTCAAAAATATCAATCATTAAAACTTAAAAATTGTAAGTAAGTCTCTCTCAGGAGTGTGGGTCGACTTGTTTTTCAATCTCAATCCTATTTTTTGTAAAAACTGATCGATTTATATGGAATGATTACAATAAAATTATTTTAAAAATAAATAAATAAAAATTGTAAGTATAACCAAAAATGTAACCAGAATCTTTACAAAATCTTAAACCACTAAGTAGATATTCTTTAACAGATTGAACTCAAAAACTAGGTCATTGAGCCAGCATCTTAAATATCCTTGACATGATGACATTGCTTGTCACACCGTTCATCACATGATTAGCAAAAATCCTGTTACCAATACCCAAAATAGCTGTACCCTTGAACCCATGCTACGAAATATCAATAAAACTCCAAAATATAAAAAACATTCAAAGAGTAAAAATAAAATGCATAAATGTGTAAAAAGCCAAAACAAAATTAACACCTGACAACTAGTAAATGCCTTGTAAGAACCAGAGATAGAGAGACCTCAGGGAATTCAAATAAAGATGAAGTGTTACATTAATGACTGTCTGCTTTGGAGAAATCCTGTTTGATCATGTGAAATTGTGGAGTGTAATACTTTCTAAACTCTTTTTAAAAGAGATGGGGCCAGCACCTTAACATCAGCTTTTAGAAAAGCATTGACGGTGATAGATTTCAGGAGAATAATTTTTATTAAATTCTGGTGGGTATCAATCCAGGCCATTTTGTAAGGATTTTACAGCTTCCAAGATTTTGGAAGGTGTCAGTGGTTAATCCAGCTCCTTTTTGCAAACATCCTAGGCTTTTAGTAGCTCTGTATTATTAAGAATTCTGTTTATTTAAGCCTCTCTTTTTGTATTCTGAACAGTGTCTTATAATATTCACTGAATAAGTGGCTCAGTAGTTTTTTGAAAAGTCAAGTGTGTTAATTTATGAAATACTATTCCAGACTCTTTTTGTGTATTAATAGAATGTATACCTTTTTGACATTTCAGAAGGTTCACAATACAAATGGTGTGATTTAAATAATAGTTTGTTTTCTCTTGTAGTGAAGAGGTTCATCTTTTTTTGAGCGTTTAATTACCTTAAAGGAACATTTCCTTCTGCCTTCAGTCACTGATATCCAGAGTGTACTTTTTCATGTGAGCTGTAGTTTGACACATTGGATATCAAATGTTGTGTGGCAGTGTTTTGTTTTATCGACTGTATAGGAGATACTTTAAACAGTTCAGCTAAGAGGACTTTTGCTTCTTTCTATTATCATTGCATATTTCTACTTACTTTGATGACAGAACTAACCTTGAGCTTTGGTAACAATGTCCGAAGCATTCACTGTGTTGTGAGAAAGTGTACAACATATCATCAACATGTTCTGTTAACATTATGCATTTTTATCCGGCTTTGGTGGGAGTTGATACTGGAGGAAAAGCTACTATTTTGAAAATAGTTCTTTCTCTCTGTCTCTCTCTCTCTCTCGCTTGCTATTTCCTTGAATTGCTCGAGAATACATAATCATCAAGAAATCATTTGTTAAACAAAACTTGCCCAATTTTCCTCACCTCCCACCTACCTCTACGTCAGAAAAAATATTGATCACTCTTGAGGACTCAGACAGTATCTCTGCAATATATAAAACCTTTTTACAGTCCCTCCCTTTTAAAAGTCCAAGATTACAGTGGGAAAAGGATCTCTCACTCAACGGCTCAGAAAAGGAGTGGAAAGCAGCAATGCACAGAATTCACTCAAGCTCCATATATGCAAAGCATAGAATTATTCAACTCAAAATTATATATCAAGCGCATCTCTCTCATTTAAAATTGTCCAAAATGTTTCCAAGGCAAGATCCAACCTGCGAACACTCCAATCAAGTTCTAGCCTCATGGGGCTACATGTTTTAGGCCTGCACCAAATTAACATCATTCTGGACCAAAATCTTTAAATGCCTTTCAGACAGCCTTGGTGTCACAATCCCTCCTAATCCATTAACAGCAGTGTTTGGTGTACTCCCAGATGGGCTTAAAGTGGAGAAGGACAAACAAACTGTGATCGCCTTTACTACACTATTGGCACATAGACTTATCTTGCTCAACTGGAAGAATCCTAACTCTCCTATTCTAAGTCAGTGGGTAACTGATGTTATATACTGTTTGAAACTGGAAAAAATCAAATTCTCACTCAGAGGATCTGTAGAAAACGTTTTCAAAACCTGGCAGGATCTAATCAGTAACATTTTAGAATAACCATTTAAATTGAGGAAGCAGGTTCTCTCCCATCTTTTACTCCATTTATCTTTATTCATTTATTAATTCATCTATTTACTTATTTTTACTAGCTTAACATTTTATTCTGCCGGCCAAGCTCTCTTTCTCAGGGGTGGGGGTTGATTTGTTTTTAACCTTTTTTTTCTTTCTAAAACTTGAGTTATTTGTATGAAATGTTATTTGATTTTAATAAAATTAAAAAAAAGAAAGAAAAGAAAAGAAATCACCCCTGAGTGGAAAGGTCATCAGCATTTTATTACTTCTGCTTAAAGTACACAAAGATTTAAAGCACCCAGGTTGTAAGATTCTGTGCATTTTTATAAATGTTGTTACTAGTTTTAATAATAATAAAATAATAATTCATTACATTTATATAGCGCTTTTCTCAGTACTCAAAGCACTATCCACACAGGGAGGAACCGGGAAAGCGAACCCACAATCTTCCACAGTCTCCTTACTGCAAAGCAGCAGCACTACCACTGTGCCATGCAAATAAGTTGTGATGGACGGCCGGCATTTCAGTCTGGCCGGGACGTCCCTCAACAGAAAGAAGGAGGAAGAGCAGCCTTTTCAGGGCACTACATCCCCCAGGACACTGATAGCAGCTCCGCTGGACAGAAATGGCTCCCCAAATTCTCTCAGGGCATCATGGGACATGGAGTCTGGTTCTTCAGCCTTGTTGGGTGCCATGGGTGCCACCAGGGGAGCTCACAAGGAACCTGGGGACTCCTACTGTCATTACGACCTGAAAGTACTTTGGAGGCACGAGGACAGATGCCCACAGTACTTCCTGGCTACTTGAGGAAGGAGGACATGGCGTTTGACCCAGCGAAGGAACACTTCTGGGTCAAGGACTATTTAAAGGACTGGTTGAGACCAAGCAAGGAGAGCCGGAGTTGGGAGGGTGTGTAACGGAGCTGCTGGGAGTGGAGGATTGTATTTATTGTTTATTATTGATTATTGGATTTGTGAATTGTGGAGTGTGCGGTGCTTTGTGCACTTTATTGAAGAAAACATAAAAATTCTTCTTGGTGCTTATTATAAGTGTGTCTGTCATCTGTCTGGTGGGTTTAACGGGGCAAAAGTGCCTCTGCCGTCCACAAAGTGTAGTATACAAATAAAAGCTTAAAAGGCAATGCTTTTGTTTAATTATTACTAGCTCTGTAGACTACTGGATCGTCCATCCTTCTCTAGCTGCAGTCCCTTAATGGCACTTGAGGATGCTTGGGTAAACCCCTCTACTGTTGGTAAAACAAGCCAGAAGTAAAGGTGTGGAAACAAAAGACACTTAGTCTGCCATTTGAATACACAGAGCATGATGCGTACAGTGAGGCATGTAAGAGGTTAAAAGTGACAAGTATATGGCTGGTTTTGAGATTTTTGTTATCCCTCATTCAGGGATAAGAGGTTAGTTGGTACCTTTCATGTTAGGTGATCTGATAACACAATAAAACATTGTTCATCGCTTACTCATCTGTATATTATTTTCATATAAATTCCTGTCTGATGAGTACAATTATATGTTTTACAATTCAGCCAAGCAATCTAAAACAATAAGACTTTTCCTCCATATGCCTGTTGAGTAAGTGATATTATATTTCTTGAGAGACTGTGGTATACGTCAAATAATTCACTAATAGACAAAATTTTCTGTTAGAAACAAAGCTCTGACTTATTGCTGCAAAAATTCTATGGGCACAGAATAACAGCTCTACTGAGAAAAAAAAAAATTTCATGTGTTACAAGTGAAGTTCATGGTTTCTTCACCACCATGGTTTTGGTTGGTAGTATTTACAAATAGGAGATTTAAAATATTCTTGACTCCCATATGATTAGAGATGGTATTCCTTATCTGTTTCAAGGGCGAGGTCATAGTTGAGCCTGGTTTTGCATATGTGCAGTAACAGTTAAAGCCCAGTGATTACCTGTGAAATTCCTACACAGATGGGCAAATAGATAATCACAATTCCGATGATGTGAGGAAGGGGATTAGAAAATATTTTAAAAAAAAAGAAAACTTATACTAAAACATCAAGGGACATATTACAAAGAGTCATTCTCAATCATTCCCATTTGTAGAATGATTAGAATTGATCCAAGTTATTTTAAAAAAGCATAACAAAAATGTAAAATATCTTATATATAAACATCTACGCGTGGAATTGTGTGTGTGTGTGTCTGTCTGTTTGTCCGGCCCGGAAGTGAGAGGTGGAGTCGGGCTAAGGGCTCCACCTCTGAGGATACGCAAGTGAGGCCAGCATGTCAGCAAAATGAAACATCTGAAGAGAGAGAAACTTGCTTAACCACTATTACAGAAGGGTGGCGAGCACATTGGCAAAATGGTATCTCTTTTACTTTTCCTCCCACCCCTAATACACAATCAAGGCGAGTACGTCGGCATAATGAAACCTCCTAGGAGAGAGATACCCAGAGTAGTTCCTTTCAATTACCTGACATCTCTACATTTCAATTTTTTTTCTAATTATTTCAATAGTTTCTAGGACCTCGGGCTTTTTACAGCATGGGCTTACATAGCTAATATTTTATATGTTATTACATTTATATAATCCAATAATGAGTATCACATTATAATAGTTGGTTCTTGTGTATAGTTTAACATTTTCTTTAAGGTAAACATTTTTCAAAGGTATTAAATAAAAACTTTTTTATTTCATGTTTACATGCATTGCATATATCTTTCCTTATTTTGGACAGTCTGGTCACTCAGAAAAATCCAAATAGAAGACAATCAAATAATTTTGAAAATTATTACAAATTCAACACTCTTTGGAAGTAGAAATTGCAAGACCATACAAGTGACAAGAAAATGCACCATGACAACTGCTTGGCATCAGTTAAATGCCATGGATTCACAGTCAAGACACCAGAAATTGACTGTTCCGTTGCTGAGATATCCATGACTTTTTTCCAGATACAAGGATTTATAATGCAAAATTATAAAACACGTTTTGATATAGTCGTTATTTTAACAGAAGTTTATAATATACAACATAGTACTTATTCATAATTTTTTTATGTTTGATCAATTTCTTTTTCATAAGGTTACATTAATATAAATGTCCTTTAATATTGAAAATCCATATTTCTTAACTTCGTCATGATGTTGTGAAATCTTAGACTCCAATTTGATTTTGAGTTGAATGCTTTCTGTGAGTGGACTTGAAGTTGTTATATTTCAATGGTTGTTCACATGGTACACATTTCTTTTTGCAGTTTTTAGGATAATGTTCATATAGATAGGCCTTGGATCATTATTAGACCACTGACAAAACCCCAAATATACCAACTGGGAAACAAAATATTAAAAATAATTTCAGTATTACATATTTAGAGGACTTCAGTCTCCTGATGGTATTAATATAGTTATTCATCATAACAAATGCTCAAGAAAACATCTTTCTGTAAAAATTCAGCTGTCACATCATTACTAGAACACCCTCTATTCATCATATCACACCCGTTTTGCAGCAGCTTCATTCACTTCCAGTTCAGTTCCAAATTAAATTCAAAATTCTCCTACTAACTTTTAAGGCTATCCACAACCTTGCCCCTCCATATCTGTCTGACCTCCTCCATGTTGCCATTCCCTCCCGTACCCTTAGATCCTCTTCCTTCATCCACTTGACTGTCCCCTTCGTCCGTCTTACCTCTATGTGGAGCAGAGCATTCAGTTGCTCTGCTCCCCAGCTTTGGAACTCACTACCACCTGAGCTTAGAAATATTGAATCATTTTCAGTTTTCAAATCTAAACTTAAAACTCATTTGTTTAAGACTGCTTTTTCTCTTTGATTACAATTGCTCTGTCTGATTTTAACTTTTGTATTTTACTTTTGTTTATAATCTGTGTTTTGTCTATTGTTCGATGTCCTTGAGTGTTTAGGAAGACGCCTACAAATAAATAAAATGTATTATTAATTATTATTATATGTACACCTTATGTGACATCCCATGACAAAAAAAACTGTCAGCTTTTTGCTTTAACATACTTGCCCATTTTCACTACCTGGAGACAAGTGGAACTCCAAATTACACGAATGTACAGAATGAAGAGGTAATTTTGGAAAGCAAACATAATCATATCTAATGTGTATGATTAGACCACAAATTCTACAGAGAACACCATATTTATTATCTAAAGTAGTAATATGGGTTGTCCTAAAAGCTACAAAATGTTGCAGTTAAATATAAAGCAGAAACACGGCCCATTACCAGTAGGCATGTGTGATGTGTGCAGCACAGTATACAGTATTTGGAGATGTTAGCACTTTCAGCAACTAGGCTATAGATTCATTCGCGTGGAGTTTACTATTCCATTGATAATTGATTCAATAACTTTTGAGAAAATATACAAGCTGAATAAATAGTACTTTAAACCTTTGATAGTCTATTCTATGAGGTAGATACTAGTGACTGATATCACATGGAATGACTTAAATCCCTTTCTTTTATGCATGTGAACATACATCATGGCATTCTAAACACTTTTAGTTTCACACATCTGATGAAAGGAGTAGGGCATGGATCACTCAATCCTATTGTTTGGGGGTGTCATTCACTCTTCAAGCCTTTCAAAACCTCAGATGTTTCTGTCTCATTTCACACCTGTGTATATAGTTCTACTTATGGTACAAATGTACCCTAAAATGGTGGCTGGCAAACTACATCCTGCGAGCAGCATCTGTGCCAAGGCACAGGCATGAGCATCTCACAGGCATCTTGTAGAAATATCTAGTATTCTGGCCCCCATGAGGCGTTCTTAACAAGATGGTGCTACAGTTGACTGGTGTACGTGTAATATGTTGCCTTGTTACGCAATCACCACAGCCTGTATTATTGAAGAGTGTATGTTTTTAGGCGCTTGCTTGCCTTTGTCTTTTGTATACGTTTTTTTAAAAAATATCAGCTTGTGCTTGATTGCTCCAAAAATTCAAAAAACTACAATTGTAAGCAACTTCATTGTTTTGTGGAAAATAAATTGATTGGCCACAATGTAATAGTCTGTGTGGCTCCTGAAATCAAATGACAGGATAACAATAAAGATGATCACTGCCACTAATTCTTTGCATTAGGAACTCTTGGGGAACGAGTGTGCCCTGAAATGGTTGGGAATATAACCTGGTGATAAAAGCGAACAGAGTAGAAATAGACAGAATTGAAGCTGAGTGGTAGGCAAGATGTCTAAATACCTGGAAACACAGTAACCAGAATAAAACAACTCAATACGCAAATATACAAAAACAAAGTCAAAATACAACATAAATGTTCCAATATTAAATTCTTCTGGCAGCCACTGTAGGAGAATTTCACAAATCTATAGAAATAATTCGAAATAATGGCTACAAAGCAGAAATTTTAGGAATGCACACCACTTTTTTAAATAACTATAACCTGGTCAGGTTTCAAAAGGAAAATATAACTTTGTGTAAATAAAGTTTATTGAAGGAATTGGGATACAAGTTGTGGGGGTTGGGTAATGTTGAGTATATATACAGGTATATGTGTCGCCTGATTGGCGAAGGTTTGTTGTAAGAAGAGACTGTTGAGGCAGCATGCCGAAACAAGGGGAAGTTGCAGAAAGAGTCGTAGTTGAGGCAGCACGGCGAAACAAGACGAGCAGAAAGAACGAGAGAGAGATTTTCCGGCAGCACGCCTAAACAAGACGGACAGAACGAGAAAGAGAGTCGTAGTTGAGGCAGCATGCCGAAACAAGACAGAAAGAGAAAAGAGAGGCACTGTTGAGGCAAAACGCTGAAACAAGACAGAAAGAGAAAAGAGAGGCGCTGTTGAGGCAAAATGCTGAAACAAGAAAGAAAGAGAAAAAAAAGGCGTTGTTGATGCAAAACGCCGAAGCAAGACAGAAAGACAGAAAAGGAACTAACTTTAGCACACGGCTGAAACATAAAAGTAGTTGGGTGATAAAGGGAAAGACAGCAGGACACCAGTGCAGAAATGGCGATCAGCGAGCAGAGAGGGTGTTTGAGAAAGAGGGAGACGAGAGGCCTGAAAGAGGTACCCGAGTATAAAGACGAATAAATAAAACAAGGTCGGTGTTTTGTTTTTGTTTGTTTTAAAGTGGCTTGAGTTAAACTTTCAAGTGAAGGGGCCAGTTTCTGTTTTTGTTTGTTTGGCCACTACGCACCCGAGCTACGTTTGGGCCCCCAACGGAGTAAGTAATATTTACTCACTGTGTAAATAAGTCCTGGGTGAGCTCACCAGTAGTTTCGGACCCATGATATATGTATAGTTGTAAATAATTTAGTGTTTGTGTTTTATGTATTTTGTATATATTTGTAAATACCTTAAGTTTTGGAAAAATGTTCATGTTCCAATTAAGTAAAGAGTTTTGTTTTATTAATATCTGAGTAACAGTGCTTGGATTGGGTATTACCGGGCTTAAAGTGGGCTATAGTGAACCTGCCAACAGTAGAAGTCGAAAACCGTTATAAAGAGCTCAGGCCTTTGCCTACCGATAAAGGATTGGTGGTGCAAGGGGGTTACATATGGAGGCACCGCTTGGATATTTTTGATTTGAGATTTATGTTGGATACCTGTGTTTCTTTCTTTCTATTTAAAGTATATGTTTTGTTATATTACTGTGAAACTTGTATGTTGTGAGATGTTCAAAATTTGAATTTTATGCTGGTCTGATTTTGAGTGGTACTATATTGTTAAGTGAGACACTTCAGTTTGTGTGTAAGCATGGAGGATGCAGAAGGGAGTAATCTCTTATCAGTTGACTTGAGCAACTGGTGCAGAGGAGATGGTATAGACCCTGCTCATGCTGTAATGTTAACTGGTATAAGAGAAGATACAGAGATAGCACATATTGAGGAAGCCTTGCATGGTATTAAAGATTTAGGATGCGTCAGAGTAAGGGGCAAAATGTACAGCCCTAAACAAAGGAGTTTAAAGGTGCTTTGCGAATGCCGTTCTGAGGTGGATCCAGCTGCAGTTCCCCCAGAAGTCTTACCTAATGGTGGAGAGGGGGATGTTTGGAAACTGGTGACTACCAATAGAGTGGTTGGTAGCCCAGAAAGTTTTGCTGGAAAATTAGAAAAACTGCTTAAAGATGAAGCGATGACTATGGATGATATACAAGCTCTGTACATGAGTGATAAGTCTGGTCAAAGTAACCCAGAGTCTATTATTCGGGCTGTTGGGGAGCTGATAGGAAAGACAGTCAGGCCCTCAAATGAAAATAATGCCTATAGGCGTTTAAGGGTTTTTTCTGGTGTGAGTCCCACACCTGAAGGTGAAGAAAGCTTAGATGTTTGGGCTGATCAAGCAAGGCTTATGGTGAAGGAATATGACTGCTCCGATAAAGAGAAGAGGAGGAGGTTAATTGAGAGTCTGAAAAGGCCAGCTTTAGAAGTCATTCAAGCTGTAAGAGTGGCTAATCCTGATGCTTGGCCTGCAGAATATATTGAGGCTGTAGAAAACATATTTGGGACAAGGGAATCAGGGGAAGACTTATACATTGCGTTTAGGATGCTACGTCAGCAACGAGGGGAGCTATTGTCTGTGTTCATCAGGAGGTTAGAGAAGTTGCTTGCTAAAGTAGTGCAGAAGGGAGGACTTTCGGCTGATCTAGCAGATAAAGCACGGGTGGAACAGTTATTAAGAGGGGCTACGGAGTCTAAACTTATGCTGCTACATCTCAGATTAAAGGAGAGAAAACAAAACCCCCCATCATTTTTGAAGATGCTCACAGAAATACGTGAGGAGGAGGAATGGGAAGAGCATAGACAGCAGTCAAGTTGGTGCACAGAGCAACCCCGAGTTCACTCCGCTCGTGTGCAGGAAGAGGTTAATCCTGGGTCAGTTGACTTTAACAGTTTAAAAGCAGAAATTTCCGATTTGAAAGTACAGTTAGAGAAGACCCTTAGATTGGCACAGTCCAAAGCTGCAAGTGTCCCTGCTAAGACAAAAAATATCAAGTTTGAGAAAGATGCTGAACTGCAGGCGTTGCAGAAACAAGTGATGGACCTGCAAAGGGAGCTAAAAGTGTTAACAGTACAACCCCTACAGAGACCTATGAATGAGTCAAAAAAGACTTTTGGGAAATCCAGCGAAGTGGATAGAGATGGTGTTGCTGATAAGAAGGTTCCAACCCTAAGGAGAAAAGATGATTACTTCTGCTATAAGTGTGGAGAGGACGGTCATGTATCAAATAGATGTCAAAATGCTGAAAACTATGCAGTAGTGATACAGAAATTGTTATGTGCTATGCGTAAATTAAAGCACAGTGCACAAGGAACTATGGTTGCTAAGGACCAGCAAAGTTATTTTGTTAAGAAACATACTACACAGATTTTGCCGGTTACTCATGATTTGCCCAAGGGACTGGTGGGACCCTCGGCTGTATTGTCTGTTAAGGTATATGGGATCCCCTGCAACGCTTTATTGGACAGTGGGTCTCAAGTAACCATTGTTTCTGAAAAGTGGTATGCCAAGCATTTGTCGCATGTGCCTATGTACCCAGTATCAGGACTTTGCATATGGGGTCTGAGTGAGTACAGTTACCCATATAAAGGATATGTAATAGTGGAACTTGAATTTCCCCAGGATTTGACTGGAGTGAAAGAGTCTTTATCAGTACTGGCTCTAATTTGTCTGGAGCCTAGAGGTCCAGACCGCCTGTGATTATTGGGACCAACGCTAATCTTTTCATGCGATTGTCTAAATTATGTCAGGGAATTATAGGAGCCAAGTGAACACAGTCACTACGTATAAGTTCCCAGGTGAGCGAGTTTCCCCTACTGCCAGCAGTGCAAAATCAACAATTCAGTGAAGAGGCTGGAGGCCTAGTAAGATGGTTGGGACCCAAACCCCTAACCATAGCACCTCTGGGAGACTGCTATGCCATTTGTCAACTGGAACAGCTACAGTGTGGGCCTGCAGATATTGTTATGGTGGATGTCTCCGCAGATGACACCCTTCCACTGGGACTCTTAGTGCAGCCAGTAGTACTCCCTGTAGAAAACAGAGAGGGTGATCAAGTTAAAGTGTTAATACAGAATGAGTCCCTGAGACAGACCACGGTTCCAGTGGGGACGACTATAGCCAAAGTCTATAAGGTAGACACTGTGACGGCCCCTATGAAGATACTCCAGGCACCCCAAGTGTTGAAGACAGAGTTTTTTAACTTTGGGGATTCCCCAATTTCACCAGATTGGAAGAAGAGGATTAGCAGTAAATTAGCCGAGAGATGGGATGTTTTCTCTGTGCAAAAATGGGATGTAGGATTGGTGAAAGGAGTGGAGCACCATATTCGATTAAGTGATTCTAGGCCTTTTCGAGAAAGATCACGCCGCTTGGCACCTGCTGATGTGGAGGATGTAAGACGACATCTACAGGAATTAATGGCCGTTGGAGTAATCAAAGAATCCCACAGCCCTTATGCTTCACCCATTGTAGTGACTCAGAAAAAGAATGGAGATATAAGAATGTGCATAGATTATCGTACGTTAAATAGTCGCACCATACCGGATCAGTATACTACACTGCACATTGAGGAGGCATTAGACTGTTTAGCTGGGAGTAAATGGTTCTCTGTTTTGCACCTCCGCAGCGGGTATTATCAAATAGCAATGGCAGATAAGGACAAGGAGAAGACTGCGTTTATATGTCTGCTTGGGTTCTACCATTTTGAGCGGATGCCCCAAGGTATCACTGGAGCTCCTGCCACGTTCCAAAGACTGATGGAGAAAGCTCTGGGAGATATAAATCTTCTCCAAGTCATGGTATATCTTGATGACATCATAGTTTTTAGCAAGACTTTAGAAGAGCATGAAGAACGGTTACTACGGGTCCTTGACAGGCTGGAGGAGGTTGGGTTAAAGGTTTTAGTAGATAAATGTCAATTTTGTCAACCTCGTGTTAAATATGTGGGGCACATTGTATCTGCAGCTGGCATTGCCACCGACCCTGAAAAAATAGACGCTTTGACAGGCTGGAGGCCGCCTACTAATCTGCAAGAACTGAGGTAATTTCTGGGATTTTGTGGTTACTATAGGCGTTTCGTGGCAAACTACTCCGCTGTGGTTCGACCGTTAACTGAGCTCACTAAGGGTTTTCCTCCTAAGCAATGGGACCGGAGGCATATCATTACAAAGACAAAGAAATATTTTAATGAAACTGACCCTTTTGATAAGAGATGGTATAAGTCCTGTACAACAGCATTTCGGCAGATAATTCATTGTCTGACACACGCCCCTGTATTGGCATTTGCGGACCCCAGTAAGCCCTACATTTTACATATTGATGCCAGTATGAATGGGCTTGGAGCTGTACTTAACCAGGAGTACCCAGAAGGTGTGCGGCCTGTGGCAAATTCGTAAACTTAGCAACAGTGAGCAGCATTACCCAGTATACCAGTTAGAATTTTTGACACTCAAGTGGGCTGTAGTAGACAAGTTTCACGATTACCTATACGGTGTTAAGTTTACCGTCCAAACGAACAACAACCCATTAACTTATGTGTTGACTACGGTTAAACTGAGCACCACTGGGCATCGATGGCTTGCTGCACTCTCTACCTATAATTTTAACATACAATATTGTCCTGGAAAACACAACATAGATGCCGATATGCTATCTAGGCATCCATATGAAAGGGATGATGGAGAACCTTGGATAGAGATATCACAGGCAGGGATTAAGGCCATTTGCAAACCAATCAGTACTCAGGTGAATTTTGAGGATTCTTTTCGCTTAGTGGACCAGTTGGGCGTTTCACCTGCAGCCATTCCATCCGCATATGCAGTTCCCACATGTCTGGAGATGTGTCCTCTAGCCCAGCTGACTACGCACACAGGAGATGCAGCAAGGGCAGGAAGCAGATTCCCTCATACGTAGGAAAAGTTAGACAGGGTGTGGTGAAAGCAACTTTAGCCACATCATTACACAGGGACGGTATGGATGCCACTCTTCTACAAAGGGAAGGGAATAAACTAGTGGTGAGAGAAGGTCTACTGTATAGAATAACTAAAACAACACTTGGGAAAGAGAGAAAACATCTGGTATTACCTGACAAATATCGAAGAATGGTGTTGAAGGCACTACATGATGATTGTGGACACCTTGGAATTGAACACACTACAGAGTTGGTTAAAGATCGGTTCTTTTGGCCCAAAATGACTTTGGAAATTGAGTGGTATGTAAAAAACTGTGGCAGGTGTATAGCCAGGAAGACGATTCCTACAAGGGCTTCAGTTTTTCATCGGATAACCAGTAGTGGGCAAATGGACCTAGTATGCATTGATTTTTTATCCATAGAGCCCAGTTCTAGGGGAATGGCTAACGTATTGGTGATAACTGATCATTTCACCAGATATGCCCAAGCTTCTACTACTAAAGATCAGAAAGCAATAACCATGGCTAAGGTCCTCTGTGAGAAATTTTTTGTGCATTATGGACTCCCATCTAGAATACACTCTGATCAAGGCCGTGACTTTGAGAGCAGATTAATTAAAGAACTCTTGAGTATGCTGGGAATAAAAAAATCTAGGACTTCTCCATACCACCCTCAAGGGGACGCACAGCCGGAGCGATTCAATCGTACACTGCTGTCAATGCTTGGCACTCTTGATCCAGTCCAGATAGGAAAATGGAGTCAGCATATCAGTCAGTTAGTACATGCGTATAATTGTACCAAAAATGATGCAACAGGATATTCCCCTTATCTGCTGATGTTTGGACGTGAAGCCCGGTTGCCCATAGACATTTGCGTTGGCACTTCTCTGAATGAAAGTGATAATGTTAACCATCAAAATTATGTCAGAAGGATGAGGGATGAGTTACACCAAGCTTACCAGCTTGCATCTGAAGCAGCCAAATCGATCACATCTAAAAATAAGGCT
>JANRMT010062806.1:74076851-74115117 GCA_026402145.1 Polypterus bichir lapradei
GAAACAAGACAGAAAGAGAAAAAAAAAGGTGCTGTTGAGGCAAAACGTAAAAGCAAGACGGAAAGACAGAAAGAGGAACTAACTTTAGCAAACGGCTAAAACATAAAAGGAGTTGGGTGATAAAGGGAAAGACGGCAGGACACCAGTGCAGAAATGGCAATCAGCGAGCAGAGAGGGTGTTTGAGAAAGAGGGAGACGAGAGGCCTAAAGGAGGTGCCAGAGTATAAAGACGAATAAATAAAACAAGGTCGGTGTTTTGTTTTTGTTTTAAAGTGGCTTGAGTAAACTTTCAAGTGAAGGGGCCAATTTCTGTTTTTGTTTGTTTGGCCACTACGCACCCGAGCTACGTTTGGGGCCCTCAACGGAGTAAGTAATATTTACTGACTGTTTAAATAAGTCCTGGGTGAGCTCACCAGTAGTTTCGGACCCATGATATATGTATAGTTGTAAATAATTTAGTGTTTGTGTTTTATGTATTGTGTATATATTTGTAAATACCTTAAGTTTTGGAAAACTGTTCATGTTCCAATTAAGTAAAGAGTTTTGTTTTATTAATATCTGAGTAACAGTGCTTGGATTGGGTATTACAGGGCTTAAAATGGGCTATAGTGAACCTGCCAACAATAGAGGTGGCGACACCGTTATAAAGAGCTCAGGCCTTTGCCTACCGATAAAGGATTGGTGGTGCAAGGGGGCTCCATAACTATGACGTAACAGATGGCACAACTAGTCACATGGTAGAGACTGGACATTAGAACATTAGAATGTTAGAAAAGATTAGGTGAAAACAGGTGATTCTGCCCAATAATGCTGGCCAACCCTAACCACTTAATTATTCCAAAATAGCATCAACTCTAGCTGTGAAAGTCCCTATAGTCCTATTTTGCAACTTATTCCATGTGTCTGTGGGTCTCAGTGTGAAGCAAAATATACCCATAACAATTGTGTTCTCATGTTTTTTGTTGAATGATTTTAAAGTAACAGTCTTCATCCACTGTACTAATTCCCTTCATAATTTTAAACACTTCATTAATACTTTCTCTTAATCTTCTTTTGTTTAACTCAAAAGACTCAGCTCTTTCCTAATTAATCATCCCCTATGACCATGAAATTAGTATGGTCACTGTTCTCTGAACTTTTTCCACCACTACTATGTCCTTTTTGTAGCCTGGAGACCAAAACTTTACACAGTACTACATATTAGCCCTCACTAGTGCATTATAAAGTGTCATGCTTGGGTCACAGATTTGCACAGAAACACAGGAAATTTTAGAGACAGGAACTTTATTCAAACACTTCAAACAAACATTTCTCTCTTTCAAAAGGGGTGTGCCTCAGGAGCAGGACCCAAAACAGGAGCAATGGATGTCTGGAGGAGGAGAGAGAGACAAGCAATCAGCCAAAACGGACAGGTGCTGTTCAGGCTTTTAAGTATGCGAAGTGCCGCGCGAGAAGCATATCATGTGACAGAGCAGCCGCACCAGTCCAGCAAGTAAGGGAGCAATGTGAAGGCAGACTGTCAGCGTTTAAGAGGGAGTTTTTGAGGAGCGTCCGTGTCTTCTAGGCATGTGTTCAGCCCCCGTACTCACACCCCCTCCGCATGACAAGTGGTTACCAGATGAATGCTGAGGAGTTGTTTTGATTCACTCAAAATGTTCTGCTTCCTCTCGACCCAGAGGATGACTCCTAAATCCTTTTCATAAAGTAGTGCTTCCAATTTTCAGACATCCCATTGTAGATTCAAACCTTCCATTTTTACTTTCTACATGTTACACTTTACATTTACTTACAATAAATTTCATCTGACACAAAGTCCTTCTGTGTTGATTTAAGGGATTCCAGACTATCTGCCAATCCACCTACCTCGTTATCATCTGCAAATTTAACCTGCTTGTTATTTATATTCCTGTTAAAATAATTTATATACGTTAAAAATAGGAGAAGCCCTAGCACTGACCACAGAAGAAAAACAACTCTTTACATCACCCAATCCTGACAAAATTCCTCATACCATAACCCTCTGCTTCCTGTGTCTGAGCCAATTTTGCACCCATCTACACACAACACCCTGAACTCCCACTTCTATTAGTTTTTTTGCTCTCATGTGGTACCTTTTCTTTCTGCTTTCTGAAAGTTAAATAATATCATATTCACCACTCCGATCATATCCTTTTGTTGCATCATCATAAAATTTCAGCACATTAGTAAAACACAACTTCCCTCTTCTGAACCCATGTTGACTGTTCAACAAAACCCCTGTTCTTGCCATGTGTTGCTCAATATTTTCCTTAATAATTCCTCCCATTAGTTTAACTTTGATGCGCATTAAACTTATTGGGATGTAGTTACTTGAATATACCTGATCACTCTTTTTATATAATGGGATACTATTTGCCATTTTCCAGTCTTTCTGAATTTTTCCTGTGCACAGTGACTTCCTACAAATTTGCACTATAACTTTATATTTGCATTCTCTAACCTCCTTGAAAACATGAGGATAAATATTTCCTTGTCCTGGTGATTTGTCTGATTTCAGCCTATTTAATCTAAGCAGTACTTCTCCCTCTACAATTTCCAAATCACTCAATACCTCCTTGGTAGCCCCTTTTACTGCTGGGAGGTTATACACTTCCTCAAATGTGAAAAAATGCAAGTTTAGAGTATTTGCTTTTTCACTGTCAATGAACTTTAATTCCCCTTTATTATTTCTGATTCACTTCACTGCTTCCTTGACAGTTCTTTTACTACTAAAATACTGAAAGGATCTTTGTCATCTTTTACCTTATCTGCTATGTTTCTCTCTAATCACCTTTTAGCTTCCCTAATATCCTCTTTCATGCTCTCACCCTATGATTTGCATTGCAGATATCAGTCTTATGTGCCTTGTTCAGGTGTTTTTTCCTTTGCAGCTTCTTTTTCAACTCTTTTTTAACCCAATGCACAGGTTTTATTTACTACCAATTCCAAACTTCAGATATTCCTGTAATGCACTGTATGTAAAACACGTTTTAGCTTGATCCACTGTTACTCAACCGTTCCTACATTTAAATTCTTATCCCAGTTCATCATTTTTGGACTTTTTTAATGTCAAAGTATCTTATTAGGGTACAGTAGAGTAACAGGTCTCTTCAAAATTGTTTAAAAAATATTGCAAATATAGAACACAAAATAATGGGTTACGTAAGTATTCACCCCCTTTAATATGACACACTTAATCATGACTGGTGAGGCCAATTGGTTTTAAAAGTGACAGAATAAGTTCAATGGAGACCAGTCAAAGGTGGAAGTGAAAAAGTAAAATCATAGCACATTAAAAATAACTTGCTGTAATGTGTGAAGTATCAAAACTTAAACAAGTGAGCTGGAGTTACTGTATATGTAGCTGAGAATAATTATGATATTACAGCAATAACTGAAACCTGGCTAAATAACAAGGATAATAGGGATGAGTAGATCATAGATGGCTACACATTTTTTAGGAAAAAGTTTTCCTCATTTGGATGATAAGCCACATCTTAGTGTGGATGTCTGGATTTGTCTAGAAATAGGGATAGAGGCCTTATTTTAGGAGTATGCTATAGACCCCCAATGCAGACAGTAATTTCAATCAACATCTTTTTAATAATATTAAAAATCACAATGAAGACAATAGAACAAGCAGCCCTGTGAAAAGGTGATTGAAAAGCTAAGGGACAGATAAAGAAAATATCCACGTCACTGAATATCACTTGGAGTCCAGTTAAATCAGTTATTAAGAAATGAAAACTTTATGGTACAGCTGTAAATCTGTCTAGAGCAGGCAGTCAACAAAAAAACAGGTGATTATGCAAGAAGATGACTAGTGAGGGAGACCTCCAAGATAACTATGATAACTCTGAAGCAGTTACAAGTTACAGATTGGAAAGGCTATGCATACACCATATAACCTTATGGTAAAATGGCAAAGAGAAAACCACTGTTAAAAAAAAAAAAAGATGACATCTCAGCTTGAGTGTACTAGAATGTATATGGAAAACTCTGAAGTCAGCTGGAAGAAGGTTCTCTAGTCTAATGAGACCAAAACTGAGGTTTTTGTCCACCATTCTACATGCCACTTTTGAACACCGCACACAATTCCTCATCAAGAATCACAGTAGTGCCAGCACTGTGCTGTTGGGATACCTCTCTACAGCAGGCTGTAGAAGGCTTCTGAGAGTAGATGGTAAAATGAATGCAGCAAAATATGGGGAAATCCACAAGGAAAACATCACGTAGTCTGCAACAAATCTGCACCTTGGGAGAAGATTTGTGCTCCAGCAGGACCACTCCAAGTTTAATGTGAGAACTACAGGGGAATGACTTAAAATTAACAATGAGAATGCTCTCGATTAGCCAAGTCAGAATTCTGATCTCAGCTCAATTGAGAACTTGTGGCTGGATTTTCAAAAGAATGTTCACCCACGATACCCATAAAACCTGACACAACTTAAGTAGTTTTGCAAAGAAGAACTGAAAAAAAAACCATAGTTTCATAACTGAAATATTTGCAAAGCTGATGCAGATCTGTGTACACAGACTCAAGGCTGTCATGCCTGACATCTACTAAATACTAACTTGAAGGAGGAGAGCACTTGGACAATCAATTATGTTTTATATTATTTTTGTAATTCATTTTCAGAGATTTTTATCATTTTGACAATAGTTTGTTTCTATTGATCAATTTCAAAAATGCCAAACTGAATCCACTGTGATTTAATGTTGTATGCTATTTTATAGCCACTCTAGATTCAGGGACCCTCCTCAGTAAAGCTATTTATGTTTAGGTATTCTCATAAGTACCATCACCAAGGGAATATACAGGAGGCATTTTAGTGCTCCTCAGGGACTTGCTTTCTACTTTAGATTTGTCTGCCTGGTCATTAGCTCTTTATGACAAGTTCAGATATTAAGGTTGACTAATTCTTAACACACAAATACAGTACATCCTGTCATGCCAACAAATTTAGGCACGTATTAATCAGTAGAATTTAACTGTAGTGACCACAGAAAACTACCATTTTTGGCACAGAAGAAAAAATGGCATAGTGGGAAAGCGCACAGACCTAATTTTAGGTATAACAGCTTGTGAACTTTTTGGCATTTCTAGTAAAAATGATTGGTAGCACTTCACCTCTTCTTATCTACATATTATTTTAATCCTCTATCCTGAGGTCAGATGCAAGAAACATGTTTCTACCAAAGTTCTTAAAGTTAGAAAAAGGACTTTTCATTACCAACTATGCAAAAAATAAACAAATAACTAATAAATCGAAATAAAGTAAAACCGTCTTTCTAAGAAAGACAGAAGGCTAAACTTGCCTCTCAGAATATATGGTAATATTAAAATGAAAAGACACAGTGCGTGTCTTCTTCTATTCCAGGAGCAGAATGTAGTCTAAATAGGGCACACAGTGTATCAAGTCACAGGAAGGTTATTGACTGTAATATCAGCTATGCTAAACCCTAAACCATTACATTGATTCATGGTCAAAAAGCAATACCATTAGTGTACATGTGCTGAAAAATGATACCACACCAGCTACTTCATTATATTGCAGTTATTATTTTTGACATTTTAGAAATAAACATTCATATCACTTTAATTAAAACTTTGGAAAAATCTTGCAGTAACTGAAATATTTCATGTTCCTCATGACCATGCTCATAAAATTTGATTCACCCATTAAATATTTCACCAAAAAATTATCTAAAGATGGCAAACACTCCTTATTGCAGTTATAAGGGTGTAATAGCTATCAGTTTTAGACAAGAAGTCAGATTAATTATTACTTAAGATTACAAGTTTATAGAATTAATGGAAAGTAACAGCACACTCACCGATTACATTCTCTGAAAGAAGAAAATATTTAAAAGATACTAATTGATTAGCAAGACGCAGTACAGCAATGCTTTTTGATGCTTTACAGTGAAACAAAGTTGAATCCCAGTTACAGTTAAGTGTTAAAGAAGGGTGCTGTTTACAAGGAAATTGATTTATCAAAAAGAAAAAATACTGTAATTATGCTAATTTACATGCATGCAAAACCTGTTTACTGACTTTGTTATTCTTGATTTGTCTGTGGGAACTCCTACTGCTGTACTAAAATTGTTCACCTCCATCAATTTCTGTCTCAGATGTTTAATTTGAAAGAGATTAAACTAGGATTTTTTACTCAGTGATCTACAAACCTTTTGCACTGTTTTCAATCAGATGTCATAAACTTTGTACAAATTCACAAAATGAAACATGGAAACTGTAAGATTAAAAAGCACCCATTCTCTTTTAAGTACAATCCTGCATTTATTGAAATACAGTACACTACCTCATCATTTGTTGATGAACACTACATGCTAAAAAAAAATTTTTGTTTTTCTTCTGTCTTTTTCTCATTCTAACTCTGTTAACATTTGAATTTGATGATTGTATATAGCGCGGAACTGACCTCTCTGTACTATTCTGTCCTCTGCATCTCCTGGAGTACAAAAGAAACACCACCATGCACCAAAATTTGGAGAATGGGCAAGATTGGAAAAAAAACAAAAAAAAACACTTGGTCACTGACTACAACCACATGAAGGTATGCAAATGAATATAATGTTACATTAGTGCAACAACGTTTTCCAAAATGTACTATACAGGTCACAAAATGAATTATTCCAAATGTCATTTATACCTATGTCTCTCTTTTTTGTCAGTGCGGCTTTGACATCATGGACCAGAAGGTGCATACTGATTCAGCGTAAGCAGGAACACTCAAGAATAAAACTGGAAAAAAAAATTCACATCCACAATCATTCTCAGTCACGGACACCACTCACACCCACGTCAACCGTTTTCCCAGTCCCAGCCTTGTTCACGCACCAGATCTGACACTAATTTCAAATAAAAAGGTGGTATAACAAAACAAGTTTGTTTGTTATACTACATCTTTATCTGAAAATGGCGACGGATCAGGGGTTGGTGGGGTGGGGGGTTTTGGGGTAGTGAACGTACTATAAATTTACACCGGCTGTTACGCCAGCAAATCAAATGTATGCTTTTATTGTATAATATTAGCAATAAGAACAGCTCACTACTCAAAATGGTAAATTTGTGAAGCAGCTGATATCGAACCCCTGACCTCTTGATTGTCGTATCAGCAGCCTACCACAACCTTCTTTTTTTTTCTTTGGTTATATTCTTGTTTTGTTATACTTGTACCTTTTGTGAAAGTATTTATTTGATATTTGGACTTCAGGCTTCACACATTATAAACTTCATGTCTACATTTTGTTAATTATTACTAAAACATGAAAAACATTTCTGTTGTAGCGACACGGAACACACATGAAATTTATGTTTTCCAAATGGTGATGTATTATTTACCCTATGCAACTCCAGGTACTTCACTCCAAGATAAACACTGAGCACTGAGAACCTTCTTTGTGAATTGAACTGCGGTGGCTGGGGGGTACCAGGCTGGTTGCTGCTGTGCTGATCAACACATTTACAACACAAAAGACACGGACGGAGAGGTGCAAAAAGATTTAAGGTCGGCCGGGATTTGGTAATTCTAGTGCTAATGGGAAATTTTCAAGTTTTAAAATAAAGAAAACTGCTTTTAACGAATGCATTCTGTGGTTCTCCTTGTAACAGTATATTGTACGGAAGATGAAAAAGTCTAAAACTCCCACAATGATACCTAAATATGGCCATCCTTCACTTGCAATTTAAAGTACTGCAGATTCAGTTATGGCTCTAAAGGAATTAATGACATCAGGGGCTGCAGTTGGAGGTATTGTAAATTCAAAGGCCCTTAACTGAAAATTGTTCTAAAGGTCATGCAAAAATACAGCGTACCAAAAATAAAGGAGCTCTAGTTGTATTTCTCGATAAACTTCTGCTTAATAATTGGTTGGCTGAAAGTAGTCAATGTTAGTGTGTCAGAGAGGATGCACAGTATTGCTCGTAATAGCATTCAATTTTGTTTTAATTCTCTGCTTTGCTACTACCTCAGGGGGTCTAGAGTGTGCCCCATAACTGAGCTTGCCCTTTAAATTAGTTTGTTTATTCAGAGGGCCTCTCTTGAAGTGATGTTTCCAGAGCAGCATAGAAAATCACAGATTATAGGACATGTAAAAGAACATGTCCATGTTCTGCTTTCTGTAATGTTTAGTTGAGGCATCAAGAACTAGCTGTAATATATATTGAGGGAAAGAAAAATTGAGCAAATTTTTTGGAGTTTGGATTTTTCCATCAATAAATTAGAGATGTGATGAAGTTTTATCTGGAATATGATAAAAAATACACAGTCAGTAATTTAAAATGAAGCAAATAGATGTTCTTTAGTGGCCTCCTAGTCAGAACCCTGACCTCAATTTTACTGAAAATCTATAGCAACACCTTCAAATTGCTGTCCATCATTGCTGTCCAACTAACTTAACACAGCAGGAGCCATTTGGATAGGAGATACGGACAAATTGGGTTCTATCAAAGTGTGAAAAATTGATAAAAACTTATTCCCATAGTTTACCTTCTATTATAAGTGCCAGAGGTTATTCAAAAAAGGACTGTGCCAAGTAAATGAATACTTAAAAACAACGTAATTTGTTTATTATGTATTATTTTTCTATATTTTTGCATTTTGGGTAGAGGAATGTATTAAATTATTTAAATCAAAGCTCTAGCCAATGAAAGGATTATTTCTTAATAATTTTCAGATCACTTTCTACTGTAGGAAGCTGTATATTGTTTGTTTCTCTAAATGTATATAAATCATTACATGGTTCTGAAAACACTGCAAATTTGTAAAACAGAATTAAAAATGCATCTGATTCTTTGCCTCATAGCCAGATAATTTAAGCCCTCATCAGACTACAGTGAATTCATCTTATCAGTGTTCCTTCTAATAAGGTATATCTGTGTAAACTACTAGCAAAACATTTCTCTTGCAGAAAATATGCCTATTTGCATATTTAAAACAATGCATTTTGTACAGAAAGATGCAAAGGCTACAATCAGTTAAGATTAAAGACCCTACATGCAGTGAAACTTAAATAGTTTCTTCTAGTCTTTGGAATATTATACAGCAGTGATAAAATTGTTTTTCTGAAAAAATCAGTGTAGCGTATGAAAGAAAGAGATTGCAGAAAGCAGATACAATATCAAATTATTCATCATGTAACTCTTTCCAGTGCCAAACAACATTATTTTTTTTTTTTGATTGCTTTTAAGGCAGTGCCTAGTACATTTGAATACATATCTATTTTATCTGCAAAAAAGTCTTATCTAATCTATAAAGGTGGCTTTTGTTTCTAATTCATTTTTTTTTATTAAGCCGCATACAATAGGACACATATGCATTCTGTCCGTCAAAACTTGAAAGGGAAAAATCATAGAAGTAAAGTCATTGTGAACCAAGTAGCAATACCTACATACAAACTAACATATTATAATATTGTAATCAGTATTTTTGTATATTGTATCAGCAATATTTAATATTAATTTGTTTTTCAGAGCTGCTATTAGCAATGTAATACATTAATTGTAGAAATTAAATGAATAGATGAATTGCAGATTTGCCATGGTGTACATTTGTAGTTACTGCTTTTAAACTCTGTGTTAAAAAGAATATGTTTTCAAACATATTAAAAAAAATGCATAACAGTGTGTAAACAGGATCTAACAGAAAAAGCCCAACCTGGAATGGTGCTGCAGGCATTTTCTTATGGTACAGGATAGAAATCTTGTTATAGGATGTCCTGGGAGTGTATCCTTCCATTTGCAACTTTAGTGTACTTGCTATTGACACTGGGCCATCACCAACAGAAGGTCCTGTGCCCCCATACTTATTCACAGTGAACCACTGGAGGTGGTATGCTTCCTTAGAATACTGAAATGCTATTTGGCTCTTTGTTTAACAGATTTGACACACACTCTGCCAAGTTGAAGTATCTGACCTGATAGGTTCAAACACAGGAAGGAGTGTGGGGGACAGATAATGTAATAGGAGTCCTTTCTTAAGCAAATGGCAGCAGGTAGGTCGGTTAACTGACTCCTGACCTCCTGTTAACTATTATAGTGGACCTGTGTATTGGTGGTGGCACAGAGAACTACACTTTGCAACAAATATGCTTAACAATATTTAAATATTTAAAGTAAGAGAAGCTTCCCTCTGTAATAATTTCTCCATCCCATATACACTACACATAAATGCAATTACATTATTTTACCGCTGAAAAAACTGCTTTATTTACTAGAAAAATTTTTTATATAAAAATATGACAAATTAAAAAGAAAAATGATAAAGTATATAACTCATGAAGGAACACTTTTCAAAATATAGAGAAAACCCAATACCATGTAACTTAAAGGGTTTACTGGACTACTCAATTTTTAGAACCACAAACAGATCTGGTAAAACAAAACATACAACATGAAGGGCAACATGAGACACAAATGAAGAGAAAACAGAAACCATCTAAATAAAATAATACTTGTACTGTGCAATTTACAATGGGACATTATGTAGAATCTCTTGCAAAAATTATAATGGCGGCACTCATCCATATGTCGATATTAATTGTAGCAGGTGGAGATTAATCTGGACATATCTCGAATTTAGACACCTTTAGCTCTGAAGCAGAAGCATCTGCAAGATCTTCAAAAGCATCACACATTATTGCAAGGTGCAACACTTAAAGCAAATAATATTTTTACAGGCAGGAGAACCTTTTTTTTAATTTTTTTTTTATTTGTGTTTGTTAAGTGTACAATAAATTAATCTCCTGCTCTTTTTTCCACAGCGACTGTTTGCAGGAAGAAAAAAAAACAATCCATTAGGTTTACCACAGGGAAGACTGTTTTGCATGTATTCTACAAAATATGAATTGTAAATATCTGATAGAAAAGGTAAGGAGATACCTTGAATATGAGAGCATGTAATGCTGTGCGCATGTATCGATGCACAACTGAGTGATTTTGTCTTGTGAATTTAAGTTGTGCCATCCTTAGTGGCTGTCTGGCACTTTAGAAGCTGTGGCTCAGGAACTTATTGGGTCACTAAGGGCATTTTAGAAGAATTAATCCATGAGCTCTGAAGTTCATTCCCCATACCAATCATTTCTAGAATTGACTTTAAAGTGTTTATCAAGAAGATTGGAAAGGTTGGAGTTATTTAGGGAAAGTCAAAGACTTGACTGGTGTCTAGAAAAAGAAACCAGAGAAAATAGTGAAGGGTACAGATACTGTATAGTGTGAAAAGTAGAGTCAATTTGTATTATCATGTGGAAAAGTCAGACAGGGTTTCAAAAAACTGTGTTAATTTGTTTTTTGACTTATACTTTTAACTTTCTTTTGTATATCTCTTTCTTTTGACTTTTTTCTTGTTAATAAAATTCTGCTTTTTATACATTTGCTGTACTTGGCATTAATTATGAGAATAATGCAAATGCATTCACTGTCATCTACATATAGCAATAATGATGCAGTTCTAATAATGTTCTATTAAAAAACAATAATTACATTTCTAACAGTTTTACAATTGAATGTTACGTAATTGATATTAGTGCAATTAATAAAGGGATCAGTTACTATGCTCTGTTGAAATGGTTTAGCTTCGCTTGATGACAAATTACCACTGTCATGTACGTGGAAGACATCTTAAAGGCTTTAGTAAATGTAATTACCCACTGAGCCAAGGGTTGACACTGTTCTCTTATCCTTTCTCTCTTTGCAGACTGGGCGATTGACAACCCTACCATCACTGACTGTCATCGCCGGTGTCTGTCCTTCCTACCATCTTTCAGCATAAACCGGCAAACCAGTTACATAGCTGCTACAGGTCTATTTGAACTCAAGACATCACCAAAACTAATTGTGAGTTTATTTTTCTCAACTATCAAATTATACGGGGTTACCAAGCTACCCCAAATCTTTATATGTGTTCTTTCTTTCATTTTACACCACATAATACTAGTAGCATATTATCTTAAATGAGTACAATTTCAACCACATTTTTAAAACCGACTCATTCTTTTTTGTAATCATAGGCTGCCATGATCTGTCCTAGCTACAGTATATACCAATATCTGATTGGATGCCATTCAAATACATGTCACATACTCACATTCATTTATACCCAGCAAATTTCAAGTAGGTCAATTAAACTAATTGTTCATTATTAGTAGGCATTCTGAGGAAACCTTATGTTTTGACTAATAGAGTTATCGGTTATTCAGAGGCCTTTTTTTCAGCTATCCAGATGCAAATAACACATTTGGGAAATGAGTTTCTCCTAAGCCAGCTTGGATGTTATGGATGTGTCACAGCAATGTTTTGCCTATATCTTTCTTCAGAGAAATTTATTGTTAGTGATTTCTTTGTATTTTGATACAAGAAAAACTTTCACAAAAGCAGCATACAAGGAAATATTTTAGCCATACAACAAAGAAAGCATTTCCTTTCCCAGACTTGTTTCCTTGGCAATGGCTATCAATCTAAGACACAGATGATATGTAAGTTGTTTGTATGCAAACTTATCTATCTTTACCTATTTACTTGCTTACTTTTTGCCCTTTTCATTTATTTTTCATATACTTTTTATGTTATGTTTTGTTGCTGTGCCAGTTATGATGGCAGGCTTTGTTATAAGCCGAGAATAACACATTTCAGTACCAAATTCTAATAGAAATAAATTAATCAATTAGTCTTTCATTATCCTGTACGTTTAATAAATGTTGTAATTTTCTGATGGCTGCCAATCAGTAAAACTAATGTTGAATGTACATTACAAGCAGAAGATAAATGTAACGCCCCCTAACCTACTGAGTTAACAAGTGACTGAATATTGTTATGGTTTGTATTAGTGGTTCTTAACTTGTGGCACACATATGGAAAAAATACACAAACCAAGGCAAAGAGAAAGAAAGAGAAACAGAACCCCACTAGACAGGAGTAAGAGAAAAGCTGTTGTATTTGCAGTTACACCTCAAGAAACATTTAAATCCTTCCACAATTTCAGGCAAAAAGCTTTCATTATTAACACCTTAACCCATTTGGTAATGAATTGGTTCATAAATAAAAAATGCAAAATGTGTACATGCTTTGAGAGCAGGATAATGTAACTAATCTGCTGTCTGTTGCATTTGTTTGAAGTTGTAGCATCGCATATTTGAATGAGGGGCTTGAAATGATGGGCAGATTATTTGCCTTTTAATACAACACCATTCATTATCCTGATAAATAAATGGAGGCATCACATTCATCCTGTGATTGTAGTGAACATGGCTACAGTTGTGTGTCCAACAACCTATCCATTTTATCACCAGCTTATCTAGTTCAGGGTCACTGGGAGAGGATGCCTATCCAAATTGCACAAGGTGAAAGGCAGGGACCCTTGCCATCCTTGCATGTATCCGTCTACAATGGTGACACAATGAGATGCTCCAATTCCAAAATAAAATTTTATTCAGTTAGTGTTTTGACATGTCCACATTGCCAAAACATTTGTGTGGCTCAACTTGCAAAGTTTTGACGCAGAAGACAAATCATTAATGATGTCACATGTGATTGGATGTGTAATGTGTTAACAGAAGTGCATAATCTTGGAGATTCGCAATTAGCCAGACTGCTAAAACAGAATAATTAATTGCTGAAATCGAATAAATAAATATTACATTCCTGTTGTTCATTTTGTTTTTCATTATTATAACAATATAAATGTACAAAACGTAGAGAAAGAAAAAACAACACATGCTTGGAAGAGGAGAAGAGTGAATGGGACGTGGGATGTTTTTCCATTGCTGTTCAATTCAGTGGCAGATTCTGGATTATTACACAGGCATAAGTAATCGCAAAGTCTGATAAGTTATGTAAAGTGCCTTGAAAACAACAGAATGAAGGCTGTTTTACAGGAATTCCGAAGCAATAGAAATCGTAAATTGACAAGTTCAATTATATAATATTAATAATATATGTTATTCACTGAAGTAGCCTTTAAGTTGTGATAAAGTTAAAAAGAAGGGAAAGCTTTGGAACATTAAAACATCAGGACTTTGTAAAATTTAAAATTTGAATAAATCTGGCTTTGAAATTGACTTGTAAATATTACCCTTCAAGCAGGTACTATTGTCCAGCTAACATTTCCTCTATATAACGATGCAATCTCACAACAGCAAATGTTACAAACATGAAAAAGTGATTTTCTTTCAAATCTGATTTGTAACATGTGCTGGCTGTAATAAAAGCACCTTTAATGAGTTTGTGTAAATTAAATTACGCTGCATTATTATGGCACCAGTAACAGCACACTGAACGATACCATGCAGTGAATACACTTGACTTGAGCATTTATAGTTTTCATAGCCTTTCTCTGTACGTTTAGCATTTGTTTGCTCAGAGGTTGATGCGCTTGCTGCTTCCTGAGTAGCTCTTCTTTTCTCCACCCTAGCGGCCTGCTTCTTCTCTTCTTTCGTCGGCATCTTTTCGTCTTAAAACTGATTAAGTCAGTGTTTGTAGTACATTTTCCTTAATTTTTCACTTAAGCTGGCACTTAAGTTTTCAATCTGCCTCAAGAATGACTTAAGAGATGAAGAGGTAGAGGAAGTGATGGCGAAGGCGGTAGGGATGAGAACGGCGCCCATATGTATGCACCGCACTATGGGTGCTGCAGAGAGTTGATTCTACAATAAAATAAAGAGGAATAACCTTGGAGGTCAATCCTCACCCCGAAAGCGGACAGTAGTGGTCACGTAGTACATGTGTACCAAATTTCAGGTCAATAGTTCAAACAGTTTGCAAGCTACAGATGATTTAAAATCCTGGACAGACAAACTGACAACCATGGTAGCGTATTATATAAAAAGATTTGCATGTCAGTGATATAATAATGTCTGAGTTTTTTTGATTTGGTTTTAAGCAGTGTATATTATTCAGTTACTGGGCAGAAACTGAAGACATTTAGGAGGTAAATATGGTAAGTTAAATCGTATTATTATATTTTTATATACCCAACACTGAAACCTAACAAAACCAATAAATTAAGTTGTTACTACAATGGTGTGGAATATGGCCGGCCATTCATCCTGGCCAATACCCCCAGGCCGCCAGATGGAGCTCTCCCTGCAGCATGGAGGTGCCCCGGGGTGCCAGCATGGAATCATGGACAATGGTGTTTTCCTCTACAGCCCTGCTGGATACCACAGGGGCCAACAAAGGACACTGCAGGGACACCCAGAGAGTCGTTTGTGCCCTATAACCCGGAAGTATGTCCAAGTCACATGGATAAGAGGAATGACGTGCTTCTGGGATGAAGAAGAAGGTCTTTTTATCTGACCCGGAAGTGTTCCTAGTCACGTGGACAAAGAGAGAGAAACACTTCCGGGTCAAGGACTATAAAGGACTGTGGGAAATCCCCAGACGACGAGCTGAGCTGGGTGGAAGGGTGGCAACGCGTTTGGGAGAGGAGGATTGGTTTATTGTAGTGTATTGATTATAATTTATGAGTATTGTGGAGAGGACGGTGCTTTGTGCACTGTTTATTAATAATAAAGTCAACTATTGGACTTTTACCTGATGTCTGACGTATTGTCCGAGGGTTCAAGGGAGCGATAGCGCCCCCTATCTGTCACAATGGATAATTCCTTCCTCTTAGCCACAGGTCAAATGTTAGCTGTAAACTTTACGTTTTTTTGTAAATGAAAGGTATGTTCATTTTAGGCTTTTTATTCCATATTAAACCATATTATTAAAACTTTAGGTGTGAAAAGAAAAATTAAAAGACACACATATAGAAAAACTATCTGTAATATCTTGTTAAGACCCTCTAATCTGATATTTTTGGAGAGCAGATAGAGAAATATCAAATTTATTTATACTTTCCCATGAGGTTTTAATTTAGTGATACCTTTCTGTTTATGATCTGTACTGATAATTCTGGAACTTTATAAATAACAATATTTTAACTAAAAAGCATGTTTTTTGTACTTTTTGACCATGCAACTGGATAAAGGACATGTGGATTAAGTGACTCCAATAACTTTTTTTTCTTTTTTCCGTGGGTGTTTTTCACGTTGTTTGCCTTTGTGCAGCACAGTTACTATTAACATCTGTTATGTCATAAATATTTTACTTTCCATTCTGGATAAAAATATTAGATTAAACATTTTTCTGGATCACCACTACAAAGTCCAAGGGGTTGGAAACATATTAAATATATAATTTTTGGGTGGAATATTCCTTTAAGATCTTCAATGGATTATATAGCCTTATTATCATGCGTGTTCTTTTTTGGGACATAACTTTCATGAGATCTCTGTCAGGCTTTTCGATAGCTCCACTGCCCACACTAAAAGCTTGGGTTCTTAGTAAATCCAGTACAGTACTTTCATTTCATTTTTTTACAGTAGTGTGAGCACACATCTCTCAGTCAAACATTACCCCCTCTTTCCCTCATAAACAAGTAGAGCTTATATTTAAAAGCTAATAATACTTTACAAAGCACAGAAGCCATATAAAAAGATAGACATGCTGAAGTGTTAGATATCCACTTTCTATATAAAATATGGATGACTTAATACAACTTGTTTACTTCCCATTAGATAAGCCATTTTAGTGGAGCCATTAAAATCAGCAATGTAGCCCAAGGCAACCCTACAGCAATGTTTTACAGGCACTGAATTTCATCATGGTAAATTTACTTAAATAATAATCTGATAATCAAATTCTAGTGGCTAGACAGTCATTTATCCGGGCAAATAAAAGACAATGACTGAATTAAAAGCAATAAGCTACCGGTTTGGTAATGCGGAAGAAGACTAAACAGGCATGATACTTGTCTATACTATGGAATGCTTCAAATCTGACTGCAAAACCATATTAGAAGTATATCAGAGTAAACACATTTCACCTGGATATTAATCTACATGCTTGTTCATGACTGCATCTGTCTGGTAAATGGATAGGCGTCAGACAGAGAGCAACTGTTCCACACATAATATGATTTTCTTTCACAAACTGCAAAGGTAATTCTAAAAAGCCTATATTACAGTGTGCTTGCTTCCTTATGAATGACAGGGCAGGGTGAGAAGCTTTTAAAATAAATTTTATTTTCCGTTGTAGAGATATATTACATTAAAAACATGACAATGCCTTATTATTAAGTTTATAAAAACTGATTTGCTTTTAGAAACAAGCACATCATCAGGTTATGATGTTCTTTATAAGGTTATTATTGACAGAGGAGTTTCGAAAAGAAATAATGAAACAGGATATGTAATTTACAGTATATGTTATAATAAAATAAATTGAAAATTAATTGAAAAATAGCAACCCTGTTTAAATTTTGAACAACCTCTGATCATGTATTACTAGTACCTATCAAATACATTTTTCCTGTGAAGTTAACTAGCTGTTTGCTATAATGTTATAATAAATATTACACAGATACGGAGAAGCAGGAAAAATACAATCATGGTTAATAATCATTCTAAGACTTAGGTTACTGAATATTAGGTTGGAATATAGTAGCTGAAAGCTCAGTTTCATATACAAGGCTAGAGCTCCCCTCCACTTAGGAGCTGTAATAGGTTTTCTATCAGAGCACAGAGATACTTAGATTTTTTTTCTCTTTTACAGCTGGTTTAAAGATGAGAAGCTAAGTCAGTGTGAGCTTCTCAGTAGCTGCTTGACTGAGTCATGTTGAACTGTATCTCATAAATACTTAAGCCCATACCTGTATTGAATGATGAAATGCAAGAATCTCCAGAGATAAGTACAAAAAAAGGTTCTTAGTACATTTTTTTCAAATGGTAATATGTGTATGCAGAGAAAAGGGAAGCCTAAGATGAAGGAGCATTACTGGAAAAATAATTAAGTCTGTTATAAGAATCAGGTTTATCATTTTAGCAAAAAAAAAAAAAAAAAAAAAAAAGAAAAGAAAAAAAGAATAAAAAATCAATATCACTCTCTACAAAAAGGTGAGATATTCTTAACCTTGACTCTTTAGAATAAGTACCTGGTAATGGGAATCTTTATGGCAGCCATGCTTTTCTGTCAAATTAAACACTTTTTTTTTGGAGTGCTGTTTGGTGCTGTTTTTTTGACCTCTTGAAAATGTTCTATTTTAAGTCAATCAAAGTAAATTACATTCTAATGATGTAGTCTGTTATATCCAAACCTCCATTTCAAACCTACTTAATCCAGTTAATTGGTATGGGCTACAGCCAACTCTGGACCAAATGTCAGTCTCACAATGGACACTCACACATAGACACACACATAAGCAGCCAATTAAGAGCTTTTAGCTAATCCAAACAGAATATATTTAGAATCTGAAAGGAAAACTTGAGTACTTGGAGAAGAACCTACACGATCACAAGGGTAATGAGCAAACTCGACAGTGCAGACTGAAACCAGGCCGGCATTCAAACCCAGTCTCCTCAAGCTGTGAAGCACCAATGTTCCACAGGCTGTTCTTGTGACATTCTAATCTGTAATATCTTTAATCTATATTACTAAGCGAAGGTTGTATATATGCACAGATGCCAGAGGCCAGAAGCACCAAAAGCGCACAAGCACAGCGCCACAGTGCCTCAGCGACCCAGAGTCAAACTCAGCGGCTTCCCAGAGTCAGTAAGTGGCGCCCAAACAACACAACACAACCTGTAAACTAAACTTCAGGTCACAATACAACCGCCGCCCGAACACAAACACGCACACCACCACATGTACAACCTTCGTTTAATAATGTTTGTATATATGCACGGATGACAGAGGCCAGAAGCAAGCCGTGCACAATACAACCGCCACCCGAACGCGAACGCAAACACCACCACATATACAACCTTTGTTTAGTAATATAGATCTCCAAGCCAGGATCAGAGGCCAGAAGCAAGCCTTGCACAATTCAACTGCCCCCCGAACACGAACGCTCACACCACAGCATAAATAACCAAGTGATTGGATTGCTTCCTGGAGAAAGACACGTCTTTCTAAGTACTGACAGTGTTGATTCTGAAGACGAAACTGAGCATCTTAATTTCCCATCAGAATATTTAAACACTATTAACCCAGGCGGATTACCACAGCACAAACTTAACCTTAAAGTAGGGACAATAGTCATGCTATTAAGAAACCTTAATACTAAACCAGATTTATGCAACGGTACACGGTTGTGAACAGCATGAGAGAAAATGTTATTGAGGCACAAGTGCTTACGGGATCCCATGCTAGCAATACTGTCTTGCTTCCCAGAATTGACCTGGAATTACCTTTTAAATTTAAACAACGCCAATTTCCCATTAAGGCTGCATTTGCCATGACAATCAACAAATCCCAAAGACAAACCATGGACAAAGTAAGGATTTACCTCTCTGAGCCAGTATTTGGACATGGACAACTTTATGTTGCCTTTTCAAGAGTCTGACGTTCATGTGACGTTAAAGTGAAGGATTTAACTACTCCATACCAGGGAGAGCTAACTCAAGGACAGGAAACCATCTTTACCAAAAATGTTGTTTATAAGGAAATTTTTGATTACCTATTTTGAATTTACCATTTTATGAATTTTTTGTTTCCAATTTACTTCATTTAAACCTTTGCACTCTGATATTTTTTTTACTTATAAGTGCAGCAACTCAAAGACATTAAATGATATAACAATTATGTTTCAATTTTAGTTTTAATAAATTGTTTAATTTTAGTACAAATATATTTATTTAATTAAATGAAAACTTTCCCAGGACACTCCCAACCTCCATCATTTTTCATCCCTTCAAAGATCAGAGGAAATAGAAAGTGATTGCCATTCTTGGATTTGCTGTTCTTTAGAGAATCGGGTGTTTATTGGTAATATAATAAATCAAAGAATTTCCTGTAATGTGTAGGTTTTAATATGTCACTTTTTATTTCGTTTGCTGAGATGCTTATAAGGCCATTTCAAAAGATGTCCAATTTTTCACTTAATGTACGTATGTGCTACACAAGCCTCTCTTAAATTTAGCATGTGTCATATGCAACATGTTTCTCATTTTCTGCAATTTTCTCTTTTAATAAGAACAAGCCAGCTCTTGCCATACAATAGTAGTGTGCAGTGTGGGCATTTTGGTCTTGAGGTTGAATTTAGCCAAGTATGTCTTCTGTGGCAGGTTCTGTACTGACTTTTTGGTTTCTTACCACATTGTAACTATAAATGAAGTGAACTAGCTGCACAAGTCTGGGCTGTAATGGACTCTTTATCACCAGTCGGTCCAGGAATAAGCTCAGGCAAGGCTGAATGAAAGTAAAGCAGCGTAATAAAATAATTAAAAAGAAATACAATAATGACATGATAAAACTGTTGATAATAGAAAAAGAAATCTCAAATGGCAGTTATAGTAGTGTGCACATGTTGACACACCAATTATCACTGCTGTCTCACAGTTAGAATCACAATCCAGGCATTGTCTGTGTGGGGTTGGTAGTTTGCCTGCGTCCATGTTTGCTTTTCCCAAGTTTTCCACTCACTCACAAAGATGTGCTGATTAGGCTTAAGTGTAAAATGGCTCCCTGAGAGAGTGTGTGCCCTTTGATGAACTTGTGTCCTATCCAGGTTTCACTCCTTCCTTTCCTCACATTTTACCAGGATAGGCAATGATCCTCTATGACCCTTAAATGGATTACACTGATTGAAAAATAGTTCTAGCAATATGAAAGATGCTGTATGCAAAATAATCTGAAAATTACAGCATTCCTGTTCAAATGCCAGCAGATATTTCAAATGATTCAGTTAGTAATTTAGGATAGCAAACTATATAATGCGGTTGTAACTGAATATATCTTGAACATCCATCTATTCAATCTTTTTCTAAAACTACTTTTTTTGGTCAAAGGATAAAACCTCTATCATTTTGTGAACAAGACACAGAACAATACTGAACCAAATTAAATCTGCTTTATCTTAAATATGTGTTTAATAAAGTAGCTGAGTATTTTATTCGGCTGCCATGGAAAGACCTTCTCTTCAATCAGTCCATCCTTATTGTATATTCACTAGCACTATAGCAACAAGATTACAATACACTACCAAATAGACAAAGCAATCAGTACGATTTCAAAACTACTCAAAATCAACATTGTTAGATGCTGCCAAACAAAAAAAAGTATTGATTTTTTTTAATTATCAGAGTTAATACACTGATTACAGGGGACAGTTGATACTCCTAAAAGTAGGACTGGCAATTAGAAAATCAGAGAGACTGAGGCCCATGGACCAGCAAGAATGGTCAAGAGATTAGGAGCAACAAGACAGAATAAATATTTGTAAAAAGTTGCTTGACTCAGCCTTTGAAACAACAAGAAGGCTAGAATCAAGAATTCTCAACTCTCAAGCGTGATTAGGGGACAGCCTCAAGGCTCATATAATAGCAGTAATACCACTCCGAGCCATGAGGGAGCACTGTCAGACTCATGCCTTTCTCTTTCCCATCCTCAGGACCGAAAAATCATTGACAGCAAGACCCATGACATCTCTTCCACTTCAACCAATAACCCCATCTTTTCCAGTCAAGACATCATGAAAACCTGGAGCCATCTTAGATGAGTTAGTCAACAGACTTGCGTCTGCCAGGACATTATCTCCATGGATCAGCCCTTGAATGCCTGTTATCTGTGTGTTTTATTTCACTGCCAAATGTTTCATATTTTTTCAATTGCAATATACAGGTTTACCATCTGGTGCCCAGCTCTTCATCTGTTCCTGTCTCTTTTAATAAGTATCCTGGAGTTACAGAAAAAACAGCACTATAAGTCAGTGTTCCAGTTTTCAAAATAACACAGTATCAATCAGGAAGCCAATTTAGAAAAGTGAACTAATGTGTCAGAAAGAGCTTGGTTTGGGTCAAGGCCATGGTAGGCCTTGGTGGCAGCATTCTGACTGCATCCTGCTGATAACATTAAAAAGAAAATTACATTAGGTCAACCTCCTGTATAAAATTACAAGTAACAAAGTGAAGTGTCTTAAACTGTTTTAAACATCTATTTACCTTAACATGATCCAAAATTATGACTGAAATCAATTTTTAATCCTAGAAATGTTCTTAGATTTTAACATATCTATTTAGTTCAGTAAAATACCTGCATGTTATCTTTGCCAGGAAGTTACATGGAAATAATAAAATTACCTATGGGTTTCACTCTAGGAATAAGACAACCCTAGTAGTAAAAATGCAGTTCAACTTGTTTGGGAAAATTTCTAAGTGGGCACTATTGAACACTCAATAGAAAAAAATTATATTCGTAATGTTCTCCATGTTATGTCAAAAGTGCCTTGGATCACCCTCATCTTTCTTTTTTGTGTGACAGGTTTGGTATTTCCAATTTCAGGTTATGATTAATTCAATTAAACATAAGTTATGAAAAACTGAAACCCCTCCAATTTTTTTGGATGTGCCTGGATGGGTAATCTTGAGTGTATAATATGGTCTTCCAAGCAGGGACTAAGTCCTACATATACAAGTCTGAAGTAAGCTTCAAGACCTGTCTTTCTAGCTTCAAGTCAGCTCTTAAGTTACTGTATGATGATATATCATTCAAGCGAGTCAACGCAAGGTGCTGAATTAAATCATGCAAGTCAAATCGAGTCACCGTTGAGATGACTTGAATAAAAAAGTGCTTACACCTTCACCAGTTAGGCTAATTATGATAATGTCATATGTCATATATATAAACTAGAAAAAACTTTCTTAGAGAAAACTTTTCTTAATAAGAAGTAACACCGACTGCTATGTAAAATAATTGTTTTATTTGAAGTAGTTGACATTTGCACTGTTAATTTTCCAGTTTCCTCATAATTGCATTGTGTGTTAAAAACACAAAGAAAATAAATTTTGAAAGAATAATTTTAAGAATTTAATTTTTAAAATACTTTTAAAAATCTGAAATGAGGCAAATGTGTCGGGATTATGGAGCCCAGTGGCTGAATGTAACAAACAGCTTGATGAGTGCAACGTTATATATATGGGAAATTACGTTTCTTCTGATAGTATAGTGAACAAATATCCATTTAATATTTTTAAAAGGTTTATGCCAGTTTATTTTGAAAGGATAATATGCAACAGAACATTTTGAGTTTTCATATTTGGCCCAAATAAAATAAGACCTCATAAGGATTTCTTTGTTTGGGTTTAGCATTGTCTCCCGCGATGGTTTCTTTGTCTTCCGCATTTTTGTTTACATCTATGTCAGTGTTATCGGACTGCACATTGCAGATAAAGCTACTAGAAGGAGTGACTTCAGCCTTCTTGTCACTGTCTGTAAGATCAGTCTCATTAGTGTCATCTACAGTATTTGTGGCTTTTGTTTTTGGTGTTTAAAGCTGCAAATGTCAGCATAACTGCACCTTTTGCTTCTTTCACTTTCATTCTTCCCCACACAACACTTTGAATGACCATCCATTTTCTCTTTTTCTCTATTGGAACACATCTAGTACAAAATCTAAGCACAATATAATCATGAGAATTGAAGTGGGTTAGTAATGTTTGCTGGATAGTGTGTTGATCTAAGTGCCTGCTCTGTCTGTAAAAATATGGACTTTTCCCATTATTAGATTTTTTTTCACATATGTAAAGTCTCCTTTCAAAACCGGGGCACCTGATTTGGTCATGCTGAAGTGGTATATTAGTTGGAACAATAACTCATCAATTACTTTATTTGGGGCCAGCTCACTAGCAAGCATGACTGTCTTTATGAATTTTGACTTGACTAAGTTTAAAGATGTTACTATTGTGTCTGTAATTTTTTTGGCCCATCGATTTTACAGATGGCCATTCCATTCTTTGCAGTGTAACATATGAAGTGTGACAATGTGCATTAAATCAACTTACCCATTAAGGATATTGCCCAGAGTTGTGTGTGGTCCTACTTCTCATACAACTACAGGCAGTTACCACAGTGAAAATCTGGAAACTGAGATGGCTGATGGTAGGAGTCCATGGCAAAATTACCTGTATGCACAATAAATTTAGTACATGTCTTTCATGTTAAAAAAATAGGTTTCAGTTTCAAAATTATGTACAAATTCATTATGGGGGTATCTACCAACACCATCAGAACTATAACCTGATAAGGATTTTTGGCCATACCACCCAATTCTGTGGATCTTTAGCCATACCACTGTGATATAGCGGGTTTGTGGCAAATGCATTTTAAATAAATAGATAATACACTGTCGTTTTCAGGTGAGGTATAGCAATGCAAAGCATTGTTGGAATCAGATATAGGAGCAGGTGATCCTGCATTCACATCTGCATGTAGGGTATTGACCCGTTTCCTCATTAATGCTGGAGACATGATTGCTACACCTGCATCCCACAGGGTGTTAAAAGGGAACCGAGCCACAAGGGAGAGAGGGAGAAAAGAATGATGAGGAATGGAGGCTATAGGACAGGAGAAAGGGCAGGAACGGGACAGAGGCTGGTGCAGCATCCAAGGAAAAACAGGTGGATTGGAAAGAGAGCCCTGTCCAAGTAGTGTCCTAAGAAGCAGGAGCAATAAATTGCTCTGGGAGGCTCCTATAGAAGCCCGATGGACTGCAGCTTGGAAGGAGCAAGGAGCGATTTAAGGTTTTACTGCGCTTGTTGATGGATGCGTTCTTGTGTTGAGGAATCCAGAAAGAGTAAGCCGAGTAGACCTTGGTTTTAGAGAGAGACGCACTGAGGCTTATGGTTTTAAAAGAAGGGTATGTTTGCCCTTGATTTTTGACATAATTTTAAAGGTTTATTTATTGTTTAATTTTTAACCTCCACCTCAAACTTAATTTTATGGATTATTTATTTATTAACTAGGTGTGTGTGGCAAAAAAAACAACCCGAAGACTTCCTAGTAGTTTTACTATATTGGTGAACTGTAGAGGCGTGACCTAAGTGGGCCAGGACAGATCATATCTTGCCTGAGACGGACGTGAAGTCGAGTGTAGCTGTGGCACAGTTTGAGTGGGACAAGCTGGAACCTGTCTCAGGAAAACGTATGATAGCTTGTTCTGTGAATGTACAATGTGAATGTTCCACAAAGCTGAGTTTGTCTGCTTGGATTGAATGAGAAGCGAGGTGCATGCAAGTGCCCAAAAAAATTTAAAAGTGCATGCATGTGCCATCTCATTAAGTGCAAGTCACACTTGTAAGCTTCTTCATCTTCCATAGTATTCACACCAACTTCCAAATTCACACATACACATCTTTCATAGTGAGAACTGAGGTGCATGCAAGCACTGAAAATTTTAAAAGTGCATGCATGCGCCATTTAGTGGCTGTGGTTGAGTGTGGGCAGAGCGGACTGCTCCTTACACACACACACACACAGGTCTTTCATTTATATATATCTAATTGGACTGCATTTCACTTTTGTTTTTTGTAAATAAAGGCATGAAGCACATGCACCACCTCATTTGTGTGTGTGTCATCATTTGCCAAACTCATCCACAGGTACATTATTGGCAGTACCAAGTTTGAGTAGTTCCAGAGGCGACACAAGAAGTGTGGAACTGACCTGGTCCATCACAACCACCTATTCCTGTGTCTGAATCAAGATATAATCTATTGAAAAAGTTAATAGCGACCTATGGTATGGTGCTACTTTTAGACATGTTGTAAAATATTGCATGTAATATGCAGCAATAAATTGCACAGTATAGTTGCTTTTTTATTTACATGGTTTTGTGTTATATGTATAGTGGTTCTCCTCACGTTATGTGTTGTGTTAGGCTACATTTCACTAAATTTCAGTTATTTTAGAAAAACAGTATTTTGCAAGCAAATAAAAATAATCCCAAAGTGGGATTATTAGTAGCGCATATTTGCTGGTGCACCCATTTTTCCTTTGTGCCTTTGTCAGCACACATATGTTGGTGGGCAATTGTCCCTCTTATTTTTTTCATGCCACCATCAGACCTCTTTCATACCTGGCATGCACTGCTTATTGGCAATCAAACCATACTGAATCATCTTTGCAGCATCATTTGTAACTGTCATTTAATTAGTTCAAAGATAAACTCCTTTTTTATGTGGTTGTGTTGTTATATTGTACACCTGTATATTTACTATAGTGCTATTTTATGTATGATTGCATAGACAGTATCATATAATAGTATTATTTACTTAACAAAACAGTTTAGGATCATTTTACATATAATATTTTAACTGTGTTGCTAAAATTTTATTTTTAGGAAATATATTTTTTCCACGTGTAATAGTACAAACTTATGGCTATAGAGGACGTTTTGAATTATGCGTAGCAAGATCTGTTTAATACAGCTTTTCATGTCTGTCTTATGACAAATGATTTTATATATCCCTTTGTAATTTTACAACACTTTGTCATAATCAGAAACATTAAACGTCAACTTATGACATATATGACTGTAATTAGGACTTTTAACACCTCTGGCTAACATGAAGAAATTAGTTCTGGCAGCTCTCTTGCCATTATATGATTGCTTTTTAAAAAGGAATCTTTCTTTCTAAGTTTAGAAATATGAAAGGGTTAAACCTATTACCAGCCAGCTGAAGTGTTCCAAGGATAAGTAATTACTGATTGGCAGGTTTCTTTGTGGAAGGAGCAGGGAAATCTTGACTCTTCAAAACTTTCATGAAAACTTCAATCCCTGAAAAAAACATATAGCCCACAGATTTGAAAGTGAAGCTTTGACAGTGTGTCATGAAGAGCTTGAAATATTTCTTATAGCTCTGGGACAGTGATTGATGAGAGCCACTAATCATTTTGGAGCTGGGTTTATTTTTGCAGTGTATCTGGCTAAACCACTTAGATTTTTTTCTTCATCTATATCAAAATTATGCAAGTGCAAGTTTTTTTTTAAATCTCTGAATCTCATATAGTCATAAGAAATCTCTTTATTGAAACTTTGAAGGGACAACAAAGATGGTCCCAGTATTCTATACCACAAAGCTTTCAAATGTGAAAGATGAAAAATTTATTTTTCAGTTGCGCTGCTTAGTGAATTTCATATTACCTGACAAGTTTGTGTAATTAAAAAATGAAAGTATTTAAATGATGAAGAATGCAATAGTACAGTTTTTTTTTTTTCTTATCACTCTACGTTTCACAACTGCATGGAGATTTAATGAATTAATTTTCATGTCCAGACCATTTCTGGACTAAACAAAAGGTGCTCATAATTTGTGATTTAATCTATTTAACTTATTTTTGTATTTATTAACAATCACTTGCAAAAGCTGGAGCTTCACAAAGATTTTATGTTTTCTAGCCTACACTTCTTGCATCAGATTTTGGCAAATCTTAATTACTGCTTTGTTATTTCTTAGACAAGAGGATGCAGCACATTGTACGACTAAATTAAGATCATAACATTTCCCGGCATTATTAAATTTACCTCAATCATTTACAGTTGTGGGAGGAAGAAATCCTACTTCCGCAGCATTGGGTGCAAGACAGCAACCAAAATTGGACAGAGTACAAGTCCTTCTTGCGTCCAACTGACATTACACCAATTTAGTTAACTTAACACTCATGTCTTTAGGATATTGGGGAAAACAGGAATATCTGTAGAAACACTCTCATAGAGTTAGGAAACACAAACACATTCTATACAGTCAAATATGGCATATGAGCCCATAACACTAGATCCATTAGACGGCAATGCTAACCACTCTGCCACCATGCCAAAATAAATCAAAATCACACTAATTCCATTATACAAAGAACACCCCACATTAAATTAACCCAGTATAGTGAATTTTTTATATTAATTATATATTAATAATTAAGTGGTAATTTATGTTCATATTGAGGTATCCTGAGGTTAGAGAATGAGATTGCCGAAGATAAAAGGTACGTGCCTACGTAACATATGAATGAAACAAAGACAGTGGGTAAAATGAATGACAACGTAACAGCACGTTCTGGAAATTATTATTGTTACGTTGTAGCCGGCGAGTGCTGCGCGTCTCACAGTTGTACCGTGGCTTGCTCACATGTCAGTGAAGTGATCCCTATTTATGCTTTAAAGAGCCTGGATACCTATTTGTCCCCCTTTTTTACCACAAAGCAACCTGCGAGGTTGGAGAAAGGTTGAGAAGAGATCGTGAGAGGAAACGACAGTGTCGTGAAAACGAGACGGACTGTGAACTTACAGAAGCAGAAATGCTCCTACACCACCACATAGTTATGATTCGGACAGTGATTCCGAGTAGGCCGTTCCTATCGAATCAATATCCAAGGGTTTTCTTTTGTAATTTTGTTTCCATTATAAAAAATCATAATGCTGTGCGATGAAGGGCCCAGTTCACGACTGGCAGCGCGTTTAAACAGGGAGCCCTTCACAGACAACTTTAACACGCGCAACATAGTTGGGCGCACATGGCTAGTAATGTATACAAGATGTAACGGATTTGGTTTTGTGTGTGTAGAGCAATCGATGGGGATGATCATTTAGTAACACTGATTTTCAGTAGGTGCACCTAACTGAATAAAAGCTTGAAAAGGTAATTGAATGAAATGGGAGTTAAGAATCGTATTCGGTTAATAAGCAGTTAAATGACCCTTCCCCACCCTTTGACACGAGAAAAAGGCTAGAACTTATAAAATTAAAATAAAGGACTGAACTTAGCTAGAAATCTTTTTGGTCTTGAACATTTTCAATCAGTTGAAATAAGTTCATTTAGAGAAACATATAGATTATTTCTCTCGAAAGTCTATTTGTTCTTGTTAACTACAATATGCTAGAGTAGACATTGTAAACAGAAAGAATGACTGAGCGCTCTGACGAAAAAGCAAAGCAAATTTTCCATTGTAGATTGATCATATTGGTTTTAACAATAGAATCCCTGAAGCCTTTGAAAAACCTTGTAATCCCGGGCAACCTTAAATTCCTTCGCACCTCTCCATTAGCATCTTTTGTTTTGCAAAAAAAAAAAGACTTCTATCTCATCCCCCCATCGCCGCAGCTCAAGTCGGACAAAAATTTCTCCCAGATCAAGTCTGTTTATCTGGGTGTGAGGTGCCTTGAGTTGTATAGGGTAAATATATTGTTATTTGGAACACACGTATTTTGTGTGTTCCATGCCTACAACTATCTAGGTAAATGTAGGATGACAGGAAATGTGAGGCAACAAATGTTGAACACATACCTAAAACAGAAACTTTTTTCATGTTATAGTACTAATGACAAACAGTATTTTTATATTGTTTTTATTGACCTTCAACTCCAATTTAACCAATCAGGTTAAAGTAAATGTTAGTATAGATTGTTTAGCTTTGCAACAAATACTTTGTTTAACCTGTTTCCATGGATTTCTCTTGAAGCATTATAGCAACATTTAACCAAATTTCTTCTGTACAATTACCATTGTGTTCACAACAACATAATGAAACATTAACCATCTGTTTTGCCAAGGAATCACACCACACTCCATCCCAGGTTGCACATTTTGTACTGTGGTAATTTCTGGTGACAAGCTACAAACCCTCAATGTTTGGATTATGAAGGCCTTCAGAAGCAGTTTCTCTATAGCAAGAGCAATAGGAGATCTTCCATTCTCAATCGAGCAGAGACTGCCTGTAAGCACTGTAAGCGGAGGGCTTCCTAGTGACCTTAGCTGAGCTCTCTTTCTCACTCACCCCAACTTTCTGTTACTACACTTCACATGTCCACAGTGCAAATTCTGCCAACTACATCAAGTATTTTGCCATAGGATCACCCCAAACATTGTATTAAAGTACATTCAAAGAAAATTAAATTGCAAAAAAAGTGATGACTGCAACAAGGATAGTTTTATTATTTAACATTTTTTCCTAGTGTTAACTGGTTCTGTTTATTTTCCTGAATTTTAACATAAATATTTGTTTAAGACAAGTTTTTTTAACAAACACCAATTCCAACTTGGATACCTAAAAGCTCCTTAAATTCTGGATACTCTACAAATGAAGCCGTTACAATCATCTCAAAGGTGCTTTCTGTACGGAACTGTGGTCATCATATACTGTATTTGTGATACGCAAAATCACCACAGAAAAATAACTTCTCTGTTATGCACAAGCATGTCATGATATATTTATGAGAAGCTTCTTGTCAAAATGATTCATTCACGCTCATCAAACAATAGACAGAAATGTGGACAAAATATATAAACATATTTCAGTATTATATGATAATGTATTAAATATATGCCCCTCTAAACCCTTAATTGGATTACATGAGTTTCAGAATGTTGTTATATCACGTGTCACATATTTTAGCGTACTGCTAGAGTCCAATAAAAGGTTACCAGAGATAAGGCTGAGCATAGGTGACATATGTAAAGTGAGGTATAGTACAGTAAGCTGGAAACCAGCTCACCATGATAGACTAGTGTATGTAGTTAGACCTCCCAAAGGCTTACAGAGTACAGTATGTTTCCATCAATTAATCCAATTAGTGAGCTTGCTTAATCCAGTTTACATGATCATTGGAGCCTATTGTGGAAACATTCAGTGCAAAGCAGGAACTAAGCCATTCTCTCACATACACCCTCTTCATGATCATAGAAGGTCAGTTCAGAGTTACCAAATTAAGTATCATGCGCAACTTTAAAAAGTTCAAGAATAACCACATTACACAGAGAAATATCAATGCCGAATTAGAGATGGTGACAGAGTCAAGATGTGAGTCCATTGTTTAGAGCTGTAAGCGAACAGAGATAGAAACTACACATTTTTTTGTAGCTGCTTATCCATCTATCAGTTACTGAACTCACTTAATCCAGTTCAGTGATGCATGGGCTAGAATCAGTTTCAGCAGCAACCCCTACATGGTGTAAAAAACAAAATGTGTACACCAAAAACCTCCTTTGTTTCCTAAGGTTATTTAAGATATTGACCACTAAACTTGTAAAGTCACTATTGCTGTGTTATGAAGATCAGAACATAAACTCTGATACAATTTATAATAACGAGAGGTGGTATATGTATAAAGACTGAATTTTGCATCAGTGATTATTATGAATATTTAAAGAAAGAGGCAAATGAATACAGATACACATATATTTCTGATTCTTTCCTGCAGTTATGCACTTTCCTCTTGCAAAAATATGCTACCACTTGACTCTGACGTGTACCATAAATAAATTGAGCTGCACTCTTGATTTTGTCAGTAGTGGGGCTATCTATTTAAGGATGCAATCACAAACGCTTAATAAAGTTAACAGATGAGTAAAAATTAGGATTATGAAATGCTGGAATAAAAGATAAAGTTAAAAAATGTCTAGTCTCCTCACATTAAAATTTAACACCAAGCTAAAATGTAGTAATTGGTGATCATATAATATAATACAATATATATATTGTAGCACCCGGGATGGACAGGCATCCCAGCAAGGAGTTAGGAAGATCACCTACCCAGGTGGGAGGAACCAAGTGGTCAAGAGAGGGAAGGATGTTGCACCCAGAAAAGGTTCTCCTAACTGATGGACGGACATCCTGAGCAGAGGAGAAGATTCCTTACTCGTCCGGGAAGCCCCAGGCAGATATGCAGGCATCCCAAACGGACAAATTTTGCAGTACCTTCCCTGACCAGGACAAAAGGGAAGAACTGTCACTAGAATGCTTGGTGGCAGTGGCCCTACAGTACCCAGGTGGAAACCATTATGACATTCTGGGAAATGTAGTCTGGCAGAGCAGCTCTGCTAGGGTCCATGGGTTCTGCAAGAGGGAGTTGCAACGAGATTTGCTCCCTACTATATTGGATTTCTGTATGACCCAGAAGTACTTCTAACGGGCAGCATCCCTGGCACCAGAACCACTCACGGATCCTTAATAAAAGGGAAGGCACTCCCATGTCCAGGCGAATCGCAGGAGGGCAGTGTGGTGGAGACAGGAGAAGTGATTGTGGGAGAGGTAACTTGTGCTTGTGCTTTTGTTACTTCTTCAGTGGCATTGTGCGATAAATCATCCGTTGTTTGAATCCGTTGTTGGGACTGTGGTTGTGTCTGGGGCTCAGTGGTGCCCCGGTTCCATTACAATACATATATATATATCTTTTTTGATTTTACAATCAAACTTACTGCTGTGTGCTATTGAATTAAGCAGCTGTTCATGCCAAGGCATTCAGAATTTTTGACACTCTGAAATATTGTGAGGAATTGATGCAGAAAAATAGTACCCTTAATTAGACTGACACACTGTCATATTAAATATTTTACTGTGTAACTTACTATATTTGATGTTTTACTCTCTTTATATACACAGTAAAAAGAAAAATGTCATGTTTTTGCTTAGTCTATTAGAAATAAGGTTTATTATTTGAATAAAATGCCATATATATTTGGCTTAGAGCTTGTATATTTATGTACCATTTTAAAAAATGTAAAGGCTATGTAAAGGTCAGTGAAAATGATGCCTGAGATTTCAATTTTAATTCATCCACCCACAGATGTTCTAATCCTGTTTAATCCAAGTTTGTAGGCATAGGACACAAAAGCCTAGTGATGTGGATGCTTGAAGTGTCAGTGAATCAAAGACTTGTAAAAACTGTTTTTCTTTTAGAATGTCTGAAAATAAATAGTCTTACATTCTTTAAAGTAGGCTAATTTTAAAGTGATTACCGAGGATTGTTATTAGTTTTGAAAAGATATTCATGCTGCATCCCTGACACCTGTCAGTAAGACGGAGTCAGTTCAATGACATCCTTGACAGATGTTGGTCAAGCAGTCATTACATAGGCAGTGTACACTGAAAACACATATTACTTATAAAAGGTTTCAGGATAGCACACAAACCTTCAGAACATATTCAGACCTTTTCACCTTCTGCACACTTTATTGTGTTGCACATTTAATTTTGAATGAGAAAATTCGCCATTTTTGCCCATCAATCTACACTCAAAACCCATAATGACAAAGTGAACTTTTTTTTCAGAATGGTTTGCAAATTAATTAAGAATCAAAAATGGAAATCGCTCATTTATATATGACACTCCACATTGTGGCCAGGTTTACCCTGTTGACTTTATTTGTTCTTGATGTGTGTCTTGAACCTGCTTGGAGTCCACCAGTAGAAAACTGAATCAATCACACAGTATTTAGGAAGGCACACACCTTTCTAAGAATCTTAATACTTAAAAGGTCAAAAATACAAGCAACAAAGCCAGATTAAGGACTCAAAAGAAAAGTTATAAAATGCATATTAAAAATTTTGAACCAAAATAGAAAGAAAAATAGCCTTATAGTACCTATGGAATTTACTACACAAAGCTGCTGCAAAAGATCTTTCCAGAAATATCTCATAGCTGAGATATCAAAAGATGCATGTTGCTGTCTTACATAGACAGAAAGCAGAGTGCATGACTTGGTCAGGAATGGGATTTGGTCAGAAATTGAGGTGTGCACAAACCATGCTCTCCCTTTTGGTGCTCGTTACATGTGTTTTTGTTTATATGTATGTTTGTCACTGTTAAGTTCAGCCTGGCGAATCTCAAGTGTAATCACCTAGAACTTATAAAATTTCAGCACAATCAGTTTGTTACAGGCGAAATTTTGCACCCATGAGATGTCCCAGTGAAAATAGCAAGGACACTGGGTTCTCCGTAGATTGTTGTCGGCTTAAGTACAGGAAGCAAAAGCACAGATGTCGCTCTGAACTATTCATAAAGTTAAGGAAACATCTGCATAAACAACCACTTCCCAGTATATTTCTCGCCAATGCCCGAACCATCACAAACAAAATAGACAAATTACATCTAGAGATCTCCAAAAACAAATTTGTAAGTGACTGTTACATTTTACTATTCACAGAGATGTGTCTAAATTCGTTTATACCAGATGCAGCCATTGAGATAGCAGGATGTACAGCATTCTGTTGGGACATAAGCAAAAGCTCTGGCAAAGTTAAGGCTGTGTCCACATGGCTATTCAGATCTTCGTTAAATGAATGCGCTCTTAGCGACCTAGCCGTTTAAGTTGCATTTTGAAGTGGTGCTTAATTGACATCAGTATTATGTTACACTCTCATTCGTTTGCCTCTGGTGAATCTGCAACTCAGATTGTAGTTTTGTGTGTTTTCTTTTGGGAGGCAGAAAAAACATCGCTGCCAGTACTGGGTTCACCTTCTGACTGCACAGTGTATGTGTAATCTATGAAGAAATGCGAAAAGAAAAGCTGGTCAACCAATATGCGAGTCAGCGTTAGTCTTGAAGTCTGGCTTTCTTGTCACCTTGAAGTACTTGTGTATGCACTCACCCACTTCTATTAATAATCCATAATAGCTGAAGTTACGTCAACAGCATATACCTACAAACTGTTTCGAATACCCCATTATTATTATTTTGATGATAATGTGTGTAAATGTGTGTGTGTATATATATATATATATATACACATACATGTAATCATAAGATATATCTTGTCCTCTAGCATGATATATGAAGGACATGTAAACGCAACACAAACATTTTCTTCACACTCATTGGGATTTTGGCAGAAATTGACACCAAGAAAAAGCTGCATGCAACTTTTTTTTTTGATGCCATCCTAACGCACATCCAGGGGTGAAAAACCTGTGTGGACGGTCTGATTTACTGCAATGACGCCACAGACGGCGGAAAAAACGCTCAGTTCAAACGCTTGAGTATCTGTCAATCAAATGCTAGCCCTTTTATTTACCTCTGGAGTTTACCATCGTCATAGTTACAGCGATTTACATTCCAACAAATGCTAATGCTGACAGAGCTTTATGTTACTTGTTAATTTGCAGCAAAACACTTATCCCGAAGCTGTTCAAATTATAGCTGGTGATTTAGTTCTCCCTAAATTTCATCAATACATCAATTGTCCAACCAGTTGAAAACACACTAGACAAGGCTTACTCAAATATCAAGAATTGTTATAGGACAAAACAGTTAACTTATTTAGGCCTGTCAGATCATTGATCTGAACTTTTGATTCCAGCATACACTCCTCTCAGAAGGAAAGCCCAAATCACCACACAGACTGTTAAAACATATCCTGAAGGAGTATTTGCAGCTTCAGGATTACTTTGAAATGACTAACTGGGACATTTTCAAGGATCAGGACTTGGAAGTGTACTGTGCTACATTAAAAACCATTTTAACAATGTCACTGTCAGCAAACATATTAGTGTGTACCCCAATCAGAAACCCTGGATGACGAAGGAGGTCAGATCTCACGTCAAGCATTGCAACGCAGTCTTCAGGTCTAACAACAAAGCCCTTTACAGCACAGCAAGAGCCAACCTAAAGAGAGCCATCAGAGAGGTTAAAACAGCCTACAAAAGGAAGATTGAGGACCACTTTGCCAACAGTGACCCACGGCAACTTTGGCAAGCTGCCCAAAAATACCACCAACCCCAAAACCAGTAACCAAATGGCTGTTGGTGTGGAAATCTTGATGGCAGAGGTACTGAATTATTTCTTTGCTCGTTTTGAGATGGAATCAGCAGGGACAATCATGTTTAAGCCTCAGCAGATAGGCAGTCTCACCTAACCCACTACAATCCACCACAACCAGACCTTCACAGTACAAGAGCATGATGTGAGGCAGGTGCTCAGAGTGGTCAGTTCAAGAATGGCTGCCGGACCTGATGGAGTGACAGGATAGGTACTGAAAGAATGTCTGGATCAACCTGCCTAAGTAAATCATTCCATCTTACCTTATGTCTACCATGATCATTCTGCTGCCAAAACCTGCCATCTGCAGTCTCAATGACTACACTATCATCCAGTGGCACTCACTCCAGTTATTATGAAGTGCATTGAACGGTTCCTATGACACATCAAAGCCACCACCCCAGTCACCCGTGGATCCACACCAGTGTTCATATAGAGCAAATAGGTCCTCTGAAGATGCCATCTCCAGAGCCTTGCATACTGCATATTCCCATCTTGAGTAGCAGGGGAGCTTTGCGAGCTTCAGCTCAGCTTTTAACACAGATAGACTGGTCAAAAAACTCATTGGTTTAGGACTTTCACAATCTGCTTCCCACTAGATCAAATATTTTCTGACTAACCACTCTCAGATGGTTAGATTAGGCCCGTACTTCTCTTCCACCCTCGCACTCTACATCCACATCCTACAAGGCTGTGTGTTGAGCCCTCTTCTATATGCATTATGTACCTATGACTGTACCCTCTCATTCCACCAACATCATCATTAAGTTCACAGATGACATGACATGTGATCAGAATCATCTCAGAAAGAGACAAGACAGCCTATAGGGATGTGGTTCAAACACTGACTGCATGGTGCATTGAGAACGACTTCACCCTGAAACTTTACCAAAACAAACAAACTTATAATAGACTTCCAGAGGCACACCACACATCATAAACCACAACCCAATATACATCAATGGAGATTGTATGAAAAGAGTTCCTACCTTCAAGTCTCTCCTGGTCTATAAACATCACAGTGGCAGTCAAGCAGGCACAGAGGATCCTCAGAAAAAATTAACTTAAGATGAAGCTGCTGGTGTCCTTTAACCACTGCTCTATCGAGAGTATACTGCATTTCTACATCATACTGCATTTCTACGTGGTGTGCCAGCAGGAGAGCCTTTCAGAAGATCAAAAGCTCTGCTCAGAAAATTATTGGCTGTACACTGCCCTCTTTGGAGGAATTCTTCAGCTCTCACTGCCTCAACAGAGCAGCCAGCATCATGTAAGACCCTTCCCACCTTGGATATCACCTGTTTGAGTTGCTGCCCTCTGGTAGGTGGTTCAGGTCCATCCAATCGTGGACAAGCATATTTAAGAACATGTTTCTACCCCAGAGCCATACGAGAACTGAATACTACTAAACATTTAAATTAATTAACAATGACCAGTATAACAGTCACTCCTGCACTACAAGTACATGTTTACATTTTTTGCATGTTATATTATTTATCTATTTATATTATTGCACTCCATTCATATATGCATTATACCTAAGTTCAATATTTACTTGTTCTATTGTATTGTATCATATTGTATTGTATTATAATTTAATTATGTCCATTATATGTGAATGCACCTTTAGAATTACTGCAATTTCCTTTTACTAAGTGCAATGACAATAAAAAGGAATCTGAATCTGAATACGTCACATGACTTCTATGTCAAGTGTTGTGGAAAATGCCTTGAGTCACTTTCTCCAATGCAATTCAAAATGGGCGTTTTTATTACTGTAAGACTTCAGTGCACTTACCAGTTTAAACTAATCAGGTCACAGATAAAGTGTATATCCTAATGTCAATCTACATATTTGATATAATCTAAAGGTCCCAAAATAGGAAACGGGTTAAAAGTATTGAAAACATATGTTTACCTCTAAAGAGAAACTTTTTATTTATACATTCTTATAATAGAATACATTTAATAGTAATTAATCTCATTTTTCCCTTATTTACTTGTCCAGGACCTGACTGGCACAGAAAACCATAATTTCACTGGAAAAACACAACCATAAAATCGATAATTTACACAGAACTAATAAAACACACAGGGATACATTTTTCCTCTTTTTTAAAAACAAGTTCAAAATAGTGCTTAGTGGTCCACTGAAGAAAATGCATACATTTAGTACAAAAAGCAGTCTTGAATGTACAGTAGCATATAGAAAGCACAAGAAGCATAAAGACAGCATTAAGAAATTTTAATGTGGGAAGCAAATGGAAACTTGAGTGTACAAACAAAGAGGCACATAACCGTTTAATGCATCAAGAAAGAAAAATGTTCCTAATTCTAGAGTAGACTTCGAGTGAGATAAACACTTGTAAGTTTGGGGGTGGAAAAAAGGAAATTTTATCATGTGTTCTTAGATGGAGAGAAAGAGATAGACAAATATATTATATTTGCCCACAATAAGAAACTAACAAAAAATAATGAGAAAAATAAATAAAACATAATAAATGTAAACAACTATATATATTGTAAACAAGGACAAGACAAAGATAAAGATTTTAGGCAACACCGTGACCTCATATATTGTAAAAGCAAAATATTGTGAGGCTTTTCTGCAAAAAGAACGTCTCTAAGGACACAAGTCTTGGACTACACTATCCAAGATGGCAACACTTCCGTTTAAATCCAGGCAAGGAAGAAAGAGGAGGGTCCAGGTGGACAAATACTAGAAATGACGTTTAAGGTGGTGAGGTTGTCAGTCATTCGGGCTGTAAAAGAAGGAAGAGATTAGGTGTTAGAATAAAGAGATACCCTGTGAATTGGTGAGGAATTACCACCACCAAAGCATTTAAGCTGTTCTGACGGCACATTTGCGTGAAGAAAAAAAAGAA
>JANRMT010062806.1:74120117-74152265 GCA_026402145.1 Polypterus bichir lapradei
TGTGTTTTCTTTATTTTCATGACCATTTACAGCACTCCATCACTCTCCTTCTTGGTCAAATAGCCCTTACACAGCCTGGAGGTGTGTTTGGGGTCATTGTCCTGTTGAAAAATAAATGATCGTCCAACTAACCTGACTTCTGCACAACACAACTGCTGGTCCCAACCCCATTGATAAAGCAAGAAATTCCACTAAATAACCCTGATAAGGCACACCTGTGAAGTGAAAACCATTTCAGGTGACTACCTGTTGAAGCTCATCGAGAGAATGCCAAGAGTGTGCAAAGCAGTAATCAGAACAAAGGGTGGCTATTTTGAAGAAACTAGAATTTAAAACATGTTTTCAGTTATTTCACCTTTTTTTGTTAAGTACATAACTCCACATGTGTTCATTCATAGTTTTGATGCCTTCAGTCATGAAAATAAAGAAAACACATTGAATGAGGAGGTGTGTCCAAACTTTTGGCCTGTACTGCATAATGTTTGGGCAAATGTAACTGGGGAAAATCCAAGATTCCACATGAACATGATGTAGTATAGCGGGTCCACAGCTCATGGCATAAAGGCCATTTTTAAAATAAATCGCCGCACTCGCGGCTTAACAAGGGGGTGTGGTGGTGTGTGGCCGTGCGGTTCTCAGGGAATGCGTGATGCGGGCGAACCTCACTTAAGTGCACAGGTGAGGAGTCGTCTGCATCCGTAATTGTTCCCGGGAGCCGCTGATTGCCACAGATGAATCATGTCCCCATTATAAACAGAAGCACGAGGCAGCTAGGAAGAAAAAGAAAAAGGAAAGAAAGAAAAGAGCCGGAGGTTGCAGGGGAACAGGAAGTAGCGAGGAGGAGAGAGAGCTGGTGTGAACAAGCGAACGAGCAAAGGCTCGTAGGCAGGCAGCTGGACAGTTGAGCCCTAGCAGGGGTGTTTGGCCAACATCTAGGGCAGTTGGAAGTGGTCACTCCCACTGAGCATTTTATAAAGGAAAGGGAGTGACCAGCAGAAGGACAGCTGGCCGCGCAAGGCTAAGAAGGCAGTGGGAGTCGGGAGGCTTGGAAGTAGAAGCCCCAACGTGAGCGTCCTTGCCGTTGGGTGAAAAGCCAAGTCTCGGTCTGGAGAGTGCAACCGAAGCCAGGGATCGGGAAGCCTCCAGGCTCGTTGAGTAGTGAGAAGGCCAGCTGCAGGAAGGGCGACTCCCCTGTTGAGAAGCCTGATGGGAGAAGCAGGGGAGCCGCCAGGTAAAAGACTCTGGGCTTTGGATTTATAGGACTGCTTCCAGCATTATTTTATCCTCGTTGTTTTAAAGGATTTTGTTTTTCTATTTATTGAATTTTTAACCTCCACTTCACAACTGTTAATGGATTATTTATTTATTGAAGATTTTTTAAAAGCACTGCACTTTATTTAATTTGGACACTATTTTATTGTTGTTTTTTAAAAGCAATTGACATTTTTTACACCATCCCCTTGCTCCATTTGTTGTGTCTCACTGCCGTGCTCATCGGTATCATTACCAACAGTGCAGGGTTCAAGGGCTACCAGATGCACGATGGGAGCATGCAGCGAACCCACATCATCACACATGAGAGAGTAAGAACTGAAAATTAATAACAGAAACATTGGCCAATAGTGCAGACAAGATACAGTAGCTTACCATTTTAGCTGGATGGTCAATCAAATAGAAACAAGATATCGTCTGCCTTTTAGCCAGACCTCAGACTGGACAGAAATATAAGAGCTGCTGCCAAGATTTGGAACAGCTGGCTACACAGACAAGATAGAAGCAAGGCAGCTGCCAATTAAGTTAGGATCAGCCAAATACACTGACAAAACTGAAACCCAGCTTTCTGGAAGTGTGCTGGCTAGACAGACAGAAGAAAGCTGCCAGCTAGCTGGAAAGGGAACAAACTACTGCAACCATATTGGACAACCAGCATACCAGAGACATGTTGTATGGTTCCTCATCAGTTTGATATGTTTCTTTACCACAGTTTATCATTTGTTTTCCTTTGTCTGGTTAGCTGGCCATCTAACCATTGTATCCAGAGATCCGAGAAAGCCATCTTGTCACAGTTTAAAATGGAGGCACGATATTATTATGATGGCCATTTTAAGATGAATACTAAATTATAGACTTGGAACTTTTTTATGTGTGTGTATCAAATGCTCTACATTATAGAAGTCAAGATTACCTCAAAGGTGAGGAGTAAATTCTTTTATTTGGATAATCGGAGACACACTAGCTGGAAACTGAAACAAAAGTTGTCTTTATTTTGAAATAACCAAAAAGGAAAATCAAAAGCATCCTCCTCAAGAATTAAAACAAAATTTTCTATTTCTTTTTTAGTCATCCTTTAGGATAAAAATCAGATTAAGTGTGTGTGTGTGTGTTTGCAATCTTCCATCCATCCATCCATTATCCAACCCATTATATCCTAACTACAGGGTCATGGGGGTCTGCTGGAGCCAATCCCAGCCAACACAGGGCGCAAGGCAGGAAACAAACCCTGGGCAGGGTGCCAGCCCACCGCAGGGCACACACACACACACACACACACACACACACACCAAGCACATACTAGGGACAATTTAGGAACGCCGATGCACCTAACCTGCATGTCTTTGGACTGTGGGAGGAAACCGGAGTACCCAGAGACACGGGAAGAACCTGCAAACTCCACACAGGGAAGACCCAGGAAGTAACCCCAGGTCTGCTAACTGCGAGGCAGCAGCGCTACCCACTGCGCCACCGTGCCGCCTGTTTGCAATCTTTTCTGTCTTAAATTCCTGTTTGCTTGCAGTTACCTCATACAATGATGTTGGTGTCATTTCAACACATTACTGCAATGTTGTGGTTGTTCCAGCGAGTGTCGTAAAAGAATTGTATGGCTTCATTCTGTGCCAGTTTCCACTTTTACAGGATACACTATAGCTTGCAGCTCCATTGTTCTGAAATAAGATAAACCTTGAACTTAAAAAGAAAGCTAAAGTTAAAAAAAAGAAAGACATTTTATATTTTTATTTTTCTCAAAATACTGACTATTGTTATTTTCTTGGACCTCTGACCTGATTCCCATTCCTTAATTTTTAAGGTTTTTTCACAAAACAATCACTTGTTCGACCTCGTGGGTTGAATATCCTTATTTTTTGTCTATGGGTTTTTTTACTCTAATCTTGTTCAAGACTATGATGGATTTGTGGATGTGTTTTTCCTTAACTCTACAAAACTACAATTCTATTCTATAAAGTGGGTTGTTTTTTGCCTACATTTTTGTCTTTTGTTGTTTTCAATGTAAACTTTTTTTCCATCCTACCAAAAAAGAGTAAGGGTTTACCAAATGGATTTATTATAATTGCACTTGGGATGTCATGAGCACCGAAAGCCACAGAGTCGCCTATTGATGCAATGCTGCAAAAGCAAAAACACACACACATACACACAAAACAAATCCAAATAAAACCCTAAAAAATTTAGTTTAATTGACAATGGTATAATAATGCATCTAAATTCAACTCTCATTACTGCTATATCCCTCTCTGACAATCCAAACCTTCTCAGAATGACTAACAGGATATCCCTCCATTTTTTTGTTTGCACTGAAAACGATTAACTGATTTGCTACCTTATGAGTTTTCAATTTCAGCTCAGTGTTTTGATTAGAAAATGTGGGTAGGTCGCTTTAAGTGATTCACCCAATTACATTTTGAATTCTATGCATACAATAAAATATTCAATGTATACTCCACTTACAGTACCAGCACAGTATGGTGTAACTAAGCTAAAAATAACTATTGGTTTATTTTTAAGTACTATTTTGACTGTACATTTAACAAAATATATATATATTATCTTGTCTGTTTTTGCTTGATCCATGTTAGCAAGTAATGGAATGCGAATGCAAATTAAGGAGTATTTATGCCTGACAGATCTCAGCACCCCACTGTGCTGAAAGACCTGTTGCCGGGGACATTATGCTTGCCCACTGGGAAAAGCTGATGGGCAAGTGCCTGCACACCTGTCTCCTGTCCAGAGTGTAGTGTGACGTGATCACAACATGACAGCAGCTCAGCATGTGAGTTAAAGGACACAGCAGCAGGGGTTACTATGTAAAAGGAAGGGCATTTCTGCCATAGAAGAAAACACTATATTGATAAACAGTGTAACAATGTACTTCAAGCTTGGTGGGTAAGAAATGTTACTGTAAAGGTTACAATGTGTTCTCTAATTAAAGAAAGATACAACACTAAACAATACAAGCTGTAAAAATTTATTCTGTGGATTATATGTAAATGTTAACTAAATTTCCATATTACTGTTTAATAACTGTTAATAACTGATCATTCTAATTCATTAACATCTGCTTTCAAATTACATCAATTTTTCCTTGTGACTTAAGAGATTTACTAAAAATGTCAGTAATGCTTCTTCATGCAAAGCTAAACTTAAGCAAGTAGAATACAAAGGAAACCATGCATGTAAGTTAGCATAGGTATATTCTCTACACAATGTATTATTTTGCTATATAACTAAGCTAAACCTTTTTTTTTTGCCTTGTAGTCTAGGCGGTTGCTGCATTGACTCCAATGCTATTAAGTATGAATCCAAATCCTTAACAATGTCAGAAGTGATTTTAGAACCTGATCATATAGATATGAAAATGGATTCTTAAATAGAGAGTTTGTATATTGATATTATTTTAACTCTAATTAAATTGTGAACTGATAGGTAAAAATAAAATCTTGATCCCAGTACTACTTCTGCATTCATACATAAAAGGTCCTTCAGACTCCAGGAATATATGAGAAATGTATTTATAAAAGATATGTTTGGAGCACCTCATACTTCTGCATTGTAAAAAGGGGAGTGATGCCAGTCCTTTGTTAGACAAAGGCTTTCTAGTGTGTGAATATGAAAAAGCATCTTTCGCATATAGCTGGTTGCTTTATTACAAACAGGTCCATATATTAGACATTAGATCATCCTATATTAGGTTACATAGAGAGTATGTGATACTTCATGAAAAGGTCACGTCATAACTGAATGAACTCATCTTAGAGCAGTTAGACAAAGGGCAAAATAACTGAAAGGCTTAACATACTACAAATGTTAGGTTTTCTGCCACAAATCCTAATTGTAGTCCTTTTTCATAAGCAGAAACAAGTATGTAGCATAGCACATTTTACATTTCTCCCAACAAGTATTAGGCAGCATGGTGATACAGTGAGTAGAAATGCTGCCTCACAGATCCAGTAGCCAAGGTTTGAACCACCACCATTATGTGTATGGAGTTTGAATGTTCTGTGTGTGTGTGTGTGTGTGTGTAGGGATTTCCTCCTGGTACTCCAGTTTTCATATCCCCCAAAGGCTTGCAGATTAGGTTTCAAATTGGTTCTTTGGGAGTATGAACATTAGGTGTGAGAGTGAAACCTATGATTAACAGGTGCCCTGTTAAGTCTGTCTCCTGCCTTGCACCCAATGCTTCTAGGATAAGCTCTGACCTTTCATAATTGTAAATTGGATTCAGCAAGCTTGCACTTGTAATAAAATTCAGTAAGAAAGCGGGGAGCTGGCACATGCTCAGCCTCTGAAGAAACATGCAACTTAGATTAAATAAAAAAAACAAAAACAACAAAAGCTACATGAATAATGTGAACATTACATACAAAATCTCTACAAACATTAGCAGCACAGATTTTCTTTACTGATAAAATTTATAGTACAAGATCCCACATTTCAGTTCACAAACAGTCTTATTATTTTTAACTTTATTACAGAACAGGAAAACCTAATTTTAACTTATAAAATTAAATTAACTTGGTTACCCTTAAAACTAGCTTGCATTTGTAATCTATTTAGTTAGCCAATAAAAGGTGTCATTTCACCCTGCTTTCTCCTGTATCAATCTATGGCTAACACGGTACAACACTCTACTGTTACTGAATTTTATTGTAAGTGTAATGGGGTACTTATTACTTTCTTGTCATTCTTAATTGTTTTATTAATGTTATAGGGATCTAAAACATCATTACAGTTTGTTTTGCATTTAACTTGCATAATTACAATTTTTTTCTTCAGTTTTTCACTCCATAAGAAAGTTGAATCTTTTTGAATAAGTGTACAGAATACCGTGGTGGCTCTAGCATATCATAGTATGTCTTTACTAGGCACATCTCGGGCTTGTTACAATGTGGCCCATTAAGATCTAATGTTTGGTCAATGACTCTTGATGCCAAGGAGGAATACCTTGGTCAAAGAGACCTAAAGAAACATTTCAAAATACTGAGAAGACAAGGAGAATGATCCTGATTTGATCACAGCTATCATAGTAACTACAGGAAAACTATAAAGAATAGTGTCATCAATTTAATATCTTTAGCGTCGATATTAATTTTAATGCATATTTCCCAATTTCCCAGGGATCTAGCTCATTCCATACTAACTTGATTCAGTTAATTTTCTGTTTGGATAGCAAATGAAATTAATTAAGTAATTCAAGACATGAAATTAGGATTATGTGCTACATGGTATGAATAGTGTTGGCCAAAGGATCAAAGGAAGAAGAAGACCATCACTCTCTTCAGCCACATAAAACCATGAAGGAACAGGAATTTTAATTTGCTAGAATGACGACGATATCTCTTCTAGCAGGGCAGAGTACCCAAATGATTTTTCAGAATGTAGAAAAGAACCAAGTGGATACTGGAAACTGGGCTGAGAGCGTTTGGTAAAATTTAAAAAATGCTAAGAGAAAACAAAAAAAAATCAACATTTTCTTGTTCAGAAAGCACATAACTAACTTATAGGGTTATCTTAACTTTAATCTCTCTGTGGCCACAGATTCCAATATATCACTAATCCTTGGTCTTTATTTTGTATTTTGAGTGCTAATCATTTAGATTTGTTTCAATTGTACTTGACATATTCTATAATAACCCTAGCAGGACTTCCAGCACAGTGAAAAGATACCTTTCTTAAGGAGCTGCCTAACTATACTGGTGCTTTTTTTCCTAACAAGCAATTGGATTTTGAAGCTGCTGCACTAATGACAGTGACACTGGCTGAAGTTCAGAGATAAACAAAACAGCCTCCATTTCTGGCATAGCATTTTCCAGTTCTTGGGGGATTTCTTAGTTCTCCTGACTGGAAGCCTTCACCTAGAGGTTTGGTCATAAAGTGTACAGTAGGACAGCATCTGAAAACATATATACTGTATATACTCACGGATTAAGATGGGACTTGATTTTACTGTATATTTTCTGGTATTTTATGATGTCAGTCGTATACATCGAATGCAGAAAATTCAAGCGGCTGGTCCAAGAGCTTATGATATGCAAACACCCATCTGAGAGAGTAACCACAGAGCACACTGCCTTTTTTTCTATGTGGGTGCGGCAATGCGCTATATCAACGTGTGCTCCTAACCTCTCTTTCTCTCTCTATTGTACCTACGTGACCACATGGTAGTACCTGATCTATTCTGAAGCAACGTTTGCACTGATTTCACCCTCATATACCTTTATCGTAAGAGCATTCCTTATCTACAATGGAGGGTTTGATCAGAAAAAAATATGAAGCTGGTTTTAAATTAAACATCATTGCAGTAGTGAAAGAAATTGGTAACTGTGTTGCTGCAAAAAAATTTGATGCGTCTGAGAAACTGATGTGAGATTAAAGGAGACAAAAAGATGTAAAAAAAAATGTAAGTGTTGCAGTGGAGGTAGAACCTCTGCGTTTTTTCCAGTTGATTCTGGGGTTCGTCAGGGGTGTGTTCTTGTTACTCTGTTTAATGCTTGTATGGACTGGGTGTTGGGTAAGGTTGTGGGGTCCAGTGGCTGTGAGGCATCTGTTGGTGAAGAAAGATTCACGGATCTTGACTTTGCTGATGATGCTGTGATCTTCGCAGAGTCAATGGAGGCTCTGATTGGAGCTCTAGAGAGACTGAGCGAGGAGTCTGAGTGTCTGGGCTTGCAAGTGTCCTGGATAAAAACCAAGATCCAAGCCTTTAATTACCTCATGGGCACAGCCATCAGCAGTGTGTTTGTTTGCAGAGAGAGTGTCAACCTTGTCGAGAGGTGTACTTACCTTGGCAGTGACATTCATGTCTCTGGTGACTCTTCCTATGAAGTAGACGGAATGGGAAAGCATGGGGGTCATGAGGTCGCTGGAAAGGGATGTGTGGCGCTCCCGATATCTATGCAAAAGGATGAAGGTCCAAGTTTTTAGAGTCCTGGTGCTTCCTGTCTTGCTATATGGTTGTGAGACATGGACGCTATCCAGTGATCTGAGACGAAGACTGGACTCCTTTGGTACTGTGTCTCTTTGGAAAATCCTTGGGTACCGTTGGTTTGACTTTGTGTCAAATGAGCGGTTGCTCATGGAGTCCCGAATGAAGCGGTTGCTCATGGAGTCCCGAATGCACAGCACTACAGCCATGCGGCGCGTTTCACCGAGGGTGATCCGGCTCATAAGATCCTCATTGTTGGGAACCCGAGTGGCTGGACCAGGCCAAGGGGGCACCCACATAACACCTGGCTATGGCAGATAGAGGGTCATTTCCGGAGGGTGGGACTGGACCGTGTCTGACTGGGGGGTTGCAAACCGGGATCCCGAGTTGTTTCGTCATGTAGTGGGTGTGGCAATGCACTGTACCAGTGCATGCTCCCCAACTTGACTTGAGTTGATTTTTGAATGGGTATATAAGTCAGGTCTGGTTTTATAAATGATTTGTTGGGTTTCAAGACCCGACATATATGTGCGTATATACAGTAGTCAGAGAAAGGAAAGTGTACCTGGTGTATAGTGTTGTGCATAAGAACACAAGAACAACTTTGAGAGGTCCAAAATCATATCCACATACTCTTAAAAATAATGTTTCTTTAATGGCACTTCATGGTTCTTTACTGGGTTGTGTGGTTCCTCTTAGAACTATTGCTTGACTATTTACCATTTCATTCCATGACGGGTCTTTTGCATGTGAAGTTGGTTCTTTGTGCTTTGAAAACTTCCTAATTTGTGGGAAAAAACTTTAATGTATGGCAGGCTACCTAGATTAAGGGAAACTGGACTTGGCCTGTTATTGTATGCAGCGAGAGGTTTTTTTTTTAAATCATGAGCCAATGGTATTTCACAAATCTGTTACCATCTGTTTTGGTTCTAAATAAATGAAGGTTCTTTCTAGAACATTCATAAGGATGGGTCTTTTAGGATCCAAAATGCTACCCCAGAGACACTGCTGTGAAGATCCACCACTTTATTTTTAAGAGTGCACCTTCATCTATAAGTTGGAATTCTCATAAGACAACTTTACACTATTCTGAAAGTGTCAATTATTTATTCAGAATGCCAAGCTGAGGGGAATTCTTCAAACTGATCACTTTGTCAGTGTGTGTATATGAATTCCAGGTAAAATTTTATTAAAAATCAAAGCCTTGAAATCTGACCAATCCAACAAAAATAAACAACAGAATAGAAATATGTATTAATGAACATTTGAGGTGTTATTGAAATAACAAAGGAGTACTTTATCTTGTCTGGAGATTTACCACTCAGGAACCCATACATCGTTTTCTTTGATCTGTTAAGCATTTTGATGCAGTAGGATCAAAGAGACTTTATTTGTAACCTACTGTTTATTTATTTGTCACTGGACCCTCTTGGCAGGAGAATACAATAGACAATGTAATATTATCAAGAACTGTCAATTAATTTTGTGAGTTTCAGTTTTGTTTTGCAGTGCTTTCATCTGAAACACTATATCTAATTGGTAATAAACCAATTGTAGACTCATGAAAGAGGGATGTTTGTGAGTGTAATTGAATTTTGAAGTATATTTAGGTATAATGGACTACAAAATAGAAAATCTGAAATATTTTTAATATTCTATTTACAAATTTGACATGCACTCTGGTCTGTCTACCTCTTTGTGCCAGTTTATCAGATGTAATCCTGGGAGGGCAGATTGGAAAATGATTTCTACTCATTTACACTCATTTCAAAGGTGACTCCATCATCACTGTCTGAAAGACATTCTGCCCCTTAGTAACAAATGATTACAGCTAAATGAATCCCAGAGGTTTGCCACTAATGCAGAACAAAGGCAAAAGAATGAGAGACACGTAGCTCAAGATCTATTTTTTATACCAGCATAATTTTTTGCTTCACTGATCTATCACTAAACAACAGCTGCTGAGCTGTAGAAAGCCTGCACTGCAGGAATGATGGAAAAAAAGGATAAAAAATTCTTAAGTGATGGGGTCGCATGTGTTAGCCTTGGGCCTTTGCAAAAGTCACTGACTGCATGGAGAATGGATAGCAGGTTAATGTCACCTTACTGTATTTTCAAATAAACAGTAAAGATACTGAACAAAATAAACTGTCATTCTATGAAAAATCCTGTTATTATTTTAGTTCATTATTTTTTTATCCTTGTGTATAAACAGGTTGAACAGACCAGGATTTAATGAGACTTTAATAATAAGAATAATTGAATATGTGTTAGCCTAAGAATGTATAAAATCATATTATGGTTCAAAGTTGAAATTCTTTGCAATATTTTATCCCTCATGAAGTCATCAATTGAACTTGATGAATTAGAGAGTTTATTGTATTTTTGTTAAATTCATCCTAGTACTGTATATTATGCACATTAGTAAAATAAAATAAGGTGTGTGGTGGAGTGATAATTTGAATGTAAGTTGCTAAATATATTGTATGTGTTTATTTGTAAGTCAGACAAAGCAAATGTAATATTAGTGTTTCAGGATTTCATTGATGAGAAGGGCAATAATTTGAAATCTAACTAACCAACCCCCACATGAAGGCCATAAACCTACAGTAGCTGGCAAGTTTCAGCTAAACAAATGATATCCACTGCTTGAGGGCAGGTATGAAATGGCAGTGTATGCACCTATTTTGTCTGAAGTATGACTGTTTGGGGTAGGAAATTGTACAAGGTCCTATTGGCCTAAGGACTGTATACATTTGGGAGCTTTACCCCGCCCTCCCTCTCTCACACCCTGGCCATAAAGAGAACACAATACTGAGAAGCACAACTTGGCAGCCATATTGAGAAAAGCATGTAGCCTGTCCTGAAGAAAGCTGACTAGAAATGATGAACTGACCAGAGACATTTGAGTAACTACAAGTCTGTGTGCCACCTGAACCTACGCATCTAGCATTATTAGATTGTATGATTGTCAATATTCACAAGTACGTTGCTTCCTCATTATTGTTATTTTATGAATATTTTCAAGAATACATTATTAAGCTGTAACTTAACTCCTGCTTGTCCATTTACTATATATAATTGAATGAGGTTATAAATGTAGAAGGAAAGGTAGGGAGAAGTTATAAAATACAATGCCTTATAAACAGTGGCAAGTCTAGGGGATTTGAGGCAATCTGATAATGTCTATACAATAAAGAATATAAAAGGGGAAAGACAAAACAAAGTGTAAGTTTAATTTGATTAGGTTTGTTTTTGATTATCTTTTAGATTATCAATTTTCTTTTATAACTCCAGCTGAACCTGCACTTACCCAGCTTGATTTGTATATATTTTATTTTTTTGCTGCTGCAAACCGGTTCAACTTTTTTCTTTCTTAAGGTATTCCCAGATGTTAATAATGGTTTCATTTTATTGTTTTAATTGCAAGGTCAAATCAAAATGTACAAATATAAAACACATGCAGTATAACATGCGACCCACGCTGATGAAAAAAGTTGTTAAGAGAAAGTCTTCTTCAACATGCAGAACAAAACAAAATACATTATATAAGCTTCTTCAAAGTATTGTTTAATGGGTTCAGAAATGTATACAGAGCATTTTTATGGGATATAGAACCTAGTAATAACTCAACGAATGTTTAAATGTCTTTTTTCCATTAAATGAAGTACTGTATCACATAAAGCCTAAAGCTGAGTTCATTTGATATATTATGAGAAACTCTTGAATGCTGTGTATGTGTCAGAGATTCAAAAACAGCAACAGCCTGTGAAATACAGTTTAACCTGCTTTACTTTCATAATGAGACTGTCAACATTATGGAATCCTTTCAAAACAACAGCAAATTCTTCCACAAATTATAGAAAGAATACAGTCTGTCATCAGTATCGACAGTGCTAAATTTTCCTGTGTGAGTGCGCATTCTTGTATGACCCCCAGGGAAAAGCAGAGTCTTCTGTCAGGTGGGTTTCTGTTTTGTGACATTGTTTGGTTATATATTGTCAAAGAACTGAGCTAAGAGTAATAAGATGCTGGACTAAAATCCATTGAAATCATTCCTGTGCTGATATTTAGTCATGCATTTTGTGATCCTTTTTAAAGAATCACAGGAAGTCAAGACTCGGCTCATTACTACTTGATATAAAGGAAGAGCCAATCCTGGATGGGATGACTGTCCCTAGTAGAGCCTACACACTCAGCCATACCCAAACCAATTCAGGGATAATTACCACAACATGCACTTCTTTTGAGTATTGGTGGAAACCTCGGACATAGACACACACAGACACAGAGAATGTGCAATCTCAGCTCTCACCAGATCAGATTTTGAACCCTTCCATTGTAGATTTACCTTGGCATATTTGTCTGAAGCCTTTATTTAAGGCAACTTGCAAAATCTGAGATAAAATTACATTTCTTATGTTTTTCCAATGATAGCACATGCAGGTGAAGTGACTCACTGATGGTCACTGATGGTCACACAGTGTTAGTAGAGGGATTTGAACCAATAGTCTCAGGGCTTGAAGTCCAAAGCCTTAACCACTACATGGAGCTGAGAGACAGCAATGCTAAGATATATACTAGTATGCTGTCCTGTATGGCAGGACTCTGAATGTTGAAGGGGGTGTCTGCAGCAGAAACAGAAGGCCAGGGCAGTAATGCCTGAGAAGTAACTAAGCCATAGACACTAATGTAAGAAAAAGAACATGGGTGGCTTTTAGAGTGATAGAGTGATAGTCAGCAGACTGACAGTTGACAGCACAGAGACATAGGCCGCTTCCTGCTCTATACTATAGCAGAAGCCATAGTAGCCATTCCTGACTCTAGGGGATTTCCCCAGAAGTAACCAATGGGTGGGGTTTAAAGTGTATTGTGCAAGGGCTCTGCAGCTGGAGGAAGAGAGGCCCAAGTTTGCTCCAGAGACAGAGAGTCTCACACAGTGTGTTGCCTTCCGGGTACACAGGTGGGAGACCTCACTGGAGGGGTGAATAGGCTATAGGTCAGCTTGGGGGCAGATCTAGTGGTTATTGTCCATGTTGGAACAAATGACATACATAAGAGTAGTCTGTCATTTCTGTGATCCAAATGTAAAGAGTTAGGTGCCAGGCTAAGGAGCAGAACTGACAAGGTACTCTGCAGTTCTGCCTGTGCCTTGTGCCAGTCCAGGTAAGACTGAAGAAATTAGAAGGCATAATGCATGGCTAAGATCTTGGTGTAGGATAGAAGGCTATAGGTTTATGTGGCATTGCAACTCCTTTTCAAATAGATGAGACCTGTTCCAACGTGATAGTTTATATCTGAACCAGTGTATTGGGAAGGTGTAAAAGTAGGTTAGTCGAGGATTGTTAACTAGGGTATGTGGGTTGTAGGGAGTAAATGTTTTACTAAATGTTAGTGCATAATCTATGGGAGGTTCCTATAACCCCTATAAGTTGAATTGAACTGGTATATTCTAGCTATTTCCAGCTTCATCGACTAAACATTATTCTCAGTTAGTAATCAGCCTTGCCATGTGTAAGGCGTAGAGGATACCTTGTGTGTGTGTTTTGTGTGCCAAGTAACATGTAAGAGAAAGCACTTGAATTGAATGTGCTGCGCCGTACGTTTAAAGCGTACAGAAGAAGAACTAAAGAATCTTTAACTATAGAAACAACTAAGGTTTTTACAAGAAAAGCTAAGTTTAGAGAATATACACTTTTTCTTATTTTTTTGCCTTTTATTCTACATGTGTAACAACTTTTTTCTTTATTCTTGTGTGGATTGTTTGCTTTGAATTTTCACTAAATATTTTAAAACAAACTTTTGGACTGAGAGATTTCTTTCTGCATGCATTTTACCCGTGCTTGAACTCGTCTTACACTCCTGCGGCTAGACTGAGTGAATTGGAAATGGAAGAGGGAGAAATACTGTTTAGATTAAATAGGCTGAAATAAAACAAATCACCAGAACAGGATAATATTTACCCTTGAGTGCTCAACGAAGTTAGCGAGTACATACACGTATATAAAAGCTTGACACATATTTTAAGGAAGTCACTGTACACCAGGGAAATTCCAAAGGACTGGAAAATGCCAAATATTATACCGTTATATGAAAAATGGGCACATCCAAGCAACTATAGGACTGAGGGAACTATTAAGGATAAGGTTGAGCAACAAATGGCAAGAATAGGAATTTTGCTGAACAGTCAGCATATGTTCAGAAGAGGGAGGTCATGTTTTGCTAACATGCTGGAATTCTATGAGGAAGCAACAAAAGGATATGATCAAAGTGGAACACTTGATATTATTTATGCGTGCAGTTTTGTTTTTCAGGCTACAAAAAGGACATAGCAGCTCTAGAAAAAGTCCAGAGAAGAGCAACTAGGCTGATTCTAGGGCTACAGGGGATGAACTATGAGAAAAGATTAAAAGAGCTGAGACTTTAAAGTTTAAGCAAAAGAAGATTAAGAGGAGGCATGACTGAAGTTTCTAAAATTATGAAAGGAATTAGCACAGTGAATCGAGACTGTTATTTTAAAATTAGCTTATCAAGTACACAAGGACATAGTTGAAAATTTGTTAAGGGTAAATTTCGCAGAAAGTATTTCTTTACACAGAGAACCATAGACTCGTGGAATAAGCTACCTAGTAATGTGGTAGACAGTAGGACTTTAGGGACTTTCATAACTAAACTTGATGTCATTTTAGAAGAATTAAGTGAATAGGAACAGCAAGCTTTGCTGGGCTGAATGGGCTGTTCTTGTCTAGATTGTTCTAATGTTCTGACTGAAGTAGAAAATGAGAGAAGGACAAGCCGCAAGACAGGAGAGACTGTATTGGAAGGGCCACAGAGTCTGCAGAGTGCTGTTTTATCCACTTTTAACTTCATTTTTTTGTTCACTTTGTTGACCCCAACACTGTTTACTGAAGAATAAGCATATAATTCTGCATATTCTGACTTCTTTGGCATTACTCTGTATTCGCCAAAGTATCCAGCATTGCACGAGTATACTGTACTTGTATAATAAGTTAACACTAGAAGCTTCATGGCTGACGTCAATTTTCATGCTCCAGTCCATTCTTGACTTTTCCTAAATAACAGCCATGTTATTAAAACTATTGTAATTCTATTCTGATAACATGAGTCATATTTTTCTTAGTTTAGTTTCTTAGTACTCCAGGCACTGCTATCGATGTTATTGTATGTTGTTATCACAATGTCAATTGCTGTCTCTCTCCTCCACATGACTGTACAATAATCACAGAAAAAACACATCTTAGAATACAAAGTACACAGCCAGCACCAATTAGATGTGAGAAAAGGAGAACACACGCTGTGGCACATTATGGATGGAGCAATCTGCATATAAAGGAAATAGTGTTAGAAGGAGACTCATTCACAATGTTTCCACAAACGGTGTGATGTTTGCAAATACAAGAATAAATAGTAGGCTTTCTTTGTCAACATGGAAGGACCAGTTTAACACAGTACTTGGCCATGAATGAGGTGCATTTTATAAGAAAAAATATGATTTAAGTAAAGCTATATTGAAATGCTGCCTCGTGTACTGATTCACTTACATTCACTCTTGCACTTATTGAATCACACATACCAGTGCAATCAAACACATTACTAATCTCATTGTTAAACTATTATAAAAATTTTATCCAGTAGGAAAATGCATATTTAATGTTAGATGTTATAATAATAAATAAAAAAATATCCTGGCATTTCAGTGTGTGTATTAACCTCATCTTGGTGTTACTTTATAAATGATATATTTGTATTCTAGACAAGGAACCTCAATAAATTATACTAGTAATTGTTATCACCATGGCATCTGGCACAATGCCATCTATTAGATAATATAGATAATTCAAGTTTCTTTTTTTACAAGAGTGCTGAGTTTGCCTATAGTTATATTTTAAACTAAATAATAAGGTGAAAAATATTTCAGTACAGGTTGTCTTTTAAATAGTAGTGTAGTCTGATTTTTGTCCAGTGTCAGTTAAAGTGTAGTAGGAGATTCTTTTATTACTCTTAAGCAAGTCAGACGGTTAATTTTTGAGCCTACAAAATACTATTTGTTTTTGACCATTTGTGTCAATCAGCTGTTCACATCTTGCCATTCTTTTAGTGTTTCTTTGTCAGCTGAACACATACCACATTAGAACTTATTCATAGTTCTACTAAAGCATACTAAAATGTTGTCATATTTCTGACACATGTCTAGTCTCTTTCTCTACCTGCATGATACTGCTGGCCAGGCAGCCACAGGCATCATTATATGTGTTATTTGGTTTTCCTGGCATTTCTGCCCAGTGACTTGTTCAGTGTTATGAGATTATCCTTTTTGTCCTCCTTTGAAAGACCATCTGTAGAACTCAGAATCATCAACCATCGTAATATTAGACAATTTTTGATAAGAACAGGCTATTTAGCCCATCAAGGCTTGACTATCCTATTCACCTAATTTCTCCAATATAACATCTAGTCAAGTTTTGAAGGCCTTTAAAGTCTACTGTCTACCACAATACTTAGTAATTTATTCCATGTCTCTTTGGTTCTTTGATGTATATGATTCTGTTTGTGACACCCTTGTATTCCTACATTTTTTTTCTTTTACTGCACTCCTCATATAGCTGACAAGTTGCCCATCTATGTTAAAAAGTGCATATTATGTACACTTGGATACATTGTGCAAATTAAAAATATTCCACAGTGTTTTTACAATATATTGGTAGTAAACACCAAAGACCCTTAAATATCCTTCTGCAAATCCCTGTTGCCACCTAGTAAAATAGCAGAATTAGTTTAGATGGTCACTTAACTGCTAATTCTGGAGCAACTACTATAAATTATTTTCTTGTAAGTTATATTTAGGCAAGGAAATTAATAAGAAATCACTCATCATAACTTAATTTTTTTAATGCGTATTCACTGCCACTTGAGGTTCACAAACCCTGCTTATCACTGCAGATGTAAGCACCCTTTGTGCAAATGAACCATTACAACAGGGTAACCTTGTATGGCTGATTATCTCTATTAGGCATATGATGGCCACACAGACAGACCACTTTGGGCAGGAATTACAAGCAGCTTTGAAATGTGAAAATGCGCAATTGCAGAGCACTAAATCCCAGGCATTAGCATTATTCTTGGCAAACTCAAAATGCTGTAGATGCTAAATGAGTGTTCTGTTACTAAAATTATATTGCAGGTAGCTTAGCTAATCTAACATCCACGGAACTGTCTAAAGGAGGAGAAGTAAACAATTCAACAAGTTGGTATGATATATTATTGTTGTCCCTCAAGACGTCATGTATACTGCCCTGAGTCATATCATCAATGCCTGGGAAATGACAATTTTTCTAAGAAATAGCTCTGTAGTGATTACTGAAAAACATCTTCAAAAGGCATTGCTTGTTAAAAAGAAAAAATGAAGATACAATTTCATAACAGGTCAGGTGAATAAATAATGTATAGAAAATAGATAACATAACTTAGAAGGCATCATTAATGATTGAAAGTAAACAAAGGTTTACAACCACTCGAGGTTGCTGGATATCATGGCTGGCCTGTACACTGGTACTGTGAGTGCTGGGCAGAGTGGAGGCAGAACCTTTGCGTTTTTCCCAGTTGATTCTGGGGTTTGACAGGGGTGTGTTCTTGCTCCTACTCTGTTCAATGTTTGTATGGCCTTGTATGGATTGGGTGTTGGGTGTTGGGTTCTGGTGTCCAGCGGCTGTGGGGCATGGTTAGGTGAAGAAAGATTCACGGATCTTGACTTTGCTGACGATGCTGTGATTTTCGCAGAGTCAATGGAGGCTCTGATCAGGGCGCTTGAGAGACTGAGCGTGGAGTCTGAGTGTCTGGGCTTGCGAATCTCTTGGATAAAAACCAAGATCCAGGCCTTTAATAACCTCTTGGGCACAGCCATCAGCAGTGTGTCTATTTGCAGAGAGAGTGTTGACTTGACCTTGTTGAGAGGTTTACTTACCTTGGCAGTGACATTCATGTCTCTGGTGTCTCTTCCTGTGAAGTCAGTAGACAGATTGGGAGAGCATGGGGGGTCATGAGGTCACTGGAAAGTGGTGTGTGGCGCTCCCGATATCTATGCAAAAGGACGAAGGTCCAAGTCTTTAGAGTCCTGGTGCTTCTTGTCTTGCTATATGGTTGTGAGACATGGACGCTATCCAGTGACCTGAGACGAAGACTGGACTCCTTTGGTACTTTGTCTCTCTGGAAAATCCTTGGGTACTGGTTGGTTTGACTTTGTTTCGAATGAGTGGTTGCTCATGGAGTCCCGCATGATGCAATTACCTGCATTGTGAGGGAGCATCAGTTACGGCACTATGGCATGTGACATTTTGAGAACACTGTAGCCATATTGTATTTTGTTTTTTTTTTTGACTGGGTAAAGTTTTGCAGCAAATTGTCAAAGGGTAAAGCTGTCTGTTGGGGTAAGATATATGTAAAATCTGATCACCCACATTGTGGCATGTCAATTGGAACCAACGTTCTTGAGCACATATATGACTGACAATTTTTTTGTGCGGTGTAAGTAGTTGCTTGACAACAATTTCCAAAAATTGCACAGTATATGCCTGGGATGCCATTTAAACCCAGTCTTCTAAATCTGTGACACTGCAGTGCTAATCCTTTCTCCATTCCACTCTAAAGTTATATGTAGTACAGTAGAATCCCACAAAGTCACGGTTCAGAGTCCGCGGCCTCAGTCATTCAAAGATTTTTCCTTAGAACCTATCTACTAATTATTAGTGGAAACCGCAAATATCCTCTGCAATTTTTATGTCTTTTTTCGTGGCAATACTGTACTACAGAGAGAACAGGAAACAAATGTAGAGGAAACGCGGCTTGGGATGGTGAAAGTAGCCAATAGAATTTGAAACTGCGACTCCCAGCAGTCCCTACAGTGGCTCTGATTGGTCTTCTGCTGAGGGTGCTGGATGCTATTGGGGTCAAATGATGTCAGCGCGGCTTTTACAAAGGGGGCTGGTGACTAAAAGCAAAAAAAAAGTTTTTGTAATTTGTGTTTCAAGTTCCTGTCTCTTTGCCTGTCTTCTGTTGGGTTACCTGTACTTATTCATTTTGTCTTGGATCGTTTCATATTTGGCGTCTGCGTTGTCTGCCTGTGTACACGAGGACTGAAAGTGGATTCATGGCCATCCTGCAAAGAAAGAAGTGCTCCTAAACCCATCTTCACCATTTCAGGAACTAGTGGTAGGACTATCTTTACATTCCCATTCAACGTGCGGATCTCTGGACTATCTATTTTCATCATTACATTTCATCCATTGCCATTTTTCATGATTTACTGTGTGTGTTTTGTTGGTGCTTTGTTGTATTTAATGTGTAATCGCTGTAAGGGGAACAGGGGTGGTATCGTTGTTTTCAATTATTTCATTTGTTTTCATTACATTCATTATTTGCTGTTTGATTACTGGATTGCTTTGTTTTTGCCTCTGTTTGTGAGTGCGTGTTTGTCGGGTCAAGGCTGGGTGCATCCCTGGAATCTCTACCATAAAAATAAGTAAATCGCCGATTTCTCGACAGTGTGAATCTTAGCGGCACCGGAACGCTACAGCGTTATTCATTTCTCCTTGCTGCTGATTGACTGTGATGCATCTCCAGCTGAGTGTTCTTGTGTTTTCCGTTTTGTTCCTCTTAACCCTTAAACCACCACAACCAGCTATAGTCGTTTCCCAGTGTCATTTCGGAGCACGCAGGAGCTGACTTAAAAGCCTGAACAGCACCTGTCCTTTTTGGCTGATTACTTTTTTTCTCTCTCCTCCCCCAGACATCCTCTGCTTCTGTTGGGGGTTGTGCTCCCCTATGATGTTTGTCTATTCTTTAATTGATAACAAACTGTTTACTGAGCTTGTTTTACTTCTGAAAGAGACATGTTTGTTTGTTTGAAGTGTTTGAATAAAGTTCCTGTCTCTACAATCTCCTCTGTTTCTGTGCAATTCTGTGACCGAAGCGTGACACACTGCAGCCTCACTGTCTCTGGGATTGAAACAGTGTCAGCGTTTACCTCTGTGTGTTTGCTTGTTACCAGTTCAAGCACAGTTGAATTGGTGATTTACTTAATTTCATCCATGGCGTCAGTTGCAATTTGTACATATTGTTCCAGTAGTTTTTTAAACAGTTTTTACAGTTCATTAGCAGTGTGTAAAATGATCAGTGTTGCAGTAATTGTGATGCTCTTTGCATGGAAAAAAAATGTGTTCTATTAAAATTTCACTTTTTCTTTGTGAATTGTGACATTTACTTAAAGTGCAGCAAAAAGTATTTGGTGTCCAGGGATGCATTAACTCCCAAGTATGTGGCAGTTTAAGGGTTAAAGTCCCAAGATGCCGTTGAAACACCCTGCACCTTCTAAGGCTTCTGGCAATGAAAACATGGTTGCATGAACTACAGTACATATAGCGGTAACATCGGTATTTTACATTCTAGCACTGCAGGAGATATAGCAGTATAATATACAGGTTTACCTTTACATTCTTTTTTTAGGTAATATATTAAGCTGAGTTTGACATTAAATTAAAGTGTTTTGGGGGTATATTTAGGGTTTAAACTATAAAAACAGGCATTTTTTTAACCACATCCAAAATTCGTAGTTTTTCCACAATTCGCGGGTGCTCTAGGAACACAACCCCCACATATTTTGGGGGTGTACTGTATTAGATAAATAGTAAAATACTTTCATTTTGTTTAGTAATTACTACTGAATATTACAACAGGTTTTAGTTGACTGTGTATACAGATTTTCTATAATAAAAAGGCATAAAGAATTAACACTAGAATTCCTGAAGCCTTTGAAAAAACTCACCTTAAATCCCTTCACACCTCTCCATTCAGCATCTTTTGTTTTGTAAATGTGATACATAAGATGGGCATCACAACATCTTTCACTAAGTCAATGAAGCTGAAATTCAAATTGACTCAGAAAGTCAGTTGGTGAATAAAAATAGGGCTTAAAATCAGACCAAAATTGCACAGTGTATGTCCAGCTTATGAAGTGCTTGTATATTCTATTTGTGTCTGAATGGTCTTCATTCAGGTAATCTAGTTTTCTTTCCTTATCTAAAAGGCTTCCAGGTTAAATTGATTGGTGACTCTAAACTGGCCTTGAGTATGAATGTGGATATGTCAATCAGAGTGCCCATTAATGGAAAGGTGCCTAATCCAGGATTGGTTAGTGTTTTGCACCAGTTCTGCAGAGTAATCCTAAATTGGTTTAGTTAAATCAGAGCATAGACAACTGTATGTGTATATATTTTTTCAATATGCCAGCTCAGTATTTCACAGAATAGTCCACACATCTTTATTTTTCATACTGCATTTTCCACAAAGGGGATCAGGGGATCTGTACCAATGATTTCAAGGCAGAAATCAATGCGGGATTGGACACCAGTCTGTATCAGAGCATGTCCACACGCACCCAAGCCAATTTATTATTACAGAAGTACCTGAAGAAAACGAATGATGCAGCATACCAACCCCTCCAGTTTAATAATATTAATAATATGTACATTTTTATTTTTCACAATTGACAAACTACAGATTAGTACTTAATATGTATGGCTAATGTAATATGGTTTGGTAAAACAAAAAGTATTATTATAAGTAATTACAGTAAACAAAATTAAAAATTAAGCATACAGTATATACTAAAAATGTAATTACTGACACACCAGTATCAAACTTATTTTTCTCTGGAAAACTGACATTTTTAAAAAAGAAATACATATGCTGAATCAGGGTGTAGAGCTGCACACTAGTAAAATGATAACCATTGTGAAGAAGTAAATACAAAAAATAAATACATGAGAATATCTGAAAAAAATTCAGAAATGCCTCAAAATTTTACAGCAATGACATTCTCTGAAAGCATTCTTCACTTGCCACACAAATTCCAACCAGTATGACCCTGGATAACTTTTTTATGAACATAATATTTCAGAAGAGCAATTTCTCATCATAACTGGAAGGAGGCCAATGCAAATCTGAATTATCAATTTGCAGGAACAACAACATTGGTTGAAGTGACAAGCGACAATAAGTAGTTCAACAGGGGCTTATTTCATGTGTAAATTAGTGTGAAAAACAAATAAGGAGTTTTTGGAACCATTTTTTTGTGTTGTTGAATTTATATGTTTATGGCTTAAAAATGCAAATAACTTTCAGGAACAGTAAAAAAGCTTTCATTACACCTTACGTTTGGGAAAATGTTTAATTTTGATAATAACTTCAATTAAAGGTGATAATTCTTGTAGAGTTTAAGCACCATTATTTGGGTTTTTTCAGTTTGGCTATTTGCACTTCTTCACTCTTAAGCATCCTTAATACTCATGTTTAGCATACTTTATTACTTATGTTACTTGTCACTGCTTTATACTGCACATGCTCTTCAACTACCATTTTTGTTTAATTCCTTCGACCAAAACCACGTCACCATTTCGACTCGATCTCCTCGCCCACTAGCTAAGTCTTATTCTCACTTTGCAGTTTTATTCCTCTCTCTTATTATCTCCACATTAATATTCTCATCTTAGCCATTTCCAGTATCGCCTCATGTGAAACAATTAACAATCTGGTCTCTATACATAGCATCATATAGATTCCATTAATACATCCATCCATTCAATAGAGATACCACTAAAAGTCATAACTGGTATTGATTTTTTTTATGTTTCCCATTCACATTTTACCTTTATTACGACCAGCACACTTTACTATATTCATATTTTCTATTTAAAAGAGAAAAACAATATTGTCATTTTTGGATTCTAACTGTTAGTACTAACTTTAGGCTTTCTCATGGGGTTTTCTCAGAGTTCTAACTGTGCCTTCTTAAATCTTGTGGTTTACACTGGCAAAACCTGGGGATTTCATTTTAATTTAACTGTCTCTTATTTGTGTGTCAATCGAATTTTGACTCACTCACACTTAATGTCAATCTTACTTTGTAAATATAAATTTCTTCACTTTTATAAAAGGGATCATCATATTGCACACCTTCAACAGTACTGGCCTACCTGCTGTCTTCAAACTTTAAAGAAGAGGCAAAATCAGAACCGTCTGTACAGAGACAGCAAGAGCAACCATTTCCCATGCAGTAATTTTACTACTAAGGAACTAGCAATAGGAGTCATTAAGGTGGTGATCTTTGTAGCACTTTACTAGAACTTTTCACCCAGTTCTGTTCTTTGATTTGCATTAGTGCCAAGGTTCAAATTGTGCCTAAATATTCACCTTTTCTTTTTTTCTACTCTGTGTTATCAATAAATCAGTACCACAAGACATGTGCCCATCTCTGGTTGCTGACATAAAACTGTTTCTTCTCAATAATAATTCTAATCCTCAAGAATAAATTATGTAAAGTAGGAACCACCATTGGATGGAGAAAGTTTATTATGATACACCCTCTTTCTCTCTCTTTCTCACACTCACACACACACAAATAAATTTTAATAGTTGTCAGAGTACAAAATATGAAGAGAATAAGCCTGATGTTTTGTGATCAGACCTGAATCCACCATTCTGAATGTACTATTTGTCAGAATATCTCCACTGTTTAGCAGGAACTTCAAATACCTTACACAAGATATGATTAAACAAACTTTCTTTTAATGCTTATTTTCCTTAAAGTGTTAAATATCTATATATTTAATGCAAAGACAGCACACTCATTCACTTTTTCACTCATCATTTTGTTTAGTTAAAAAGCAGAAATTTGGCAGTATGGTACATATTACACTAGGTATCTGCTAAGAAAGGACATTTCGATATATCAGTATTTAGGGGGAAAAAAACTTATAGAAAAAGTAAATACCCCTTATTTGACTTAAGTTTATTGATGTTGCAGAAAAATTAAATTAGCCAACATTTCTCTTTTTGCTGATTTTTAAATTCACACCATCTTTGTTACATTCAACACAGACTGGCTGCTAATTGAAGCACAACAGCACCATTTGCCCATAGCGTGGATGGACAAGTGAGTAAGTGGAGGTGTTTTGATAATGGAAAAAAAACAGGATGATATGTGGTGTGAGTTCTGTAGTAGAAGAAGAAGGGTTTACCAAAGCGATTTAAGATGTGGTTACACACTTGAGGTGTAGGGTATACACCTTGAGTCCAGCTTCCAGGGAGGGAGACAGAAACACAGGATGATTTGGATTTCTTGTGCCCAAAACAATAATCCACAACCGATGACACTGGCACAGCTCAGAAGTGAGAGGCAATGGATGCCATAAACAGTGCATGTGCAAATCAATTTATTATATCCTTGAACTGCACACACATACCACCCTCCCCCAACCCTAGTCCTTTCACGCCTGGAACATCACCATCTAAACTCCCACGCAACGGCACGATATTTACCTCTTTTACCAAAAATGTTTTCGCCTACAGTAATTGTAAATGTAGTTCACAATATTATTTCTTTTCTATAAGGTGCCACTTGTGACTTAATTCATTCTTCACAGTACATACACCTGTGACGGCGCAGGTTGGCTCCAAACTGCTATTTCATCCAAGGAATCTTTTGAACCTGCCACTGCCGATAACGTAACCAAAATGAGCCAGACATATGTGGACAAATACAGTTAGCAAGGGGTTGGTGCAAAAAGGTGATAAGTACTTTTATTTAAAAAAATTAAAAAAAAATCAAACAGTGTTCAAATAAATAGTGCAGTGAGTCAAAAAGTCTTCAAAAATAAATAGTCCAGTAAAAACCTATGTGCATGTGGTGGTTAAAATCAGTTCATAAATAATCCTTTAAAAATAAGGTTAAAGGCACAGAGACCGTTCCTTATACCATGCACTCACAAGCCACAATGCTGCCGTCAAAACACCAATGTTTCTTCAGCTTCTCCGTACAGGACCCAACAACCGAGGAAACGCCCAACCAACAACTGCAATCAGCCTTCTCGTCTAGACTTGGGTCCCATTGCCAGACCTTGGCAACCCTCAGGTGCCGCACTGAGCCACATATGTCTTCCACCACCAGTTCCTCGGCGTATGCGGGAGCATCACATATAAGGCCACTCCTACTTCCCGGCAATCACTGAGTAGGAGCTTCCTTTCCTTATCCTCATGCTCCTTCCAGTCTTGAGGCACACTCCTAAACACTGCCTCCATTCCCTTTGGCATGGCTCTCTCTCTCACTGTCTCTGCCTCTCTGTCTCTTCCTTCTTCTCTCCATTTAACCTCCACTCTCCATCTTCTTTGGTTCTCTCTTTCTTTTCTATACCAATCACCCCCTCTCTAGTACCAGCCTCCTCCTTATATGCATCCGTGGGTGCAGTGCCTCAATCACAAACCATGAAAAAGCAAATGGAGGAATATAGTAGACCACACCCTCGTGTGCAGATGCGTTCTGTGTCAATCATTCCACTAACCTCCTGCAGCCACACACACACCCATGAAGATCGAGCTGGCTATTTATTATTTATTTATGTAAAAACTGACCTATTGCTGCTTAGCTGCAGACCCACTATTCCACAACACCAAATACTGAAAATCTTACACTGTGTACTGAAACAAATACACATTCTGCTAATAAATGATCAATGAACTTTATTCACTTTGCCAGTGTTTTCTTCTTCAGATCTCAACAATACATTAGAACATTAGAACACTCTAGACGAGAACAGGCCATTCAGCCCAACAAAGCTCACCAGTCCTATCCATTTGTTTCCTCCAAGAAAACATCAAGTCGAGTTTTGAAAGTCCCTAACGTCTTACTGTCTACCACACTACTTGGTAGCTTATTCCAAGTGTCTATCGTTCTTTGTGTAAAGAAAAACTTCCTAATGTTTGTGCGAAATTTACCCTTAACAAGTTTCAAACTGTGTCCCCGTGTTCTTGATGAACTCATTTTAAAATACAAGTCTCGATCCACTGTACTAATTCCCTTCATAATTTTAAACACTTCAATCATGTCACCTCTTAATCTTCTTTTGCTTAAACTGTAAAGGCTCAGCTCTTTTAATCTTTCCTCATAATTCAACCCCTGTAGCCCTGGAATCAGCCTAGTCGCTCTTCTCTGGACCTTTTCTAGTGCTGCTATGTCCTTTTTGTAGCCTGGAGACCAAAACTGCACACAATACTCAAGATGAGGCCTCACCAGTGCATTATAAAGGTTGAGCATAACCTCCTTGGACTTGTACTCCACACATCGTGCTATATAACCTAACATTCTGTTAGCCTTGTTAATGATTTCTGAACACTGTTGGGAAGTTGATAGCTTAGAGTCCACTATGACTCCTAAATCCTTCTCATAAGGTGTACTCTCGATTTTCCGCCCTCCCACAACAACGTATGTTGCTATTTTGTCTCAGACACTATATACAAACATAGTGTCAAGGAGGTGTGGGGCTACATTTCAGTATGTTGTGTAGGATTTTAGTATATGATATAAACATTTCAAAGGTTTAATTCACAACATGGTGTGCCTAAATGTGCAGCCTGTAAACATTATTGCTTTTTGTTTAGAGTAAAACATGAAAATTGAGTGCTACAACTTTATTGTTTGGCTACGGCTTTGGCAAAAAAAAACAACTGTAAGCTATTGAACAACATGAAAAGTAATGCTTGCGTGAGTGATGTAAACAAATAAAAATTATTAAAATACTGTATAATAAATATAAAATCGAATAAGAACAATAATAATAATCTATCCATTTATCTTGAAGAGAATTGCAGAGAAGCTGAACCTATCCCAGCAAGCACAGGGCGCAAGGCAGGTGGACATACATTAAATATTTAAAACTCTCATTATTCAACTTATTACCCATTTTAATGCAAAAGAATACAGTTTCCTGTAAAACTGTCTTTTACATTGATCATCAAAAGTAGCCAAAGTCAGTCACTAGGAAAAGCAGGGATTGATTCCTCTGCAGGAATGTTTTATTCAGGGTCAATTGTATGTACCATATCCAAGAGTAAGTAGCTCGTGTGAACTGATAATATTAGCCCCTGGTAAAAAACCTATATTGTATACAAAAAATTACTTATTTACATAGTACTTCTGATACATTAAATTAACTAATAGTACATGTGTCAATGAAAGTTTTTTGTCATGAGTACTCAGAAAAATGAAATCGTCACAAGCACGTCTCCTCAAAACAGTTCACAATAACATAATACCTACAATACCACAAACAAATACATAGCATTCAACATATATATCCACTACACAGTATATATACATTATATCCATCTTAATAAAAGGACAAGTGTCTATGTGTGTGTGTGTGTGTGTGTGTGTCCGTTCAGTTGCTGTGTCTCTGTTATGTGCCATTTGGTATAGTATTCATAAAAGCAGTAGTAATGTTTGTGATGCGCCATCTGTTTGAATGAAAACTGCAAAGCATTTTATTAATACATGAATTGCAAAATACAGAGATCAGTTTATCCACCTTAATAAAAGGACATGTGTCTAAGTGTGTGTCTGTGTACCTGTATGTCTGTCTTATTTCTAGGCTCAGGAAGAAAAAATTTAAAATAGGCAGAACATGTAGAAGGAGGGTAGGTAAAATAAAAATGATAATAAAATGGGTCTAGAAATATGAACATTGGTTGGCTTATTCTGTTGCCTTACTTATACTCTGACAAAACTAGTGTGGTAGTAACGTTCTTGCACCTGCTCGGGCCATGTAAATGAGGTTTATAGCTGTAATAATAATGAATGATAACTTTATGTGGTGTGCAATAAATTAGTGAAAATAATAAATTGAGGTGCACCTCAGGAATTCAAACCTCCAGCACAATTAGACTGGAGTCACCACCAGCACATTTTTCCAGCAAAACGCTTCAGCTATGACTGGCTGGTTTGATGAGTGATGCCAAGGGCAAGTGGCAAAAATGGAAGGTCTTTGTTGATTACTTAGATTTCAGCCTGTCTTAGATACGTGTGTATGTGTATATATATATTGTAAAAGACAGAGAAGGACACAACATAAAGGTTTGGGGTTTTCCGGCCCCGTATATTGTAGACGATCCACAATAAAAAGGAAAAAGCAGGTCAAAAATATAAACTAAACAGTTCATATGCGCGATGCCGAAACATGGCGTCGGCGGCCATTTTATGAGGGAGGAGCCGGAAGTGGAGGAATGCTGGGAAGGAACCGTGAGGGAGGATGGGATCGATGACGTCAGGAAAAGATGGAGGAGGAAGGGCGGAAGTAACGTACTGCGAGCAAACCCGGCTTATGGTGGCAGAGCGTCTTTTTTCCTAAAAGAAAGCAGAGGGAGAAAGTTAGTACCCCGCCATTCCCTGCTGGCGAATGTTTCTCCAGGTGTGTTAAATTCCGTCCGCGGTCTCCATACTCGCGCATGCGTGACACGATCCCCCCCTTAGCCCAAGACCGTCAGGTCGGGCAGACCTAACCGAGAGGTCGTGGATACGAGAGAGGGCATCGGCATTGGCCTGAAGGGTGCCCCGACGATAAGTGACGGTGAATTTATAGGGTTGTAAATCCAGAAACCACCTGGTGACCCGCGGATTCGACTCTTTATGTAGGGACATCCACTGAAGTGCAGCGTGATCAGTCACCAGAGTGAATTCGTGGCCTAGCAGGTAATAACGGAGATGGGTCACCGCCCACTTAATGGCAAAGGCCTCCCTCTCCACTGCCGCGTACCGGGTCTCCCGGTCCATCAGTTTCCGGCTTAGGTACATCACGGGGTGTTCGACACCGTCGACACTTTGGCTCAACACGGCGCCCAGGCCTGTGTCCGAAGTGTCGGTCTGGAGAATAAAAGGGAGCCCAAAATTGGGCGTCCTTAATACAGGTGCCGATGTAAGGGCCTTCTTTAGGTCACTGAATGCGTGCTCCGCCTTGTCATTCCACACCACATATAAGGGAGCGCCCTTTGTTAAATTGGTCAAGGGTGCGGCCCTTTCGGAGAAACGGGGCACGAACCGGCGGTAGTACCCCGCTAACCCCAAGAAAGCTTGCACCTGCCTCTTGGTATTCGGATGGGGCCATTCCAAGATGTCTTTAATTTTTGAACACTGTGGTTTCACCTGTCCCCGTCCCACGAGGTAGCCTAAATACTTGGCCTCCTTCAAGCCAAAAAAACACTTTCGAGGGTTTATGCGGAGGCCGGCTTTAGCTAGTGTCGTGAGGACAGCAGAGACCTGCAATAGATGTTCCTCCCAGGTGCCGGAATAGATGACGACATCATCCAGGTAGGCGGCACTATAGGACTGGTGGGGTTTCAGCACTCTATCCACCAGACGTTGAAAGGTTGCGGGGGCCCCGTGCAGCCCGAATGGGAGGACCTTATATTGCCAGTGTCCACTAGGGGTGCTAAAGGCCGTTTTTTCTTTTGCGGATGCCGTTAAGGGAATTTGCCAATACCCTTTCGTCATGTCAAGAGTAGTCAAGTATCGAGCCGTACCCAGCCGCTCAAGGAGATCATCAATGCGGGGCATCGGGTAGGCATCGAATTTGGAGACCTGGTTTAGATGTATAAAGTCGTTACAAAATCTCCAGGAGCCGACTGGCTTGGAAACAAGGACGATAGGGCTGGACCAGGGGCTATAGCTCTCCTCAATAATGCCCATATCCAACATTCGTTGCACCTCTAATTCCACTTCAGCGCGTTTTGCCTCCGGGAGTCTATAGGGTCTCTCCCGGATGATTACACCGGGGTTTGTGGCTATGTCATGTGCAATCAGCGAGGTCCGGCCTGGCGACTCGCTCACTACTTTGGGGATGGCTCGGATCACATACGTTAACTCCTGCCGTTGTTTGGGGTTTAGCTCATCACCGAGGTTAAGGGCAGTCGTGCATGAGAAGAGGGAGAGGGACCTATGGGAGTCGGGAAGCTCCTCCCGATCTTTCCAGGGTTTCAATAAGTTTACATGGTAGATCCTCTCAGTTGGTCGACGATTGGGTTGTTTCACCAAATAGTCGAACAGTCCTTTTCTCTCCTTAACCTCGTATGGCCCTTGCCAGTGAGCGAGCAACTTGGAGTGGGAGGTAGGAACGAGCACCATAATTCAGTCCCCCGTCGAGTCACGTGGTCTTTTAGGAGGGGTCTGATTTTTGTGAGCCTGTCACGCAGTTGCGCCACATACTCCAATATGTTAGAGGAGGGAAGGGCCTCGGCTTCCCAGCCCTCTTTTAGTATATCCAAAATGCCTCTGGGTTGTCGCCCATACAACAACTTGAAAGGGGAGAAGCCCGTAGAGGCCTGAGGTACCTCCCGGTAGGCAAAAAGCACGAGTGGGAGGAGCTGATCCCAGTTCCTACTGTCCGCGCTGACTACTTTGCGGAGCATCTGCTTAAGCGTCTGGTTAAACCTCTCCACCAACCCGTCTGTCTGAGGGTGATAGACAGACGCTTTCAGGTGCTTTATTCTGAGTAATTTGGCCACCTCCCTGAACGTATCCGAGGTAAAGGGTGTACCCTGGTCCGTGAGGACTTCTTTGGGTATACCCACTCTGGAAAACAAATTAACTAATTCCCGTGCGATGTTTTTTGTGTTAGCGGAGCACAGGGGAACCGCCTCTGGGTATCAGGTGGCGTAATCTACCATAACCAATATGTATTTAAAGCCACGGGTTGAGGGCTCCAAGGGTCCTACTAAGTCGACCCCTATTCTGGCGAAGGGGATGTCGATCAGGGGTATAGGGACGAGAGGAGCACGGTCCCTTCTGGGAATCTGGCGGGTCTGACACTTCGCCAAGGAAGTGTTCCCCGAGGTGCCAGCGCCACACGGGCCTGCCCCAGAGCACGGCGTGGAGACCACAGGAGGGGTGCCTTGCCCCCTCATAACCAGATCCAACGAGGCCCCGGGAGCGGTGTGTGTCTTACCGCAATTTGTTTTCGACCAGTCATGTCCCAAAATCACTAATCATCAACTTAGTTAACTCCCCCTTCCAGGTGATATAGCATTGTGCGGAACGATACGACTTGGTCCCTCCATGCACACAAGTGACTTGTAGGTGTTGTTTCAGCCACTGTCGCGGTAACACATAACGGCGAGCCACAATGGTTATGTTGCTGCCGGAATCAAACAAAGCCACCACCGCGTGCCCATTTAATAACACCACTCCCGTGTTTGGACTCGCCAAGGGATGCGACGGGGTACAGTATCTCTCCGTTGATGCCCAGGTGCAGTCCATTGGCTCCGCGGTGAAGTTAAGGGGACAGGTTGGCAGCAGATGGCTGGTCTCACCGCACTTGTAACAGCGCGGAGAGGCCGGCTTTTCTTTAGGCTTCTGCGGCGCTTCCGCAGCGCGTCGAGGGGGCTCGGGGGTGGCTGCCCATCCCTGTCGGTTCCCACGAGCTGGCCTTTCTGACCCCCCGACTCGGAGGACCGCGAGCTGATGCTCGAGGACTTCCAGGAGACCTGGCATGTCCTTATATGGATGCTGCCGGACCTGCTGGGCGAGGGAACTGGGCATTGCGTTGACTAGGCCCTCACAGGACACCTGCTCCACTACTCTCCGGGCCTGGGTTCTCTCTGGCCGTAGCCAGCGCCCCATCTTGCCCCAGAACTCGAAGGCCTGTGCACGGGCAGGTTTTTCAGGGTCGAACTGCCAGTTCTGCCAATCTGCCGCCTGCTGGCCCGGCGTGATGCCGTAGCGGGCCAGGATCTCCGGTTTGAGGAGGTCATAGTCCGCGGCCTCCTCCTCAGGGAGGTCATAATAGGCCCGCTGCGCGGGTCCCTTCAGGTAGGGCGCCAAAATGGACGCCCACTCGGACCGCTGCCACTCGTTCCGGGTGGCCGTCCGTTCGAATATGCCCAAATACGACTCGACGTCGTCTGCGTCGGTCATAGGTACCAGAGGGGGAGGCGCCTGTTTAGGCGGATTGGGTCTTGCTCGCTGGGCCTCTGCCAACCTGGCCTTCGTAGCCTCCAACTCCCGGGTGGTAGTGGCTTGCGCTTGCTGCAGGGCT
>JANRMT010062806.1:74167265-74196170 GCA_026402145.1 Polypterus bichir lapradei
TGATGTCATACGGAACTCCGCCCCTCCAGCTCAACTCCATTACAGTAAATGGAGAAAAGCAACTTCCAGTTATGACCATTACGCGTAGAATTTCGAAATGAAACCTGCCCAACTTTTGTAAGGAAGCTGTAAGGAATGAGCCTGCCAAATTTCAGCCTTCTACCTACACGGGAAGTTGGAGAATTAGTGATGAGTCAGTCAGTCAGTCAGTCAGTCAGTGAGTGAGTGAGTGAGTGAGTGAGTGAGTGAGTGAGTGAGGGCTTTGCCATTTATTAATATAGATATTAAATGTACTAAGCAGTTATATGGGAATAATGTATTTATTTCTTTTAACAATATTTTCATCTTGATTTTCATTCTACTTTTCTAGGAGTTCTAATTGTTTAATTAATCCATTATTTACTAATTAGTGGGTCTGATGCTAAAGTAGTTGCAGCCTTTGATTATTCAGTGTTGTTTGCCAGTGTGCCTGCTCTGCTCATTTTTAATTGTCATTAATAAGATACAACGAAGGGGAAAAACTGCACAGAGAAAGGGAAAAATATAATGAAATCTACAAAAGAAAGTTAAGCATTTAACTCTATAGCAAAAGCAGAAATATTTCTAAATGTCTTAATAACGTAAAAATCATGCTGCTGTGCTTTTCTGAATGTAGAATAAAAAAATAATACCAGCTAATTAAATGAGATCAGTGTTATCAGGTGTTGTCACTGATTAGGACTCTGGTTGGAACAAAAACCTGCAGCCACAGTGTGCCCCCAAGACCGAGGTTGGGAAACACTGCATTAAAGTATGTATATTACATTTTACAGTTAAATTGTTAATTTCATTTAAATAATGAATACTGTTAATAATTAGACATGTGGGGTCGGCACGGTGGTGGAGTGGTAATGCTGCCGCCTCGCAGGGAGTCATGTTCCTAGTTTTCCCCTGCCTGAAGTTTGCATGTTTTCCTGGTGGGTTTCAGTTTCCTTCCTAAGACATGCAGGTTTGGGGATTTAATGATGCAAAAATGACGCTGGTGTATATGTGTGCTTGTATTCACCTTGCGATGATCTGATACCCATCCAGGGATTGTTTCTTCTTTGCGCCTGATACATGCTGGAACAGGCACATCCCTGGATTGATAGATGTAATCATTAAATATCCATCCTTTTCAGATATATTGTGGCAAGGTGTCCTCTGAATATAATGGACGTTTCAGGAAATTTGCAACACAGCGAAGCCGACCGTTTTCTTACTGTGATGATATCTCGTACTGCCTCCCAGTGGAATCTCTCAGATTTAAGTAAAGTATGTGTGTAAGTAATAAACAGTACAACACTCCACAGGCGCACGTGTTGCGTTGTGTTAAGTATAAACTTGGCCTAAGAGTAAACTGAGGAAGATCACTTACATAGACAAAAGGAATCAAAGACAACACGTGCACAGCATCAGAAGCAAAGTTCTTCAATTGACCGTGTAGCAATGGCATACAACTCAACACATCATTGAAACTCATCCTTATAGTATTAGTGGCACAAAGTTGTTTATCTGTGTCCAGATAAATAATAATTTTAAATATTTAGTAAACTCCCTAATAACGGCCTTGTTTCTCATGCTGAATTGTTAAAGTGTAACAAACTTGTAATTGATTGCTTCAGGTAAACTTCAGGCTTGTAACTAATTTGGTAACAATAAAATCTGTGTTGCAGAAAAACATTCTGACGTCTCTAAGCCCTGTCTGTACATTAGTGTGAGAGGAGTTAGGATGTCCTGCTAAAATTTAACTTAACAAAAAAGCTTGGAAAATCAAAAAACTTCCAAAAATCTTTAAGATAACTAAGAACAGTTTCTTCTATGTTATATTTCTCAACTGTCTTCTATGACAGTATATAAGAAATGATCAAATTTCTATACTATTTTTGTATGTCAATGTATTGTATTATTGTGTTTCCTAACACAAGTGTACTTCAGTTACCTTGATATATGTCTTACTGGCTGGGAACCCATCTACACAGAAACATGATGACAACAAATTGTCTAATTATTGGCATTGCTAAAAGGAAAATTGATAATTAATCATTGATTCACATCTATTGATTTATTTTTGATTATTCTGCAACAGTTCTGTTCTTACTGTTTTTAATGAGATATTGGAAACAGGCCCAGATCATTTGACATGTCGGTCACTTTAACTTAGGCTTTGATACCTGGGGTACTACTGATAGATAAAATATTGTGAAAAGATTTATTCAAACAGGTTTCATTTTCTGTCACTAAGTTAGCAGGAAGGAATTTAAATGACAGCAACTAGTCATTATGTATAATATTAATTTACTTCTTTTGTATTCAAGATTGATGTGTCAGTCATATAAAAAGGTATAATTTTTTCTAATTTTTTATATGTTATAACAAAATTATTAATGGTTATCCTATATCACATCCGTATTGTATGTGTTTTTGTCTGAATCAGACCTTAACAAAACCAAAAAACTAAGTAAATATTTACATAAAACTTTTTGATCAGTGTAAATTACTGTTTCTAATTCTTCCTGGCATCTGTTGTAATTCTGTGTTCCTGCTGTCTTGATTATGCTGTCACTACTAGCCATGAAATAAAATATCAGGGAGTTGAAAATCTTTGACATTAAGTAGTAAAAGAGACAGTATCAGCCCTACAAATGACTCCAGTACAAATTAGGAGGGATTGGGCTTCTTGTTGGCCTTGGTCAGCCAGACAATAACTGCTTATTCAAAGGATTGTAGAAGCAGAGAAATTTATGGTCCCCAGAAATGCAGTTTTTGTTAAACTGAAATATATGCATAAGCACTTATGGTTCAGAACAAATCTTTATCCAAGTGGCCTCATATACATCTATTTCAGTCTGATGCAGTTGTACTTCATTATATTCAGATGGCAAAATGCAAGTTCTGTCAAATCATCATTCTGCAAGTAGAATACATCTCCTAAAAATATTGTGTTTTTTTTCTTACTTATTAAACAAAATGGTAAAATTTAAGTTTCCTTATATAAGACAAGTTTTCTTTTATCTAAAAACTTTTTTATAATAAATACGTTTCTATTGTCTACATACTATCTACTATACTATAGCTGTTATATGTATTGTTGTATTGTTTGTATCTAATAAAACTGAAAACAAACTGCAGAGTGATTTCTTACTAAAACCAAGGTGCTCTGGTATCAAGTACACTTATTAGCCACCTTGTCTTCAAACATGGTGTTGGTTATGGACAAACTATACCTAGCACACAAGTCTAATAACGGAACACCGCTTAAGTTAAGATCAGAGAGGCCATTCCTCCCAATCATGCTTCTTCAGGTGTCTCCATCATTACCCACATGGGTGTTTCTAGAATCCCCTCCAATGACTTCAAAAAGGCCTGGTACTTTGAACTGACATTTGGTGCATAGGCACATATGGCAGTCAGTGTCCACAATATTCAGCCGCACAGAAGCAGCCCTCTCTTTCTCCAGGATAAATTCCAACAAGGCATTGACCAGGCAGGGTCTCAATAACAAACCCAGTCCAGCTTGATGTCTTTTTTCCCCGGGCAACTCCAGACTAAAGGAGAGCTCAGTCTTTTTTGAGGAGTTTGGTTCTAGAAACAATCGAGTGGTTGGATGTGAGCCCAATTATATCTGGTTGGTAGCTCTCCTCCTCACCCACCAACTTCGGCTTTTCTCTCCAAGAGTGGTGATATTCCACATCCAAAGTGTCAGTTTGTGTGACAGGTTTTCAGTCCACCAAGGTATCCCCTTTGACCTCTGCTCAGGACACATTGCACCCAGCCCCTATTCCTCCAGCAGATGGTGGGCCTTGGATAGTTTATATTCAGAAGTTTTTAAAAGTACTTGCCACTGATGGGCAAAAATGTTATTGGGAAATCATCTATGCTGCAAATAATTGTTTGATAGTACTTGTGTCTCATCCCTGGTTATCTTTCTCTTACAATTTAGTGATCTCACTGATTTGATCTTCAGTCAGGGGATGTCACTAAACACTAAGGTCCCCCAACCAATCTTCACTCAGGACTCTCAGTGTTGAACTGAATAATAAGCCCCCATAGTCATGCTCAAGTGGTATAATACTGTGTCTTTGACTTGCAAGATCACATTGGAGCTCTTGGAGGAAGGGGTGTATCTGAGACTACCACTCTGCTTTGCTTGGTTGGGGGCCATAGAACAGAATTTTTCTTTGATTGAGTTCCAAATTACAGGAACTTCCAAAATTTTCATTTACATATCACTTGGCAGTTCCAAACTTCCACTTATAATGGTCAACAGTCATGACTGGCACAACCCTGTCAATGAAATTACAGAAGAATATATGCTGTTGCTAAATGAGGACCTTTCTAATAATGATTCCAGATAAGACTGGTGGGACCATCAGAAGTGTAAAAACAAGGTTTAACGTTCTCTCTAATCCAATATAACTGACTTCAGCTGACTATCTAAAAAATTGAAATTTTGGAAGTGAACAAGGAAACCAAAAGAAGTTATGGCTCTTTTCTGTTATACTGTAACAACTGAATTTGCAACATGTGTTCTTGAAGTGCAGTTAACACAGCAAAATTCTCAGAGTTAAAGTAAGCAATACTTAAAGTGTACATATAGAAACCCCCTTTCCATATATACACTTTAAACACTATATAAGTTAATTTAGCAATGGTGATTGTGCTGACATACGCATCCATTATTGATAACAGTGGCTTTGCTGTCATCCTCATGTATCCAATGAGGAAAGTAAACCATTTCAAGACATCACCTTATTGACTAGGTACTGCCATTTCTTAAGGTTTGTAGTAGATTGCAGGTAGCATGTCTAATGGAATGAAAAGAATTCCTTCCACAATAAGAAGCAGCCCCTGGTGTGTTGCTCTTCACCAGTCGCACTTATATATACATAGCTTCTGCTTCCTATGTTGTGTCTGCACCATGTGGAGTATCCTCTTAACGGAACAAGTTGGATTACATAATATGAAAGATCAGTTGCTGCCCAACACTTTGCTGGTTTGTCCAAAGGAAAACAGAAGCCAATGCCAATAGAGTTTAGCAACAGTAAAGTCACGGGAATACCCAGAAGTATGCCAGCATCAAGCCATCTTAATGATTCCCTTAGGCAGTGAGAGTCTCTTAGTATCTAAAACCTATGCAAGTCCATCGAACTTGCTCACTGCCCAAAGAAGTGGTTTAAATTTCTGCAGGGAGTGAAATACCAAAGAATAGACAACATTAATGCAGGCTATTTGAATAATATATTAATTATGTGTTTTGCAAATAATTCTTTTCTATGGAAGCTGAGAATGGCTTTATCTATTCATTACTGAATGCAAATGTATTTGAGTAATTATAAAGTGCTAATTCCCTAATGCAAGCCGTGTTGCCTATACCTTACAAGAATGACTGCTCTGCTACTGTCTTAATGATTTGTTACTTGGATCGATCATTATATTTCTAAAAAAAAATTCACGCTAAATTAAAAAGAACATTAATACAATGAATGAACTCATGAATGGATTCTTTACAGTTATACATGAGAATTAATAATACTTATTTACCATTAAATGAACAGTAAATTACAGTATGTGTAGTATAATTTAATTAAATATTTAAATGTCTTTGTCATTAGTTATGTTTAACAATGAGCTTTCAAGCTGGATAGCAATTCCTGGAAAAAAAAGTCTGCATCCAAGCTTTACTTATTTTTATGTACAAGGTCAATGTGTTTCTTATTCCTCAGACAAAGAATAATGATGAATTGTACTATTTGAACAGAACAAAACTCGACTGCCGAATTCTAACCTCTCTAAATAAATCCAACCAACCAACCAACCATTTTCCAACCCGCTGAATCCAAACACAGGGTCACGGGGGTCTGCTGGAGCCAATCCCAGCCAACACAGGGCACAAGGCAGGAACCAATCCCGGGCAGGGTGCCAACCCACCGCAGGTCTAAATAAATCCTTTAATTCTTATTCATTCATCACTATAACTAAAGGTCCTCTACATGATTTTTCATATTTATTGCATATAAGAATATTAAATAAAGTTAAACCAAGGCACAATAATAGTGTTTTTCATACTGGTACATACTCATATATAACTTAAATAATAATGTTTTATTACCATGGAAGCACTAAACATCACAACATTTTGATCATGAAAATTTTTAAATATGAATTACATTTGAAAAGGATTTATTTCAGCACAGAACCGTAATTAAGAGGTTTCATTTCAGTAACTTGTGTGCACCATAAAATGCTTTCTTATAATGGTTTTAATATGATTAACTCCTTTAGGGATTCACTGACTCATTTTTTAAAATCAATACACAACAATGATTAGCAATTTTTAACTACTTAAAATTGTTAAGAGGTTTGAGACTTCCTTTTTTCAGTTTTGCAGAGCCTGCTGTTTATGCATTCAAGCACATCTTAATTAGCCAAATTGGTTCTGTTAAATAGTTAGAATTTTAAAAGCATATACCAGTATAAGCAAAATTTCCTCTATCCTTTTAATAGATATTTGAGAGCCAGAAAATAAGTGGGTTCCACAAAAGAAGAACAATTTGAAATATGTGATGGAATGATGTGTTGGATCCACATGTTCAATACTCCATCATACAGCACAGTTAAATATACCATATTTATCTGTCCAAATTTACAATCACCAGTTAAAACAAGATACGCTTCATTGAGATGTAGGAGAAAAATGGTGCTGAAAAGTAAACCCTAAAAGGACATGACAGAAATTTCCAAAATCCACAGAGACATTGTAAAGTATGGCCCTGGAAAATTTAAATATGTTATTATAAGTAATTGAAAATTCAGTTTAACCCAATTGCACTTTTCATATGAGTTTCCAACAGTTTATTACTTTATAATAATATTAGGGAAACACTTTCGTTATGAATTACTATAAAGTGCTTCTGACATTCTCTACCACTTCAATCTGGCATATTATTGTGGAGATGAGATCATATGACATTTTAACTTTTTAACTGTAGTATTATATATAAGACGTCCTATTTAATGACTTGATGTAAGCTAAATAGTTTTAAATCATTTAACTATTTTGGGATCTTAGATATACAAATATATAGGTATGTTAAAAATTATACCATTTATCTGTATGTTGATTGGTGCAGAGTCTGAGGTATTTCTTAACTCTGTTATGCAAATGAACCTAACTTATTATTTTGCTATGGTGAACTGACCTTTGAGCATCATAGACTCCCTAAAGGTTCTTGAAATAAAGGACATCCATTTCCAAGACATTTACAAGGGTGATATTGATTCATGTTTATTTAAGATGCCAATTTCATTAACTACTACCAAAATATACAGCACTTTTATTTATTTGAAGTAATGGCTGTATTGACAGTCATAGACCTTGCTGCTTATATTGCAGTTAGCCAAATACCTGAAACTATAAATCTTTTAAAGCCAGGCTTGATTAAACATAAAATGCTCTGTTCAACCTTTTTAGGATAAGAGTTGCTGCTATAGGTGAAGCGGTCTGGGAAATTCAACCCTTTGTCAAATGCAAGGTGGAACCATGGTAGTCATATTGTTACATGAAACAGAAATTTCAGACTCTACACGATAGGCAATTTAGTGAAATCCCCTGGCAATAGGTGTAATGTTTCAGGAGATATAGCACATGCTGTAATGTAAACCCACCAATGCGCCTTCTTTGCAACTGCTGGTGGCACCTGCAGGACCCAACAAGGCTGCACCTAAATCCAATTCCCATGGACCCTGCAGGAAACCGAGGCACCGCTCCAACACAGGGGGGCAGGTGTCCGGGGGGTATTGCACAGTCCATGGTTGCTTCTCCTGAGCATATAATTAAGGGGTGTCCTGGCCGGTAATGAACCCTGGCTGTCCGCCATGTCTACATATATACAGTATGTGTATGTATATATATGTGTACAAAAGGGTCTCAAAAGGGTTTCGAGATAGGCACTGATGTACATAGGTTGAGTTGCAGACTGAACTGATTTAGTGGTGGAAAAGATGGCAGCTTTAAAGGGTGATACCATCTGAGGCCAGACATCTTTCTGGCCGCTGGAACTGGAAGTGACATTGTTGTCGTTAAATGAGGTAGGTTTTCCCGTATTTGGCCTACAGAGACAACAGAAGAAGCTTTAGCACACCCTGCCACCCCATGGTCTGGCGGATAATTACCTCCACTTGGTCCTCTCAGCTTTCTCCTAATCACACATGTGTGACAGTGTGTGTGAGAGAGAGAGATGAATTTGCACTTCAAGAAAAATACTCATGAGACCCACTTCTCTGCTTAAATCCACTGGGTACACTGCCACTGGTGATTATTATAAAGGATCCTGGCTTGGATTGGCACATGCAGGAGGGGAAAGAAAACACAGTGAAAGTGAACGGTTTGAGACAGAACCCGTGGTGTATATGTGCATACAGTGAATAAGCAGATGAGAGCACATCAATAATGAGAATCAGAGAGGTGGCAGCAGCATTGCAGGGTGGCTGAAGAAGAAGATGGCCTTCAGTAAACCTTGCATGAGGAAGAGACATGCATTAGGCTACCAGCACCAGTAATAATAAAATGTCAGCCAGAAAATGCCTTAAAGAAATCAATTAAATTAAAGATCAGTATATTATTTTGTCATGTAATACAACAACCAAAGAACAATATTAAAATATATCTCAGTATTAAATAGTCAACACTTAAAGTAGAAATGCAAATTAACATTTATACCTGTTATTTTTCAGTTTTGTCTTCAGTGGGCAATGTGCTATATCGTATTACAGATAAGCACCTGATATGACTCATGATAATGATAACAACTGCTCCAAAATAGGCAGATGTACAAACTCATACATTTTTAAAATTACAGTACAAAAAATCAGCCAGTGGGGTTTTAAAAAGGCCCTAGCCTTTAAGATGGAAGCGAACAGATCAGGTTGCACCTCTGCACACATAAGGAGAGGTATGCCTAAAAAACTGTAATGTCCAAGAGCCCACCCCAGTAGCCCAGAAGCAGGCTAGTGGTGCCAAGCACAAGCAATATACAGTATATTTATGTATAAGAAACTGCATTGAACTTATGCAAAATTGGAAGAAATATTGATTACTCAGTTGAATTTGCTATAAACATAATAATATGTTAAATCACTGGGGCAAGTTTACCAGTTGGGGATGTAGGGGCAGTGTACCACTTGCTCTTAATACAGATATGCCTTTGATCACATGTACAATAAGATAAATAAAAGCTAATACCATGATAAGCTTTCATAATGAGTATAAAATCCAATTACTTATGTGTGGAAGGCAAACTCTTTTAACATCTACACTTTGTGTAGGGCCCTATCCCTGATGGCTACTCTTTGCTCAGTAAATCCTTATGTAAACCTATTTCTATTACATTGTTCTGGTCTTCTGATATATCATCATTTTAAGCAGGTCCAGGATGGAACATTTTATTCCACAATATACTTTTCTTCTCTAAGCACTCCAACATTCAGAGATACGAGTGAGTTTGAGGATCACTGGAAAAATAATGATGTCTTGAGAGAAGGATAAATATATTCTAAAAGAGGAGACATGACAAAGTTAAAGATTTGGAGCACACCAGCAGACAATGGAAGTGACATCAGAACTGGAGTAGTGGTTAGGCAAGCATTCTGCAGTGGGAGAAAGAGAGAAGGCATTACATCCCAGCACCAATCCCTGGTTTGGCAGGTTATTACCATCACCTGAGCCCTTAAGTTGTCCCCCATGTACCCACGTGACAATATCTAATATGCCAATGGAAGGTGGTCAGAATATGTAGTAAGTACTGTACATATAATGACATTTATGTAAAATATGTACTGTTTATAGCTAGGCAGTGGGGCGTAGTGGTTAAGGCATTAGACTTCATAGCCAGAGGCTGAGTTCAAATCCCACCATTTGCACTAACAGACCATTAGCCAGTCACTTCACCTGCCTGCGCTCCAGTTGTAACCAATGGTATCTCAAATGTTATAAGTTGGCTTGGTTAAAGGCATCATCAAAATAATCTATCCATCCATTGTCCAACCCATTATATCCTAACTACAGGGGCACAGGGGTCTGCTGGAGCCAATCAAAATAATATTAGCTGTTTTTGTATATTTCATTTACTAATAAAACAATGAAAAAAGCATGAATGTCAAACGTGAGTAGCTCTATCTTCATTCAGTAAATCTGTCAACTGTCTCAGGATTGTCAAGGATAACCTCCTCCAACCATTCCAAATGGAAGTTTCATTCATTAAAAGAACTGTACATTCACATATAATTTTTACTTTTGAATACCTTCATGCCAGAAGCTGTTTTCAGCTGGATTTAATAAATAAACACCTTACTTTTCATCATCTACAAAAATCTTTTCATTTTGGCGCTCTATAACCTTACTTAACACTAGTATATTAAGCAAATGTGACTCGTTCCGTCAGTAGTTCATTAAGCTAATTATTTTTAGCAGTACAATCTTTTTCACATGAAGCACCATCACAATGTGTTTGGCAATGTATATACAGTCCATAACATTACATTATGAAAGGGTTCTTCTTTCAAATATTGATTTTTTTCCTGCTTCCCTTGTTTGTAAGTCCCTCTCTTTGCTTTTACTGTTTCTTTCAACTCATAGATAGCTTTCCCTGGACATCTCTTAAAAGATAGCAGTGATCAATGTCTACTCCATACTTTACCTTCTTTAGAATAATATTGGCAAAGATGTATGCAGTCAGACTGAACCTCTAAAAACAAAGGCCTATTGGGGTGATCAGTAACTGTAGCTGAGGTTTTGAGAGCCATTAATTGTTGTTTTTTTTTTTGTTTTTTGTTTGTGCAGATTTCATGTGAAATGTAATTATTATATATTAATACATCCACATGTAGTTGCAGTGAAACAATCTAAAAAGATAAATTAAACCTTATCTAAAAGAACAACATACTACAAGACATTATAATGCTTAAGCACCAGGAAGGAAAACAGGAAGGCTTGAATGGAAGAAACTCATTTAACTAACCACATAAATTTGTGGTTTCAATATTCAAAATTTTTTATTAGCCATGTGCAATAACTACATTAGAAAGCTTATTCAGTCACATGTATTTATAAGGTTCAACTGACAGTATGGAATATAATAAATAGATATTAGTGCAAAATTGTACAAAACAAGACAAAGGTACTGTGAAAACAATATTATTACTGTAGTGCAGGAACAGGAAGTAGAGAATTTGACCAGATTAAACTATTCAAGGTATGGATAACTTTGGGGCAGAAACTATTACTGAATGCGGTGATCACCATTTTAATGATAAAACAACATTTAGCAGACTCAACAGGAGATAAGAGCTTGTAGCTCAAGTGGTCCTGCAATATACCCTCTGCTCTGCTGCCATGACGATAAAGGTATATCTGGCCAGTTGATGGTAGTTGAATCCTCATGATCTTCTCGATGGACCTTATAACACTGTGTATAGCTTTAAAATCCAGAGCTTACCCCTTATTACTGAAAGTTTGTGTTAATTAACAAGTTAATTAAAAAGCAGGAAAAAGAAGGTAATAAGCAGCAAAAACTGGTCACTGATTAAGACAAGGGTTGAAATGAAAACCTGCACCCAAAGCTGTTCTTTGGAACAGTTGTTGGCGACACCTGGATTCTTTATTATTGCCGACCAGGCTAAATATTGTGGTATGTGCAAACCTGATCATACAGTTACTGCTAAACTTGGTCTTGCAGTCCTGGGTGAGGTGACAGTACACTTTCAGGTTCAAGGAGTAGCCATCAGCTGGTTATAGAGGATTAGTAGGTATCCTTGCTACTTGGGGTCTGTGTGTCAAAAAGTCCAAGACCCAATTATAGATGTAGTTTCTGAGAAAAAGACATGAATTTCAGCACCAGCTTGCCTGGCATGATTGTGTTAAAGGCTGATCCAAAGTCAATAAATAGCATCTTGGCATGGGCGTTCGTTTTGTGCTAGTCTTTCCTGGTGGCAGACATGATTCTCTGGGGACAAACCTTTGAAAAATGTGTAGTGAATAGCAGTGTAATCCTGTGCTGCAAAAGTTACACACATAGGGCTTCTTCGTAAAACACCTATCCCCGATTTCTCCAGTTTGCGTATTTTAAACAGCCGCTGGGGTATCAGGGAGAGAGCAAAAGAACAAAAGACAACGGCGAGAGAAAATATAAAGCTTAAAATTGCTGTTATCCATTCAGGAACTCAGTAGCACAAGGTAGCTAAAGCTTAATAATTAATTTGTACGTTGCAATAAGTGCTGTGACAGTTGAGAAAGACATACATACATGTAGACCACCTCACCTACTGGGCCTCTGTCTGCTACAAACATCTTTCTGTCGTTTTAACTATTGCATCACTATATGACATAAGAACAACAAATAGAGTTTAGATACGCATTGTGGTCTATGGATATATAGTACGATTTGTTAAAACACAGTGGCTATTTTGCCATGGCATGTTTGCATTTCCAATTAGACAGTAATGTTAACTTGCTTTAGTTATTCATTTAGATCAGTCAGTGCAGTCAAAAGTTGGATGTTGTTCATCCCCATCTGTTTTTATATAGAACTCTTGACTGAGTGAAAGTGTGGGAGTGCTGGGACAAGTTTTTCAGTAAAATGAAAGAAAAGTCGACGAACTTATAGTTGAAATGGCAGTGGCACAACCAATTCCTGCCTGTTTCATCACAGAGCACAGTTGGGAGGTTGTTGAGCACAGTTCTGAAGTGCTGGGGTCTCAAAAATCTCTCAAAATGGAGTAGATTTCTGAAGGACAGTGTGGTACCTACTGTATAATTATGAGTGCAGCTTCCCAAGTAACAAAATATGATATATTATGGGAGCTTCAGTGTTTCTTTGATCTGAATTTCATGATCTCATTAAGAGTGTTCTTGTAGTCTTCTTTATTAGCAGTTTTCCTCAGACACCATGCTTGGTTCATGAAACTCTTTATGATTTTTCTGCCAGTAAGTAGGATGAATTTGTTTTTATTTCTGCATGCACAATAAAATTATTTGAGAAAATAAATTCCAGTGTCTAGAATTAATTAATATCTAGTATAAGATGTAACTGGTTGGTTTTTGCATGACCACTTTAATATACTTCTGATTCCAGGAACTATGAAATGGATAAACATGGAAGTAATTAGCTGGGTGCATAAAATCAGTTTTGTTGTGTGAATTAGAACAACATTACTTAACCAGTTCATGAATAATGGTGAAAATTCATATAAACCCAGAAAACACAGTCCTCTTAAGTCCAAAAAATGACAGATGAATCAAAGAATCATAAGTAAAAGATATTCATTATACTCTATATACATGACAATAACCATAAAAAAAAATCTTATACCTAAATACGTAATATATTGTGTGATTACTATGAAAATAAAAGAGAGGATGCCAAAGGAGTATTGCTGTGGTAGTGTAAAATTAGAATAGTGCAATCCGCTAACTGTACTAACAATACTGTTTAAATGTTAAGACACCTGATGATTTTTAGTTTTGCTATTTTTGTTAGTGCTAAGGTGAGTGTTAAGTGTAAACAATGGCTAAGTTTAATAAGTGATAAAGTCTTTATTTTGTAAAAAAATCCTTTTCAGAAAGAAAATACCATCTGACAATATGTTTCCAATGCTGCTTAATAAAACAGCAATTCTGTACTTTGTAACTGTGGGCAACAAACCGTGAGCAGACCATTTCCACAGTGTTACTAATAAATTCCATTTTTAATTGCATATATATATTTTGCAGCACTGATACCTACCAATCTACAAATTCTGGAACAGATTGAAGTGGTAAATTACAGAATGAGCAGATGCATATATTTCACAGCACACTGAAACCATGTGAAAATAGGATAAAGTATATTTTGTTCATACAAATTTTGAGTAAAAGTTAATGCTACACATAAAATGGTTGTACTTTTGTGCGTTGTTAAATTTAATATTAATTATAAAAAAGGCCTGTAATACCTTTAGTTTAGTTTTTATCTTATACAGAATTATTGATGTTATTGATGTATTAAAATTAGTGCTTTGCCTTTACTATTATCCAGGCAATTCATTAGCTTTTTATAGAGATAGGAGACCACAAGGGGGAGACATTATGTAATGTCTGGCAACTGACCTCCATTGTCCTTTGCTTCTGCTGCCTGTTTATTTTGCTTATGTCATTTAGCCATTCATCCTTTCTTAATAATGAAATGCCAAATAAAGACATTGGAGACTTCTGGGAGAAGGGATAACAATATGAGGTGTGAGACATTTTTAGATTTTATGTGGATAAACAAGGCCATTACATCAAGAAAATGAAGAGTATATGCAAGTCCTGCATGACTGGGTATCCTACTTTTATAAAAGAGCAAAACATGTTGCACTTAAATGGATACCACAATGAACAATGACCACAGTATGGAAAAGATGGTAGCCAGATTTCTTCGACAATAAGAGAATCCCTGAAGCAATGGAAAACAGCTGGCTATGAAACTAATTAATTGTGTTGTTGATTTCATTGTTGGAGACATGGAACCTCCTATTATAGTTGACAGTTCTCTTAAAAATGCCCTATCAGAATTCCAGGCAGAAAATGTGCTGTCCTGTGGCTCACATGTGACTAACATTTCTTTCAAAATATACAGTACATGAAGAGATGAAGACTCTCAGCTTGAGAAGAACTTTAGTATTGCTCTCATTACAAATACATGAACTTCTTATGCTACTGCTGATTATGTGACAGTGACAGTGAATACTACGTGTTATATTACAAGTGCCTTGTAGGTCTTATTGGATAGTGCGTCGACTCTGCACATCACTGCGAAAGGAAAAAGAGAGCAAGCAGTGAGCAGAATACAGAACACTGGTTTTTCATTCATGAATTCATTATTTTCATACTTTTATAAAAAGAAATAGAGCTTTCATTTAAATGTTTTGCTTTTAATTTAAAATGGTTTTAATTTTCATTCAGTTACATTGATTATTTAATAGATTTATTATTATGAGTTTAATTGTTTTATATTATAAGCTACTGACCCTAGATTTAAAGAAGGCTATACTGAGACTTTTCATTTCATGATAGCCTGTTAAATCTGATAATTATCAGGAAAATTTCCCAATCATCAATGCTTAAAGAAGTCACTGATGTCAAGCATAATAAGCAGTGTTTGAAATTATATGCAATATATAAACTCTTGCATTTTTATGTAAATGAGCAGATTTGTTACAATACTGGATGTACTTACAGTAAGTACTACCAAGGAGCATGTTTTATTGTATTGTCTCATTTGCCCATTTAGGGTTCTACATCTGTATAAAGTGGAGGCTATTTATAGTTTTCTATATGGATGAACTCAAACAGGCCATGTGAAAGCGTGTAAAGTGAAAATTGTCCATCCATTTTCCTAACCCTCTTATCCAAAGTAGGGTCGTGGGGCAACTGGAGCTTATCTGCCTTGTGCACAGTGATGCTGGGATAGCAAAATTAAGTAACATACCAAGCTTCTAATATAACCAGGCAATTCTTATTATTTTGTTTTTGTTTTACATAAATAAAAACAGACCAAAATAAGAGCATAAACACAGACTGGATGAAAACAGGACATTCTGTCCAGCATATCTCAATAATCTTATTTACCTCAGGTATAAATAAGATCAACAACATGAGGTTTGAAGGTCTCCAAAGTGCTACTTATCCACTAAACTGGTAGGGTAACTTATGATTGTCTATGTGTGGGTTTTGAAGGGCAGCAGAGGGTTTTCTTTTTATCCACATTGTTAATTAGCCTTAATTCAGCATTTCCAAACTTTGGGGTCACCAGATATGCTTATGCAGTCATGAGAAAATATTCAAAAATATTAAATATATATATATATATATATATATATATATATATATATATATATAGTAACAAAGGCACTATATAGGCACCTGACCCGACACAGATGGACACGGAGGCACGTATAAAAAGCACAAACACTTTATTTTTCTTCAGCTGTGGGACACATCTTCCCCGTGCCACACAGCCCAAACACAGTCCGAAAGCACAAGCTCAAAACACAAAACAATTCCCTTCCTTTCTTTTACCACCACTCCTCCTCAAGCTTCATCTCCTTCTTCCCAACTCTGGCTTCTCGAGTGGTGGTGGCTGGCCCTTTTTATAACCCACCCGGAAGTGTTCCAGGTGCTTGACCACCTGGTCCTAATTGCACCTCCGGGTGGGGCTGAAGAATTGTCCAGCCGGGCTGTTGGAAGCAGACAGCCCCCCCTAGCAGCCACCCTGGGCCCCAACCAAGCTGTGGAGGACTCCATCTCCCATGGAGCCCTGCGGGTGGTTGGGGAATTACCATCGACAAGGGAGGCTGCCACCAAGCGTCCCGGGGGAGGTATTGGACTGCCCATGGTGGGTCCCCCGGAACATAAGCAGCAGGGGCGTCCCTGCCGGGCATGGGACCCTGCTGTCCTTCACTATATATATATATATATATATGTATGTGTGTGTTTGTGTGTGTGTGTGTTGCGTTTGTAAATATAACATTAATATCAAAGAAAACATTAAATTTAATTTACTTTAATGACATTAAAATGTTAAAAATATGTTGCTTGAACCATGTCACATGATAACAGACATGCGTACTCGGCTTATCTTTTTCCATATGCTGTATGTTTCCTAACGTTACCTAGCTTGTTAAGTAAGTAAGTGAAATGGAATCTTTTCTTGATCGAAATGTCCTCTCCACATCAAGTGTAAGCCTACCAATTGTTAAACATCAGTCCTCAAAACAATCACAAGAATATGATGTTATTTCTTTGGTATACATTTACGAGTGTCATTGAGGAGAAGCCTAGATGCCTTTTGTGAAGTAATGTGCTGTCTTTGGAAAGTATGAAGCTAAATAAACTTCAATGACAATTTTAAACTACACACAACGAATACATGGGAAAATCAAAATTATATTTTGAGAGAAAACACGATGAGCTCAACAGTCAGCGCCTGCAACTCAGAAAAGCCATGACTACTGGTGAGAAACTTGTACAATATATAGTGAAATAAAGACCAGAGGTAGTGGCAAAGAATCAAGAGAGCACTCTAGCAAAGCAACATAAAAATTCCCCAGTGTACGCTTTACAAATGGCCATTAGAACTGAAGGTAAAACTGGTCATGTTTTGACTTTAGTTCATTACATACACAATAATGCATTTTGTGTGGATATTTTGTACTGTCTCCAACTTCCAGAGCACGAGAGAGTACAGGATATTTTTGCTGTCTTACAAATGTTCAGAGATGAGAGAGGAATTACATGGGAGAGGATGGTGGGTTTCTGCACAGAAGGAGCACCGTCTATGGTTGGGGAGCAGTTTGGCTTACGAACACTAATCATGGATGTTGCCCTCTCTACAATATGGACGCATTGCATGATTCACCATGAGCAACTGGGAGCAAAGAAACTAGGCAAGGCCTCACAGATGTATTACTGTAGGTAACTGCAATGGTCAACTCAATCAAGCCATATCCACTGCATATTGGCAAAACCTTGCAGTAATATATGCTCTGAGCTTGACAATTTAACCTGAATCACATTGGTTGTCAAGGGGAAGAGTGCTGCAAAGATTTTTTGAACTGTTTACATTTTTCGTGGATGTGAAATTTGTTCAGTGATTGTGGGACCAGGGAAAAATGTCCCTGCTTGCTTATGTAACTGAAAAATGAATCATTCAAAAGGAAATGATGCCCCTTATCCACAGCTATACAATTTTTTGGCAGATGATTGGCTGATCAGTGCTTGGCTCAAACAATGACAGATCATCTAAAATTCCTGGTGGGGCACTTCCCAACTTACTATTATATGATATGTCACAATTTGACTGGATGATTGACCCATTCCACTGCAATCCAAACTTTGTGGATCTAGCAGACAGCGTCATCAAACAACTGATTGAGCTGCCTTGTGCGAAAACGCTTCAAATACTGTATGCTGGACTGTCAGTGGAGTTTTGGTGGGGAACCAAGAAAGGATTACCCCGAAGTTTCATTGTGTGCTTTAAAACTTCTGGTCCCCATTGCAAACGCTTATTTGTGTGAAGTTGGATTTAATGCTCTGGTTTGACTGAAATCACAGTTCAGTTTTAGGCCGGATGTGACTGATGAGATGAGATGTCATCTCTCGACTATTCTTCCTGATGTTCACAAGTTAAAGCATGACATGCAGACACAACCTCTTAATTAGACATTTACAATAAGTGCAAATACTTGTAACAAAAATCTTAGTCACGAAAAGAGGGCAAAACTCACAAACACAAAAATCATTCACATAAGCAGAGTCAAAACATTAATCTAAATCATAGTCAAAATTTACAGCCAACATTTTAACAGAAATACTTCAAAACTGCTAAGGAATAACATGTATTGTGTGTTGTGTGTGTTTTTTAGGTATGAGTTGAATCCAATCAGGGACGACTATGAAGTATGTGACAGGACCTTTACATCCTTGACCTGAATATGTTACATGCCTCACACTTCCAGATAACATTGCTTAATAACAGCATAGTAAATGTCAACAAAAAAACCCTCAAAATGACAGCACCTACAAAAAAATCAAAATGGCATTGCAGGAGATTGTTACTTATTTTAAATATCATTAAAGAGTACCAAAACTATGAAAAACAAAGATTTATTGACATCTAAAATCCCTAAAACAAGGTCTAAATAATTATTTGAGATCAGAAGAATTTATAAAATATCAAAAACTAAATCCTGATCATGACTGATTATGATTACACCCTCCTCCACTTTGGCTGTTCCAATTGCTATAAACAAGTAAGGTGCAGCGGTACAACTTTACTTTTTCATGCCTACTGAATCCTTACATACATATTACAGAAGAACTAGTACGGTTAATGTATTGTACTAGATGATGCCCAAACAATTACAAGAAATGGTGGGTAGATCTAAATTAAAACTAATTAACGAGAAAATGAAATTACATGCAATGCTCAAGTGGCAGTCTATTGTCTAAAATGCTTAATAATTTAGATTACAAATACAAAAAAGTTTTATTACCTATCATTTGAAAGAATGTGCAATGTATGCTATTAAAACATTTAAAATAAGAGAAGTTTAAGAAGGAAAGATTTAATTTCTGGCAATCAATATTATAAGAAATATTACAAAATAGAACAATATAGAAAAATACCATAAATAGAGTGTATCACTTACTGTAAATGTTTTTTAATTAGAATGTTGACTTTTAGTTAAACATTCATAGCAGCTGAACTTTACAAAACTCAGTTATATATTTCATTACAGCATACCATCTGTGCAATAAGAGCAAGTGTGTGGTTATGCTGTAGGAACCTCTGATGTGAATAACTTTTCATATTCAGCAGTATTTGGCAGTAAGTGAAACTCCTGAGGCACATTTTGCTATACTGTCATTAATTTTAAATATTTGCATAGCTTGGAAAAGCCAGTCATTTCAGCACTTTTGTAATTTCCTTGTTAATTTTTCACTGGTTAATTCAATACTCTGAATACAGTAAATCAAACAGAATTACCTGAATGTTTTTGAATAGCTTTGCTGATTTGGGTTGAAATTTTCATACAATGTTTAGTTTTTTCAGTTAATTAAGAACTTAAAAATAAAATCTATCAACATCACTTTAATTTTCTTTTACTGTTCTTTATCACTTTTATTGCAGTGAAACTGGATTATGGCCATTTACACACTAGGGGACTGCTTTTTCTTGTACTACAGCTAAGATCATAGATTCTCTGAGGAGATTCTCTTGCTTTGGTGACTTCATAGCTAAAATGTGTGTTGCTTATACTCTAAGTTTCAGTTTAACAGATTCTAGTTGCACATTTTGCAAGTATTTTTCTTATAACTATCGATCATGACAGCATGGGTTTTCTTGAGATGTTCTTGTATCTTCCTTCAATTCCAAAGACATACACATTAGGTTGATTGGGGACGCTAAATTGTGTAAATGAGGACACATAATTATATGATGGACTACAGTTATACTTGTAGCTGATTACAACTTTACATCCAAGCGTGTCAGGATGGAATCTGGCTGTCTGAACTGGAGTAAGCATCTGTAGAAATGGAAGGATACATAAGTGGATGGAAGAAAGATCAGGTTGACACAACAGTTAGCACTGCTTCTGTACAGCAACCAAATCCTGGGTTTAAGTATTATCTCAGGCACTCTTCTTGTTCACGAGGGGTTTGATTGGGTATTCCTCTTTCCAATCAAATCCCAGAAAACAAGCAAGATGTTTGACTGGTGGTTCAAAATGGTGCCTATAAGCATGTGCATGAATGTGATCAAATGACACCCTGTCCCAAGTTTGCTCTTTTCTTGCTACTGTTGTAGCCAGCATATACTGTATATTGGAACACATTGTGACCTGGAACTGAAATTACTGTAGATGAATTAGTAGTGAACAAATGACTCAACAAAAGCATGACAATGTTTACCAAAAACTGTGTTGTAAAATATAATAAAAGTAACTGATGGAATGGTAAATAATGATAATCTACTGTGTGGCTAGAATGATCTTAAGCATATACTGAATGGTTATGAACCTTATCAAGTATTGGTAAAGTGTTTGTGGGTGCAAGTGTGTTTAGGATTGACCTCAAAGATGCTGCAGAACTCTTGCTTGAACAACTACCCAAAAATAACTAAAAAAATCTTGTTTGTATCCATCCCTGGAAATTAATCTATTTTTCAATCAGAAATCTTTCATTGTGAGAGAAATAAATGCAAAGAATGATGGCCCACTATTTCTGTAAAAACTTGGAAAGGTTATATAGGACACACAAGTAATTTTTCAAGAGTGACAGTTTATTTCCACAAATAAAATACCTGTTTTAAAGGTAGAGTAATTGTTAAAATGTATTGTTTCCACTATTATCTTTTACATATAATCACTTTTTGCACCAGCTGACACATATACTCTGTAGGTGTTATAAGAAAAAAGTACATGAGCTACCCAGGTCATCTGTTTTATGGGCAAAATACCTTTTTTTTAGACTACAATCAGCAAAATTGGTTCAGATAAGGCAAATCAGTTTAAACAGAGTATTAAGCAATTCAAATAGCGTGACAATGAATGTTCAATTTAAAAAAAAAATTGAACCTTAAAAACAGTAATGTGATTAATCCTAACGCTAAACTTACCAATTTGACCCCTGAGAAGTCTCAGTAAAACTATTTTATATGCGGTACTATGGGTCACTTTTAACTTAGCAGACAAAAATAGCTTTTGTTGTACCATAATATGCATGATTAAAATGTTCTAAATAGTTCTTCTGCAAGCCAATTAAGTGCCAAGACAAGAGGTTTTGGTGGGCAATTTGAGAAGGAAAGGGGTACCAAATGCAGTACTCATCAAAAATATGTGCTGAAGCAAATACAACTGTTGTGTGTAAAGCAGTAATAGCAGAAGAGTTCAAAGAGAGAATGTGATTACATCAGGGCTTGGTATTGATTGGTTAAACCAGTACTAACTGAAAGTCACCATGGGTAATGCTTTTCGCAGATGATTGCAAGTTATGCAAAGATTAAAAGGCAATAACTGGAAATAGAATTAGAGAAATACTCTAGAAGGGCATGGAATGATTTGTTATTGTTAAAAGAAGATGGAATCATAAGAACTTGGAATTGATTATAGAGAATTAAGCAATATTTATGATTAAGACCATTTTCCAATTGCAATGATTTCATTTTTTCAAAATCAAATTTGTGACTCAACCATGTTTATTTAATTGGATCTAAGAACTGTTTGAAACCTAATTAGGATTAGAAACATGTGAATGGAAAAGCAGCATTTAATAATTCATGTGGACATTCTGAATATTTTGCAAAGCCCCCTGGGGTTTGTGAACACACCAGTAGTATTGGCATCTTTTGAAAATAGCATTTTTAGGGAAATATTTGTCATGGTATATATAGCTGATATTCTCATTTTCACTTCTGATTTTCAAACCCTATTTTCTAATGTGATGGAGGTGTTATCTTAATTAAGAATGAATTGATTATATGCTGAACTATAAAAATGAGAGTTCTTTCAATTTACTAGCTTATTTTTAGGATACAAAATATTTTTTTAAGGATTAAGAATGTGTTTAGCAAACTTCAAAGCTATTAACTGCCCACACCTAAATCTATCAAATATATGCAGTGATTTATAGAATTTGCCATTTGTTAGTTTTCCAATTAGGAATTTGTACAAGACATCTACCAAAAAACATGCTTTTGATCATTTAACACTAGAATTACCAACGCCTACGAAAAAAAACGTAAACCCAGCCCAACTTAAAACCGTTTGAACCTCTCCATCAGCATCTTTTGTTTTGTAAATGTGTTGATAAGCACATGGGTATGCTGACAAACTACATGTGTACTGAAGTGACTTCAGCTGCAGATGGAAGCGCCACACAACTGTTGTTACGGTTCTGCTTTTGTCCAGAAACGTTTTCATAAGCTTTATGACCTTAGTCTTGGAAAGTCTTACTCCCGTGGCGTGAATGGGATCTTTTCCTGAATAAGATCAAAGACAGTTGAGTAGGGTGTGACAGGAGCTTCCACCTGCAGCTAAAGTCACTTCAGTACACATGTACTGTGTCAGCATGCCTATGTCGATCAAACAGAGGAAGCTCTGCAGTGTACTTGTGACTTTACGCTGTAGAAAGATATATAAATTAATCAAGGTAAATAACATTCTGTCTGGCTTTTATATAAGGAACATATAAATGCTTTTATATAAAGACCATCACAAAACATAATCACAAACTGGGCTTTGCATGATACCTTGGAGAGCTCTGTAAGCCGTGCTTTTTCTTTGTAGGACAGGTGTAGGGCAGACCTCTTGCTGTATCCAAATGGTGCCATATTTTGCCTTTATGCCTAGTGCAGCTGCATTGTTCTTATATGTGAGTGGACATATCTTGCGGTAAAGGCTTCTGTTCTCTTTCTCCGATGTAGAACCCTCACTTCTGTTATAGCATGTATTTATTTGAAAACTAACAGTGTCAGATCGGGGTGAGCGTGAACGCGACTGAGAGAATGAAACTGAATAAAAAAAAAACGTTAAACTTTACTAGTGCCATACATTTACACCGGCTGTTACAGACTCAAATCAAATGTACGTTTTTTTGTATACTACTCAAAATGTTTATTTTGCGATGCGGCAAGGCCCGAACCTGTACTACCAAAGCAGTCATAACAACGAAGTACACTAACTTTTTCCGAATTCTTTTTCTTTGGTTATAGTCTTGAATAAAAGCTCACTTGATTTGTTATACTTTTACCTTCTGTGAAAGTGCTCATTTGATATTTGGACTTCAGTCTTCACACATTATACACTTCATGTCAAAATTTTGTCGTTAGTACTAAAACATGAAAAAAGTTTGTCTTATAGGTATGTGTTCAACATTTCTGTCATGCTACACTTACATAGATCTTTGTAGACACAGAACACGCATGAAATGCATGTGTGCCAAATAACAATATATTATTTACCGTAAACAGCTCCTGGTACCTCACTCCCAGATTAACAAGGCTTGAGCTGGGAGAGCTTTTTGCCATTTCTCCAGCAGTAGGAGGATAGGATAGCAGGCTGCTTGCTCTTATGGACATATTTCCAAAACAAAAGACCCCAACAGAGAGGTGCGAACGGATTTAAGGTGGTCTGGGTTTACAAGTTTTTTTGTAGGCTTTGGTAATTCTAGAGTTAAAGAAACATTTTACTTCTGTGTCTATTTTTTACCACATGGATTACATTTTACATTTCAAATTCTGTCACACTGCTTTACAGATTTTGAAAAACTCCAATGCTTTATTCTAATAAACTGCTACAAGTTAAACACAGTTGTGACATAGAAAAATGTGAGCTTTCAATAATAAATTAGGCTCACAATCTCTGAAGTCCTAAAGAAATTCAGAATGATTTGGACTAAGATTTGGTAGAACATTTTTAAAATGTGCATGCCTTTTAAACAATTTGCCAATTGTAGGTATAAGGACCTTGGTGTCTAAAATTTAGTTCACCAAAATGGTCAATCGCCAGATAAATGTTCTTGGGTGCAAGCCAAAGATGCCCACACTCTACAGTTACTCTATCAGTTTCATTAGAAACATCCATTAAAAACACATGGTCACATTTAGAACCCCTGGATTAGAAGGGGGGCTTTGTCAGAACTGTGAAAACTTTGCCTTAGTTTGTTTTTCTTTTACTTAAAATTTTATTGTTTTGATGGTGACTGCCAGCTCCATTTTGTGTATTTGTTTTATATGCATGCATTCATTTTTTGTTTCTAGTTCTCAATATGATTCTATGTGGATGCTAGGAATCTGATGCACATGTAATATGAACAATGACATTATGCCAACCATTCTATAGAAGAAAGGTGTTCAGACACAACAAATAAACGTTGTGTCTGAACTTTGCATAAATAAAGGGAATACTGGGTTAGAGACTAATAGATGGGACATGTTGATGACAGAACTAATTGAATTCTTCATCTGGTAATGAGTTAGGTTTGTTTAGGTTTGTTTAATAAAAATACAATTTTATCTGGAAAGAGCAGAGATTCAACCCTTAGGTTTCCAAACAGAATGCTTCTCAATCCTTGCCAAGACCATTACACTCTTTAAATGAAAATCATGAACAAAACCCAATACTTTTGAAGCGCTTTATACAAATGCTCATAAGCTTTTTTACGATTAGAAAAAGCACACATAGATTAGAGTAGAAAATTCCCATTGTGCAAGGACAAATATTTGGTTACTGGTTCTCAGCTGAAGTGTAATCTGCATTGTCTCCTTTTCAGAATTCCAGTATACATGTCAGAGTTTGCTTATCCTTGCTGAGGGCAGGGTTAGTGACACCCCAACTACCCTTCTTGCGTTGAATGTTTTGCCTGCATCTCTTTGAGGTTATCAAAAACTCATTCTCCATGACCTCGTTAAACTCCATCCAACCCACAAATTTTTGCTTTAGTCTTTGTGGTAACTGCTGTCTTTTTGGTCTGCCAGTACCTCTCAGTCACTCTAGTGATGCTCCTAGTAACACTGAATAGAAGGTTTTGTTCTTTAAGTAGACAGAACTTTCCTTAACTTTGGTGTTCACCAACGGGTTTTAGAGCTGCTGTCATGACGTCTACCAAAAATCTTCTAATCATGGCTCCTTGCAGTTGCCTCCACTACTGTAATCTTGACCAAGAGATCTTTCAGTCGTTGTCTGTGACTTATCTTAAATTTAAGAGAAACTCAGTTATCAGTGAGATTTTTACTCATTCCAAATAAGACATCAGTTGTATGTTCTCAGAATGTCCCTCACTGATTCCAGGCACTTCATCCATTTGAAGCAGGTTGAGATTAAATGGTGATCAATTTCAGATAAGCTTTAAATCTCAGATAAGCTTTAAAATTCTTATTCTAAGCAGAGTAAACTGCCTTATGTATGGCTCTTTCTAAATGTTTTCCAAACTCTAAATTAAATGCATTATCTGTTCTATGGTGGTATTCCTCCACAGATGTTTTTATTTTTCTCCAGATCAGCACTGTAGTCTTAGATTAAGACTGCAAAGTCAGAAGATGGTACACTTTTGAGTATACAAGTCAACATCTCTGAAAATACAAAATACTTTGAACATGTTGATGTTTGGTGGAAACACACAAGCAACAATCACATTTTTCTTTCTGCAAAACAAAATCACATTGATCTGACCTCCTCTTTCTTTGGAACAAAAAGCAATCTGCACCCACCCATAGCCCTGTGAATGGCCCCATACATGTCTAGAGCCACTTCCATAGTGCTATTTCAGAATAGCGGGGGGGCCACCTTTGTTAGAAAAGTACTGTCCCAGAACCATAGTTGTGTGTAAAGCTGAGTTCAGCCTCACAAGACTCAGCTTCTTCCCCACAAGCGATGTCAAATTCTATGTTCCAAGAGCCAAACTAAAATAATAATATGAAAATAATATCAATTACTCAGAAAAAGTTGTATTTCATGAAACAGAAGTATGTTGCCTTCCACAAGAGAAATTGAAGTTTTTTTTAAATATATACAAAAACACTCATGTAGAAATCATATCACTTCACAATAATAGTTTATATATACAGGATGAATACCTTTGTGTGTTTTCACCAACATTTGTTATTTTCAAGGGAAATGGAAAGTGGAAGAGCAAAAGATAGGAGTGAAACTGTTTGATCTCAAGCGGCAAATTAGAACACTTTACAATCAATAGCAGCAGGGTGCTGTAAGGATTTCATTACCTGGGAGTAGCACACATTTAACGAAATGCTAAGGGGTATTGACATTTAAATTTGATTTATCTGCCTTATTTAAAAATACCTATGCATGGAAAAGTCATTTTTTCACATTGAAGATTATTTTATTTCATCTCTAGGGCACAGGATGAGAGACATAAACAAGATAAAGCAACCTATGAGCACATTTGGTTTATAGAAACAAGAAAGCACAATTTATATTTCATTGATTTAATTATCCACTGCTACATATTGATCTGTGTGAAGCTTTAAAATTCTTATTCTAAGCAGAAGAAACTGCCTTATGTATTGCTCCTTCTAAATGTTTTCCAAAATCTAAAGTAAATGCATTATCTGTTCTATGGTGGCAACTTCATATTAAATAAAATAAAAAATATATATATATATACAACTGTGTTTCTTGCAGTTCCATTTCTTTTGTCATAGACTTTCCTGAGTCTCCAAAGATGTAAACAGCCCTTGCAGTAACCATAGCTACACATATAGCATGAACGCCTTTAATTTATCTTTTAATACAAGTTACACCAGGGATGCATGAGCCTTATGTTAGTATAGTAATTCATCTAACAAAATGTTTCTTCATTCATAAGACAGAATGACTTTTAAAAGGACAATGCTATCTGGTTCTAAAGCAAGTATTTAAGGAAGTTCCTCTACTTGATGAAGCAAGCAGTAGGTTAAAAATGTTTGAATACAAGGGTGAGTTACAATAAATCATTATTGGCAGACTAGCCACCTGGTACACAGAGATGAGTCTGACATAAACTAAATCTGTCCCATGTCAAAAAATGATGATGTCTGTATAGTTGTCATGTTTTACTAAGAATTAACAATCATTTAATCAGTCAACAGAGACTGAAGTAAGTGATCCATGAGGCAACAGTTATTGCAATATTTTAATGTCTAAGGTCATATGTCATCAAAACAGTTTTTACAGGATGTTTTGGTATAGAACTACTAAGGTAGAACTGCAAATGAACAAGATATATGCTATTAAAAATTCATAGAACTCACTCTGATATATCTGCGAAGTAAATCCATCTTGAGTATAAAAATGCTAAACAAGAAACAGAATATGTACCATTCAGAATAAAAAAAAAATCCTCAACAAACTAAATAAATTGCCTAATTGGGTAGATTATGAAAAAAATGGTTTACAGGTAGTAAAATATAAGCAAAAAGTAGTCTAAAAAATTAAGAGAAATGCAGGAGTATAGCAAAGCATCAGAAATAAGTATAGATAAGATTGAAAATTGGTATTGCCGTGAGAACCAAATTTTGAAGTTCCTGAACTCTTTAACTTCAGCCAGACTCTCACTCTTTTCTTGTAGATATCATGCCTTTCCTCTCTGGATGAAGTCAGTACCAAAAATACTTTAATGATACTCTGGCATAATATATAAAAACAGTAGCAAAAGTCTTAATAGTGAATGCAAACTAGTAAGGGCACTACATAAACAATGTATTGCATATTTAAAAAGAAGTAAGTGAGTTGAGGCTGTGACAGATGAGGCTTTGCACATTTGGGCTTATAGCCTGAAAGACTTAAACTGTGCTTTGGGGGCATAATTGCAAGGCAAAACAAATGGATGGGCACTTTACTCTACAACAGTAGGGTGAACAAGACTGGTGAAGTGCCTAGTAGGATACTAGCTGCTCCACAGACTTGGGTGCATGACGCCTCTAATTTTTTTCTACTGTGCATAGTTGGGAAACCTGCAAATATGTAAGGTTGCCAATAAGAAAGTAAAAACGAGGCTACAAATAAAATTGTGTGAATGCTTAAAAATAAAACATGTAAATTTTAGATAGATAGATAGATAGATAGATAGATAGATAGATAGATAGATAGATAGATAGATAGATAGATAGATAGACTGTCCCAAGTTTAAATTTTTCTTTTTACAGAAAATCAATAAATAAATAATTAACTATTCAATGACTAATTCAAACAACAACTCTCTTCAAATACATACCAGAATCACTTAATTAATTCTCTAGACTTGGTTAAAAATAAAATGAGCCATCACAGTTAGAGTGAAGCATTATTCAGGCATATTGCCATTGGTGTAAAGGAGCCCCTCTAGCATTTCTTGACACACTTCTGCTGAATAATTCATTGACTGAAAGTCCTCAGTGTTAGTGTGTCAGACAGAGGCTGTGCAGCATTGTTCATAATGGCTCTTGGTTTTGACTTCATTGTCTCCTTTGCTACTACCTAAAGGAATCGAGAGTGCTCCAAATAAACGAACCTGCCTTTTTAATCAGCATGTTGATTTGGTGGGCCTCTATTGAAGTGGTGTTATCAGCCCAGCACACCACAGAATAGTAAATTATACTTGTCACAACAGTTATAGAAGATGTAAAGGATGTCACTTTCCACATTAAGTGAACATAAACTTCTTACAAAAGCGTTTTGTTCTGCCCTTTCTTACATAGTTCCTCTGTGTTATAAAACCAGTCCAGCCTGCTGAAGTACTTGTAGCAGGGCACCACCTCCCCTCTCTCTCTCGGTATATATACAGTATATATATATATATATATATATATATATATATATATATATATATAT
>JANRMT010062806.1:74196180-74256153 GCA_026402145.1 Polypterus bichir lapradei
ATATATATATATATATATATATATATATATATATATATATATATATAGTGACAAAAGCTCTCTGTTGGTGTTAACATGACGCAGATTGACAGTGGATGCACGTCCCACAGGCCCCAAAAACACACAAAAAGAAAACACCAAAACACACTCTTCCTCCACTCCTCCCAGGCAGCTTTGTCCTCCTCCTCCCGACTCTAGCACCTCAAGTAGTGGCTGCAGGCTCCTCTTATAGCCCACCCAGAAGTGTATCAGGTGATAATTAACCTAATTCAGGCTGCACTTCTGGGTGTGGTTGCATTACAGCCCACATGGGCTCAGGAAGCCATGCAGCTCCCCCTGGCAATGGCCATGGAGCCCAACAGGGATGAGCTTCTTTGTTCCAGAATTGTTGCCCCGATGCAACCCAGGGGGCTGCCACCAAGTGTTCCAGGGAAAGAAATAAGCCTCCCATGGCTGCTCCTCCGGATTCAGTTGCAAAGGGGCGTCCCGGCTGGGTGTGGGTCCTGGGCATCCACCACAATATATTATATACAGTGTATATATATATAGTATATACACATATACATTAAGGCAGCGTTTCTCAACCTTTTAAGTACTTGCAACCCGAGTTTTCATAAGTTTTAATCGCGCCCCCCTAACATTTTTTTGAAATGTAGATGCATATTTTATTATACCTACTTCGACTATCGACATTTATCTAACTCTATATTTATTGTTCTAGTATCAGAATGTAGTTTAAGTTAATTTGTTTTGGTTTCAACAGATGTTTTTTTCATATTTTTGATTTTTGTTTTCTTTTTTCACATCTTTGCACCCACCCCACAGGTTGAGAACCACTGTGTTAAGGTAATCTTCCTAGTTTAATTACTTTCCTCAAATAAACTAACGGAGCATAAGTGAAGTGAACATATAGAAAAAGAGAGGGGAGAATAAGGAATTACAAGATGGAAGGCCTGCATGACATTTACTTCTTAGAAAGATTCTTACTACTGAAATGCAAAAAACAGTTTAACTCTAAAACTTTCAAATTTGACTATCTACAAATATATTGAACTACATAATATTTTAGATTACAATACATAGGCAAGAACAGTAACATGTAATACCATTCAAGGACAGAATGTATCAGAAATCATCATTAAACAATTTGAACAGGATAGATGAATATGACTTAATTAAGGTAATATAAATTACTGATACAAAAATAGAAGAAATGGTACAACATAGTGCCATGTATCTCCATAATCACAAGCAATAATAATCGAAAAATGGTCTTTTCAAAATAAAAGTCTAAACAGCAGTCTCCATGAATTTAAGAAGAACTCGTCTTGTCAAAAAAAGCATTTCAGGATATTCAAACAGCTCACAAAAACTGTGCCAAAAAGAAAACAATCAGCCTTCTTCATACTTACAGAAAACCCTTGATCCCATTGTAACAGAAGAATGATAGCAAAAATGGTTTTCTTTCATTGCTTTTTCACATTATATACTTTTCTGCTGTGTAATTTTGCATTTCAACACTATAGTACAAGTGGTGATTTTGGAGTGAAAGTAGTTGTGAGCTTCCGACATTTGGCAATAAGGTATAGCTTTATATAACTAAAACGTACTTGGCAAACTACACTGCAGTATATTAGTGCAGCACATAATCAACTCCAGTGGAAGAACAACATGTTTCTCTTGAGTGTTAGCTATATTTTACAGAAGGTTTAATTTTTATAGATCTCATTTTGGTAGTACTCCAATAATAATGTAGGATAAAACAAAGCTTTTTGTGAAATTTGAATTTCAACTGGATGAAAGCCTCAAGCAACATATTATAATAATTAAGTAATCTATAGTTATCATTTTTACTTTTAATTATTTTTATAAATTAACACATAGGATAGAAATACATTTTCCCAGATATAAAATTAAACGGTAAAACAATATTTATATTAAGAAATAATACCAAAAGTAAAAACATTTTATGGTGGTATGAAAAAAAGACTAAAGGTTTTCAGAATATTAATTTTACCTTATACATGCAGTTAAGAGTCTTGTATGCATTTCAGTTCTCCATTATCAGAGGGTCAAAACAGCCTCAATTTTAAATGAAGTAATTAAAGGTCATTTAGCTGATTGTGTAGTTATCTTTAACACTCACTTAATCAGTTCCATGAGAATATTGACAAGCATATTCGTCTATTGACAGCTACCAGTGTCACTTACAGATGCATTCTACAGAGTGGAAATAAATTAAACGTCCAAATAAACAATTATATGGTTTGCCTCTGATTAATTGTTAGTTTTTAAAATGAGGTCCAGTGCACAACCAAAATAATTTAGTATGCTATTAGAAGCAGGAATGTGAATTAAAAAGAAAAATATAAAGAAAAATGTTTTGTTATGTTACTCTTATTCCTTGTGTTGTTTTACTATTATTGCTGTCATTGTCTCCTTTTGGCTTTTTTAATTTATGAGAAATCTGCTGTGTTATGTTGCGTGATAGTTCATTTCATAAATACACACAAACAAACTTTTTCTGTAATGGTGCGGAGTATCCAAACACTCATTTCTTTATTTCATTCACCAACAACAACTCTCTAGTGTGCACCACATATACTGTATATTGCTTGGTGCCACATACTGGTTACTATCGGCATTGCGAGACATGTAGTTTAATACAATACATAACATATCTCCTTCCTGCTAAGATTAATTGTCAATAACACAAAGATTTTTTTTTTTTTTATAACAAATATATCTCAGAAATCTGAAAAAGAGTATGCCTCTGAACTTGAACAGTCACACACGTGTATGTTCTCCATCTCAGTGGGTGTTCACTCTTTACAGTAGCGTAGAGGTGGTTTAGTGATCCTCACAGGATAACGTCTGACAGTCTCTGTTACCAGAGTATGCTCCATGTGTCGTGAATCAGTGGACTTAGGAGTTTCCGGTGGCATATCTATCTCTGGAACTTGATCATTCTTGCCATGATGAGATGTACTAGGGTGATGTGTGGTACTACTATCACTCTGGGGTAGTAACACGGGGGGTCCACAGGAGGGTTCACTGCAGCCTGCTGAAGCTCTGGATCAGGACGTGTCAGCATCTGGTCCACATGGTGTTTCCATACCTCTTGTAGTCCCACATTTATTTTGTATGATACTGGTCCAATCTTCTCCATAACAACACCTTGGGTCCACTTCTCCTCCCCCTTCCTATAGTCACGCACAAGGACAGGCTCTCCTACATCAAACTGTCTGTCCTTGGAGCGTGGTTGGCGGCGCTCTTGTTGAGCATCTTGTGACCTGTGCACTACACCAGCAACACTGGGTTTCAGGAAGTCCAGCCGTGATCGCAGCTTGCGTCCAAGGAACAACATAGCTGGTGTCTCCTTTGTTGTTGCTTGAGGGGTATTGCTGTACGTTAACAGAAATGTATCCAGGCGTTGTTGCACAAGTGCTGTGCCTCTAGAAGATTTTAAGGAATGTTTGAATGTCTGCACGAAACGCTCGGCCAAGCCATTGGTGGCAGGATGGTATGGAGCTGAGTGGATGTGTTTTACTCCGTTGGACTTCAAGAATGTACTTAACTCTTCAGAACAGAACTGAAGTCCGTTATCACTCACAAGGATGTGTGGAATGCCATATCGATTAAAAAGGCTCCTGAGCACTTGAATGGTCTTACTAGAGGTGGTATAATAATATTGTGTGAATGCTTAAAATTAAAACATGTACATTTTAGATAGATAGATAGATAGATAGATAGATAGACTGTCCCAAGTTTAAATTTTTCTTTTTACAGAAAATCAATAAATAAATAATTAACTATTCAATGACTAATTCAAACAACAACTCTCTTCAAATACATACCAGAATCACTTAATTAATTCTCCAGACTTGGTTAAAAATAAAATGAGCCATCACAGTTACAGTGAAGCATTATTCAGGCATATTGCCATTGGTGTAAAGCATTCGCATAATATGCACCTCAGGCTACTTGGAATGTGCATCTATCACGACCAGGTACATATTTCCTTCAAATGGACCCGCAAAGTCCACATGTATTCTTTCCCAGGGACTAGAGGGCCACATCCAAGGGTGTAAAGGTGCTAGCCTAGGCTCTTTTTGCATAATCTGACAAGAGTGGCAGGATTTAGCTTGAAGCTCAATTTGAGAGTCGATGCCAGGCCACCATACGTAACTACGTGCCAAGTTTTTCATTCGCACTATACCTGGATGTGCTATATGGAGCTCTTTCAGAACCCGGGGGCGCAATTTGGTTGAACATTCACTCTCACACCCCACATGAGGCATCCCAGTTGTATTGTAAGATCATGCCGGTGCAGTAAGTAGGGTGCCAGTTCTTCATCTGCATCCTTTGCAGCTGGAAAATGCCCAGTGGTGACTATTTCCACAACACGAGATAAAATGGGGTCAGACATGGTGTGCCGTCTGATCTCGGTGATACTAACTGGTAGGGTGTCCAACTGAGATGTGTAAAATACATCTACTGCGCTTTGTGAGCATGGGGGAGTGGTAAGCGTGAAAGACCGTCAGCATTTGCATGTAATGCACCTTTTCGATATTGAATGGTGTAATCATGCGCAGACAGGAGGGGTGCCCAACTCTGCATTGACTGCGTACTTTTCGATGGGCTCAAGATGGAGGTTAATGGGCGATGGTCTGTGAGCAGCATGAACTTGTTACTGTAGAGGTACTGGTGGAACTTGCGTACTCCAAAGACTATTGCGAGTGCCTCCCTCTCGATCTGAGCATAATTTTGTTCTGCTTTACTAAGAGTTTGTGATGCATAGGCTATCAGTTTTTCTTTGCCATCAGGCATGACGTGCGAGAGCACAGCTCCGACCCCATAAGGTGAAGCATCGCACGCAAGTCAAAGGGGGCAGTTCTGGATGGTAATGGGTCAATACCTCCTGCAATACTAGGAGTAATTTAGCGTCCTGGAATGCGGACTCATAGGCTGATGTCCACAGTTTTTAGAAAGCACCGCGTTCACTTTATGGGAACCACTTAACTGCTGCACGTCGCGAGCTGCCGTCTCTGCAGAAACTGTGTAATCAACTGCTTTCTGAAACGTGAGATCTTTCTCAGTCAACAGGCGTTTCTGAACATTTTCACACTTTAGTCCACACACAAACCTGTCTCGTAGTGGGTCTTCCAAATATGCACCAAGCTCGCAATGTTCCGAAAGACTTTTCAGCACCGCTACGTACTGTGCTATCGTTTCCCCTTTCCCCTGATTATGCTTGTGGAACCGGTATCTCTCCGCTATCACGAGTGGTTTCGGGGTGAAATGGGCTTGTAAAACCTCCACAACACGGTGATACTCTATCTCCCCTGGCTTCGTAGGCGCAACCAAACTGCGTAGTAGCCCGTGCATTTTAGGTCCCATTACACTAAACATCACAGGCAATTTCTTCACGGCCTTAATGTCATTAGCCAGTATGTAATGTTCAAAACGTTCAATATACGTCGTCCATTGCTCACCAGCGTCCTCGAAGGGATCCATCTGTCCAATTAATCCAGCCATGTCGTCGGCACCTTGCACTCCACGTTAGACTCAGAGGCAAAAAAGAGGCTCCTTTAAACAGTCTAAACCAGATCACTATCTAGCTACTACACAGCGCGGTCGGTTCTTCTCGTTGACACAACTCGTCGCCAATTTATGTTATGTTGCGTGATACTTCATTTCATAAATACACACAAACAAACTTTTTCTGTAATGATGCGGAGTATCCAAACACTCATTTCTTTATTGCATTCACCAACAACAACTCTCTAGTGTGCACCACATATACTGTATATTGCTTGGTGCCACCTACTGGTTACTATCGGCATTGCGAAACATGTAGTTTAATACAATACATAACATGCTGATTATTACTTTTTCTGTTGCTTATTATTGTTATTTATAATCCAGTACATATTTGATCACAAAGAAAAACAATGTCATTATGCTAAAGGTTTTAAAGAAAAATCACAGTTTACTGATAATGAACTCTTTAAAACTGGTACTGGTACTGGCAATATCAACTAAAGGGATCTACTGTGATTTCATAGACAGTTGGTTTCCAGCTCTGCCAGCAGTAAGGACAATCAGAAACAGGATGAAGCTAATGGCCTGGTTTCAGTTTTTCCCAATTAAAATAAAAAACCTTTACATTCATTGCAATAAACGTAGTGACCAATAATTAGCTTATTTACTCGTATACTAAATATGAAGGAATTACTCCAATGCAATGTGTTCTTGTACAGATGAAACATTTAATCATTCATAAGTTCTTCTACTTCTACTAGAATCCTGTGCAGCTATTACTCCATTTTTGTATAAAAGAAATTATTGCACAAAGCAAGACAAATCCAAACCATTAAAACCAGTGTCTTAAACTGTAGCAAAGATAAATTAACCTTTGAATGTAGGCTTGTTATCTGTAAGGCACTATAGACTGAAACAACTCAGCTGAGGCTGGTAAATGCACTGCAACCATGACTAGAAATTTTGTTGTTAGATCATAAAACTGTTTGAAAACTACAAACAAAACAGCAACCAGGCTAAGAAGTAACTCAGCAAGCCCAGTATTTTGAGAATAACCATTACCACTTCTAAAAATGGTGATTATGGTATAGAATCCCCTACATTTTCTGTGATTCACATGTATTTAGAGACTACCGATGTTATCTTATTTTTAAATATTTAATTTGACATGGCCAGTATGTGAACCTTGCATGTTAGATTCATTTGAATTTGCAACAGACTCACACGGTCGACTGTATATGTTGCAGAATAAATATTTCATCTTCTACAATTATTTGTGTTTGCCGACTCATAAAAATGTGGAAAGCATAATTTAGTTTAATTAATGTCTGCATCAGTGACTGCAAAGATACAAATAATTGTAAAGATAATATTTTTTTTTTTTCTAAGTTAGAGGTCTAGGATGTAGGGAGTACAGTTCTAGCTTTCATTCCATATTGCTTAGATAGAAAATATTTTGTATTGATAAATGTCAATAACCAAATTATAAAATACATCTCAAACTTCTTTTTTAATTTTCCTTATATGGTAAGATCATATGAATTCCAAACAGCCTGCCCAAGCTATAAAAGGAACCCAGAGTTATGAGACATCTGCGCTGTCCTATTAGGCATACTGTATGTTTAAATATTATATTAATAAGAATTACTTGTGAATGCTCTGAAATCGCTTCATCTTTATTAGTCCGATTCACCTGTATGAGAAATCCTCCACATATAATATATACTGTTTGATTTGTCTTGATATTTGGTTATGCAAGATGTCAAGCTTTTTGGCCCTATACAGCTTAAAAAACAAATTTTTAGGTAATTTTTAACTTTATTTTTTGCAGGAAATTATACCTTTATGGTAAAGAATAAATCAATGGGTGTCTCCAGCAAAAATCATCAGAAGGACTTGACAATGTACATGTCACATCAACCAACCCAGGTGTCCCCACCCCCCATTAGGTAATATGAGGGGTCAGATTTATTCCTTATCACAAAAATTCGACAAATATAGGAAGATGGAGTATCGTGTTATGCTGTTCTGAGGTGTTAATCATGAATAGGATAATCTTTTTGATATTTGATTTTTTTACTGGTGGTCCTACCCCAGTAAAAGCCACTCCCAGAAGGTTAAAATGTTAAATTTCAAACATAACTATGTAGGATATATTTTTGGACTATAATGTCAGTGATTACAAATATATTCTTATTTTGACCCTTTTCTCGGGATCTAGCCTTCTATGGATCTCTAACAGAGGGTGAAAAATGACAAATGTCTATTATAATCATTAGATTTTAAGCATTTAAATTGAACCGCACATTTTAATATTTCACATATTTGATGCAACTGTTTTTGTTTATTATGTACTTCTACTTCATGAAGTTAATCAATACATTTTTTATGGTTTTAGGGTGTCTCATGTTAATTAAGACTTTGACTTGAATGTCTTTTGAATTCTAAACTTCAAATTTCACCAATAAAATCAGTTTTTTGTTAAATATAGAAAATCTGTGCAGTTGCTGTAGGATAACTTGGCATATTAATCACAAAAAAATGTACTTCCAGCTTGCTGCTTGCCAGCTAAACCTAACTAGTTTATCTATAAGGGGGATCTAGACAGCCAACTGCAATACCATGCCATGCTCGTCTAGAGCCATTTGGTAAATAGCGCTGTATTAATTGTTTTTCAAATTGGTGAATACAAATATATCTGATTAATTTTTAGCTGCCTGTTGTGTTGATACAGAAATGGTACTTTTCACAATTAAGACTGGAGATTCATTGCGTATGTTTATATTTAAATGTTGATTATTTCAAGAAAACAATAACAATGTTCGAGGAGAGAACCATTTCTGTATCAATGCAACAGGCAGCTGAAACATCTAAATCAGATATTCTCATTTTTAATTAAATACAGCTAACATGCAATTCAGTTATATTACAGTAACAAGACATGTGTGAGGCTATTAAATACAGTAAATCCAATGATTCTTGAACATCAACAAGCAATTTAAGGTAATGAAATACAAAGTTCAGTGTAAAATATGGAGCTTAATAATGTACCCATTTGTACATTAATTCCTGAATTCAAACAAGCAGTAAATTCTGTGCACCAGTTTTACGTTACAGGGTTACAGGTTTACCAGCAGTAAGAAATGAAACATTTACATAGACTCAGTATAATATGCTGTATTGTTTTTCTATGGTAAGATTACTTTTTTTTTAATCATACGGTATGGACATACCCTAAAGTGACTATTAGTGATAACAGATTTTTTTTTGTTACCAAGCTGCATTGTTCCACCACCTCACAGCTCCAGTGACCTGAGTTTGATCCTGTATAGACTTTCTATCTGAGTGACAGGTTCCTTGAATATCTCAAAGATGTGTGCTATGTTAATTGATGTTTCTAAATTACCCCAGTGAATATGTATCATATTACTGATTAATTTAATTTATATTAACAGAGGAATGCATTTACAAAAGTGACTATGACCAAAATCAAATTCATAGGCAGTACTTTCATTGAAAAAGTTATTGATGTTACGTACATCATCTGAAAGCTCAATGAAAAACTCTTAACTTCATGATTGGACAGCCTAAGTGTGAATTCCAACTTTGTTTTTGACTGCACAATTTAAACATTCAATGCCTTGTTGGACGAGAAAAGTTACATAATTTAACTACTATTTTTATCTATATATTTTAAAATATATCTTTTCTTTAGGCAGACATTGTGGCCTAGTGGCTAAGATGCTGAACTTTTAAAAGTAAGGTTATTGGTTTAGTTACTACTCCTTGACTCGATTGGTGACGTTGAACAAGTCACTTACTCTGCTTGTCCCTGAATTATTAAAAATGCTTGCCATCATACTTCTAAAATTCCATGTGGTGGGGTTTTGTATTGAAAATCTAATGTTTAAACAGTCCCTGTAAGATGAGGGGGAAAAATCCTGAAAAGAATATGTTCACTCATGTGTTGTACCCATGTCTTCAAGAAGAAAAGTCACTTATACTGCTGAGTGAACATTAAAAAATGGCTATGTTTTAATCAAAAAAATGCAGATTGGACATCAAGTAATTGACTTTTGTTCTTATGTTTCTTTTGTTTTTTTAGTTTTTTGTATTTGTGTTTTTTACACTAAAAAAAGAATAAAATAAAATTTTTTGACAAGAATAAACATTGTACATTTGAATTTTATACAAAAATAACACCTAGATCCCTTTTAAAACAACTTGCCATGCAATCAGGCAAACTGGTGATAATATAATCATCCTTTAAAATATTTCCTTACATAATTATTGAAATCAAGAACAAATGTACCATTCAAATTACTATTGTTTAAAACTAAGCTTATGTCAAACTTTGTACAGGTTCCGTTTGTCATAAAATATTTAAAATGATTTATGGTTATTAAAATATATATATATATATATATATATACATATATATTTAATTCTCATTCATTATATCATGTCACATTCTATCTGTAGTGCATTTAATCATTCTCTGTCTGCATATTAATAGTTACAATCATACCTGTGTAGCCATTCGCTGTAACTGTCTGTCGTTGATACGGCTGAGCGCTTTGAGGAATATTTGTAAGATGGTGTGTTCCAGAGAGAACTTAGGCACTTTGATTAATTATTTCACCAAAAAAAAAAAATTCTGTCTGCTTTAATTTTATACTATACTTATGCACACACTGCATTTGTGTCAGATGTTACATGCACATTTTTTTAAACCCTACTTATGCTATTTTAAACCAATTAGAAAATGTTGCCAACTTTACATACAATTATGCTAAAGAAGTTATAGATAGTTTTGGGAGAATACATCTCCATTGCGTTACAATATTTAACATAGTATACCTTGTTAAGTGTTACTATATTAAACAATATACTGTACTATTGGCATTATAAAATATTGATATTGCTTAAAGATTGTGCCACATGGGAAAGATGGGCATCCTGACCCAGAGAGGGGATGGTTCTTTACCCAGACAGAAGGATCTAATTGTACAGACAGGCATCCCAGGCAAGGGAGAGAAAGGTGCTATACCTGGAAGACAGTCCTCTAGTGGATGGACGGACATCCTGACCAGGAAAGATCCCTTAAATTGGACGGGAAGTCCCAGGCAGAAGGACAGGCGTCCTAAAAGGATATATTTGTAGTATCTTCCCTGGCCAGGATGAAGGAGAAGGACAGGGAAGGACTGTCTCTGGGGAATGTTTATTCCCCCCAGCTACTAGATGGCAGAGGCCCTGAATATATATCGGTGCCCAGTCAGAAACCAGCAAGGAATACCAGGAATTATAATCTGTAAGTGCAGCTCTGCTGGGGTCCGTGGATGCTGCAAGAGAGTGCTGCAGTAAATAACTTACTGTTATTCAGGAGTTCCGTAAGACCTGGAAGTGCTTCCAATGGGCAAAAGCCCTGGCCCTGGAAGTACTCCTGGGTACTCAATAAAAGGGACTGTGCTGCCTTGTCCAGGCTACTCAGAAATGGGAGGAAGGAAGGCAACACTCAACTGGAGGAGAGCAGTGCAATAGAGAGAGTGAGGAGAAAGAAGAGTCAACTTGCCAGTGTGCTTGTGTATACAAGGTTCTTTGAGTAATAAACACCCTTTATTTGAACCTGCAGCTGTGTTAGCCTGTTCGTGTTTGGAGTTTGTGGCTCACTGGCACTCCCTAGCCTTCACAAGATCCAGAGAGAAAGAATGTTACAAAACTGAAAGCACACAATATCCCAAGCTATACAGGGCTAGCATATCTTATACCTGAGTATTACAAGAAATGAATTGCTACCTTTCATTAAACAACATATTTCTCTACTTTTATCATTTAGGTTTAAAGTAGATTTACTTTAAATGCACTTGTTTAGGTGATTTTTCACTAAGTATTTGTATGTCTCTTGGCGCATCAGAGGTCAATTATAATCCATTTAGAGAATGGTTAAAACAGATTGATATCAGACTTTTTTTTTCTTAAAAAAGTCACATTTTTTTGACATTTCTGTATATACAAATATAATGTGCAGTTTTTCACTGTTGTATCTGATTAAATAAGTTGCCCATTGTATTAGTTCTAAGGTACTCAGTGTGTGAGCTAACCATTTATGTGTAATTTTTCAAGACATGTTTAATCCACGTCTGTGCCTGGAAAGAGCCGCATTGCTATGGTAGACACTGTACCTGGTCCCAGTGGCAGAAAAAGGTATCCAAAAAAACTAAATTAACTATGGGTGTGTAGCTTTAACATCTCATGTCATGAAAACTGTGGATACAGCTTAGGCACATTACTAAGAAGGCCTATGTAGGTGTCTTTTACCTGCAGAAGCATAAGCTCATATTTTTTTTCCTTCGTAATTAAATGAAATTAAGAAATGAAGCTGGCTGAATGTTGGCTAATGGTAGAAGTGCAGAAGAGTTTAAACACCCAAATTAGTATTAACTTTACAGTATGTATTTTCCATTTCCTTAACCTGGTAATCTAGGGCAGAGCTGGGGGGAAACTGGAGACTAAGTAAGCATAGGGTGCTAGGTATGAACAATCTATGGACAGGGCGGCAGTCCTGGATGAACACACACAGAGGCCAGCTTTACAATGCAAGTTTACCAAATCTGCATGTCTTTGGACTGTAGGCAGAAACCAGAGCGCCCAGAGGACACCCAAGCACCCGGAAAGTGAACCCTGATCTCCTTGTTGCAAGGCAGCAATACTCCCACTTTGTCCACTTTATATAATACATTAAATTTACCACATCCACCCATTCATCCATCCATTATCCAACCCGCTATATCCTAACTACAGGTATTCTTTACCTCTGCATCTTTTGTTGCTTGAAGCATGGTGGTGCAGTGATTGGCACTGCTGCCTCACAGCACAGATCACATTGGCCACAATAATCAGTCCATAGTTTGCAGACACTTCTCTCGCACTAAGGGACAGGTAAAAGACCATGGCATCATTAAGATCCTCTCAAAACTAACACAGTTTCTCTTTCCTCATTGACTTCAATGCATTTTGAGGAGATTGTCAAAGCGCAAACTCGACTCACTATAGTTCATGTTACAGATGTAGATACTGTATTTTATGGGTTGGTCTTTAAGAATATTTTTGTTACTTAATAAAAACAACAAACTTAAAATCCATGAATGCTATAGTATATTACTAATAATTTGTTTTCAAGTGCAGGAGAAGAGTGGTTGGATAAATAAATAGATGGGGACTAAGAAACCATACATGCCCAATAAAACAGTTCAATTTGATCTATTATCTCTTTGTTTTATAGATCATAACTTCAAATAACATTATTGGTTAATATTAGGGGAAGTAATGCTTTTCTTTTAAGCTGGGTGCTTATTAGATTTAGAAAAAACAGCATGATGTTTTAAAAAAAAGACTGTAATGGCAATTCTTTGATTTGTACTACATTCTGTGAGAATGTGCTTGTCATTGCAAAATGTCGATGATACCTGTAGCAAAAGTGCTTCCTCCTCTCTGCCCAGTCATCAGGGGAAACTTTCCCTGGTCGGTCTTTTCTTTTTTTTCTTTGTAAATACACAGCTTTAAGATATACTCTCATGCACAGGATGCAGCAACATTTTAGCCTGCCAATGTAAAAAGGTAATTAGATCAACTATGTCTAACCTTCTTCATCTTCTTGAAGTTTGTAGGCAAATATTCTTCATGTATTATGTAAAAGAAGAGGGAGCTTCAATAGTACAGTACGAATTTTTGAACTGTCACTGAATTCTTCACTATTCTCTATATTTCCCTATATCTCTCTTCTGAGCTAACATTCTAGGGACTACAACTACTGCCTTCTGACTTTTGGTTTGCTTCTGTATGAGCTGACATATGTCCCACAAATCCTGCTTGACACTCCGGGTGTCAGTACTCACGTTAGATGTTGGTTGCTCTTGCCTTTCTACTTTGAACTGGAACTCTTGAAGCCTTTGGAAAAAGTTTATTGAATCCCGAACGGTTTAGTATGATAGCCGATGAAGATGCTGCTGCCAAAGCAGTTGGCTGAGATGACGAGCTGTGTAATTTATCTTCGGTTGTGCTCTTTAACTGGAGGAAGGGGTGCTGGCTCCCTTACGAACTTTATTTTGAGGTTGGAACTCATTAAATTGTTTCACGCATTGTTTATTGGTTCAATGTGGTTTGCCTGTTTCATTAAGCCATGTGCTTATTATTAGACTAAATTAAATCCAAGCCTTAGCATTGGATGTGAATGTCGATCTTTGCTTTTTCTTTGCTTCCTTTGACAATAAGGGGATTAACCTGTCATTCAGCACTTCAGGTTTGACCTATGTTCTGTTAAAGTCTGTTTTAAACAGCTCTGCTATCCTGGGAAAATTTACAGGGAAGAGCACAGAACTTCATTTGTTCAGTTCTTTTTCTTTTGTTGACAAGTTTGGGAGTACAAGTCCTCAGATGGTGGTTTCCAGTTCAGAGTCCTTCAATGGCAGTTTTCTGAAGAAATTTGTAGCTGTATTTGTCCCATATTAGTTCTGCAGCTTTTAGTTTGCTTCATAGGATGATTCAGGCAATAGCATGACTCATGTTCTAAATAATTTCACAGATCAAATATCTTTGTTTTAAAAGTTTTAGTAAAATTAAAAGCAAAACACTTCACGCTAAAATAGACAAAAAATTTCATATCAAAGAAAGGAAAAGTTCTTGTTTAAGAAAAGTCCTTACATATTTATCTTGTTTCATTTCTCTAAGTTTGGCCATACAGTTGTACTTTAGGCACGTTAAGCATATTAAACACAGTCAGAAAACTGTAAGCCATCTCCTATTTGCAAATTTGTCTAGCAGTCCATACTAGCAATAAGACTAATACCTAACTGGCTTAATTAACACTTATTTTTACAGATAAAGCAAATAAAGTTGTATTTCATATTAATTTACAGGGGAAAGAAGACTACAGTAATCCCTCCTCGATCGCGGGGGTTACATTCCAGAACCACCCACGATAGGTGAAAATCCGCGAAGTAGAAACCATATGTATGTATGGTTATTTTTATATATTTTAAGCCCTTATAAACTCTCCCACACTGTTTATAAATATTCCCCGCACAGTTATACAGCATAAACCCTTTGTAATCTCTTAGATATTAGGTAAGATTCACTGAAATCATGTATGTAAACACACTGTTTATATACAGTAAAACCTAAATATTATTTTAAAGATATCGAGTGTCTCCGATATCACAGATGTAACATGTTATATTACAACCATTACGAAAGACAGGCCATCAGCAATAAATACATACAATGCAAGAAAAATTGTATACAGTAAATGTGTGTACAGTGACACTAAACGTACGTACATGTACTAAGTACTGTAAGTAGAAAATAAATTATGGTTACTCACCAACAATGACACGATGACTTGTCCGATAACGATGAGTTTAGTTTTACTGCACAACAAAGGAGAGCATTACAGCTCTTCTAAAGGAGCCTCTTCTGTTGTTCTTCCGGCAGTCTTCAATCCAAATCCCTAAAGCAGATTCCATCCAGATTACTGCCTTATTACATCCACTTACACCTCGTTTTGCACCCTGGTTAAAAGGACACTGCGGCCGTAGATCTTATATTCCTTTCCTACTTTTTAAATAAAAAGAATCGTAGCCTCATTGATGCTGTAATGGCGTCCTACAGCGGTGTAGCTTTTCCCTTCCTTCAACATATCCAAAACTTTTACCTTTTCGGCAATCGTTAACATCTTCCATTGGCACTTGGGCATGGCCCCTGAAGCAGTAGCAGGAGCAGATCGTTTTGGAGCCATAATGAAGGGCTTGACTATGCACAAAGATAAACACAAAAGAGCACAAAAGTTAACTCTTTACACAGCGAAGCACGTTGATGCTGAATGAGCGAGACGATACTTCCTGGTTAACGCCGCGGAATCGAATTTGGCACTCCGTCGCTGAGCCATTCAGCACACAGGAACTTAACTGTGTGCTCTGATTGGTTAGCTTCTCAGCCATCCGCCAATAGCGTCCCTTGTATGAAATCAACTGGTTAAACCAACTGAGGAGCATGTACAGGAAGTAAAAAGACCCATTGTCCGCAGAACCCTCGAAGCAGCGAAAAATCCGCGTTATATATTTAGATATGCTTACATATAAAATCCGCAATAGAGTGAAGCCACAAAAGTCTAAGCGCGATATAGCGAGGGATTACTGTATACTATATTCTATGTAGTGTGACAGTAGATGGCGCTATACCAACACTTAACCCGGCACAGACGGACACAAAAGGCACAGTTACACAAATTCATCACAATACACACAGTGCACCAACCCGCAATAATTGCTCAGTCCTTCCTTTCTCTTTTCCCAAGTCTTCTGCCGCCTCTATTCCTCCACTCACAAGCGCCGTACTCTTCCACCCAACTTCGGCTGAATGGAGTGAGGCGGCCCCTTTTATAATGCACCCGGATATGCTCCAGGTGCTTCCTGATGACCTTCCTGCAGCACTTCTCTGGGTGTACTGTACCTGCTTCCTGATCTGGCAGAACTTCCTGGTGTGGTGGAAGTGCTACATACCATGGCTTCTGAGCCATCCAGGCACCCCCTGGCGGTGGCCATGGGTCCCCACAAGGGTCCCCACAAGGTTGAGCTTCCAAGCTCTGTTCCCATGGCCCCAACACACACCAGGGCAGCTGCCTTCTCGTGTTCCAGGGGAGGTAGTGCTCCTCACCCAGTCCTTCCATCCTCTAGGCATCCCGACTGGGCATGAGCCCCAGCCGTCCACCACAGTAGTTAAATAAATTTTACTTTAACATTAGTGTCTAAGATTGGCTCTTACACACACACAAACACACACACATATATATATATATATATATATATATATATATATATATATATTGTGAGACTCGCCCGGACACCACCAGTCTGAGACCACATCTTTATAAAGTTCACACGTTTATTTAACATCAAATAAACACAGTCCCAAACACGACACAAAGCACACAACAATAATCACCACAGTTTAGTCGCCAATGTCCTCCTGGGAGCTTCGTCCTGCTCCCTCTCCCGACTCTAGCTCCCCGACTGTTAGGAGGCGGGCCCTTTTATTCCCGCCCGGATGCATTCCAGGTGGCTGGGAACGAACTTGGCAGGTTCCTCCGCCATCTTGCCAAGTGTGGCGGAAGTAATGTTCTCCCGGGTTCCAGGAGGCTTAAAGCGTCCCCTGGCGGTGGCCACGGGTCCCAATGAGTAGGAAAGTCTTTCTTCCTCTCCCGTGGTCCTCTCCTGCTCCAGGGCGGTTGTGTCCTCCTGACCCGGAAGCTTTTAATGCCAGCTTCTGGTCCTTCTAGACATCCCGGCCGGGTAAGAACCCCAGCCGTCTGTGACAATATATATATATATATAAATATATATATAAGGAACACTTTTTAGTAATATAGCATCAAGTCAATGAAACTTTTGGAATGTTAATCTGGTCAGTTAAGTTACAGAAAGTGTTGTTAATCAGTTTCAGCAATTTTGTTGTTAATGAAATTAACAACAGGTGCACTAGTGGGGCAACAATGAGACGACCCCCAAAATAGAAATGGTTTAATAGGTGGAGGCCACTGACATTTTTCCCTCCTCATCTTTTTCTTCACTAGTTTTGCATTTGGCTATGGTCAGTGTCACTACTGGTAGCATGAGGCAATACCTGGACCCTAAAGAGGTTGCACAGGTAGCACATCAATATGTGCCATTGCCATAAGGTTTGCTGTGTCTCCCAGCACAGTCTCAAGGGCATGGAGGAGATTCCAGGAGACAGGCAGTTACACTAGGAGAGCTGGACAGGGTCATGGAAGGTCCTTAACCCATCAGCAAGACCGGTATCTGCTCCTTTGGGCAAGGAGGAACAGGATGAGCACTGCCAGAGCCCTACAAAATGACCTCCAGCAGGCCACTGGTGTGAATGTCTCTGACCAAACAATCAGAAATAGACTTCATGAGGGTAGCCTGAGGGCCCGATTTCCTCTAGTGGGCCCTGTGCTCAAAGCCCAGCACCATGGAGCTCAATTGGCATTTACCAGAATTGATAGCTCCACCACTGGCGCCCTGTGCTTTTCACAGATGAGAGCAGCTGAGCACATGTGACATACGTGAAAGGGTCTGGAGAAGCTGTTGAGACTGTTATGCTGCCTATTTGGTGGTGGGTCAGTGATGGTCTGGGGAGGCTTATCCATGGAGGGATGCAAAGACCTCTACAGGCTAGACAACGGCACCTTGTTTGCCATTAGGTATCGGGATGAAATCCTTGGAGCCACTGTCAGACCCTATGCTTGTTCAGTGGGTCCTGGGCTCCACTTGGTGCATGACAATGCCCAGCCTCATGTGGCGAGAGTATGCAGGCAGTTCCTGGAGGATGAAGGAATTGATACCATTAACTGGCCCCCACGCTGCGCCAGACCTAAGTCCAGTAGAACACCTCTGGGACATTATGTTTTGGTCCATCTGATGCCATCAGGTTGCATCTCACACTTTCCAGAAGCTCAGTGATACCTTGGTCCTCATTAGGAGGCTGCCCCAACGTTGTCAGGCATGCAAACAAGCAATTGGGGGCCATACAAACTACTGAGTACGATTTGAGTTGCTGCAATGAAATTTCGGCAAAATGGACTAGCCTGCTGCATCATTTTTTCACTTTCATTTTTGGGGTGTCTTTAAATTCAGCCCTCTGTAGGTTGATAATTTTCATTTTCATCAAACGATGTGCCATCCTTTCATTCCTAACACATTAACCAGTCCATATCAGTATAGATTTCCAGCATTAATATTTTTTGTCATTGAGATCTGATGTGTTTACAAAGTGTTCCTTTAATTTTTTTGATCATTTTATATATGTATATAAATTTATATAAATATATATAAATGACAGTGTGGAGGCAGATGTCGTATCCACCTAAGGGCCCCCAGTAAAACCATGGCTCATATTATTAGGGACAGTAAACTTTGTGTATAAAAATGCTAATATCTTGGTAAGTCCAAATAAGTGATTATGAAGCACATTCAGTATCTCTCTCTAAAGATAAGAGATGTGTTTTTGGATTCCAGCTAATGAGGGATTAGTGTTAAGAGCTATTCATATCACTTGATGTATTTAAAAGCTACATGAAATGTGAATTACATATTTATGATTTAAGGGTTATGGAGTACAAATTAAATGTCAAAGTTCAACATTTTTTGCCTCTCTCTTTCGGTTATTTGCTGAGGCAGTGGGCTGAATTGGGGTTCTTTCTAAGATGTCTAAGAGTCTAATATTATCATGTAAAATTTTCAGAAAAGAAGAAGTAAATTGGTATGAACTACAGATACACAACCAAAATACAATGCTCTGCTTTGAGAATCTTTTTGAAATGTTAAGAGGTCTTGAAAATAAATGAGAAATGAATGGAATACACAAAGAAGTGCACTGCAACAGAACTAATGGAGTAATTATGTATGTAAAATATGACTAATATGTTGTGATTGTCACCCAAAGAACAGTTTGATACTTTTATGAAATGTTTGCATAATTAATTTTTGTTATAATGCATTTAATTATACCCATTGACATCACTTCTGACTGATTAATAAATAGATCCGAAAACTCTTCCTGTCTTCAGTTTCCATATACTACATGTCACATCTATTACTTAAGACTATTTTTGGATCATTTCTGAAATTATTGTTCATCTTTTTTTTTATTATTATTAATTTTGTTTTAATATTGTATATTACAGTACTGCTTTCTTACCACTTAAAGTTGTTTTCCTTTCTTGCATGTTGTTGGCTGTTGGCCAGTAGTGCTTAGCTGTTCCTAGTTAATACAGAGTACTTGTGGATATGTGGCATTGTGGAAAAGACTCTTAATATTTTAAAAAAGAAAAAGATTTTCCATTTCTGATTCAAATTTTTGATTTTCCAATATAAAGAAAGATTGATTGATCATGATGGCCAACATCTTTTAGGCTTTAGTTAAGTGATTTAGTTCTTAATCAGCAAATACTGTTTACTTCTGGATAAATGCATTTTGCTTGACACACTAAAAGGAGATACGGAAGAGTCTCAATTTCTGATTGTGAACCTTCTGACCAACTATAGAAAAAATGCAAATAACTACAAAAAAAATAAAAATTTACAGAGGGCTGACACCTTACTCAAGGGACTCCGTATTAAAAAAAAAATTGCTGCAGGTTTTTTAATTTAAACTCAATCAAACTTATAGCAGCTATCAACAATTTACAATGCAAATAATTAGAAATGAAACTTTTTGTACAAAACTTTCATTTTTGTTTTAATTATCAACTCTCATGTTAAAAAATATAATTGGACCAACAGTGGCTACAGAGAAATAGTTGGACAGTAGTTAAAAAAATCATTGGGCTAATATTAGCAGAGTCAGCCCCACTCAATGTGTAGATTTATTGCAGACAAAAGTGCTACATTTAATTGGTTATTTGGACGAATTGTTTCTTTAAGGCATAACATAACTATTGCAGGTTTATGATTTCTCATCTACTGTAAATATGCATAATTCATTCATGAATGGTGAATTAACAGTTGTAAGTTTAAAACAGTGGCTCATTTCTATCCGCAAACAGTATCATTAATAGCTAACTTGTGAAGGACCATAATTTGCCTGCATTATATAAACAGAAAAGCATGTTACCTATGATTTTGTGTCTTTAAGAAAGGCAGTGCTTAAGGAGAAGCTTAATATTGTAATAAAACAATTGCAATAATGACTAATTCACCTAATGCAAAAATCAAGCAGATTTCTTGTGTTTACATTTTTGGATCAGTTGATGTGTAATGGGAGTCAAAAATGGAGTATCCCATGATTGCTGCAAGGCACACATAAACCTTATAGAATTCCCTTATCAGGCATAGTAAGAATGATTAATGAAGGGGCTTTACTAGCTCTCATACTTGGTTCAAGCAAAAACATTAAGATGGATTTCTAGAATAAATCCAGATAAAATCAACAACAGCTTCAGCTCCGCAGACAATTTGAAGAGTATATAATCAGGTTTTTTCCAAAAGATGGCATCACTTACATTTGTTTTCAAAAATATACAAATGCAACATACATACAATGTGTTTATGAGTAAGTTATATGTATGCTTCTTTAAGTGTTGCTGGTTTTAGCACCTTTCATTAATTTATTTGAGCGCATTCCACAGTTTCCAATGTCTGGTTAACTAGTACTGTAAGTTATACTTTTCATTACCCTAGACATTCTGTATTTCAGGAGACTTTTGTCCGTGCTTAAAATTGGAAAATTTACTATCATTTCCTGTATACTTAATGTAGTTTCTAATCCCAAATTAAGTGTTTATTGTTTGTTTTTTTTCTGCGTTCTCATTAAAGTAATCTTGTGTCTAATGCTGAAAATTGATAGTTTCAAAAGTAAAATGAGTTTATGTTTATATAAAATAAAAGCTAGTTATTTCTCATATGTGTAAGAATATCTTGCTCACAAACAGTACACCCATGTACACAAAAGAAAGAAAGAAAGAAAGAAAGAAAGAAAGAAAGAAAGAAAGAAAGAAAGAAAGAAAAGCATAGGAACTAAATGCATGAGTGTCACAATGGGTCTGGCAATTAAGAAGATTGTGTTTCATTTTTGTATTTACACTGACATACTGTCATTGAGAAGTCCTCTCGAGTACTGATGCTTGAAACGAACAATCAATTCAAGCTTAGCAGACATCTTTGCAGCTCTGTACGTAGACCATTATATTCCACTGAGTCCACTGGTAGGTTGGTACCTAGGCTCACACATACTTTATAACAAGCGTTTGTTGTCTGCTGCACTGGCTGTCATTATGTGATAATTTGTCACTGCTAAATCCAATGTAGTCTCCACAGAGAGTAAATAGTGTGAAAGGATAAAAGAGCACAGCAATACATACAGAACTGCATGTCTCTGTTGATGGAGTGTTTACTACATCAGGCAGGATAAACTGTAAAATAAATTATATATATATATATATATATATATATATATATATATATATATATATTCAACTAGCCTAATCTACAGTATATGGTGGTGCTCAAGGTAGATATTGAGTGTACCTGTAGATGGTGCTATTGAAACATTACTTTAAATTTGTTGCATTGTTTTAATCATTATCTTTCCTTGTTTTATGTATGCCATTATGTCTTCTGACAAGTGACAACCCTAAACACCATAGAAAGCAATTCAATAACGAAATAAATTTCATGGCTCATTTTTTTCTGCCACTTATTTTGACTTCAGTGAATGCACAAAAAACATTTCACAATAATGCTTTAGTAATATAATGCAATTTACATTTTTTCCTACTCAAGTAAACTAATAGATAGTTAGTGAACTGCCAAAGCCCTATCTATTTTTGTATAAGGGGTTCAAAAGGAGTGGCATGTTGACTTAACAATAAATACTCAGACCCCACATTAATAGTTTTATTTCAGAGTTTTTCTGTTGACTTCACATTTACAAGTGTTTCAACTTCTCTTCCTACTATACATATGTTGGGTTTCTATTCTAAATTGATACTTTAATTTTTACTAACAGAAATCAACCCCTCTAGATGTGGTTCTGAATTGCTTTAATTGCAGTTGGATTGGGTGGGGTGATACAATTCAAAGTGGGCTATATTCTGTGTATTGCATTCAAAGATGGCATTACCACATCAGTATCTCCAGGTTTAAGATGGCATATTGTTCACCATGTTCCTTTAAACTTCTTGCTTTTTATTGAACTCCCACCTTAAACAGAGATTACGCAAATTCTTAAAGTTTAAATGTAAGAAAACACAGAAGAAGTGTTTTGATATATGCCTTAAGGTATATAAGATATAAGGTATGTACATATTTAAAAATTGTTTATTTTTAAAAATGTCACTGTGATATTACTGAAAAGTGTGTAGGCATGCAAAAGTGTATAAAATAAGTTGACCAGTTAATAGTAATACAGTGTCTGCACCATAAAGCATATGGTATATAAAGCATCATATTATATTAGGGGGAGTCAAGCTAAAGCTAAAAAATAGTATTTCTTAGAAAATAGAACAAACCTTAACAAAACTGATAATGTCATTTCTCAATGTAGTTTCCACCCTCCTCAATGCACTTGCATCACCTGCCTGGAAGTGCCTGGATTCCCGCAAAATAAAAGGTTTCGTCTGGTCCTTGCAACCACTCGTGCACGTGAGTTATTGTCGAACACTACATACCGAGGGGTACTACAGTCACTAGAGCAAGTTGCTGTGACTTGCTGGAGGCCAATGTGAAGCCTGCTATTTGATCCAAGTGGCGGGGATTGCTGTCTCAAGGAGTCCTTTTGCGGCAAGACAATGCCCGCCCACACACTGCTAAGAGCACCAGGCTTTTCAGGAGAAACTGAAGTTTGAGGTATTGCCACATCCTCCTTATTCACCAGATTTGGCACCGTGTGTTTTCCACCTTTTTGGATATTTAAAAAAAAAATCATGGTGGTCATCGATTCAAGACAGATGATGACGTGAAGAAAGCGGTGCACGAGTGGTTGGGAGGTCAAGACAAAACCTTTTATTCTGCTAGAATCCATGCACTTCCAGGCAGGTGGCGCAAGTGCATAGAGAAGGGTAGAGCCTACATTGAGAAATGACATCATCAGTTTTGTTTAGGTTCGTTTCATTTTCTAATAAATCCCATTTTTTAACTTTAGCTTGACTTCCCCTCATATATAATAAAAATTAAGAGACTCCAGTTTTTCTTTTTTTTTTTGATGAATCCCATTAACACTTTTTACTCATTTATAATTATCATAGAGAAATCAATTTGAATGAAATGATTAATTAAAATGGTTAGATTATTTTTGATACACTCAGAGGTGTTACGTGATAATTATTATTTTAAAGAGGAATACAGCACAACATAAATAGGCACATATTATTGAACATTTGCATTACTTTTTGATATCCAGATGCCAGTTATCTGATATTTCATTAAATGAAGTTCATGCAAATAAAACCTAGCAGAGAAGCTATAGTAATCATTATTCCCCAACATTACAATTATCCCAACAAAACACCTAGACATACTGTTGGAAATTTTCCGATTTAAGTACCACTAACTGAAGTAAAAAAAAAGCATTATACTGTATCTATTAACTAAATAAAACAACAATGGTAACTGCAAGAGACTTGTGCATTTCATACTTTGCTGTTAAGTACTCTTGCAAAGTCTGCTAGTCCTGGTTTTAGCAGACTTAAATCATTTAACTGATGGAAGCAGAATGAACAGATGATGTGCATGATGTGATGGGTCAGCTAAGATGTTAAAAGCTTTATGTTTTAGTCTGGAAGAGTAGAGTGATTCTGTAGATCAGAGATTTTATAAATCATGCGCAGATTTCTCTAGCTGCATCTATTTTAAATAATGGTGCCTAATAACCTGGAAGTACTTATTTATCCCTGTCAACATGAATAATGGTGTACAATGGTGAAAGTGTTCTTTTGCTTTATGCCACACTCCTTTTATTTTGTTTTACTGAACTTAATTTCCAGTTTCACTAAGATACAGTATTTAACCAGGTCTGTTTTCTATTCTTGTGTGTAGACAGCCTAATTTATGATAAACCCAACAAAAGTAGTATGATCAACATACCTCATCATTTTAAAATTCAGTTCAATTCATCAGAAAGTCTAAGGGTTTCTGGTCATTCATGCTAGGTGATTCTTAATTTTGATTTTCTCTCCCAGATGATGTTTTGCTTTTATAGACCTAGCAAACATGATCTCTGCAAAAAATATGCCTAAGATTCACTTCTCGCCTTCACCTAAAATAATGAGTCATTAACCCACTCCTGCAAATAAGTCCTACTCTGCCCGGAACTAACACTATCCTTAACAAAAGTGCACGTCTAACTACTAGTCACTTCTCAGATAGGCTTCCACTGCTCCTTTCTTGCTAACAAGGATTCTCCTCAAGAAATAAGGTGTACTCAATTACTCCTTTTGGAGTTATAAAGTAAAAATTCCTTTATCCAGAATACATATCAAAAGAATGCCAATACTCATCATCAGAGGAATGGCAAAACCTTCATAAGATATCCTGAAGTAATTTCTTTGTTTCACATACAAGTGTCTTCTCTTCTTTCTTTCCTTATATATTTCCTTTTTTATTTTCCTTCACTATGTGTTTTTTACTGTTATCACTTAACTGGTTGTTTAAATTTTAATACAATTCTAAACTACAGTGAAATGATCCTACCAGGCAACAACAACGACGACCACCTTTATTTATATAGCACATTTTCATACAAATAATGTAGCCCAAAGTGCTTTACATGATGAAGAAAGAGAAAAAAAAAAAGACAAAGTAAGAATTAAAATAAGAGAACACTAATTAACATAGAATAAAAGTAAGGTCTGATGGCCAGGAAGGACAGAAAAAACAAAAAAAAACTCCAGGTGGCTGGAGAAAAAATAAAATCTGCAGGGGTCCCAAGCCATGAAACCTCCCAGCCCCCTCTAGGCATTCTACCTAACATAAATGATCAGTCCTCATTGTATTCAGGGTTCTCATGGAAGGACTTCATGATGATGGTCACGTGGACTTCTGGCCTTTAATCCATCAATGTAGGGACATCACGGTGCTTTGATTAGGTGGTGGTGGCACAGATCGCCACCACAAAAAAACGGAAAAAGAACAGTAGAAAGACTAGGGGTTAGTATGGGTTTTGGAGCCACCATGAATAGTAATGATAATTAATTGACTATACAGAGCATCAGGATTAAACTAAAATGAAGTTATGGGAAAGCCATGTCAAAGTAATGTGTTTTTAGCAGTTTTTTAAAGTGCTCTACTGTATTAGCCTGGCCAATTCCCATTGGCAGGCTATTGCAGATTTTAGGTGCATAACAGCAGAAGGCCGCCTCACCGCTTCTTTTAAGTTTACCTCTTGGAATTCTAAGCAGACACTCATTTGAAGATCTAAGGTTACAATTTGGAATGTAAGGTGTCAGACATTCCGAAATATAAGAAGGAGCGAGATTATTTAAGGCTTTGTAAACCATAAGCAGTATTTTAAAGTGAATTCTGGATGACAAAGGGTAACCAGTGTAGTGACATCAAAACTGGAGAAATGTGCTCGGATTTTCTTTTCCTAGTTAGGATTCTAGCAGCTGCATTCTGCAGTAGTTGCAATCGATTGGTGTCTTTTTTGGGTAGTCCTGAGAGGAGTGTGTTACAGTAATCTAGTCGACTGAAAACAAAAGTGTGAACTAATTTCTCAGCATCTTTCAATGATATAAGAGTTCTAATCTTTGCTATATTTCTTAAGTGAAAAAATGCTGTCCTAGAATCCGATTAATATGTGATTTAAAATTCAGGTCAGAGTCAGTAATTACCCCCTAAATTCTTTACCTCCATCTTGACTTTTAATCCTAATGCATCAAGTTTATTTCTAATAACCTCATTATATCCATTATTGCCAATCACAAAAATTTCAGTTTTCTCTTTATTTAGCGTGAGAAACTTACTACTCATCCATTCACAAACACAAGTAAGACATTGTGTTAGTGAAACAACAGAGTCAGGGTCATCAGGTGCTATTGATAATTACAGATGCGCGTCATCAGCATAGCTGTGGTAGCTCAAGTTATGCCCCGATATAATCTGGAAGCATGTAGATCGAAAAGAGCAGCGGACCCAGGAAAGAGCCTTGTGGAACACCATATAGAATATCATGTGTCTTTGAAGTATAATTACCACAACTAACAAAGATTTTTCTACCTGCCAGGTAGGATTCAAACCAATTTAAGACACTGCCAGAGAGGGCCCACCCACTGACTAAAGAGATTTCTAAGAATATTGTGATCCATGGTATCAAATGCGGCACTCAGATCTAAGAGGATGAGAACAGATAAACGGCCTCTGTCTGCATTTACCCACAAGTCATTTACTACTTTAACGAGTGCAGTTTCTGTACTGTGATTTGTTCTGAAACCCAACAGAAACTTATCAAGAATAGCATGTTTATTGAGGTGGTCATTAAGCTGCATAATGACTGCCTTCTCTAGAATTTTACTTAAGAAGGGCAGGTTAGAAACAGGTCTAAAATTTTCAAAAGCAGAAGAGTCAAGATTATTTTTCTTGAGGAGGGGTTTAACTACAGCAGTCTTAAGACAGTCAGGGAAGACCCCTGTATCTAATGACGAGTTTACTATGTCAAGAATGCTATCAATTAGCACGCCAGATACTTCATTGAAAAAACTTGTTGGAGGGTCTCAGTTGAGAAATAATTTTATATAAATCAGGTGAATCTATCCTGGCGAAAGAATTTAATTTGTTTATAACGGAGTACTGGGGCTTAAGAGGATCAGTGTTGGGGAGATATACTATATTATTTCTAATATCTTGATTGAAAAATACAGCAATAGCCTCACAAGTTTCACTGGTAGTATTCTGGAGACATTCCATTGAATTACCTGGGTTTAGCAGACAATCAATCATAGAGAATAAGAATCTGGGATTATTAGCATTGTTATTTATAATTCTAGAGAAATAGCAGCACCTCTAAAGATGGACTGTGTTATTGTATTCTGTTATTTTAACCTTCAATATCTCATAGTGGATAGTTAGTTTAGTTTTTCTCCATTTACGCTCAGCTCTCCGGCATGTTCTCTTTAAATTAGACAATCTTTGGGTCTTCCATAATATAACAATGCTAGAAGATGTTTTAACTGTCTTTTCAGGTGCGACTATGTCAGCAGCAGCTCTCACCTTAGTATTGAAATTTTCCATCTTACAATTTACATTATCCTCGCGATTGTAGTTAGCACTATAAATGGACTGGTTGCTTAGAATGTTTGTAAATTTTGATGCTGATGAATCAAAGAAGCATTTAACAATATGCTTCTCGTGAATATTTTCTATCATTATCTCTATATTAAATAGTAAAAGAAAATGGTCTGATAGGCCAATATCAATGATCTGCTTGCCATCAGAAAAAAATAATATTGTAGGTTGAGTATAGAGCACATAAAAACAAATTGATTTGTTTAATTGAAGACCTCAGCCATCCTGCAGTCACTTTTCTCTTTCTTCCATTTTACAAGAACACAATAACTTACACTAGGAGGTTTAGAGTTCCTATTCAAAGATTAGAAAGTCACTCAAAAGTCATGGATACTGAAAAATACATGTTCTTGTATGTACTGAATATACAATATATGATACATTTCATATATGATTTTTAGGTCTGTTGTTGGTATTGTGTTATTGTCAGTGATCTAAGGGCTATATATAAAAAAGATTTTAATTGTACTGTGTACATGAGAATAAACTTGAACTTCAACTAAAATACCTAGTGTCACACACATGTGCTTTGGGAGTGTTTCATAGTTGTTGGTATGTGGAAACACAGAGAGAAGATATTGTCTGTGACATGACGACTACCCTAGTTTCCATTTCCTTTACAGAAATCCCCAGAAGACACTTGACCTCAGTTCTGGTTCCATCCTCACTAGACCCACCTCCTTCATGTTCACATCCATATTAACTGCAGCCTAGCCACAAGTCTCTGTATTTATTGTTGAACAAACTTCTGGAGAAAACAGAGCATCAAGAACATGTGGAAGCAGAAGTATCTTTTCAAATCTATGATGTTATCTTTTATTTTTCCATTCAGGACAATAAATGGGGTGCCCCCTGGAACCACAACCCTTTTTCTGCTCCCCTTATCTTTGTTTACACCAGAAAGTAGGCAAAATCGTTTTTTTTTTTTTTTTGAGGAGAAACATGAATGCATATTCATGAAAATGCTGAAGTCAACTTCATCAATTTCCATGAACACAAATTGAAATATATGCAGAACAATTCTGCTTAACTGTAAATAACACCAAAGAGAAGTCTAGCACTAGTAAGTTTTGCATTTTGTAACCTGGGTAACAGCAGACAAAAACTCATTTAAGTCTTTATGATGGCTCATTTAAGCAAAGAAGAGGTTTACATTCTTTCTGGATTGTTTTGTTCCGGATTGTTTTTAGGTCCCACCCAAATAGGCACACAGATTGTAACTGGATTTACAGATTGTAACTGGATGTTACTTTGCTAAACTATTTACTTTTAAAGAATTTACATGGCCATTGCTATGTTATAGTCAGGGTTTCAACCTATCTTAGGTGTGCTCTCTTTTTATTTAACATTTTTTGTTTTTAAACTATTTGTCAATATTATGTTTTAGTTTTCTTCTCTGTCTTTATGTGGATTAAATTATTGTTTTATGTTAATATTGGTTCTTTTGGTAATGGGCCCTTTTGACATTTTTAATTGAGCCCTTGGGTGTGAGGGGACCTTATGTTGCAGTGGAGGTACTGACCCTAGAACTATTTAAGGATCCTGTAGACCATTAGAAGGCTACTGTGACATTAGCTTCAGTTTCGCTCCTATAGCTGTCTTTGTGAGTGCTTTCTTTCATGATTTTTGTTATGAACTTTGCCTTTGTTTAAAGAAATAAGATTTGTGGAATTCTGGACTGGTTTTACTGTATACCTTTTTTGAACCCTTTTTTGTTTTGTTTTTTTTTTGATTATTTTGTGTTAATAAATCTTTAAAAGATATCATATTGTTGTTTGTGGTATTGTGGAGCCAGGGGTCTTTGTATGGCTATCCTCTTCCCTTTCAAATTGTGTTTTGTAGACTAAAGCTCCAACATTTTAAGGACTGAAAGCCAGGCAGATCAGAATAGCCATAACCTCTGATTTATCTGCTGAACCAATCCAGTGATTTAAGTATTTAACATCTGCCACTGAAAATAAAATAAGCAATGTGTTGCACCACTAAATAAATATTATATTTATTTTCTCTACTACCTATTTTGTGTGGGACCAAATGGACAGACATTGTGGTATTGTGACTAAGGCACTGAACTTTAAACTAAAAGGTTTCGAGCTGAGCTTCCACATTTGCCTGATTCTGCAACCTTAACCAAGTCACTTAACCTGCTTGTGCTAAAAAAGAAAACTTTAAACAGATGTGACATAAATTTAAGTCAGTTTGAAAAGGGATGGCATATTAATAATGTGAGCATACTTTAAACAGAAGGGTTAAATCTTGACATACACCAATACAATTATTCAGACCAACCTTGTACATAAAATTCATTCTCCACTTTTAACTGGCTTTGAAGATGCAAATGTTTTAGTGCTCACATCATTCTCCTTGGAAAGTCCTTCAGACCATAGGGTGGCATGGGAACTTAGAAATGATATAACTTTTACCTGCAGTAAACAAGGCAGCATCTCATTATAAAGTGGAAAAAATATATTTTCTAAGGGGGACTGTATATAAATTATATGAGCAATAACATTTTAAACAGCTTACAAGTTGGTTGAAGAAAAATGTACAATTGTGGTAATTGCTTAAGTACAGTAAATTACTGCCACCTTCTTACTTTAACCAAATTAAATGCACTAAACTGACATAGAAGAATAAATACACAAATAAATACACAAAATTAAAAGAACACAAAAACGTCTTCAGTATTTTGCAAGTTATGGAATTAACATTTTACTGGTAATGGCAGTGTCAAGTCAAATTCAAAAAGCAGCTTCACAAGAAAGTCCAGATTCTGACACCGCTGTCTTCTAAAGATACCCGTCTACATAGAGTGCATCAATGGAGGTGCTTCTTGACTCACACCTTATACTGGAAATCATGATTCCCTGGTCAAATATTTCCCTTATTTTGCAAATTTTATATTGACTTTAATCAAATTGTTGGAGTTATGCTAATAGCAGGTGACACCATACCTTATGCAGATCCTATATATCGGTATTAAATACAATTCAATGTACATCTTTATTTTAGCAATAATTTCAAAATAATGCCTTTATGTATATAATAAGATTGCGAAACACAAACATGGGTTAAATCAAACTGCCAAAGTTTATGGCTCAGGGTGATGCTAAGGGGCTTTCTGATGCTGTCATTACCTGACTGGCGATCTGGTGCTTTAATCCTTTAACACTGCTTTCCTTGGGTCCGCATATCATTATCAACCATTTGTTGATTCTAACAACTTTATTCTGGGAGGAAAGCCAGTAAAGGTAGAAAAGAAAATGCCTGGGAGCATTAAGTATGTTAAAGAGATGAAAAAGAATTCTGAAGAGACTTCCATAAAAAAAAAATAAAAAATAAAAATAAAAAGACTGCATTCTAAATTTATGATAAAAAGCTCATTGTGGAATAAATAATGTGTAAATCTACCATTTACAGAGGTGTAACAAATAGATATGCTCCATTACATTACCACTTGGTAATGTAAAATAAAATGTTAGTAACTGTGGAATTAGCCAGCCAAAAGAGATGAACGAAATAAGAAAATGTGAAATATCTTCATAATTTCTTTGTATCTTTTAACACTGTGCAAACACTGTTAAAATGAAAATACTAACCTATTTAATACACTATCATTTAATAAAATACAAACTGTTGCAGAGCTAAAATCCCCAAGGATACATTAAAAAATAAATAGTATTATGGTTTAGTAAAATGAGGGCCAATTACACATATTTCATGGAAAATAAATTAATTCAGGGCTTTATTTCTTCAAGGCAAAAATGAACTAATACTAAAATTCTTTATTATATTCACTTGCTTCTGGAGCATACTATATATATTTTTTTCAGACGCTCAGTGTTTAAAAAAGAGCATGAAACAAATGAACTCTATGTATTAAGATCATGCTATTTCCAAATCTAATTTAAAACTTAATAAACTAAGGTAGCCAAACCAGTTGGGACCGAATCTCTTGTGTACAGCCATAGAATGTACAGTATTATGGTCATTAAGAGCAAAGAGATTCTAGCTCGTAGGTGGAATACACTCTTAATGAAAGGAATAAAACAACCAAAAATATTGTTTATCATTGTCCCTTTTCATTTTTCTAGTTGTGTTCTACAAATAAAATTTGTTTCTCATAAATTTAAAAGAAACACAATAAGTAACAACTGAAATGCTGAAAAAGATACTACAATAATTTTATCCATGGCTGACCAATTTGTCCAAATGCAAACAAAATAAATGAATATGCAGTATGCAGTACACTTTTGTACTGTATAATTTAGAAAAGTGGGATATTCAACCCAGTAAAGTTGTCATAGCAAAAAAAGGGGAATTATTGGTAGCAGTTTTAATTATTATCAATCCATCAATGTCAGTAGTAAAGAAACCAAGGACAAATCTAGGCCGCACTTTAGGTTTTTCTACCCTAAATAATAAACTCTCAAACCCTGTAGAATATGTAGAGATGTTCCAAAATAACAAATGATGTTTTCTGAATGTTAGAAGAAAAAAATGACTCACTGGGAATTAAACTAACAGAATATCTGTAACATGCATGAAAATGTGTAGAAAAGTTTAGACAGTTATGCTTCATTATGCTTGTCATTGTAGATAATTTGATTGAAGCTAATTGTGATCTCTCATATCACATGGATCATCAACAATCTTTAGCTTGAACATAAGGTGCTATCAGGTGTGACTTTGCTATATTCTAACACTGAACACTTGTTGTTTTCACCAGTTTGAAATGTATTCTTTAGAGTAGTGTTTCCCAAACTCTGTCCTGGGGAACCCCTGTGGCTGCACATTTTTGTTCCAACCAGCTTCTATTTTTAATTGAACTCCTGGGCTAATTAAGTGAACTGATATTTCCCAAGTTCTGTGTTTAGGGAACAATATAGAAATTAGAAAACTAAGTTTGCTAAAAAAATTATATTAAAATGTACCAAGCAGTTTTATAGGAATAATGTGTTTTTTTTTTTCTTTTTAACAGTATTTTCATCTTGATTTTCAATTGGCTCTAGCAGACCCCCCATGACCCTGTAGTTAGGATATAGCGGGTTGGATAATGGATGGATGGATGGATTTTCATTCTACTTTTCTAGGTGTTCTGATTGCTTAATTAATCCATTATTTACTAATTAGTGGGTCTGACTCTAAAGTAGTTGCAGCCTTTGATTATTCAGTGATGTTTGCCTGGGTGTCTGATCTGCTCGTTTTAAATTGACATTATTAAGATACAACAAAGGGGGAAAAACTGCACAGAGAAAGGGCAAAGTATAATGAAATCAACAAAAGAGAGTTAAGCATTTAAATCTAGCAAAAGCAGAAATATTTCTAAATGTCTTATAAATGTAAAAATAATGCTGCTATGCTTTTCTGAATGTCGAATAAAAGAAAAAAAAAATACCAGCTAATTAAATGAAATCAGTGCTATCAGGTGTTGTCACTGATTAGGAATCCGATTGGAACAAAAACCTGCAGCCACAGGGGTTCCCCAGGACCGAGTTTGGGAAACACTGCTTTAGAGGATAATTATAACTCCTTCCTTTTCAGTTTTGAAATCAAATACGTTATTCTTAGTCGAATACTTAGCCTTAAAATTACAAATGTACCATGCAAGAAAAATTGTGTTGCATTTAGTAAATAGACAAATTACTGATTAAGAACTTTTATAGTTTCCATCATCTACACCACAGTATTTCATTGTCAATTAAACTCTGAGTTCTAGGTGTCTCCTAAAATCCAAAACTATGGATTGTACAACTTTGTGCTTAATTTTCAAAAAATGAAATTTGTTAATAATTCTTCTTATTTTTCAGTGATCCATTTAGTCCATTAATAGTTTTTCTATTTGTTTTGCTTTATCACTATTTTGATTATGTAATTTTGTGTTTTGTTTGTTGCCACCATTTTATGATATTTTTGAATGGAAGAGGCCTGGGATGACTTGGCTATTGGAAATGCCAGGACAACTACTTGAAGACAATGACTCCGGGGGTCATGCTCTCAGGCCATGGACTGCGTGAAAGGAAAACATTAACAAGCTAGAGACAGTGAGAGATGGGATGTGATTGGCTGATACTTCACCCTCAGTGCACCTCTCCATTATAACGATCCTACTAACTCCTAAGCTGTGCCCCATTATCACAAAGAGGAATGAGGGACTGCAGCCAGTCAGAGTGCAGAAATGGTCAGGTCGGTGTCCTGTTTACTATTTCCACTTAATAGGAAGAATCAAAACAATTCATCTGAACGTTCAAGTAAATAGAAGTTTAAAAAGTATTAAATTATTATTTATTAAAAAACAACCACAGTGGAGGCTAAGTTGAATGTTTAGGAACTTAACATCTAGTGTTAAATAAGAATGTGTCATAGCTAAAAGACCCTAGTTTAATGCACATTTCTTTTTGATGAACAGTACATGTGTTAGACCCTCACACTTTCTTAATTTGTTATCAAAGTTCAGCCAAGTGTAACATGTGCAGAGCATCCCCGGATAGTTGGTGAGAAACGGAAGGACAATGCAGCCGCATGAGCATTACAGAGAGCTGGGGGAAAGGGCAACATCTGCAAAACCTGTGCTTTTATGCCAAATCACCATACCTACAGTGGATGTAGAAAGTATTCAGGCCCCTTTCATTTACTGTATACTTTATTGTGCTGTAGATTCAATTTTAAATGGACAGACTTGCCATTTTTTACTAATCAATCTACACTCAATATCCCATAACTAGGCTGACCCGCCTTTTAAGGCGACCGACTTTTAAGTTGACCACTTCTTAAGGCAATTCAATATGTAGATCAATTTGATATTTTATACAAACTCATTAATTTGGTTATATTGCATTTGAGCGGTATTACTTTAATACTCGTAGTTTCTGTTATTTTTGTTATGAAATTTAAACTTTTTTTTCTATATTGAGGTCGCCCTTTTGAACCCCCCTGATATTTACTACGCGGTGAGGCATTTGTACTCCATCAACATTAATTATTTCCAGAGACACACAAAAGCAAGGGAACGATGGGGACAGAAGGACAATCCCGACCGCTTTTATATAGTAAGAAAGAAGAAGAAGATATCGCACAGTCTGGAGTAGAAAAATCATCTTTTACCTGGAAAAACGTAACTACAAATTCCATCGTGCATTGCAAAATGGACGGGGCGTGTGTGAAACTCCTTGCTACTCGCACAGTCTGGAGTAGAAAATCATCTTTTACCTGGAAAAAACGAAACTACAAATCACATCGTGCATTGCAAAATGGACAGGGTGTGTGTGAAACTCCGCGCCTGCGTAGCACTCACGGGACGGAAGGACAATCCCGACGGCTTTTATATAGAAGGATGATTAACTAAAAATGTTTTCATAAAGGTTTGCAAAGGTATTGAAAATTGAAAAAATTACATCTCTCATGTATGTAAGTATTCAGATCCTTTGCTCTGGCACTCCACATTGCTGCCAGGTGCATCCTGTTTATCCTGTTTGCTTGAATTATCCTTGAGATGTGTCTAAAACTTGATTGCAGTCCACCTGCCGCAAACTGAATTGATTGGACATACTGAACTTTAGAAAGGCACACACCTGTGTATATAAAGCCCTGCAAGGCACACTGCATGTAAAAAGAAAAACCAAGACATGAATTCCAAGGAACTCTTTGCAGTCCACTGCCAGAAAATTGTGGTGAAACATACAGTAAACCATTAAAAAATAAATCAATTTCTTCTACGGTTCTTGAGGCTGATCCTCCAGTTAGCTGTGAATCACCCAGTCTCACTAAGATTGCACAGGTGGTGGACCAGCTGAGAGTAGGGAAATCTATAGGGATCTGTTGTATCCGGGGTGAACTTCTCCAGGCTGGTGGTAAGGCTGTCCTCTCCTGGCTGGCTTTGCAAGCAATCTTTGCTTCAGTTTGGGAGACTGACATCATCCCAACTGACTGGAAAATAGGACTTGTCATCCCTATCTGGAAAGGGAAGGGTGATCGCCTGGATTGCGGCAACTACATGGGGATAACACTTCTGTCGGTGCCGGGTAAAGTGCTTGCTAGGGTTGTCCTCAATAGGATCTGTGATCACTTGCTCACCTACCAGCAACCAAAGCAGTCTGGTTTTACACCTAAGAAGTCTACCATTGACTGCATCCTGGCGCTGAGGGTTCTCATGGAGTGCAAACACGAATATCAGCAGAGTTTCTTTGCAGCCTTTCTCGATTTTCATAAAGCATTTGACTCAGTTGATCGAGTTGCCCTGTGAGACATCCTGAGACTTCACAGAATCCCCTCAACGCTGCTGGATATCATGGCCAGCCTGTGCACTGGTACTGTGAGTGCTGTGCATAGTGGAGGAAGAACCTCTGTGTTTTTCTCTGGTGTTGAACAGGGGTGTGTTCTTGCTCCTACTCTGTTCAGTGCTTGCCAGGACTGGGTGTTGGGCAAGGTCATGTAGTCCAGCGGCTGTGGGCCATCTGTTGGTGAAAAAAGACTCACTGATTTTGACTTTGCTGACAATGCTGTGACCTTCGCGGAGTCAATGGAGAATGTGATCTGGGCTCCTGAGAGACTGAGCGAGTAGTCTAAGTGTCTGGGCTTGCGAGTGTCCTGGATAAAAACCAAGATCCAGGCCTTTAATGACCTCTTAGGCATAGACATCAGCAATGTGTCTGTCTGCGGAGAGAGTGTCGAGAAGTTTACTTACCTTGGCAGTGACATTTATGTCTTTGGTGACTCTTCCTGTGAAATATGTAGATGGAAAGGAGTGTGTAGCATTCCTGATATCTATTCAAAAGGACGAAGGTCCAAGTCTTTAGAGTCTTGGTGCTTCCTGTTTTGCTATATGGTTTGCGAGACATTGACGTTATCCAGTGACCTGAGACGAAAACTGGACTTCTTCGGCACTGTGTCTCTTCTGAGAATCCTTGGGTACCATTGGTTTGACTTTGTGTCGAATTAGTGTTTGCTTGTGGAGTCCCGAATGAGGCCCATTACCTGCATTATGAGGGAGCGCAGTTACTGCACTACGGTCATGTGGTGCGATTCCCTGAGGGAAATCTGGTTTCTCAAGATCCTCATTGTTGAGGACCTGACTGGCTGGACCAGGCCAAGGAGACGCCCACATAACACCTGGCTGCAGCTGACAGAGGGTTATTTCCGGAGGGTGGGACTGGAAAGCATGTCTGCCTAGGGCGTTGCCAACCAGAATCCTGAGCTGCTTCATTGTGTGGTGGGTGCGGCAACGTGTTATACTAGTGCATGCTCCCAAAGTCACAGTGACCATAATACTTGTGTAATGGAAGAAGTCTGGAACTGCAAGATCTCTTCCTATGGTTGTGCATTTAGCCATGTAGCCAAAATTATTAACCAGGTAAGAAGGGCTTTGGTCAGGGGGGTGACCAGGAACTCAATTGTCATTCTAATAGAGGTTCAGAAGTTCTATGCAGAGATTAGAGAACTTGTTAGAAAGGACAACAGACAATCAGGCGTTTATGGTTGAGTGACTAATTTCCGGTTGGAGTTTGCCAAACAGCATTTAAATCACTCTAAGAGCATGAAGAAAAAGATTCCTTGAACTTGAACTCTTTGGGCACAAATTAAGGTACTATGTCTGGTGAAGTACTGCTCATCACCTGCCTAATACCATCCCTACGGTGAAGCATACTGGTGGCAACATAGTGCTATGGGGGTGCTTCTCCATAGCAGGGAAATGGAGACTGGTCTGAAATGAGCGAAGGATGAATGTAGTCAAATACAGAGAGGTCCTTGAAGAAAACCTGCTCCTGAGGTTTATATTCAGGGATATAATAAGAAAATTCTTTTTATTAGAGCAAATGTTTGCGATGCACCATCTGTTGGAATGACAGTAACATAACAGCTGGATGTTTAATCCTTTTAATCCGGTGGATGTTACTGGACTTTCCCTGGCTAATTGATGGCTTGTGTTATATGGCTTTGACTGGAAAAAGCACACAGAGAAAATGTAGTCATGAATTGAAAAAAAAATGGTAGCACACATGAGCAAGAGAATGTCCTATCCAGTACACTGCAGCGCCAATAGGACCTACCTCATCAACTGAAAACAATTCCAATATTTTCAGCATTGAACATATAAAAAATTCTGATTAAGAGTAAAAATCTAATTAAGATGACAAGGTCACATTAAATACAGTATAACATATTTAAATAAATGTAATAATAATAATAATAATGCATTTTATGTATATTGCACCTTTCCCATACTACCAAGGCCTGGTAACATCAAAGTATACATCCAGTGTTTCATTTAACTTAAGTGGCATTTAGGGCTAGTAAATATTAGGAAAAATAAAAAAAATAAAAAACTTGAATTTTAATCCAAAGTATCCAAAAATATTGTACTATGTTGTATGTGGTTATCAAAGTAGATTGTAGCCTAGAATGGGTGTTCTATGGTAAATGTTTGTCATAAAATTCATAATAGAAACAAAAAAAAAATAAAATTAGTGTAATCATACTAGTTAAATGATAAATACAAAATAATTATGTTGTCAAAACATGCACTAATGGCTCCGACACTATACGAATATACTATCTATAGTAGATAGATGGTATAAATAAGTCTGACAAATAGCTAGCTCTGTCACACAGTAGATTAGTATAACACAAGTCCTGTCTGGCCTGTCTGTCTTAATGCTAGACATTTTGTGCTCTGTGCTGAACAGACCTACAGTACATATAGGGTTTCTTATTAGATCTGTTAGTCTGTAGACTGTCATGGTGCTGTAAACAGCATTGTTGATGTGCAACTATTGGGATCTGTTTGAGCCCCTCCTTGGTCACTGTGTCTGTGGATTGTGAATGTAGGCTTTCTTCAGGAACTTTTGCTTTGGGCGACACAGGTGAAACTAAATCGGCTCTACTTGTACATTTGATTCAAATTCTACCTAAGTTTAATTCCGGCCTTTTGTCTGATGCTGCTGAGATGTGCTGAAAATCTTGACTATTTCAAAATGACTAGATAAATACAGTTATCTGCTGAATGGAGATATCATTATATGATGCAAGAAAAGTTTTATTGCACAAAAGTCTATATTTTTACATCTTAACCATTTTTTTAATTTTATTTTTATACAACAGAGAGAGTTTAATCAGTTTCAACAAGAGCCAAGGTTCCATTGTTTAAATTAAGTAAAAAGCAAAATGTAGTGCAGGAAGGTTACTGGCCCCTGATCTTACTGTTAATATAAGATTGTAATATGTAGACACGTCTGACCTTTTGTACAGTAAGTCTGGTTATCCAGCCAGTTGAAGTCCTTTCTAATCCACCAAGCCAGATGAGATTTCAAGTTCCCTCTTGGATGAATAATAAGAAGGGAATGGATTAATCTGGAAAATAGCGTTATTTATTAAAATAAAAAGACTATATACTTATGTTTGTTTCTGTAACTGTAACCTCCTTCAGCTGCACATCACAACACTAAATTTTTTGGAACAAATTCTTTACATTTCAATACGAACAAATTAAATATCTCACAAGTACAAACTGTTCAGGGAACAAAACAAATACCCTTGATGTTAAAACTTTATATCTGAAAACAATGATACTACAAAATAAATCATTAAAGTAAAAGTGATTGAAACTTGGATGCATTGGTTAATAAAGAAATGACATTTTATATAATTCTCAGATTCTGCGGTCTTATTTAAAACCAATAATAGTAGATGTACAAAATTTCATTGTGTCTTATCAATAAGAATATCATTGTATTAAAAGCCTGCCCATAGCCAGACTTGTATAATATTTTTTTTAATTCACTTATATTCTCATACATCACTGAGATGTGATATGCCTTCAAATATTTTAATATGTATGTGAGTCTGATTTAGATTATTCATTGAAATGCACACACATTCACACTAATAACAATAAAAATCCTAATAATAAGGTATGTCTTGGGGAACATATAATTGTCAGAAACAGGGAATGAATTAAATAGACCTTTGACACCTATGTTTCATATTTTTATTAATTTATCATATTATGGAGAAAAGAAGTTGAATATCTATTACTTATCAGTAAGTATTCCAATGAAAGAGTAGAAAATAAATCATTATAAGACACATTTACATAACAATTTAATGTACTCAGGGACAAATTCTAATGAACTTGCTTGCTAGATTTATTTTATTCAGTCAGACAACTCTGCTTAGAAAAAAAATCATTTTTACTGGAATTATCTAGAATTATCTTAAGCCTCTATGAATCGTTCACAATTGCATGTAATTATACTTTATACTTTAAAATGTAGTAAACATAGAAAAAATAATTTTAAAAATCACTGTACTGTAAGTTTGTAGTACACACATAATTATAAATCACTTTCTGTGCGAAATAAGTAAAATAAAGTAAAAACTGGTATATGTAATTCTAGATTTTGCTGTTTAACCTTAATGTGTGAACCTTGTGTCTAGTTTTGGTTCATTGATGGCTTGAGAAGGATGTGCTTTTTGTCTTCGATTCTTTCATGGTTTGTAGTGCAGTGTCTGGTCTATTAGAACAACCTTAAAAACATTTCTTGTTTTTTACCTGCTTACATGCTATACTCTTTCTTCTGAAAATGTTTCCTGGGCACAAATGATGGTAATTTCTAGTGGTGGCTCCTTATGTGGGGTATACTGTAATGGTTTAGGAGTAAACTGTTGATTTTGGTTGCTTAGCAACTAATCACACCATGCACCAATCTTTAAAACAGTATATAAAGTAACTGTGGCCATTTATTTGTGGTCACTATTTGACGTTTAAGTGCTCTAATGCAGCTGAATTGCTTCCTCTGTATTTGGAGACACTGATTTTTCTCTCAGGTTTTTGTGGATTGCTGAGCTGCTAGAGAATGAGCCCTGCAACACTGCACATTAACACTTGCTTTAAAACTATAGCCTGGTATCGTTAATATCATTACATTGGTTACCGTTGCCCTTTAGAATTTAGTTTAAAATACTACTAGTGGTAGTTGTATTTTAAATAATCTTGCCTCTTCCTATATTTTGGAATGCTACTACATTCCAAGTTGTAACCTTAAATCTTCTAACAGTGGTCTGCATATTATTCATACTTCATTATAGTTTGCCGCATCAAAGAGCTTCTGTGCCCGCTCACTGTTCAAGGTGTGGACACAGAGGTGGTGCACTCCTGTAATTACTTGGCGATCCACATCAATGACAGGTTGGACTGGTCTCACAACACAGAGAAACTATATAAGTAAGGGCAGAACATTCTTCCATAGGAGAATAAGTTTCTTTAATTTGGGTAGTGTAGATGCCATATGGGCTGGACGGACATCCCAGCCAGGACAGGGGATGGTTTTTTACCTGAACAGGAGGACCAAAAGGGATGGACAGACAGCTCACTAGGAAAGAAAGATGTCACTGGAAGTTTTTTATTCCTCCAGCACGCTAGCCCGGATGTCAGTGCACCCTAGGAAACCAGCAAGGCACATTAAATAAATGATAGGGTTACCACTACCACCTGATTGAGGCACTGTGTAGTCGACTGTAATGCTGAAATTATTTTCTTTTTTGCAACCCATTTATGGCCATTGCAACTCTTCACAACCCTTAATCATAGTGGCCGATCTTTGTGCTGTTCTCCTGAACATTATCACCCTCGGAGAATCGCCTGCAAAGGTCATGTTTCCCCATTGAAGAATCGTTGAAGAACAGCATCCAGGGGGTTTGTTTCAGCTATGCATGCGGCAACCCATTGCAAACCCTTTCTTATTTACTTCAATTGTAATTCACAACTCAATTTGACAAAGTTCAAAAAAACAATAAGGAAAGACTTCAGTACATATATCTTAGATAGAATGTCCAGTGGGGGATGGCCTGTCTTTTGGCCTTGAAACCCCTGCAGATTTCTGGAGTTTTACATTTTTTTTTGTCCTTTTCTACCATTTAACCTTATCATTGGACTTACCTTTACTTAAAAAGCAACACTACAGTCGACCCCCACGAACTCGCAGTTCAGAGTTCACTAGCCTCAGTCGTTCGCAGATTTTTCCTTAGAACCTAACTAATAATTGTTTGCGGAAACCACACATATCCTCTGCAATTTTTTATGGCTTTTTTTGTGGTAATACTGTACTGTAGAGAGAACACAAAGCAACCGTAGAGGAAAATGTGGCTTGGGATGGTGAAATACCTCTGTACTCAGAGGCAGGAGGTTTGAAAGTAGCCGAGATTGTTATTCATTTCTGCTTGCTGCTGATTGGCTGCTGCCCTGTGACGCATCTCCGGCAGATGCAGCCCAGCATTCCTGCATCATAACAGTTTACCGCGTGTAGCTATCTCGAGTGTTTCACTGAGTGTTCTCGTGTTTTGCATTTTGTTCTTAAAGCCCTAAGATGCCGCCCAAGCGCCTGAAGAAGAGGCGCCACTCGAGGAGCTGTAAATCCTCTGCTTTGCTGTACAGTCATTATCTTCATTGCATACTTTCATCGTACTGCACAGCTAATTCAACATCATCATCTTCTTCAATCAATATCATTCATTATTGGTGAGTACCCATACATTTTACTATATTTTTATTAAATTAAATTTTTACTGTATTTACCCAACTTATACCAAAGAAAACACACTTGCATTAATTACAGTACATATAGGAGTAACCGGTATTTTACATTGAAGCACTGCAGGAGACATAGCAGTACGGTATACGGCTTTACCTTTACATACTTTTTTTTAGGGCAATGTATCAAGCTGAGTTTGAAATGAAATTAAAGTGTTTTGGTGGAATATTTAGGGTTTAAACTATAAAAATAGGCATTTATAAGCATTTTTTGACCACATACAAAATTTGCGTTTTTTCCCAATTCACGGGTGCTCTAGGAACATAACCCCCATGAATTTTGGGGGTTGACTGTATGTATGAGAACTCTTCACTTGTACTAATTACTTTTTTATTTTATGTGTGTATTCTTATATATTATTTATTCATTATTATTCTTGCCTAATTTTAATTTATTTATCTTTTCTTGTAACTATTATTTGATATCTTGTAAAGCACTTTGAGCTACATCATGTGTATGAAAATGTACTTCAGAAATAACCTTGACATTCTGTCCAAGAACTCAAGATAAGAAACTAAAGTTAATACCAATTTTAAAGACAAGTCATTTCCTGCAATTACAAAACTCAGTTTGAAGTTTATATTGTTATTCATAAGATTTTTTGGAGTATAAGTCCAACCAGCTAACATCATTTAAGCTTTTCTTTTTACTCTTATCAGCTCGATTCCTTCAGCTACTCTCAGACCTTTCCAGCTCCTCCAGAATGCAGCTCTTGACTGCTGTTTTCTGTTCCTCATTTCACTCCTACAATTCAGTCTCTCCATTAGCTTCATGTTGCTGTAAAGATCCAGTTCAATAGTCTTGTCTTGACCAACAGTTCTTTGAATGGTTCTGCTACTCCATATCTCCAATCCTTGGTCTCTCATCATGTCCCCTCAAGAAGTCCCTGATCTGCCTCTGCCTATCTGCCAGAGGTGAAAGCATAGACAATGCTTCTCCTTTGTTGCTCCAAAGCTGTGGAATGACCTCCCTTTTTCTATTCGAATGATATCCAATTTACTTGTGCTTTTTCCACTGACAACGAGTTTAGCATAAAGATTTTTGTCTTAGTCTAGCTGTTTGTATAATTATCTATTCCCTTGTGTTTGCTTTTATGTCTTGTTCTCTGTTGCTTTTGATGCTTCCACCTTCATTCTTCTATGTATTATAGCTTGCTTTGAAAGTCACCTTAGATAAAGGAGGCTGCTAAATAAATAATAATAATAATAACTGTCATTTGATAGAAAATGCAATGAATCTGTACTAGAAAATAATAGGTTTAAAAAATGGAAGTCTGGAGTGTGTAGTATTTTCAAGTAGAAACCAATGGAAAAACTTCTTACGATTTTTGGAGAGAAAAAAAAATTGTATCCTTCAGTTACTATTTCAGTAAAATATAAGTATGAACATTATCTCTATTAGATAAAGATGGGTCTAGTTTGCAGCTGCAAGCTAAAAGTGTGGAAAATGTTATTACAAGAACAAATTGACATAATTTTAATATTCTACAATTCTGAAATGTTCAATGAAATGTGAAAACTTACCAAAATTACAGGACTGATCTCCCCATTCTGACTGTCGGTCACTATGAAACTATGCCATGTGCAGCTTTAGCAGCCCAGTTAGTTGTAAGCAAAGCCTCTGTTACATTCATATTGAGCAACAACTCTCTGCGAAAGGGAAGTACAGCTTTAGATGATGCCAGAGTGAATCAGAGCACAAGCAATGATCAAGAAAACAATGAGATGTATATAATTTTGAAATTATAACTTAAGCACATGATCACTTGTTTTTTTTCAAGAAATCAACATAGTTTCCTCTCTAGACAATATAGAATATATAATTATGAAAGAAAACAAATGATTAGCACTGTTTTGTAGTTATGAGATTAAATTAAATATAGTATCTTTAAATATGTCCTCGTTAATCTAGTTTGCTAGAGACGTTTAAATGATCTTCATTCATTTAAAATCTTTAAAATGTAAGCAAATAATCTACCAATCTCATTTCTAGTTGTCTTTACTTGGCAATAAGAAAATATTAAATAAAGAAGGAAACGGGTTAAAGGGGAGTGCCTTGTTCCTTGTCTTGTATTGCTGCCTGTTTTGCCTGTTTCTTTTAACACTGAGCACTACTATATATTAAATATGATACAGAAGTCTGAACTATAAAATTTACAAAGTATTAAATAAAACTGTTACTTTTACATTCAAAGTACAGTGGTTATCCTTCATATCAATAAAATATTTTACTTATAGTAATTTTCTCTTCTATGAAAATAAAAAAAGAAATGTAATATCACATTTTTGTTATGTTCTACACTACAACTAAGAATGGGCAGACTGCCAGATTTCATACAGTGTTTCTTTGACAATTTACATTTATGACTGGCATTCCTGGGTAAATCTGAACAATTAATAATCTTGTACAAGAAAGAAGCTTATGAATTCATTAATCAATTTTCATCATCATTACCATTTTCATTCCAAAAATCCCGAAGAGGGCCACAATAAGCTGGGCTGGCTAGGTCACCCTATCCCCTGTAGTTTACTCTGTTCTTTCCCAGTGGAGTTTCTAGATACTTCCAGGCCAGTGAAGAGATATAATCTCTGTGAACTGTCTTGGGTCTTCCCCTGGTCACCTCACAGAAAGCTGTGCCTTATACACCTATGCCTAAGGAGGTCAATCAAGGGGCATCTGAACTACATGTCCAAATTACCCTACTTCTCTTTAACCAGTGAAGCAGAAGCTCTTCTCCACAACCATCCCTATAATGCTCTCATGGAAAGTGAGCCCAGCACAGAAACTGCATCTCAGACAAACGCTTTCTCCCTCTTGACTACCATGATCCATTACAAAGTGTACAAATCTAATATCATCACAATGGTTCATTGTCAAACCCATGATCACATTTACTGTACTCTGTAAAAGTGACAATATTACTATCAATGCTACTACTACCACAACTACTACTATTCATGTGCAAGATCCTAAGGTTACCTAAACTCCTTCACATCAGGCAACTGCTTACCCCTTACCTGATGAAAGAATGCCACTCTTACATGGGAGAGGACCAAGACCTCATATTTGGAGGTGATAATTCAAATTTCAACTACATTACCATTCCAGTTTGTGCCAAAAATCACAGTTTAATGAAGTTTAATCATCTGCAAACAACAGAGATGCAACTGTTAAATTCAGAAACTGGATACTCTCCAAGCCTTGTGTATTCCAAGGCAGAATATATTCTGTCCCTAAAAAAACATGGACAGAAGAGGAGGTTAGTCACATCCCTTTGGTGGAGTCCAATACCTACAATAAACAATGCCAGTGTAATGTCAGGTATGGGGATAAGATGATCCAAAACAGAAGCCCAGTGATCCATTACTTTTGAATCATCTGACAAAGATACTACAAGGTTCATGGTCATTTTCATTTTCCATTGCCACAAAGCACATGTAGACAGGATTGGAAAATTTCTGTAAACCATGAAATATCTGTATGGAACACACAGATAGAAGTAATACACAACAATGTGATGAAAATTGGAAACATAATTCAAAAAGGAATACAACTACAGTACATATAAATATACAGTTGCAAAATTACCTTACAAAATTATTAAAAACAGAGCAAAGCTAGATGGCACTAAACCCTTTTTGATCTGAGAATGAGGGTTTAAACCTTGCTGTTGCAAAGGAAATGTAAAGGTTTCACATTATAAAGCTTTATATTATACAATTTTAACTAAAAAAGATGAAATGCTGTCAATTTATATATGGCGCATTAATGCCATTAATGAAAGAATGGTGTTTTTAGTTACCATCTGTCTCAGTCTAACAAGCCAAAGAGTACTTGATTAGCCTAGTAAACATTTCAGAGGGTTTATTATTCAATTCTGGTTTCTTTTTCAGTGTACAATGAAATTCTTATTTGCATATACCTCCTCAGATTAGTAACAATAGGACAGTACCAATAACAAACAAAAAAGACATACAACGTTATGCATGAAATGTACAATGTGTGTGTACATATAAATATATATACACTGTGATGGACGGCCATCAGCTCATCCTGGTGGACACATCCAGGATGCTAGATGGCATCTTCCCTGCAGCCTAGAGGTGCCCCGGATTCCTGCAGGACATCATGGAAGATGGAGTTTGGCTTCACAACCCTGCTGGGTACCCTGGGGGCCACTGTGTGATGCTGAAGGGAGACGAGGGGATTTTTGTTTCCCGTATAGCCTGGAAGTACTTCCAATTCACGGGGACAGAGGAACAGAAATACTTCCGGGCTGAAGAAAAATGTAATTCTCCATCTCACCTGGAAGTGCTGACAAGTCACGTGAACAGAAGAGGAGAAGCACTTCCGGGTCAAGGACTATATAAAGGACCGTGGGAGACCCAGAAAGCCGCGCCGGAGTTGAGAGGGAGTGTGAAGGAGCTGCTGGGAGGAGAGGAGAATTATTGTGTTTGATAGTGTGAATTTATTATTAGTGATTACTTGTTTATGGTGGTGGAGATGCTTTGGGGCACTTTGAAGAAAATAAAAATACTTCTGGGTGCTTTTAAACCAGTGTCTACATTTGTCTGTTGGGTTTCATGGGGCAACAGCGCCCTCAAGCGTCCGTTTATTGACAGCATACATATAGTAAGTGCCATATGGGATTGTCCAGCATCCCATCTAGAAAGAAAGATGACCGCTTGCTGGAAAAACAGCAATGGACTTGCACTCCAACCAGGTTGGGAATTGATCCCTGCTCTGGAAGGGAGGCCAGAAAGATGGAAAGATCTGGAAAGTTAGCCTGTTCATAGTATATACTCCTAGTAGTAGTATATACAACATGCTAGATGGCAGAATCAATATGTCACTGCTCCCATTTCCCAGACCATGGGGCAGACTGGGATTCATAGTCCTGTGGAACAGCCCTGCCGTGTTTCATGGATGCTGCCAGGGGGGTGCTACAGATATTGACCATCCTAACTTTATCGCACTTCCACCTGACTCGGAAGTCCTCTGGATTTTGCCCAAAACAGAAAACATATCCAGGGTCTGGCTGAAAAGGAGCCCTTCACCTCACTTGAGGGAGTCAGAAACAGGAGGCAGTGGACAACACTTCTGAGGAGAAAGATCAATTGGGAGGAAGAGAAGAAAGATGAAGGTTACTCTGTCCCTGTATATACAGTGCTGCATAAGATATCCAAACAAAATAAAAATCATTATACTTGAACCAATGACTGTTCGTGTCAACTGTGCCCAGGCCTTGGAACACAGTGGTACCCCCTATTTGTCACAATATATACTGTATATTATGGGGAAGGTTTTGATTGTGTAACTTGAGTTCTTTTTGTTTCCGTAGAATGGTGGAGAAAACAATCCTTGAATGACCACTACATCAGTTCTGTAACCCATTAGTGTCTATCTTTTCATTAGTGTACGTTGTTCTTCAGAGGCAAGGTCCGATAATAGATGCCAGGTTCTTGCGGCAGTATTGGCTAAAATGACAGCAGAACCACAAGAGGTGGAGACTAGTGGGTTGCGGAAGTGATGTCAGCAGTTTTCCAATGATTTCTGTTCCTCTGTTGCAGAAACAGATGGGAAAAAAGTCATTCTTATATCCTTCCTTGTAACAGTGTGACAGAAACACATGACGTGCTCCCTATGTATGCTTCTTATACAGTATATACACATAAGAAGCCAGCATGCATTTGTTATTACGAGTAGCTGTGGGGTTGCTTTATGATCCATGAATTAAAATCTACTGGTACAATTGCTAGTGGATCTGAAATTTGATAGCTTTACATAAAGTATTTTGACAGCTTTATATAAAAGCAAAATAATACATATAAAGGTCATGAACATTAAGCAAAAATAATTCTCCTTCTATAGAATACATATTGCTTTTGTTTACAGTATACTGATGTAAAAGCTATTATGTATGAATTTGACAATTGGCCAGTAGCTTAAATTTGAGTATATACTGAAGATACAGGTGTCAGATTAGATGCACTTGCTTTTTACTTCTGTGACTAATATCTGTGTGCAGGTTGGTGACATGCATGAGGATGAAGAGAGTCATGAGAAAACTAAAGTGCACTGATGGTGAAAGCAAAATAAAGAGGCAAAGAAGAAGATCATGCAAAGATTGCAAACCATAGAGAGGAACAACATGTGTGTGTAAGGGAAGCTTGGCACTAACCTAAATGAGCAAAAGGGTAGGTGTAGTGTACAAGCTAAGCATTTGTCTTGATGTAATAAAGTGTGCAAATATGCAGATGATGAAATACAAAGACAGGAATAACAAAAGTATATTTAGTTGAGGCAAGCTTCAATTTCTACATATGATTTAATCACAAAGAAAAGATTCCTCTGTTCTCAGATTCAGTTATTTGCTACCAGCAGAAAAGCTTAAAATATGTACAGCTTAACTTTTTTGCAATAAAGAAATATGCCTTAGATTTATAAAATAAAATTCATTACTTGCTCTCTAAATCTGTTTATTTAATTAATCAGAAAGAAACCTTTAGCTTTTCAGTTTGTTAGTAATTTCTACCTGAAAAGATCCACAAGCAGGGATCTGGCAGTGATTTCTGCAAATCTACAGTTGTGTATAAGAACATGAAAGGAATCAATGTGATTCAGGGATAAGTTATATCTCTTTTATTTTATTTTCTGTAATAAAACACACACACAAACAATGCACTTTGGCTAACAGTGCACTATTTGCAAAAAATCTATCTCTCCCTATACACGGTATATACAATATATTAAACTCACTATTATCACATACAAAATGTAAAAAATCAGAATGGGTAGCAGACACATTTTAAACTACAGACTACAGCATCCTCTTATAGTAATGCATGCTTTCTTTTTTCCAGAAGTAATTTTAAGGCTGTTGCCATTAATATTCTGAATTGTGGTTATTTAATCTTTCATGCAACTGTTCATCAAGCTTCACATTTGAAAAACAGGCTAGGCAGCACACTTTAGAACATCATTAAAATTGTACTCAAACATGTTAATGCTACTTTAGAAGTACTCCAACATTCTGAATGTTTTATTTTATTTAATAATGACATATAATGCAAACTAAAATATAAAAAAAGCTTTGATAAATAGGGACTATTCAAGAATGGGCAAAGCTGAGCTTGGTTTTTGGTGTCTAGCTGGAAACAGACCCCCTGAGAGGAACAGCAGGATATCTTTTTGCCAGAAGGGCTGTTCCTTCATCTTTCACTGTCTGTTTTTAGATTCCTATCAATTATATAACCATTGAACATGAATACAGACTTTTGATATAGAATTTGAAAGCTATTAGAGTGTCAGTAGTTGTAAATGAACACTTATGTTTTGCTTTTGGTGTAGTATATTATATGCAAGAATGAGAAAGTACAGTGACTACAATCAATGAAAAAAATACAATTTATATTTTGGTGCTGTATAGGGAACTGTGATTTGCTTGTTTAGCATATGGTATTCTATTTTTGCTTAAGTTCTAATGACCTCAAATACAAAGTGACTTTTACTATGACTTCCACTTTCAGTGTAGTTTTGGAAAGAAAAATTCTCTATACATTATAACCATTCCCTTTAAATATTAAGCCTTTAGTTTTGATCGAATATTCCTACTCTTTTGGGCATTTAAAAGACAAACTCTTATGACTATATTCGTACAGATGTACAGTAGATTTCATATAAAGTTAACTTTGTGATTGCTTAAATATTTTATTATGTACTGTCTAGTAAGTAACCTGTGACATATTTATAATATAATGTGCATATATTACTGACAACGCAAAACACAACTTTCTCTAATCAGAAACCTAAACTATGTAATAAAGCAAATCTGTTTTTGAAACAAATTATAGCCCATACTGAGGCATAATCTGCTATTCACTTCAAAATAGTCAACAGAGTGCTACACATGTTTAATGCCATAATCACTAAAATAGCTGAATGATTGTGACCTTGTACAGGACACCTTTTGCCATCATCAAAAGAATGTCGATTTTAGTTTCCATCAGTCTCACCCTATTCGGCCAGCTGGTACTGAGTAACATAATGGGCATTTCCACAGGTTATTACTGTCACGATTTGGAAGAGACATTCAAATAAGAATTTAATTGTATTCTGTATACATGACAAACTTGAGCATAAATTTCATTATGTGTAATATGACTAATAACAACCACTTGGTGTATTTTGTTTAATTAATATTTACTTTTCAAAATTTTGTACACAACTTTATTCTTACTTGCATGTCTCCTATAGAATAATGACAATGTTACAATACTAATAACAAGCAAAAAAGAGATGCAACATTAAAATATAGCATGTAATATATACATGCAGTATATATACAAGCAGTATGTATATATTGTGACATGTGAGCCACTCTCTTGCACCAAAACGATAAGGCTGAGTCCAAGAAGCTTCGGAAAAAACAGCTTTATTCAAAACAAAACAGGAACAGCCAGGGTGTTTATTGAAACGGGAGCTACCACTTCAATACACACAGATACAGTGAATAAGCAGTAACATTATTAGTCATCCTGCCTTGGCTACTTTCTTCAGTTCAGGAACAGATAGTCTTCTTCGTCAAGTCGGTCCAGTGGGTGCAGATCAACAGCTTGGATCGGGTCATCCTGGAGGGTAGGAGACAGAAAAAAAGAGTGGGCCAGGTAAGTGGACTAAAGTGTTCCCGGCATCAGCCCTTGGCTGACGGATGTGTTATGTGGTGAGGCTGCGAACTCATAGTTGCTTCAGTGGCATGGCGAACTTGCCATTACCTCACATGCAGATATATGTATAATATAGGATGGCATGGACTAACTCAATTTGTTTATTTATAATAATGTGTCTGTGAAGTTGTGTCTGAGGTTTGGGGCACTGCAATGCCCCCAATCTGCACTATATATATATATATATATATATATACATATATATATATATATATATATATATGCGATGCCCCCTAATTTTTTTTTTATATATAATTACCATATAATTTCTGGTATTTTATTATGTTGGTCATTTAACTTGAATGCGGAAAACTCATGCTATTGGTCCAAGAGATTATGATATGCTAACGCCCAACTGAGAGAGCAACCACGGAGCACACTGCCTTTTTTTTCTATGTATTGTGCCTACGTGACCACCCTAATACCCTAACTATTCCGAAGTGACGATTGCACTTAATTGTGTTTTTTTGTATCTCACACCCTCATACACATAAGAGCATTCCTTATCTACGCTGTAGTGTTCGATCAGAAGAAAATATGAAGCTGGTTTTAAATTAAACGTTGTTGAAGTAGTGAAAGAAATTGGTAACTGCACTGCTCCAACAAAATTCAATGCGCCTGAGATACTGATGCAAGATTGGGGGTGGCAAAAAGATGTTAAAAAAAATGTAACTGTCGCATTTTTGAACGGGTGTATAAGTCAGTCTGATTTTTCAGGTTTTAAGACCCGACATATATGTATGTATGTGTATATATATATATATATATATATATATATATATATATATATATATAGGGGCCAGTAGGGGGCACTGAAACCTCCCAACCTTCAGACACCACCACAAAGATATAAGACCTAATAAAAATAAGTAATTTATTTATCACAATAATCATAACAATAGTCTTCCAACACATACAATAGCTCTCTCTCTCTGTTTTTTGCCCTATCCGCCACACTTCCAGGTAAGCGTTGTCCTATTAAATCCCAACTCCAACTCCCTGAATGTGGCAGAGCAGTTCCTTTTATCTTGGACAGGGGAGTACTTCTGCTGATGGGGCACAGCCCGATGAAAGCACTTCCGAGTTGGTCGGAAATTCCAAAGACCATGGAGCATATCCCAAGGTAGTACCCCCTGGTGGCACCCAGGTATCCCCACAGGGTTGCTCTACAGGACTGCAACCCTCAGCAAATCCTGCAGTTGTCTATGGGTATATCTGTCCCCAGGGATGCTTCCATTTGGCAGTTCGGGGTAGTATGTAATAATTCCGCTCCCTTGTACTTCCTTTAAGCTGGCATTCAGGCTGGATAATGTTCCTGCATTGATTCCTACCAGGATGCCAGCATACTCATTTCTTATATGGTATCTTATGTCTGGATCTTTGTGTAGACAGGGGACCTCATGCCTCTTTTCCTCTCCGTTTTCCACCTGGGCCTCCTGGCCAGCAAGGGAGTCCAATCCGGCAGGGATGCTTGTCTCTGCCTTCCACCCACCACAATATAAATTAACTTACTCACAAACATACAGTATATATGGCATACATATATATGCCATACGCAATAAATATACAAGTTACAGTTATGCACTTAGTAGTAATAGGGTGTTGTACCGTGTTAGCCATTATGAAAGTGAGAAGTCAAGCAAAATGACACCTTTTATTGGCTAACTAAAAAGATTACAATATGCAAGCTTTTGAGGCAACTCAGGCCCCTTCTTCAGGCAAGATGTAATGTTATGTTAACAAGTTATGCACTTGTTAGTGTGAGTGGCTTTTGAGTAGTCTTATGATCTGTGGAAAAAATCTGCCTCTGAATCTAGTGGTATTAATTGTTTATGATCCAGGAATTATTTGCCAAAATTAAAAAGAAAAAAGTGACTGCTGCCAGATGGCTGTGGTCTAAAATACTGTCTGACTTTCTATGACTGTAATAATGTGTCATACAATATATGTCCTGAACAGATGGAAGCTGTGTGCCTGATATATTCTGTGCCACATTAACCACCTTCTACAGTGCTTTTTGTCCCCAGTTATGAAAGTGCTGAACCAAAATTATATCTTATTATATATATATATAAACATAAAGTACCAAATAATTTTTAAACCTTTAGGTAGAAGAAAGTTAACTGCTATGTTGTAATAACAGATTGCATATCATAGTAGTACCGCAGAATAACTAATGTATCGGTATTTGTAAACTATGCCAATCAAATATCTTGCAGTTAAGTATGAATGTTATTATTACCTTAAATCACTGATAATCTAACACCATGTCCAGGTGTTGTTCCTTCCCTTTGCCCAGTGATTGCTGGGATAAGCTCCAGCTGCTCCACAATTCTGCAATGCACCTAATGATTACTGGGATATGGTCCAGTTGCGTTACAAACTGCCCTAGTTAAGCGGGTTTTGAAAATGGATTGACGGATGAATGGACTTACTGATATTAAAGCAACATTAAGTAATGAGGTAATAAAGTGCTTATCAATCTATAGGTGCATATGTATCTATGCATAATACACTTCTTATCATCCATCCATCCATTATCCATCCATCCAAAACCCACTATATCCTAAGTAGAGGGTCACGGGGGTCTGCTGGAGCCAATCCCAGCCAACACAGGGCACAAGGCAGGAAACCAGGCCACCGCAGGGCCTTTTTTTTTTTTCTTTTTATCATTGCTAACATAATAAAGGGATAACATTTGGAAACACATTTTAAAGTATTGGCTATTTGTGCCTTTTTTAACTTCTAATTGACTTCTACACAGTTATTGTTCTAATGCAGGGTGTACTGTGCCAGTAGTAATCAAATTTTTCTAAAGGCACACTTATGTATTATACTTGTGATTTAGCATGTATTGGGGTTTTTCTGTATTTCACTTTGTTACTGTATTTTGTAGGGCACTTCTTCCCAGAAGAATAGACTTTTTTTGTCATACATCCTAATGCTAAACCAGAAACACACCCACTCACATATCAAAACATGAGGGAATTCCACAAAGTAGGCTTATGAATTTGAGACTAAGGCTGTGTAGTATGAATAAGCCTCGTTTTCCAATCAAGACTCAAATGGTTTCAAAAATGCAGTGTTTCTCATTAACTGGGCTTAGGCAATCAATGCTTATGTATGCACTCATGATATGTAAGCAACCCCGAGAAAGGATCGTCAAAAGCATTTATCATGGCTCAAATAGAGATAGAGGAGAGTGTAACATCTACAGATGGAGTACCTGTGACCTTAAGTGTGAAGCTGATGGGTTATATGGCTGTATTACAGGAAAGCTTCCCAAAGCTGAGAGTTTTATTTATAAAATAGAAAAGCATATACCAGAGGAACTGAAAGTCTTTTAGCAGCTGAACAAAAACTTAACAGTTAACACTTGATCGCAAAAAGAAAATGCATCCATTATTAAGAAAAAAAGGCTGTGTGGAAATCTATATCAGACCTGTTAAATAACAGTTTTTACAGTTGTGAATTTGTGCGATACATAATTAAATGTTGGTACCATTATTGAAATTTTAAAAGATTAATTTTAATTACACAATTTTATTGCAAACATACTAGTTTTTGAATGTAAAGCTACAAGAATGTAAATCAATTATGTTTCCAGTAGCAAGTGATGTAATGTGCACTTGCAACAAGTAAAAATTATACAAAAGAACATACAACAGAATTATTAGAATATACTGTACATTAATATGGAAACATATACTACAGAATTACTAGAATATACATGTGTAAATAAATAGTCACTGAGCAAATACTAATATTGGGTAGGGCCTCAGCTCTTCATGGCATTGATTTCACAAGATGTTGTAAACATTACTTTCAGATTCTTGTTCATGTTTGATTCACATGATTGCATCACACAATTTCTGTTGATTTGTCAGCTGACTGAACATTCATGCTGTGAATTTTCCGTTCTACTATATCCAAAGTTGCTCTATTCACTTCAGATCTAGTGACTGGGAAGGCCACCAAAGAACACTGAAATCCTTGTTGTAGTCATAAAGCCAGTTTGAGACTAATTTTGCTTTGTGACATGTTGCATTATCATGCTATAAGTAGCTATTACTAGATGGGTAAATTGTGGATATGAAGGAATGAACATGGTCAAGAGCAATACTCACATAGGCCATGACCCAAGAAAACATTCTTCACACCATTACACCACCACCAACAGCATGGTCTTTTGATACAAGGTAGGTTGGGAGCATGGATTTATGTTGTTAGTGTCATAATCTGACCCTACAATCTGTGTGCCTCAAAAGAAATCAAGATTCATCAGATCAAGCTAAGCCTTTCAGTCTCCAACTGTCCATTTTTCATGGGCCTGGCTAACAGGAATGGAACCCAAAGTGGTTGTCTGCTGTTGTAGCCTAGTCAGCTCAATGTACATTTTGAGATGCTACTTTGCTCACAGTTACCATAGCCTTTTGGCCAGCTTGAACTAGTCCGGACATTATCCTGTGACTGTGACTTATTTCTATGTGTACAACTGCCACTCACTGAAGGTTTTCTTGCACCATTCTAAGTAAACATTAGACACTAGTGTGTATAAAAATCCAAGGAGATCAACACTTTGTTTCTCATACATTGTGAATTTCATGAATTTAATGAACTCTCGATCCTCAATACTATGCTAAGCTTCATCTTTAGCTTTTAACTGAGCAAGCTAAGACTTCGCTGTGTCACTTACCAAGGGCAACTTGCCCTAATATTATTTGGCAGAAACAAAAGCATCTTCTTCTGAATTCATACATTTATTTTGAGGTATTTTACATTCATATTTCAAGACAGCCACTTTTTTCTTTGGTGATAAAGTATTTGCAAATCTTTAAATTCAGGCAGGTAACACAATATTCAGATCTTCAAGTTCATTTTCTTTGACAACTGCTTATAGTCCTTATAGTGCTCACTTAGGTGTTTCACTTCATCCTCCATTTCCTGCTTGGTGGCTTTCAATCTATCTGCCATGCCTGCCATTCTTTTGTCCATATCAATGATCTTTCCATTTATTTCCCATATATGTATCTCCAGCTTAATAATTATCTTCCTAATCTTCAATGTATTCTGGTAGTAATCATTACTTGGTGTATGGGTAGGGTTTGTATACTGAGATGACAAAATACCCCTTTTCATGTTTTTTGTGAAATGTATGTTAATAGCTGGCACTGCCAGTCTTATTTCTGTGTCCGGACTCAGCCTTGGCGAGTTGGAAATTGACCTGTGCTGAAAGAGAAGGATAATTTGGCATCATTTCAAAAACATATAGTTGTGTTATGTAAAATGATATAGTGCCCATTATTAATGTATTATGTGTGAGAATCCATACATTTAGGCATTATTTATATTTACATGGGCAAGTTATACTCTGTAATTTTCTAGTAAAAGGTTTTTGTGGAAACCACAACTGGATACAGTAACTATTTCTATAATATGAAACTAAAGTCAGAAAAGGATTGGGAAACTAAAATATAAAAACAGAGTATTTAATTTACAATAAATATTGAAAGGAATCCATAGTAATTCAAACTGTCTCTGCAATTTTATTTGATTATGATTATGATTGTCAGAACACTCACAATTATTATTTTAACTTGTGTTATTATATTTATGTCACAGCCGTTCCCGTAATTCTTTGGAAACAAAAAATTATTATAATTTCCAAATACTACCATCAGTTAAAGGAATAACGAACACTGCTGCACAACACTGCACATAATCATTTATTTATTCTGCTCCCTTAGCCTAGAACCAATTAAATTATCTTACTCAATGATTCAGTGCTCTTCTTATGTTCATTGATAGGCCATTTCATTATTTGAATTATACCTATACAGTATATGAGATATTGACTACAACACAAATTGTTTATTTGAAAAATTTCTCATGTAGGTGTTTAGGAAGGAATATTTTACTTGGCATTTTTCCTTCCAATTACTTTTTCCCCCATTTTGAACATCAAACACATTAGGTATAATTAATAATCAATAGACATGGGCCTAAAGATGGGTACTTATGATCTGGATTACACTAAACAGGTTTCAGAAGTGCCAATTATGATGAGCAAGAGTTTCTGGCCTTGTTTTACTTACTGTTTTGTAACTGTAATAGCATCTAAAGTGATATACAATACGAGCAGTATGCATACTTGTGTATGAGTAAGCAGGGCAAATTTGTTTTTCATGTGCGCCTTAAAAGTGCTGAGACCCGCTGGCTGATATCACCAATTGGAAGTTCAATAGGAATCACTTGTTAGTAATACTGGAGCACACAACTGCTAAAGTTCTCTGCGTTGATTTAAAGGGTTATTTTAAAAATAGTTATCACAAACTCATAAATAACAAAATACATATAAAACTACTATGACTAACTGTATTAGTTATTATTATGAATAACGCTTGGTGTAAGTTAATAAACATCTTTGTCTTCAAACTGGAAATAAGAAATCTTCATATCTCACCATTTATTTATTTTCATATAAAGCTGAAATGTCTGTCTACTTATACCCATCTATTTTAATCAGGTACAAGACTATGGTGATAAATGTCAAGTACACTTAATTCTGACTTTTCTGTTATGGTAAATAAAATGAAATAACAAAAAATGTAAAACATGTTATAATGAAATGGAAATGTGTTGTTATTGGAGTGAAATTGACAGTTGCTGTTATTCAACAAAAGGATAGTTTAGTTGTTTACACACAACTTGCCACATTGATTTTGTAAACCAGTAGCCTTGTAGTCTGATGTTTATGGCATTAGCTATTACACCACTCTGGCAATGCATGTCCATGATGATCTTGTTTAGCTTGGCTCTGTTCTAAGTTAATGTGTGCACGTATAACTTTTTTTTTTATTTCAAGGCATGCATTTGTTAGAAATAGCATTGTTTTCTGGCATTAATTTCTTTTCCAGTTCAAGGTCACATGAGTAACGTGCAAAGTAAGAGACAACCCTTGTAGGTAGATAGGATTGTTCATTGGCAAACAAATACACAGCCACACTATGAAATCAAACAGTTGTTGATTATTTTCAAAGCTTTCAGACCCTTTAACTCTATTAGAAAACCTGTATCCCCTGTATACACTACTTTATGCAAATTTGTGTACAAACAAATTCCTGTACATTGTGTTTGTCAAAGTAACATTTCCCACAGTACTCTTTTCCTAACAACCCCCCATCCTTACTTGGTGGTGCACGGTGTCCTTTCTTCTCAGCTGTTATTCACTCTCTTTATAGGGTGGTGTTCTGTGATGAGGTTGCATATCTGTGTCCACGGGAGGGTTAATTTGTGTTTGTGTGTTGTACTTTTTTATAATCCTAAATAACAATGTTTTTACAGTTTTCATATATATGTTTTTTTTCAAAAATATTCAGTAATGTTTGTTCTCAAAAAATGTGAACATTTAAAACACTTACAAATTTACAGTGAATGCTATCACACAGCATTGGTGAGAACAGAATTCATTTTGATGGGGGAATACATTTGGTCAAACAGTGGTTTAATATTGCAGCACTGAATCAAGCAGGCAATACTTCTCTGTGTCCTACAAAAATATTGGGAGCTGAAAGTGTTATTTTGAAAGACTAGCATGTGCTACACTAGACCCATTTACAAAAAATCAATAAATGTTTATTTTAGTGTATGTATCACCATTAACAACATTTATCTTCACAAGGTAAAAAGCTATGAGGATTATAATACAATACTAAAATATAACAATTAAACATGAAAATAAAAAAAAATATATCTATATATATAATTCACTAAGGGCACGCAAGACACTGAGCGCAAGCAAGACACTGAGGGCACGCAAGACAATGAGTGCAAGCAAGACAAAGTCCTGCCCGCCAACTCTAAGACCATGGGATATGTTCGACAGAGCCCCACCCGCCAACTCTAACCTTCCTATCGCGTCATGGGATACGCACGACAGAGCAACGCATGCCAACTGTAACTGTCCTCCCGAGTCCAGCGTCGCTCTCAAGGCACGCAACAACTCACCAAACACAGCCTCAGTCACTTTCATCTGTGCAAAAGTCCACATGCACCTCTGAGCCACATTGACTTTACACCGCACGCAAGACAGAGAGCCACGATGGCCAACTCACAGAGCCCCGCCCACCAACTCTAACTAAGGGCAAGCAAGACAGAGAGCCACACCCGCTAACTCACAGAGCCCCGCCCGTCAACTCTAAGACCATGGGATACGCACGCATTTAGTGTATAAATGGATATAAATAATTGCATGTAAACGATTCGCCAAAATCTGTTGTATGTAAATGATACTGTTTAAAACGTTATTGTTTTTTCATCAGAAAACCCAGTTTCCATGTCTACCTGTATTAGTTTAAATGGCACTTTTACCACTCGCAATAGGGTGGACACGCTGACTTATCGTGTCGACTGGGCAACACAGTGAATGCGGCGTCTATCTATATATGTCTATGTTTTCCGTAGCCTGCTACAGGAAGGTACTCTCTCGACTACTGGCATTGGTTTCGTTCCTTGCTATTTTCGTTATACTGCGACGGTGGTTTCCTAAGCCTTTGTTATACTGAATTCCTTTCTCACCGTTTTCCGTTCCTATTCTTACACCGCCGTATGCTACAGCGGGCTTCGGCTAGTATCATATAATAGAAATGCACCATTGGCAGACATCAAAATGACACGAGGCATACATACTGTGAAAATACTGTTGCAGTAGTAATTAAAGTTTTCCCAGGATTTTCCTGGAACTGTTGTTCATTTTAGTCATCTGTTCTGAATAAAATTAATTCCATTGTGGTACATAAAATATATCAGAATTAAATTTCATGTGTTACATGCATTATTATTGATTAAGAACTGTGGACCATATCTAGTGTATTTTTATACCAATCAAATTTCAAAATAATAAATGCAATTAGTTGGTTTCTATAACACCCTCTACCTATCAACAATGAAAGTTGCATCATGTTCATACTCGTACACCCTGAGCAGCCCCGTACCAGACTGAGCAATCATTTAAAAATTCTTTGCTTTGTCATAAAGGTGAAATATAGCACACACCTTCACATATAATACCTCGTTTGCAAGCAATGGATGTCGACTTCACACTCCTAGTTATCAGTTTGTTACAATATTTACGATTGACTTTTAATCTGGCATGAAATTATATGTGTGGTATTTCATAAATTGTCACAAAAATATTTTTAAAAAATCATAGTAATTATTCCATATAAGGAATACTCAAGTGTTTTACGAGGGCAATCCCAAAAGTAAGGTCTCCAAAGCGGTGGGGAC
>JANRMT010062806.1:74261153-74298622 GCA_026402145.1 Polypterus bichir lapradei
GTCCCCCCATTGGTCTGAATTATGACTGTTTGAAACTGTCTTGTATGAAAAGCCTTTAAGTACCACAACAGAAAACCTATAAATTTGCTTGCTTTACCTCACTCTCTCTCTCTTAACAAACGGATGAAAGACCATCACATACTATGAACTGAAATGGACAACACAATGAAGAGCACAGCTCAGCAGCTATATTGAGACAGGCATGTGGCTTATTCTGAAGAAAGCTGACCACAAAATGATGCCTTAACTAGAGATATTAAGTAACTAACAGGTCTGAGTGCTGCCTGAAACTACACATCACCATTTATCAGGTTGTATGGTTGACACTATTCAAATGTACTTTGCATATTGTTATTACTTATGAATATTATCAATAATACATTGTTTAAATTGTAACTTAACTCCTGCTTGTCTTTTACTTCACCTAATTGCCTGAGGTTATACATGTAGAAGGGAAGGTGGGAGAAGTTATATGGTACCGTACCTTTTAAACAGTGGTAAGTCTGGGAGATTTGAGGCATTCTAACAAAGGCTACATATTAATAATACAAAAGGGGAAAGTAGAGTAACAAAACAATGGGTAGGTGGAGATGTGGGGGCACTTGGGTGTAAAGGTGTATTAGAAGATGGGGTTCAGAATTTATATATGAATCACTGTTTTATGTGCAACCTGGATCCTGTTTGGAGGGGTTTTGGATAGGGAAGAGGGAACTACGATTCCAAATGCTGTAACTATTTATTTGTATTATCAACATGGAACTTTAGACAGGTACAGCTGACATGTCTGAGAAAAACCTCAGAGGTGGCAGTACTTGTACATGGGATATACTGTATCAGAAAGCAAAAATTTGAAAATGCTAGTGTGAGCCCCTATGTTTTTCTTAGCTTAGCAGCAGTTTCTAAGTAAAGGAATGTTTAAATGTGACACAAACAGAGTCATCACATTTGAGAAGTTTTTCTGTCAGGTTTTATTGAAATAATGACTGTACTGACTTTATTTTTTTAAATAATAAGGCTTTATTTTGGGGTACCCCCTTCAGGTGGAGATTGCTGAAAAATGCTGTCAGGGTGTAAGGGGTTTTATTTTTAATTTATAAAGAATAAATCAAATCAAAAAGATGTCATCTAAACCAATAAAGTATGTTTGTGCAAAAGTGTAGTGTAACCAATGAGGATAAGAATAATAAAAATAAAATTCAAGCCAAATGACCTAAACATTTTGCAGTGAAAATGAGAAGTGCGCTGAATGGTTGACGCCAACTCCAACTGATTTGCATTTAGTTATCTGTACAATTAAGTTCTTCTATAATTAGTTTAAAATAGCGACACATTTATTCATTTGATGTCAGAAAAAGTAGAAACCAGCCAATAACTGCTTTATGATGAAAAGCAGCATACAGTATTTAAGAGGACAATGTCACTGTAGCTGACTGACTGTCTACTAATCTATCTATTCACTGATTATGGTTTAAAGGTCAGTACTAAAATTTTTAATGAGTCAAGCATTTTCATCAAAATGCCTTGTGGTCAATCAAAGCAAAGAAATTCTTGGCACTGTACAGTATTTGAAATATATCAAGAGAAGTGAAATCACAACCTTTTTCGGCATATGTCATATGTTCGGTCTCATCAAACTTGAGAAATATGAAGCTTTTCCCATTCGCTGTTCCATATATACTGTGTTTTTAATTCTTGCGAGCCATGCTAATTGTAAATGTATGCTTAGTTACGTAGAGCATCAGTGCAATTAAAAAACTAACAAGTCTGTTTTAATGGTGAAGGCAGAACATCAGGCAGTCCTTAATTTCAAACTAAAACCAATGAACCAATGTACCCAACAATTTTAGCTTGAGATTGTAGTGTAGAGTTTATGCCTATTTTGGGAATGTCTTTCAAAAAATGTACTTTTAATCATGACTCTAGAAAAGCTATTTTAGACATCACAGGGGTATGTGGGTTCTGTTTTTAAGTCTGGTACATAAGATTGTGTAGTGCTCTTAAAAACATGTATTTTATGTAGTTTAACAACACGTAATTGGATTCTGTTATAACAGGGTTTTTTTTAAATATGATTTTCTGTTACAAAAATATTTAAGCAAGTAAAATATGATTAAAAAAAGAAAAAGAAAAAAACTAAAAAAAAAAAATCTCCAACTTCAAAAGCAGTCTTTCAGGGCCGGATTCTCAAACGTGTAAAAATGTGTAGTAAATACATGCAAAATCCTGTGCTGTAAACACTATAACCACAGGGCTACATCCCAAAACAAAACCCCCCCCAGTTTCTCCAGTCCGTTAATTTTAAATTGCTGCCAAGGTTTCTGAGAGAAAGCAAAAGATACTGAACAAAAGACTTAATGCTGAAAGGAAATAAAAAGCTAAACTAGTTGTTATCCATTAAGAAGCTCAGTAGCACAAGGTAACTGAAATGTAAAAATTAATCTGCACATATAGATGACTGTAGCTACTGGGTTCCACACGTTTGTGAAGTGCATCTGTCTCGTATGATGTTTTGTCATTTTTAACTGTTGCATCACTATATGACATAACAGCAGCAAACAGAGTTTAGATAAGCATTTTGATCTATTGATATACAACGTGTTGAAACGCTGTAGCTATTTTGTTGTGGCATTCTTGCATTTTCAATTAGACACATGTTAATTTTTTTAGTTGTTGGTTTAGACATGTATATAGAAGGTGGATGTTGTGCAGCCTCTTCTGTACATCTGATGGTGATGTTAAGCAGGTTTGTTGATTCAGGTGTCTTGAGTACTGAAATCTGTATCTTCTGTGGCTCTTTGTTATCAGCCTTCTTAATAGCAGTTCTTTTGATAAAGTGTGACACATTTACTTCAAATGCATATTTTGTAGTTCATATTTTCACAGAGCACAGCTGCCAATTCTTTCAAGCTTACTTTGTAACTCTGAGCAACAGAGTACACACATCACCTGCAACAATATTTGCTTCACATTTACCATTCATCCATTGATGCTCCCGAATGCCAATGTATAATTTTATGCTACAGGTTTCCTACTTTGAGTGCCTCCTTCATGAGGCGAGAGATTGGTTTAGAAATGTGACACTCAGTGAGACATCTAATTATTCCCACCCAGTTTTAAGCAAAATCGACTCATAGTTGTCTCTAGACATATATATTATATGTCTGATTTCAACGAGACTACTGCGTCCCCAAATGTACCTGAATGTACGCCATCCATACATTTTCAAACATGTTCATATTTCTGGTGTGTAAATTTTAAAGGCATAACAAGAAGACTAACTAAGAGATGTTGAATACAAAAGATTACTCTGTGAACATCTTAAAATATTTGCTTCCGAGTTTCAAGTGGGCTTTTTGGACATTATGAACCATTGCATCAACAAAATAGTTCATCAGTTGGATTAGGCTATATGTCAAACACCTTACATGCTTATATGAATAGAATTAGTAAATATGAGATTTTATTAATATTAAAAATGTATAAAACATTACAATGATGGATGTTATGCTTTAAGGAAAACACACTTCTAAACAGTTAAAAAATATATATTTAATCCTTAGGATTACCACTATTTATTTTTGGTCATTGATCAGATGTCCAGGATTTTAATAGGACTGAGGTGCAGCACTAATAGACAAAGTAACATCAAGCAGCAATAGAGAACATATGCAGTCACATGATAAAAATGCAGATCACAGTAGGAAGTAATAGAATATGGTGAACTGAAATGTCTTAAGGAGAGCTTAGACAACAAAAGAGCAAGCTAATTTCATGCAGCAAGGTAGAGACAATGCTCATAAATGCAGATGCTCATGCCTCAGAAGGTAATGAAACATGCCTTTATTTGCCAATATATCATTTCATATATGTTTATCTCATGTTAGTACTTAAAGGCAATGAAGCGCTTAGATAGTTTAAAGACAGAGTACTAATATTTATTTCACAACTGACTTAACCATGTTTATTACAGGCCATGTTTCAACTCTATCTAAACCAAAATTAAAAGAATGCTAATAATTTTTAAAACATACTACCAGCACCACCCCATCAGACCATTCTGGTTATTCTGGTTTGTTATACTTTTTGCTGGCTTGACTAAAATGATAAAATAACTGCATCTTTGTTAGCATTATGTGAAATAACACTTTTCTTCAGTTGTTCACCTATGGTTTTGGTTATTAAATGTTACACTTCACTGTAGACAAGTTTGCTAGATAGTTTTACAGTGTAAAGCTGCCATCTTTGCTTTTCTGACAGCTTTAGTTATTTACTCCTCAGAACAGATTCTTTATAATACCTGGAATTAAGATAATCCTCAGATTTGTGTGGTTCTTCTTCTACATCAGAGGAGTTACTAAGTTACGTTAAGTATTCTGCATAATCAGAATGTAACACAATGAAAATTGCTGCTGCTTACCATTTTATGAGTTTATATGTAAAATATGAATAGAACATCTTTATATCCACATTCATCTTCTTATCTCTCTGTCCAGTTGTACAGGGATATTTTACATTCTTCAGTGTATGCCAGTCTTAAGATTCAGGAGTAATCAGCCACGCTTATCTGTACTACTAGGGAGCAATAAAAAAGTCACTCATCCCGAACAAAGCTTTTAATTATTCAGCACTGCAGTAATGTAGGTGAAGCCTCTCATATTACTATTACAGGATTATGCAAGTTAAACTCCTCACAAGACTCTTTTATCTAGAGATGCATTGTTCAGCCAGAAGCTTACAAACAAAATAAATACCGGGCATGATATAAGCACTGCTGAGGTGAGATTTTTTTAGTCAGTAATCTGACATTTCTGTCTTTGCAGCTTTGAATGATTTTGTTCACTGTGAGCTGTACAAAGCATAACTTTGAACCTCAGAAATCTTTCATATTGCTAAGAGTAAGTTGTTTCAATCTCTTAACATCTTGGTAATGCTGTTAATTACATAAAAATAATAGAGATAAAATATTGAGGATACTTTTAATTAGGCTGCAAGGAGAATCAGAATGTAACATGTAAGAATACATCTATCTGATTCTGCATATCCTGCTTCTAGAAAAAGGTTGTCATTATTTGTCACCCTTCTGATGCTGCAGCTCACATGGAGTAATGTTAAGGAATCCAGATATATATATATATAAAAAGTAAGTTTATTAAAAAAAAAAGCATGTAAGGATGGTATCAACTCAGTATGGAAATAATTTAGCCTGCTGCTATCTGGTGGGTTGGTCAGCAGTCATCTGTTTTGTCTTTTCAGTATACAGTATTCAGCATATTTGATATTAGTTGTTGCCCCAAGCAGTCAGGCAAGAGAGTCCTGTCCTTCTTTCTGGCTGTATTGTAATTCCTGCTTGATCTTCTGTATCTAACTGAAATGAAGGCTGGACTTTGAGAGTGAAATTCCACAGTTTCCTACCAGTGTAAATAAAACAGAAAGAAAGGCTACTTAAAAGATAGGGGGCTAAGATGGAAAAAAAAAATGTTTACTTAATAATGGGGATAAGTGGTGCTGATGAGCAAGCATACTGTCTGCAGTGACTGTAGCAGGATTTCTAGTTAAGAAGACTGTATTTCCTGTTTTATTCCAAAAGACAGATATGTCTCTTTAATACAGTGTTTCCCAACCTCAGTCCTAAGGGCACACTGTGGCTGCAGGTTTTTGTTCCAACCAGATTCCTAATCAGTGACAACACCTGATAGCACTGAGCTCATTTAATTAGCTAGTATTTTTTTTTTCTTTTATTTTACATTCAGAAAAGCACAGCAGCATGTTTTTACATTTATAAGACTTTTAGAAATAGTTTTGCTTTTGCTATAGATTTAAATACTTAACTCTCTTTTGTTGATTTCATTATATTTTTCCCTTTCTTGGTGCATTTTTCCCCTTTGTTGTATCTTATTAATGACAATTAAAAATGAGCAGAGCAGACATGCTGGCAAACACTGAATAATCAAAGGCTGCAACTACTTTAGCATCAGACCCACTAATTAGTAAATAATAGCTTAATTAAACAATTAGAACACCTAGAAAAGTAGAATGAAAATCAAGATTAAAATATTGTTAAAAAGAAAAAATACATTATTCCCATATAACTGATTGGTACAGTTTAATATTTTAATATATATATTTTTTTTATCAAACTTAGTTTTCTAATTTTTATATTGTTCCCAAAACACAGAACTTGGGAAATAACACATCACTTGATTAGACCAGGAATCCAATTAAAAACAGAAGCTGGTTGGAACAAAAACCTGCAGCCACAGTGTGCCCCCAGGACCGAGGTTGGGAAACACTGCTTTAATAGATGGTATTGTTTGTGGTGTTGAAGCAGGGGTCTCAAACTCAAGGCCTACAGGCTACGTCTGGTACTTGGACCTTTTTAAAAAGGTTATAAAGATACCTGCTTCATTAGTTTTCAAAGCATGTCACATACAGCCTTTGATGACCATTAGTTTTCTCAAAGACCCCCTTTAAAATGCATTTCGTATATATACTGTAGATTGTGTCAGTAGGCCTATATAGTTTAGTAGGATTACATGTACCCCTGGCATTAAAATGTGTCCCCAATGTCTACTTGCATTTATCTGCACATTTTTTTAAACCCCTTCATTAAGATGCCCAGGTTAGGTTGACCTTGTGTTAATGATTGTGACTGTGCATGTGTGAGTCTGGCAATACATTGGGCTGGTCAGGAAAGACACTGGCTGCACACATAATACATTTAGATTATGTGGACCAGAAAATAGAGAGGAAAAGAAGGATGAGGACAGTATTTTAACAAATATCAGCGACTATATAAAAGAACATTTTTTCTCTTGATCTGTAATTGTTTTAATTTGTCTTTGAAGAAAAGATATATATAATCACCCCTGCACTAAGTATTTACTCACACCAAGGTTAGCCACTTCTGAAAACGGAATGAAAGATTTAATGTGATAAAATACTGAATATGTTAGGACTCTGTACTGTGGAAAAAGTTGCACAATGTTTTATTGTAATATTTAGTTTTGCACTATAATTTTAACATTTTATTTTTAGCAAATATGCCTTACAAAGCTCTAAATATAAACATTTATTCATAGCTGTTTTCTACAGGTGTACACCTCATGCTTGCACCTGTCAAAATTTTTCATTCATCCTTACATATTTTTCTTATGGGATTTATTTCAGAATATTAAAATTTAAAACAGACAGTTTTTTGACAATGTCCCATAGCACAATGAATAACACTAGAAGTGGGCTGATCACCACAACACTTTGTAACACAATGTCATCTAGCAGGAGATACAAATATCTCAGAATAAAAATATGAAAAAATAATGTCTGTTGTTTAGAAAGACACAGTAAGAAATAAACAAAACAAGGATAATGAACAAGAAAATGAAACTAAAAGTAAAAAATCTTGCTGCCCATTGCTTACTTCTTTGCTTTTCCATTCCAAAGAGCAATGTTCTATCTTTCTTCGTGAGCTCCTTCTAATTTACTTCCCTCCACACTACTCTGTCAGAAATATTTCTAGAAAATTCTGGGGTCACTGTAAGATAGTTCTCTTTATTGATTATAGATACGTTTGCTCCACTCAACTCAAAGGCCCAAATAAAGGGTACCATGCCAAAAAAAGCTATTCCAGTGCTACATGTAGTAAAGTAGGTTAGGTAGGCTTCTGGAGTTTTTTCAATGACCTGTTAAAACCACCCTGTGGACAGACAGAGGATGCTCTGTCGGTCACCTTAAGCATCTCTACCTTAGTTTGCCGAAGAGACAGATTGACCTTTTGCGACTGCACATGTTTTGCTTTAGAAATATAGTGACCTGCTTTTTGATGTAAGCTGTTCAAACAAGCTTTTGTGAGATATGATTAAACTGGGACAGTCTATCTACACGTTATGTATTCGGATGAAATTATGTGATTTTATGTCTTATTGTTGTTTTCACGTCATTATGATTATTGTGTTAATTTCATATGTGATTTTGTAATTTTCTACTGTTGCTTTAAATGTAGTTATATTCCTTGTCCTTTTGGGTGGAGCCTCAGGAGGCAGGGTAACCCTGACCCCACCTTTCTGACCCTCCCCGACCAGGCTGGGACAGCTCAAAAGGAGAAATCATTAATGTTTTGTGGAGTTATTGTGAGTATTGCTGGTTTTGGTACTGGATTTTCTGTTTTTTTTTTTTTTTTTTTTACTTCATCTTAAGGATTTTAATTACTGGTCTGTGAATTGGACTTTAGTTTACTGTGGATTGCCTTCTAGGCAGCTCCCGCATGCCTCTTTTTTGCTTATTTGAGCTGTCTGTTGTATTTTTGAACTTCTTGTAATACATCTTTGATTTATAAAGATTCTTTGTTGCCCTTTCTGTGCACAAGCAGGAGGTTGACTGCTACACTCCACTCCTCCTTTTTAGGCCCTCATTGTAAGTTTTGAGAGTTTTATAGATGTTTTGCCAGCTTCCCATTTTTAGGCCTGCTCTAGATGAAGCCAGCAGGTGCCTTTGAATCCTGCCTGAAGTCTGGTGAGCCCCTGCTGAGCGGGCCAGGTAGATTTTTGACCTGCTTTCTAGATGCTTGTTCACTGGCTCAGTGGTGTACATAGAACAGTGGCAATTGGGACTCCGTTTAATATTCTGATCTATACTTTTGTGTATTTTTGCCAAAGTCTATACATATTTTGTTTTTGTTTCAGTGTATACAGTATAACACATTATTACACATTATTATTCTCCTAGGTCAAAATGCCTGGTGTAACACTAGAGGGTGCTGTTGCTCCTCAAACCTGATAGACAAACACCCAATACACCAGGTAAAAGCACCAAAAGGATCTTTTATTCCTTCTCTTCTAATAGTGATGCCTCGAAGCACCTTCGCCACCATACAAAAACACTAATAACCACACAATAAATTTCCTCTTTTCCTCCCAGCAGCTCTGTCACACTCCCTCCCAACTCCGGCTCGCTTGCTGGGTTTCCAGTAGTTCTTTATATAGTCTGTGACCCGTAAGTGCTTCTATCCTTTCGACCATGTGATTGGCTGGCACTTCCAGATCTAATACAGAACAGGGATTTTCTTCAGCCCGAAAGTACTTCAGGGCTTCCTTCCTCGTGATTACATCGTACTTACGGGCTATACTGAAATATGTCCCCTGGTTCTTTGACAGCTACTCCTGGTGGCACCCACACCACCCAGCAGGGCTGTGTATCAGAACTCCATGTTCCATAGTGCCCTGTGGGAATCCTGGGTACCACTACACTCCAGGGAAGCTGCCATCTAGCATCTTGGGGGAAGCAGTGTCGGCAAGTCGCTGCCTTCCACCATCCTTCTATTCAAGGGTCATCCCAGCCAGGTTGAGCTGCCGGCCGTCCATCACACTGGTTAGTTTATGAAGAAGAGGCCAGGTAGTACAGATAAACACATTTTACAAGATTAGATGTTTTGCACATGTTTTTGTGATTAAATCTTTTAGAACAAGCCATCCATCATCACTGTGGTTAGCCAATTACCTATGGGTAGCATCTTGGGGTCCAGAAACCCATGGGGGAAAAGCAGTATAAAGGGTGGAACACCAAGGCTTAAGAAAGAAGTCTGTCCATCTGGACATAAGTAAAACTGAAGACAAGTTGCCTGAAGGCATGCTTTATTCAGAGATACATCCTTTGGCACTACTCTTCAGCTTTCATATCATTGTGGAAATATTGCTTATTACTTGACTCGTGTAAAGCTTTTGGACTTTGAAGCAAGGATTAATCATTTTAGCTGCTATTATTTATTTTTGGTAATAAATACTGCTTTACTTTAAATTTCTTTACTTTGTTTGCACATCTGGAGTGGCTGAGATGATACAGTATTACAAGTTAACTGCTTTGGGCAGATTGCCATTTCTTTCCCACAAGGTTAGTGGCTGAGGTGGGGTTGCCTTTAATAATGAGCAGCATGAAAAGCAGTAATGCACTATTGGTAAATGACAATAAATAAGGTGCATTAGCCTTCAGTGTCTAAGGGACACCCGTCTGATCTGTTCAATCCAAAGCTAATGAGGCCTTGTCTGGAGTACTGTGGAGGCTGGGTAATTAGTGTTTAAGTGTGGGTGGGTGGGTGTGTTTGTATGTGTTAAATTCAGGGTTCACAAGCAAAGGCCAACCAATATTGAATATTGTGAGCCTTAATACAATAATACATTTAGAACTCTGCTTATGAGTTGCCCTTAACATATAGAAGACTTTACGAACCATAGATTTGTGACTACGGTCTGACCTGACAGTTGCAATTTAATAAAAATAATGCATTGGACAATAACCAGAAGAGACTGTGGCACAATATTCACATCAATATTCAAAATAATACAACCGCTGTTGGAAGTTATTAACCCGACAATTTCAATGAGGAAGCTGTCAGTTTTACTTAATAACTTGTGTTGTAATAAGGCAAACAGTAATAAAGAAAAGAAAAAATATGTAGTTCTGTGTGTTGGTCTGGCTTATCAAATTGTTATGATTTCAGTGTGATGTGTATGCACTTTCCTGTCTTGAAAGACACAGTGTTCTGTTAACAGTTTACAATTACTGTAAACTATTTAAATGTGTAGTACAGTATACTGTATAGTACTATATACTTCCTCCTCATGCATTCACCTACCTTAAACTTTTTATCACTAATTATGTGTTCTATCTTGCCAGTGAAGTAGTTGCCTAGTTGCCATTCCAGTAGTACTTCCTTGTGTTATGAAGTTTGCAAAACACCAGAAACCTCCTGTTTACTCTTTTGTACTTTTAGAATTGCAGTAACTTTAATACTTTTAAAACTTAATCATTCAGTTGGTGAATGGACAAAGCTATCTTTAATTGTTGTGAAAAACAACAATATTTAATTATATAGCACATTTTCATACAAATAATGCAGCTCAAAGTGCTTTACATGATGAAGAAAGAGTAAAAAGACAAAATAAATAAGAATTAAAATAAGGGAACACTAATTAACATAGAATAAAAGTAAGGTCAGATGGCCAGGGAGGACAGAAAAAACAATAAAAAAAAAACTCCAGACGGCTGGAGAAAAAAATAAAATCTGCAGGGGTTCGATGCCATGAGACCACCCAGCACCCTCTAGGCATTCTACCTAACATAAATGACCTCAATCAGTCCTCATGGTATTCAGGCTTTTCATGGAAGAACTTGATGATGACGGTCATGTGGCATTTACAGTAATCCATCAATGTAGGGACAGCACGGTGCTTTGATCAGGTGATGGTGGCGCAGGTTGCCATCCCAGAAAACCGGAAAAAGAACAGAAAAGAAAGTAGGGGTTAGTACGGATTTTGAATTTGAATACCATGAATAATAATGATAATTAATTGGATATACAGAGCATCAGGATTAAACTAAGATGAAGCTATGAGAAAGCCATGTTAAAGTAATGTGTTTTCAGCAGTTTTTTAAAGTGCTCTACTGTATTAGCCTGGCGAATTCCCATTGGCAGGCTATTCCAGATTTTAGGTGCATAACAGCAGAAGGCCGTCTCACCACTTTTTTTAAGTTTAGCTCTTGGAATTCTAAGCAGACACTCATTTGAAGATCTAAGGTTACAATTTGGAATGTAAGGTGTAAGACAATTCAAAATATAAGATGGAGAGAGATTATTTAATGCTTTGTAAACTATAAGCAGTATTTTAAAGTCAATTCTAAATGACACAGGTAACCAAAGTAGTGACATCAAAACTGTGGTGATGTGCTTGGATTTTCTTTTCCTAGTTAAGGAGTTCCTAGTTGCAATCGATTTATGTCTTTTTTGGGTAGTCCTGAGAGGAGTGCGTTACAGTAGTTTAGTCGACTGAAAACAAAAGCGTGAATTAATTTCTCAGCATCTTGCAATGTTATAAGAGGTCTAACTTTTGCTATATTTCTTAAGTGGAAAAATGCTGTCCTGGTAATCTGATTAATATGTGATTTAAAATTCAGAGTCAATAGTTATCCCAAAATTCTTTACCTCCGTCTTGACTTTTAATCCTAATGCATCAAGTTTATTTTTAATAACCTCATTATATCCATTATTGCGAATCACAAAAAATTCTGTTTTCTCTTTATTTAGTGTGAGAAAATTACTACTCATCCATTCAGAAACACAAGTAAGACATTGTGTCAGTGAATCAAGAAAGTTGGGGTCGTCAAGTGCTATTGATAAGTACATTTGTGTGTCATCAACATAGCTGTGGTAGTTCACGTTATGCCCCGAGATGATCTGACCTAATGGAAGCATGTAAATCGAAAAGAGCAGCAGACCCAGGATAGAGCCTTGTAGAACACCATATATCATATCATGTGTCTTTGAGGTATAATTAACACAACTTACAAAGAATTTTCTACCTGCTAGGTAGGATTCAAACCAATTTAAGACATTGCCATAGAGGCCCACCCATTGACTAAGGTGATTTCTAAGAATAATGCGATCAATGGTATCAAATGTGGCACTCAGATCTAAGAGGATGAGAACAGATAAACAGCCTCTGTCTGCATTTACCCGCAAGTCATTTACTACTTTAACGAGTGCAGTTTCAGTACTGTGATTTGTTCTGAAACCTGACTGAAACTTATCAAGAATAGTATGTTTACTGAGGTGTTCATTTAGCTGCATAATGACTGCCTTCTCTAGAATTTTACTTAAGAAAGGCAGGTTAGAAATAGGTCTAACATTTCCAAAAGCAGAGGAGTCAAGATTATTTTTCTTGATTAGGGGTTTAACTACAACATTCTTAAGACAGTCTGGGAAAACCCCCGTATCTAATGACAAGTTTACTATGTCAAGAATACTATCAATTAGTACGCCTGATACTTCTTCGAAAAAATTTGTTGGTATTGGGTCAGGGACGCAGATGGAGGGTCTCAGTTATTATTTTATATAAATCAGGTAAATCTATTCTGGTGAAAGAATTTAATTTGTTTAAAATGGAGTACCGGGGTTTAAGTGGTTCAGTATTGGGGAGATGTACTATATTATTTCTAATATCATTAATTTTTTGATTAAGAAATACAGCAAAAGCCTCACAAGTTTCATTGGAAGTTTTTTGGAGGCATTCCATTGAGTGACCTGGATTTAGCAGACGATCAATCGTAGAGAATAAGACTCTGGGATTAATAGCATTGTTATTTATAATTCTACAGAAATAACAGCGCCTCTCAAGATGGAATATGTTGTTGTATTCTGTTATTTTAACCTTCAATATTTAATAATGATAGATAGATAGATAGATAGATAGATAGATAGATAGATAGATAGATAGATAGATAGATAGATACTTTATTAATCCCAAGGGGAAATTCACATAATCCAGCAGCAGTATACTGATACAAAGAAACAATATTAAATTAAATAGTAATAAAAATGAAAAAAGTTAGCATTTACTCCCCCGGGTGGAATTGAAGAGTCGCATAGTGTGGGGGAGGAACGATCTCCTCAGTCTGTCAGTGGAGCAGGACAGTGACAAAAGTCTGTCACTGAAGCTACTCCTCTGCCTGGAGATGACACTGTTCAGTGGATGCAGTGGATTATTCATGATTGACAGGAGTTTGCTTAGTGCCCGTTGCTCTGCCACAGATGTTAAACTGTCCAACTTTACTCCTACAATAGAGCCTGCCTTCTTAACAAGTTTGTCCAGGCGTGAGGCGTCTTTCATCTTTATGCTGCCACCCCAGCACACCACCGCGTAGAAGAGGGCACTCGCCACAACCGTCTGGTAGAACATCTGCAGCATCTTACTGCAGATGTTGAACGATGCCAACCTTCTCAGAAAGTATAGTCTGCTCTGACCTTTCTTACATAGAGCATCAGTATTGGCAGTCCAGTCCAATTTGTCATCCAGCTGCACTCCCAGGTATTTATAGGTCTGCACCCTCTGCACACAGTCACCTCTGATGATCACAGGGTCCATGAGGGGCCTGGGCCTCCTAAAATCCACCACCAGTTCCTTGGTTTTGCTGGTGTTAAGATGTAAGTGGTTTGAGTCGCACCATTTAACAAAGTCTTTGATTAGCTTCCTGTACTCCTCCTCCTGCCCACTCCTGATGCAGCCCACAATAGCAGTGTCATCAGCGAACTTTTGCACGTGACAGGACTCTGAGTCATATTGGAAGTCTGATGTATATAGATTGAACAGGACCGGAGAAAGTACAGTCCCCTGCGGTGCCCCTGTATTGCTGAACACAATGTCAGACCTGCAGTTCCCAAGACGCACATATTGAGGTCTGTCTGTAAGATAGTCCACAATCCATGCCACCAGGTGTGAGTCTACTCCCATCTCAGTCAGCTTGTCTCTAAGGAGCAGAGGTTGGATGGTTTTGAAGGCGCTAGAGAAGTCCAAAAACATAATTCTTACAGCACCACTGCCTCTGTCCAGGTGGGAGAGGGATCGGTGTAGCATATAGATGATGGCATCCTCCGCTCCCACCTTCTCCTGGTATGCGAACTGCAGAGGGTCGAGGGCGTGGCGGACCTGTGGCCTCAGGTGGTGAAGCAGCAGCCGCTCCATGGTCTTCATCAGATGTGACGTCAGAGCAACAGGCCGGAAGTCATTCAGCTCACTAGGTCATGATACCTTTGGGACAGGGGTGATACAAGATGTTTTCCAAAGCCTTGGGACTCTCCCCTGTTCCAGGCTCAGGTTGAAGATGCGCTGTAGAGGACTCCCCAGTTCCAACGCACAGGCCTTCAGCAGTCGTGGCGATACACCATCTGGACCCGCTGCTTTGCTGGCACGAAGTCTTTTCAACTCTCTGCTCACATGGGCTGCTGTAATTGTGGGTGGGGATGTCTCACCTATGCTGGTACCAGCAGAAGGATGGTTGGAGGATGCAGTACGTCGAGGTGATAGTGGGTTAGGGTGATCAAACCTATTAAAGAAGTTGTTCATTTGGTTTGCTCTCTCCACGTCTGTCTCGATGGCGGCACCCCGCTTCGAGCTGCAGCCAGTGATAATCTTCATCCCATCCCACACTTCCTTCATGCTGTTGTTCTGCAACTTCTGCTCCAGCTTTCTCCTGTACTGCTCTTTCGCCGCCCTGAGTTGGACTCGGAGTTCCTTCTGCACGCGCTTGAGCTCATGCTGATCACCACCTTTAAAAGCCCTTTTCTTCTGGTTCAAAAGGCCCTTGATGTCATGTAATGGAGAGTCAGTTTAGTTTTTCTCCATTTACGCTCAGCTCTTCGGCATGTTCTCTTAAGTTCAGACAGTCTTTGGGTCTTCCACGGTATAACAGTACTAGAAGATTTTTTAACTATCTTTTCAGGTGCGACTGTGTCAGCAGCAGCTCTCACCTTAATAATAAAATTTTCCACCTTACTATTTACATTATTCTCACTATTGTAGTAAGCACTACAAATGGACTGGTTGCTTAGAATGTTTGTAAATTTTGAAGCTGCTGATGAATCAAAGAAGCGTTTAACAATATGCTTCTCGTGAATATTTTCTATCATTACTTCTTTATTAAATAGTAACAGAAAATGATCTGAAAGACCAATATCAATGATCTATTTCACATCAACTTTTAGTCCTTTAGTAATTACTAAGTCTAACATATGACCTGCTTTATGTGTAGGCTGACTAATGTGCTGGCTCAAATCAACAGAGTCCAGGAGGTTCATGAATTCTTTTACTTTTGGGTCACACTAATTATTGATATGAAAGTTAAAGGCACTCTTTTATTTCATCTTAAACTGATTTGGCGCTAGGGGATTTAAAGGCTGTTTCTAGTGTCCAAACATTTATCTCAAAAATGTCATTTGTAAATTATCTTGTAGTCTACACTCTCTTTGTGTCACATTTTACTGCTGTAAACTTAACAATTTGGACGTGAACGTCAATAGGCTTTGCGTCTTAGGAACCAAGTTACCCAAACCATTCTATAAAATTTCAGTATTTACCGCTTTGATGCTGATCTTTCAGATCATGAAATAGGTCATTACGATTCATATTTAATTGCAGAATTATGGTATTTGCTATATTTCTCGAGATATTATCAAAAACTCATTTGAAGATTCCTCTAGAGTGCCTCTTTCTCTTACATGATGTGGCTCAAAAACTAATCAGCACATCGTCATCTAATAACAGGCTTCAGTTTCGAGTTTGGCATTTTTCCGTCCAGCCATTTTAGCTTTAGACCATCGTCAAAAAACTGTGTTTTTGGTATCAAGGGATCCTAAAACATTGAGATCCGTTGAAAGCCAAAGATCGATATTTTTGACGAATCTAAAGTTTTCGATCCTCCCCATAGACAATAGGTTATCATGGGGGAGGGCACAAAGCAAAAAGTACTTTTTGATGCTGCTATCTTTTAAAACCACTACAATAAAAGCAAATTACCATATGCTACATTAAGTGAGAGTGAAAAAGCTTTCTGATTCAGCTGAATATCAATATTAAATCAAACATCTCCCAATCCTTAATCAAGCCCACATAATTCAGGTCAGTATATTATTGTTTTAATAATGTGCAATGAATTATATTGGGTTGGGTACATAGGACAGAAAGGAGAAATGCAGACAGTATGTGAATAGATGCCACCAGGGAGCTGGATCCTCTCTATATCAAGTATGTGCCCCATGCATGTCAGAAATGGACGCCTACATTGAAGAGGTGTTAGTAGTACTACTATTATTTGATGCTAGGGCGACTTTGGGGAATGCTTAATGTCCACATTTCTGCTAAACATTGGACGAGAGGAAAATGGCAGAGATTACACAGTCACACCTCCTGGCTGCTAGTGGGAATATGGCCCCTAAAACAGGTATTTGGAGTGGTCACAGAGTGGGCAACTGTTTTTTGGGTTGCCTCTAACTTTTAGTCTTTTGGGGATTAAAAATAGAGGACGAGGACACCAGAATCACAACATCAAACTCTAGAATTGTATCCTTATTAGAATTTTATGTCCATCTACAATTCAGGTCACGCCCAAAAGTGCTTTTTTGATATGATTCTAGGATTGTGGATGCAATGAAAGGGGTAGCACTTGTTCACAGTGCCATTACTTGTCCATACAAAAAGAACTCTACAATATGAAATTAGCATTTAGCACAGAAAAGGCAGGTATATCAGGTTTAGTAATAAGCAGTCAATCACTTACTTAAATGCCTAGTTTAGAGAGGCAAGAGTGTCAAGAAGTCCTATGCGTTGTAAGGACAATGTTTATGTGTTGAACTATGCAGGAAAATGCCTGGTTAAGTAAAAAATATTGGAGTCAACCAATCTTGGGTCACAGAAGGGTATGCTGCAATGAAGACAGAGCCAGAATTTTGAAGGGCTTTTATGTGACAGGTAATATCTTAAAATCTGTGCAATGCTTGATGGATAGCTACTGAAGGTTATCTCATCACTGTATGAGATATATGAGTAAGGACTCACTTGAGACTATCTGGAGCTGGGTAAGGAGACTGTATGGAGAAAAGTGTCTGCAATACATCAGAAAAGGCTACATGAAAGGTTATAATAACATGTACTAATTTTTCGGCATGTATTAAAGATGAGCTAAATATTATGATTGAAAAAAACTGTTTTTCTGGGTGTCTTGAAGGAGAGACTGGAGTCAAATATTACTTCAAAATCCCTACAAACAAACGTGGAGCTGTTTACTTTACCACTGAAGACAGAGTGATAACATCGATTTTTTTTTTCAGGATTAGCTTATAACCAATCAATAAGAGCTCAGCTTTACTGCAGTTTAACTTTAAATAGCTCTGATGCATCCCTGGGTATTGATGGCTTTTAAAAAAAATGTTACTTAGGAACCAGAAGTTGTAGCATCATTTTCTCTGGTCACATATACAGGTATTTGAGTGTCATCAGCACAAAAATGGCCTTCTGGCCCAATATTACAAATGACCTGAGTGAAAGTAGGTAAATATAGAAAAAAATGTCAAGTGAAGGAGGCCATGTGGGACAATTTGAGTTATTGTAAACACAGCTGGATTTATGGTGACCAATGATCTCACATTTCAGTCTTCACTAAGATAATATCTGAAACACTGCTATGCAATGCCTAAGAATCCAAGGCATCATTTGATACTACCTTGGTTAACAATATCAAATGATGCACTAATATCCTGTAGGAATAAGATACCTGTAAAACCAGTAGAAGTTGCCCTCATTAGGCCATTAGTCACTCTCACTAGAGCAGGTTCATTTCTTAGGAAAATTCTTACTTTAATTGCTCAAATTGATTAGATTCATTTGAGAGAAGGGTTAAAGAAGAGAGATGTTGGAATATGATGTAATAAGCAAATGAAAACGTTTGTTTTTTGCCATGCAGTATGTGAATAATTTCACTGAAATCTTGAATGAATTTGAAAAAGCAATATAAATAGATAATTCAGGGCTTACAGACTGTCAGGAGATAATTATCATGGCAAGTGTCTAGAATGAATAGGGTTATCATTAGACTGTTTTTTTTTTCTAGAAATCAAAATGGCCATATGCCAAAAAAACTGAATTCTTATTTGCACTTTATTTAAGAAAACATTAGATATACTGCAAAACACAAGGTGAGATCTACAAAATGTATTTAATAAAATTGCAACATAAATGACTCAATGCTCTAATTATTAAAATCTGTGTTATTCTGAATTCATAACATGTCTAGATTTTCTGAAATTATGGGTTCAGCCTATACACGTATAGTCATGCATGTCTTTAGGGTTTTGGCAAGATAAGAACTCTGAAATCAGAGCACAGAGTAACTCAGTGGTTAACTACTTTTCCCTTTTTATTCTCAGAAGTCGGCATTCAGTAGTGAACCTGCATTCTCCCAAACTGGGAATCTTGAGGTTAGATACTGTATCAACCATCAAAATGCACTTTTTGTTGCAAGTTTTGTATCCTGTATCTCTTCTCTATTACACATGTATATGGGGAACTGTATTAATGAAAAGGACGTTGAAAAATAACCTGTTCTGGGTAATGTTGTATATTAAACATTTCACCTTAGGGCCATAGTGAAGTTTTATTCAATAATATATAGTACTAGCAAAATACCCGTGCTTCGCAGCGGTGAAGTACTGCCTTAAAATTTTTATTAAGAAGAAAATGAAACCTTTTTAAACTGAGGGAAAATATACCAATAATTATTTGTTAAGCATCTCTTTGTATACCACATTGTCAGTTCGACCCTACGGTTGTAATATGTCCAAGCTGTGCGCTGAGCTTACTCTTGAGCATGCAACGTACAGTTGGCCATGTGAAAAGTAATCTTGTTTCAGATCTCACAGCTTGGATTGCTGCTGTCATAATCGGTTTGAGTTTCATGGTTTGTTTCAATTACGACAGTATTTGCAGGACTTGTGTTGAAGTGACATTCGGCATCTGTCAAGCGTTGTAAGCATACAACCGGTTTCATCGATAACTTCACATCCAGCTTTTGAGAGTTTAAACATTCATAAACATGAAAGTGTCCACTACTGAAATCCTCTGTGAATCTAAGATGTTTAAGAGGCATTGGCGGTTGTCGAAAGATGTAAAATATTTGGCCATTTCGGTACACTTGAAAGCGACAACCGAACAATTCAGCAGCAGCCATCAACTCACATGCAGAACCATAGGTGAAGGGCTTAAGTATTTCACTCTTATAGTGCTCCTGTGTAGTATAATTATCTCCTGTACCGTCATCAGTCCACACCTTGAACCTGTCCCAGTCATTCAATACATAAGACACAATGTTCCTCCGGATATCAAGAATGAGCCTGATATGGCCGTGCAATATGTAACACAGAGAATGGAAAAGGCAGGTGCCATCTCCAGGCATAGAAACCACTCGGTAAGTGACAGTTCTTTGATCGATGGTGATCACTTCGATAGACATGTTAATGGGGGTACGGTTGGAACGATAAAGGAAATGGGTACCTGAACAATGTAAAGTAAGTCTAAAATACCTACACAATAACTATAATTGTAATAAACGAACAATAAAACAGCGGAGAAGCCATGGATTAAATAAAAAGGCTGCAGTTATTAGCAGGGAGACGTGAATCCCGTGGCGAAGCAAGGAAGGGAATGTAGAGACCGGAGCGACGGACGGCCTTATATAAGTAGGCAGCCAACAACGTGGGAGGCGTTGGGATGGGGGACCCAACGCTGCCTCACACGGTGACCGAGCTGCAGGCTATGGACGTATATATGTACGTAAGTAGGATTCAGTTAGCGTTGGGAACCTGCGTACCAAATTTCTTGAAGATGGGCACATAAGTAACAAAGGCCGTTGGAAAGTTCAGTATGGCGGCTGACAGTGGTGTCATACCACTGAAATAAGTACGTACATTGCTTTTGGTTAGTGCAGGGAAGCCACCTACCAAATTTCATGTAGATGGGGCCATAAATAAGAAAGTTCAACATGGCGGACGTTGTTGACCGTTATGACCGTTACGCGTAGAATTTCGAAATGAAACCTGCTTAACTTTTGTAAGTAAGCTGTAAGGAGTAAGCCTGCCAAATTTCAGCCTTCTACCTACACGGGAAGTTAGAGAATTAGTGATGAGTCAGTCAGTCAGTGAGGGCTTTGACTTTTATTAGTATACAGTAGATAAATACCTTAGTATTATCTATTGGAATGCAGTTTGAAATGCTTGTAGTAATAAAATGCACTGCACATGTCATTCCATCAGATGGCACATCACAAACAATTTGTAGTATTAAAATGCATTATTATTATGTTATGTGCCGTCTGTTGGAATGCAAATGCAGTGCATATGTCTCTGTTATATACCATTTGGTATGGGATTCGTAAAAGTGTTGTTAATGTGTGTGCACCATCGGTTTGGAATGACAAATGCAACACATTTTATTACCACATGCATTAGAAAATTCCAATAGATCGTGCAGTGCAAATATTATTGCTGAGGTCTGCATTGATTATCTGCAATGACAGAGACATAGTTACACAGACACACATAACTTGTTCTTTAATTGAGGTGGATGACTTAGTCCATTTTTTTAAGCAGCTGACCTTAACATTTCCTCTCAGCCAGAGAAAGCACCCTTTGGCAAACAAAGTCATCCCTTTAACTGGCGTGTGTTCTCACCGCCATCCCTTGCCTTCCGTGTGGACCCTGCAATCCCTGCTCCCTTTTCTCACTGCTGCCCCTCAGCATCTGTGAAACCCTCGGAATGTCTGGTCTCCCTTTCTCCCCTTCAGTGCTCAACCGTGAGCGACCATACCCAATCAAAGTGTCACTACTCTGCAATGGAACTATTCCCAACCGCCATACTTCCTCACTGCTACATCAACTCTGCTGTGATCCTGGGTTTACTTTCTCTCCAATTATCCATCATCTTTCCCTGGATCTTTCTTGATTCTTTCACCTTGCCCCTTGCATTTTTTCTTGGCTCCTTTTCAACCTTGTGAGTGCAGCTGCTCCGCCTAACAATCCACAGAATGTCAATGAGGACACACATAACAAGTAAACAGCTCACCTCCCCCATTAAACACCCTGCAGTCACACACCTTCCCAATTGTGCAACACACACCCATAAGCCCAAGCTGAGCCGCACTGATTTTAATTTAAAAAAGCATAAAAGCATGCCACTATAGACCCCGTAAGGTGCTACATCACAGTCTATAATTGATGAAAGGTCATGCCCTCTGAGACCACGCCCCCCAGCAGTTTCTTGACAACAGGCCTTCCTAAATGGCATTGGAATGGCACAAAATATCATCAGTAACAAATCAACCAAATATTTGGAATGCTCATAGTTCAAAATTTCATTAGGGATGATTAAAAAATAGAAATTTCTAAGAGAAAACTATGGAAAGTTAAGAACAAAATTATCATAATGAGTACATTAGTTTTCAAGATGATTGTGGAAGCAGTTTAATCACAAACTAGCACACACTTTTCTATTTACCTGTGAAAACTACTCAAAAGAGATAAGTAAATCTTGGTCACATTTTAATGACCAACCCTACACCTCAACTCTGTCTATTTTTTTTGTTTGTTTGTTTTATGTGAGAAGACGTGCATATTCCCATCTAAAGTGGTTAAGAATGAGCTTCGTAAATACCATTACATATTTTGTTCTTGATGCATAGGGCTGTGGCAGTAATCAAAACCCTACTGTACACAGATGAATACAAATAATCCATGAATGCTAAAAGTAAGCTATGTACAAATACATTCTTCTAATTGCAGAAACCACTAAAAACGGAGTGGAATTTCTGCTTTAGCCTCTTTACCTTGTATTAGATATGGAGGCATGATAGTAGTAGTGGACCAAAGTTTTCTGACTGCATATTGCCTGAGATTGATGAGAGTGCACCCACAACTAAAATGGCTTTGCAAGTCCAAGATTGCGCTATAGGCATAGCATAAAGGTGTTGTGATCGTGAAAAGAAACAGGAAGACCAATGGGGTTCAAGGCAAAAGGAGATCCACCATCCCTGAAATGGAAGAGGCAACAGCACCTTCATATTGTGTATATTAGTTGCTACAAGGTAGTGTGGTATTGTAGTGGTTATCACTACTACTTCACAGCTCTAGAAACCTCTACAAAACCTAGTCTGGTCATTGTGCAAAGTTTGTATCTCCTTCCATAACATGTGTGGATTTTTCTCTGGGTATTCTGTTTCACTTCCGACAGCCCATAGACACATTTAGCAACTCTAAATTATGTCCAGTTTGCTTGAGAGAGCGTGTCTGTAGCAGTGCTTTGCCATGGACTAATATTCCATCCTGGGGTGGTGTTTTCCTTTTTCCAGTGCTGCCAGGAAAGGTTCCAGCCTCTGTAGTTATGAACTGAGTTACATGGGCTCAAGTCCTATATGAATGGATGGATGCTTACAATTAAAACAGCAAGCTGTTTCTGAAAATGGTAAGAAATTAACTTCAAAGAATTGATGGACATACAGTTTGTATTACCTTTTTGCACATAAATATTCACTGTTATAGTTTATATGTTTTATGATGATGAGACAGCCTCACTTTGCTCACTGCAAAAATATCACATATGCTATAGTACTAAAAACAGTAAAACAAAGCACGAAATAATCAAACTTTTAAAATGTGAATCAATCACAGCTGTCAAAAATTGATAAATGTACATTTAACATTCATTTCATATTGAAGATCACTGCATAATGTGTGATGATAAAATATGACACCTGCGGTTTAAACCTGAGTACATTTTAATGGCCAGTTGAGCATGATCTTTTATTGCTGAATATCATTTAAATTGTATGCTGTGCCAAAAAAGCACATTTTGTATTCTATTCAAGTATATCTGCAGTATTCTTTGGGTTTTACAAAAGCAGGATTTCCTTGGTTCAGGGTTAAACATGGTGTAACTGTTGGTATAAAGATTAGCTAGTACTGAAGAAACAGATCACATCACAGACAAAAGCAAGGCCAACACTTTCAAGCAAGCAATACGTTGATACCTCACTGAGGCAGCTTTGTGTAATGCAAGAAATGGCACGGGGTAGGAGAATTTCATCTAGTATATATAACAGACAGATAAATATAACTTTATAATGATAATAATATTTACTAAGGGGTTGCTTGTTCAAATAGTGGATACTGTTCTATTATATGTATTATATGACAATAAATATGTGTGACCTAATACTGCTTTTCATATAATATCAGTATAATTGTTTTTAATACATGTTTTCATCACATTTTAACTTGGTATATACAGTATTGTACTTCAAAAATATACAAGCTTCTGAATAATATTTACTGTAATAGCTACTTAAAATAAGTTTATTTGGTATTTTATAGAGCATGTTGAAAAATATCTGAATCAAAATTATTAACCACTATAAAATGGAAATACAATTGCTAATTGTTGTCTCAGATGAAGCTATTTTATATGTGGCCAATTTACAATGCTTTAAATTTGATTAGATTTTTCTTTTAACATTATGAGTATTACTTAATATTTTAATTTACAATGCATTTACATTTATTATGCATGTGCTGAATTAATATATAACTGAAAATAGATTTCTATCTTTTTAAGCATCTCACTGTCCAAAAATAACTGCTTTTGGTGAAAATTTATCTTAAAACACCACAACTTAAAAATATTCTGTTCTGCAAAAAAGTGACTACATTTACAGTAAATTACTGGCTACTAATTGCATTACTTTCACAGTATTTTACTGTAACATATTGCTGCATATTACAACTAAAATACAACACTATGCAGTGACTTAAAAGCAAACTGGACCACAAAATTAATGTGATGTAACAGTACACTGCTGTTGAATTATAGTAACCTTCTGATTTATTAGATGCTAATTGTAATAGTGCTACAATTTAGTAGCCAGTAATTTACTAAAACAAGACTTAGTAAAAAAAAAAACAAAAAAACAAACAAACAAAAAAACATTGTAACTTAAAAGTTACATGATGAGCCACTTATGTTGCCATTAGACATACAGACCATCATTTGTATCCATTGATAAAATTTCAATGTTTAGTAAAACTATTTCATGTTAGCTGGTGGAAGATGAATGGTTGCTTTTGTGATATACTGTAGTTTGCACAAGAGGTTCACAAATGTATCAAAAAAACACCATAAATCAGCTACCATAACCACAAAATAACCTTTAGTGCATGGAAAAATGGGTTTGCTAGCCTTCTTTAAATTTTTGTTTCTCACAGTGAAAAGGTGTGGGAGTCATCTATATTAATAAAAGGCCAAACCCTCACTGACTGACTGACTGACTCACTCACTCATCACTAATTCTCCAACTTCCCATGTAGGTAGAAGGCTGAAATTTGGCAGGCTTATTCCTTACAGCTTAGTTACAAAAGTTAAGCAGGTTTCATTTCGAAATTCTACACGTAACGGTCATAACGGTCGATAACGGTCAACAACGTCCGCCATGTTGAACTTTCATATTTATGGCCCCATCTTCACAACATTTGGTAGGTGGCTTCCCTGTGCTAACCAAAACCGATGTACGTACTTATTTCAGTGGTATGATGCCACTGTCGGCCGCCATATTGAACTTTCCAATGTCACTAATTCTCCAACTTCCCATGTAGGTAGAAGGCTGAAATTTGGCAGGCTCATTCCTTACAGCTTACTTACAAAGGTTGAGCAGGTTTCATTATAGAAATTCTACACGTAACGGTCAAACGGTCGACAACGTCCTCCATGTTGAACTTTCTTATTTATGGCCCCATCTTAACAAAATTTAGTAGGCGGCTTCCTTGCGCTAACCGAAACCAATGTACGTACTTATTTCGGTGGTATGACGCCACTGTCAGCCACCATGTTGAACTTTTCAATGGTCTTTGTTACTTATGGGCCCATCTTCAAGAAATTTGGTACGTGGGTTCCCAACGCTAACTGAATCCTACTTATGTACATATATACGTCAATAGCCTGCAGCTTGAAGAAAATTAAACCTTTTTAAACTGAGGAAAAATACACCAATAATTATTTGTTAAGGATTTCTTTGTATACCACATTGTCAGTTCGGCCCTTTCGGTTGTAATATGACCAAGCTGTGCGCTGAGCTTACTCTTGAGCATGCAACGTACAGTTGGCCATGTGAAAAGTAATCTTGTCTGAAATCTCAGAGCTTGGATTGCTGCTGTCATAATCAGTTTGAGTTTCATGGTTTGTTTCAATTACGACAGTATTTGCAGGACTTGTGTTGAAGTGACATTCGGCATCTGTCAAGCATTGTAAGCATACAACCGGTTTCACCGATAACTTCACATCCAGCTTTTGAGAGTTTAAACATTCATAAACATCAAATCGTCACCTGTGAATCCAAGATGTTTAAGAGGCATTGGCGGTTGTTCAAAGGTGTAAAATATTTGGCCATTTCAGTACACTTGAAAGCGACAACCAAACAATTCAGCGGCAGCCATCAACTCACATGCAGAACCATAGGTGAAGGGCTTAAGCATTTCACTTTTATAGTGCTCCTGTGTAGTATAATTATCTCCTGTACCGTCATCAGTCCACACCTTGAACCTGTCCCAGTCATTCAATACATAAGACACAGTGTTCCTCTGGATACCAAGAGTTAGCCTGATATGGCTGTGCAATATGTAACAAAGAGAATGGAAAAGGCAGGTGCCATCTCCGGGCATGGAAACCACTCGGTAAGTGACAGTTCTTTGATCGATGGTGATCACCTTGATAGACATGTTAATGGGGGTACAGTTGGAATGATAAAGGAAATGGGTACCTGAACAATGTAAACTAAGTCTAAAATACCTACACAATAACTATAATCGTAATAAACGAACAATAAAACAGCGGAGAAGCCGTGGATTAAATATAAAGGCTGTAGTTATCAGCAGGGAGACGTGAATCCCGTGGCGAAGCAAGGAAGGAAATGTAGAGACCGGAGCGACGGATGGCCTTATATAAGCAGGCAGCCAACGCCGCCTCACACGGTGACCAAGCTGCAGGCTATGGACGTATATATGTACGTAAGTAGGATTCAGTTAGCGTTGGAAACCTGCGTACCAAATTTCTTGAAGATGGGCCCATAAGTAACAAAGACCGTTGAAAAGTTCAATATGGCGGCCGACAGTGGTGTCATACCACCGAAATAAGTACGTACATTGGTTTCGGTTAGCGCAAAGAAGCCGCCTACTTAATTTCGTTAAGATTGGGCCATAAATAAGAAAGTTTAACATGGCGGACATTGTCGACCATTTGACCATTACGCATAGAATTTCGAAATGAAATCTGCTTAACTTTCGTAAGTAAGCTGTAAGAAATGAGCCTGCCAAATTTCAGCCTTCTACCTACACGGGAAGTTGGAGAATTAGTGACGTTGGAAAGTTCAATATGGCGGCCGACAGTGTCGTCATACCATAGAAATAAGTACGTACATCAGTTTCGGTTAGCGTAGGGAAGCCGCCTACCAAATTTCGTGAAGATGGGGCCATAAATAAAGAAAGAATAAAGAAAGTTCAACATGGCAAACGTTGTTGACCGTTATCGACCGTTACGTGTAGAATTTCGAAATGAAACCTGCTTAACTTTTGTAAGTAAGCTGTAAGGAATAAGCCTGCCAAATTTCAGCCTTCTACCTACATGGGAAGTTGGAGAATTAGTGATGAGTGAGTGAGTGAGTCAGTCAGTCAGTCAGTGAGGGCTTTGCCTTTTATTAATATAGATCACGTATTCCTTGTGTCTCTGGCTCTCTGTGTGAATGAAAACATTATAATGTTTGTACAATATCAAGCTAGTTTCCATCAGTGTGCCATTGTAGCCAGGATTTCATTTTTAACTGTCATCTTACCACACAAACAAAAGAAACTCTATAAAAATACACAAATTGAAAATGGCCCACAATGCAACACGGGTCTGTCCAAATGCAAACTATTGCTTTATGATGAAGAATGGCTTAGCTTGTTGTTATTACACATTACATTTATTTTACTGTGAAAAATTACAGATAACTCATTTGGAATGCTGGCAATTAATTTTACAGTAAAGAAACAAAACACTACATAATTAATATTCTGCTTACTGCTATCCAATATAAGGTTGCAAGTATTTAGTGACCATAATCTCTTTAAATTCAGGTTTAATAACAAGGTCATGTGTAAAATTTTTTTCAGGAGATCTTATTGTTGTGGTTAGTAGGTATAGGCAAAGAATTGTGGATAATATTCTCAAGTGAAAAAGTCCTGATGATTGGTCTGTTGCGCTATGCAGGTTTTTAAATAAACACTTGCATCCCAAGAGCATGCAGGCTCAGAATGGGTGCGGTGTGCATATGACCACGGCACTCCGAGGTTGATTGTGCCACTTGGCTGATCACATACTCATGTGCAAATGCAAGTGGATCTGTCAGGTGTCTCATTTACAACTCGGAGTGGGCAGAAGGTCACATCTGCACCCGATCAGGCCATATAAAGGAGCCTGCACAACAGAGTGGGAAGAGAAGGAGATAAGAGACAGAAGGGAAATAAGGGAAAGAGAATGAAAAAAAGAGACAAGAATCAAAAGTTTGAAAAAGGAAAGAACGGAGGTTAAAGTGAATGAAAGAGAAGGCGAGAGGAAAAAATGGGAGACCAATGCTATGAGGAATGAAGGCAGGTGGTCAGGAGCGAGCCTCAGGGAGAGGAGCCTGGGACTGAAGAAGAGGCTCTCCTATTGAGCGATTCAGGGGAGTCGAAGCGGCACGTTATGCAGTGACTCTCTCAGACACCAAGGGACTGGTGGTGTGGGCGGCTCAGCGCCGCACTTCATGGAAGCTGAAGGACTGGAACCTGATCCAGATATTTTAGGTTGATTGCACCTGTCAGCAGGCGTCTCCTCTTACTGTGAAGTCTGGATAGGATAAGTCGAAGAGACACCAGGTTTTAAAAGGAAGCATTGAGGCTCTTTTTTTAAGAAATGTCTCAGGATTTTAAAAGTAATTTTTAAGCTTGAATATTTATCGATTTTTTTTTAACCTCAATGGTTTGCACTGTTTTATTGGATTTATTTATTGTGGACAATGCACTGCACTTTTCAAACACTGTGCATTTTTTGTTGAATTTAAATAAAAGCACTTTGCACTTATGCACCAACCACTTGCTGAATGCCCGTGTTCTCAGTTGCCCGGCTCATCTCAGTTCATAACTTATCGATAGTTCTGGGTTGAAGACCCAGCAGCGACAAGGGAGTGTGGAGCTAACCCAGACCATCACAAGTGTTTGATAACCAAAGAAGACTCTTGTCAAAGAAATGTGTTTCATTTTTAAATATATGTTAATTACTAATTATCTGTTGTCAAGGGCCAAAGTGTTGTTTTCACTTTAACTTTCATCTCAATTAATATTAACAAAGGAAGTTTCGTTCATTTATCAGGAATGCAAATAAATAACATCAGTGTAAAGGCAAGATTCCACATTATTGGTTTATGTGTAGCTCAGAATTCACAAAACATGTTTTTCTTTGAAAGCGGTATTTTTTTACCATCCATTTTGCACTAATTTATTCCACAGCCAGACTCACTTAGAAATATGTTCATCATAATTATGAAGTAATAGAAACAAAATTCCAAATTAAGTTGCAGCAAGTTATAGTTTGTCTTAAAATTATATAGTAAATACAGTCTTCTGAAAGCCCATGGGAAAAGATCTAAGTTAACATTATAGCTGCTTATCAGCCAATAACTGTAGAAATAATTTAAAAAGCAGAGAAAAGCCTAAAGGTCAATAACACTTTTCTAATTACTGCTTTAACTTAAGAGGAACAACGCAGATGATATTGGTTACAATCACTGAAGACCAATTTCATTAAAAATCCTATTAAATGAGCTCTTGGTTTACAGATCTTAAACGAACTTTTGTTTTATGACTGGAACAACACATTTAGCTCTTTTAACTAAAGGAAGCTTATTTTCATGCTGCCTGAGTTTAAATGATGTGTGCCAAGTCACAAAGTAAGAGTGGCCTGAGAATTAGTTGCTCAGAATATTCTTTTGCATAGTTAGATTTTGAGTGTTTTCCTAAAGTAACGGTGCATGTATCATTTTTTTTGGCCGTGACTGTTAATATCATGCAGTTATTATGTGATTACTGCTTACACTGAAATCCAATTAGTTAAAGATTGTAAATAAAAAAATAATGATACATTGGTACTGTTGATAAAGTTGTGCAAATATATTTAAAATAAATAGTACAGATAATAGGATATACACCATTTTATACACAAAAAATGAGAAAACCACTCTCTTTAATTCCACAAAACAAACATATTTAAAGAAATACCCCACACAAAAATAGCTTGTAGTGGTGACCTAGAAAATGTTTTAATCTCAGGTGTTCATAGAGAAAATACATCATAACTTGGACAGCGTCAAAAGATGTGAAAAAGAAAAAAAAAAACTCATGTTACTCATGTCACATAATCCATGTGCCAAAACGTGCAAAATGCATACTTTTTTAGCTAAAATATTGCTATATAGTTAGTTTTTGGATTAAACAGAGCAAATCATAAAAAAAGCTTAAAAGCTTTATTGGAGTCACTTTTTTGAATTGAAGACAGAACAAATGATGGGGAGAGGTGTGCCATCAATTCAAAGTGTCAACCCTGTGTGGCTTTTGGTTTCCTGTTTATGTGCCTGCTGATAATTCAGGAGAGAGGACATCCTGCCCTTAGCTAGTCAGTTCACCCTGTGCTGCGGTTCTTAAGTTGAATCAACCCTCAAAATCAAAATTTTTTTTGTCGCTACATATTTATATGAATTCCTTCTTGAACAGAGATTTTGAGTTGAGGTTACAGAACATTCATGACTCACAGAAAGCAGTTTGCTGATGACTGATTAACAAGTTACCATACCATTGGTGATTGTGAGAATACTAAAATATAATTAGTTAAATTGCATATAAAACAAAAGCAGTCCTCCTTCTTCTTCCTCTTCATTTTTTCACTCTGTGTGGGGTCGATGTTCTTGAATGATCTTCTCCTAACAGATTGGTCTTGCATCTCCTCGCCAGTCAAGCCCTTTTCCATGTGATCTTATTTTACTTTATCCATCCATATCTGCTTTGACTTCACTTGCTTTCTCTTCCCCTATACTTCCATTCCCATCACTCTTTTGCCCACATATTCATTGTTTTTCCTCATCACTTGTCCATACCACTTTAACCTACTTTTCTGTACTTTCTTAGATATCCCTCCCACTTTTGTTGTACCTCTGATTGTCTCATTTCTTATTCTGTCCATTTCTGTAAACCCAAACATTCATCATCTCATGTCTGCCATATCTAACATCTCCTGTGCTCCCTTTACTGCCCATGTATCAGCTTAATACATCATTGCTGGTCTTACCAGTGTCCTAAAAACCTTATATTTAACCTTTGCCTTAATTCTTCAAACACACAATACTCCTAACACCTTCTATCAATAGTTTCATCCACACTGCACTCTATGGGTTATCTCTCCATCTAGTTTTCCATCTTGGGCTACCAGTGATCCTAGATATATACATTTATATTATATATTCTGTCTTCTACCTATTATTATTTATCTTCATCTTCCAAATCCATTCCTCCCATTTTCTTTTTTCTGGTGCATATACAGGCTTTAATAAAATTAAGTGCTGTTTGATCATTATGTCGCACCTATAAAAGATGGCAGTATGTTACTACAAAACATCCCTGTTTTTAATGGGGGAAATTTTTGTAGAGTAAATTTTTTTTTCCTTTATTTCCTATTGTGTCAAGGAAATGATATTAGCACAGATCTTACAGTTTTCTATGTTTGATTTTTGGACAGTAATTTAGGTTTTAGGTCTTCTGGTCAGGTATTTTGACCCCTGTCTGTTTCCTTGCTTGTTCAATCTCCTAGTGATTTTTTCTTGCATTTTATTTTTCTGGAACCTCACTACCATCATGTGTTTAGAACAGCCTCAATTATGCATCCAGTCTTTGTTGTTAAAGAAGATTTGTTAAAGACTCTTGATACCGAAAAAATAAATGCTTCCAGAAACGCTTTACAAATTAGAATGTTTTTATAAATAAGTGAATGTTTAATTTCATAATTCAGGGGTTAGATTGATTTTGGGCATCAGAGAGAGGTTTAGAGGGCTTTATTTTTTTACACAATTCTCCATCTTTTCTGAAGTGGCAGCTTTTTGGTTATTTTAATTCATTCCTTTTTGCTGCCATCCTTTTTATTAGTGGTGGTTATTAAGTTAATTCAGGCTAGCTGAATGACTTTCTGGTGACTCGTTTATCCCTGTCTGCTCACTTGCCATAGAAAGTCTCAACAAGAATTTGTATTGTGTCTTTCCATTCAAACTCCTTGGCAACTATCAGTCTATTTTTTGTCTTGTCAGTCATGCCTGCTGGACTGTACATTTACTGAACACAACTCAGCACAAGCTTTTTATCTTGTCTGCCCAAAGCAACAGCTCCAGTTTGTCTGTATAGCTGACTAGTCCCCTGCTTTGTGGACTGTTAATGTCTTGTTTATGAGATTTACCAGGATTTGACAATAGCCTGTCACTTAATGTTGATTGTGGTATAAGGTGTCCTGTCCTTTTTTATTTGCAGGTTTTGTCATGGGCATTCTGTGACACTGAGTCTTAATATTTGTATACATGTGTGGAGATTTTATGGAGACAACCCCTAATTTTACCTTCCAATCAGGTTTATCTCAAACACTTGTATTGTTGACTTCAGCCAATCAAAGAAATTACAACAGTAATTCAGATGACTAAAAAAGAAAAATACTATATATATATATTGTAAGCATCACATACGATTATCCAGCATCCTTTCCAGGAGGAAAGGTGGTTCCTTGCCAAAAGGAAGGCTGGAGAGCAAGAACAAAAATGGAATAGCTTCCCAACATGGTTGGGAATTGATCCCTTGACAGGATAAGAGGCCAGAAGAATGGAAAGACCAGGGTAGCTAGCCTTTTCATAGTATATACTCCCCTGGCAATTTACAGGGCAGTGTTCCTATGTCACTGTTCCCATTTACTTGCCATCGGGGGCACATCGTAGTCCCTGTGGTAAGGTAAGATCCATGGCTGTTTGGCATAGTTTTAAATATACTCATGTCTTCAGGTGAATGTGTGGTAGCAGGATGAGAGTGGTTCCCATGCATGATGTAGGAGTGGACAGCCCTGCACTTAGTGCACAAGTGCAGGACCACCTGTGACCCTAATTTGCGCTGGGAGCTGCTGATTGCTGCAGCTGTGCCACATCCCCAATTTAAAAGGGAAGTACAAGTGCAGGAGGGGAGATGAATCAAAAGAAAAAGGCTGGAGGTTAAAAGATGGAGAGAGAAAAGGCAGGAGCAAGGTGGAGAACTGGTGCAAATGAGTGGATGAAAGGCAGAGAAGGCAGAAACCCCTCAGAGCATGCAGACAGTGCTCGGGGGCTGATATCCGCTCCAGCTGAGTAACATGTGAACTGGAGTGGCTGAAGCCGTGCTCAACTGTAGCAACTCACTGGAAGGAGGCAGCACGGCTGCAGGGGAGTGAGAGGCTGAGAGAGGCATTCTGCGGTTGGTGCCATGGACCACAAGGATGCAAGCATGGCGGTATGAGTTGGGGGGCTCAATGCAGTGCGATGTTGGGAGCCAGAGATGGCTACAGGGGCCCGAGCCTAGGAGTAGCGATAAAGGTGGGCTGAACTGCCGTTTAGGCGCCTTCTTGGTTGCAAGAACTCGGTCTGGGTTAAGCCAAGGAGACGTCTGTTTAAATAAAATGCACGAGGACTCATGCTTTTAAGGACAGCTTTTAACCTTGTTTTAATGTATTTGCATTTTTCACCTCCAGTTGCACTTTGTTTTTATGGATTATTTATTTATTGATTGAACTTTTTGAGCACTGCACTTTTTGAACACTATTTTGTTTGTTTGTTGGTTTTTAATAAAAACACTGAACACCGTTTCACCGTCGCCTTGTTTGGTGTGTTTGTCCTCATCTACTCAGCTCATCCCAGTCATAACTATTGACAGTGTTGGGTTCAAGCGGCTTCCAGACAAGAGTAGGAGCATGGAGCCAACCTGGGACAGTCCTGCCGCACGCCAAGGGTGCCACCAGGGGGAGCTACAGGCATCAACTTCAGAAACTGGTCACCGCTGCTCGCTGGTAACTTTTTCACGATTAACTTATGATCTTGCGGACTAAGCACCAGTTTTTATTTTGGGCAGATTTATTCATTAAGTTTTATTTTTCAGTGATTTAAAACTAGACTGATTTCTAGCTGAACTCGTGATTTGGCTGTGTATGGACTATTTTCAGCCTGAGACTTACCTGGCTCTGTTCTCCGGACATCTGAGTTGTCTGCGTCTTCACTTACAATGTGGACCGGTAGGATATTTATTTGGTTCGTGTTTGTTTGATCCCTCCTGTTGCTCACTATCCAACCTGTGACGGGCGTGCTTCAGTACTCAGCTGCCGAGCTCCTCCGATTGTGCTTCCGCCTGTCCGAGCCTCCGCTGACTGGGCTGTATCTCCACCCGGACATCGTATTCCTCCCCCATCAGAGATACATCCTCCGTGGGTCCTGCTGGAGTCTCCATTCTGACACTTCAAAAATAATAAACTCCATCTGGTCCAGTTATCAATGTCCTCCATGTAACTTAGGCAGATTAGCCCGGTCAGCTAACACCATTGCTAAATGTGATAACGTCATTGTCAACTTCGGTCTGTTGAACATCTGCTCACTTACGAGCAAGGAGCATCTCATCCACGATCTCCTCACTGATCATAAGCTTGACCTTTTCTGTTTAACTGAGACATGGCAACAACTTCATGACTCTTCCCAACTTAACAAATCCACTCTCCCAGGTTTGTTTACATCTGTCAACCCCATGGCTCTGGCCGGGGAGGAGGTCTTGCGATAATGTATCATGAGAAATGAAAAGTCCTGCCGTTGTGTGTTCCTGTCTACAGTTCTTTTGAATCTCTTGTGTGTCAATTAACTGGACCTATTCCTAATATTACTGCAACTGTTTACTGGCCCCCTAAATCAAATAATGACTTTCTGAACAACTTTGCTGTTTTTCTTACACACTTATCTACTGTTTCATCAAACATAATACTTCTAGGGGATTTCAATATACATGTGGATAATATCAATGTCCCTATTACTAGAGACTTTACATCCTGCCTTGAGAGTTTTGGATTCCAACAGCATACTGATGCTCCCACTCATTCTAAAGGACATATCTTGGACTTGATTTGCTGTTCTGAAGTTAGCCCACTTGATTGTACTGCAAATGAACTCCCCATAACTGATCATTTTCTTATTTCATTCAATGTTAAACTTACACTTTCCAATACTAAGCTTTCCCGTCTCATGTCTTTCCGTAATATTAAGAATATTAACTTGGACTCTCTTTCCTCTAGTATTGATTCCCTTATGGATATTCATAATTTATCCAATCCTGAAGAACTGGTCTCACACTATAACATTGGACTTAATGGTATTCTCAACTTTCTCGCTCCATTAAAAACTAGATCTGTTTCTTTCTCCTTTTCTGCTCCCTGGGTCACGTCTGAACTTCGGCTTTTGAAAGCCAAAGGCCAGCAACTTGAACGGTTGTATAAAAAAACTGGACTCTTTCTTCACAAAGAGATGTAAAAAAACCATATACTGTACTTTATTACAAGGACTGTATTGTCCGAACTAAATCTAACTATTATGCTCAAATTATTTCTTACAATGAAGGCAACACCAGGGGCCTCATGTATAAACGGTGCGTACGCACAAAAATGTTGTGTAAGAATGTTTCCATGTTCAAATCGTGATGTATAAAATCTAAACTTGGCGTAAAGCCATGCACATTTCCACAGTACCTCATACCCTGGCGTACGCAAGTTCTGCGCTCAGTTTTGCAGACTGGCGGCACCCAGCGTCAAAGCAGTTTCTTTTTTAGATCCACATTCCTGACGTGCCTTTAGAAATAAACTGAAATTAACCACATATTGTTTATTACTTTAATGCATCTGATTGTAATTAATATGTAACAATATAATGATCCACAGAATGCACAGAATGGTCAAACTATTCTAAATACAATTGCTGCTTTAGCGTTGTTACTGTCACTGCACCTTCTATTTCTTCTTTCAGCTGCTCCTGTTAGGGGTTGCCACAGCAGATCATCTTTTTCCATATTACTCTCACTGCACCACTCGGAGTATTTATATCATTGTATCTAAGTGCGGAATCACAGCTGTACAGCAGCTGATCAGAAAGAGAATTATCGGTATACAGCATTAAGCACACGCTGCCTCAGCTATGCTGTCTATTGAACTGCTGTCATACTGTAAATGCTTCAGAGCCTTTCCTGTACTGACCTTGCGGTTCAGAAACAGTTTCATCCCAAGAACTATAAACGCACTCAATCAGTCCATCATGTGCTCCATGTAGAATGCTTTGTACTTATAAGTACAATTACCTAACTGTAAACTTGTGATACAGTTATAATATTGCACAGCCTGAGCCACTTTATATATTTATATATGATGACAACATCATTTTTAAGATGAAATGCAGGAAAATATGTTTATTATATTATACAGATAAAACTTTAACTTCATTTAAATAATCTATATTGTTAATAATTAAACATGTGAGGACACGGTGTCACTGCTCCGTTCACGGATTGTTCCTACCTCGCACTGTATGCTTGTTAGGACTGGCGTGACACTGGAAGGATAGAATAATTTAACATGTACTACGAAGATATTTCAATGTTCCTTAAAGGTTTTGAAGAATCGGCGTTCTAAGCTTACAGATGACTTAACGTCTATTACAGAGATGATTGTGTGGCGATTGGGTATTTGGAGAAAAAAGTAAGGACAGGAATTGGGGTTTAGTACGTTTGAAACAGACAGTACTGCTGCAATAAAGTATTTCATTGAAGGTCACGCATAGCACAGCAAGCATCTTACATGAGACATGAACAATCACTGCACCTCCGTGTTCCCATGTTTAATAACATGCTTTAACTCCCATCATCATGAAAATGATATCACGTATACATCTCAGTATTTTAATTATTCAGAGAGCTGTAATATTACGAATGTAATGGATTCTGTGTCCTGTCGGAGGAAGAGAAAGCCTGGTAGCACGCAGTGATTCACACACATAGAGCACATAGAAGATCAAATACAAAACAGAGCATTTAACGTGTTACTTTAGTTATGATGGGATTTGAGAAACTAGTAAATTAAACGATTTTAAGATGAAGTTTATGATGTTCTACTTTAATCTATACTAATAAAAGGCAAAGCCCTCACTCACTCACTCACTCACTCACTCATCACTAATTCTCCAACTTCCCGTGTAGATAGAAGGCTGAAATTCGGCAGGCTTATTCCTTACAGCTCACTTACAAAAGTTAAGCAGGTTTCATTTCGAAATTCTACACGTAACGGTCGATAACGTTCGACAAAGTCCGCCATGTTGAACTTTCTTATTTATGGCAACATCTTCACAAAATTTGGTAGGCGGCTTCCCTGCGCTAACCGAAACCGATGTATGTACTTATTTCGATGGTATGACGCCACTGTCGGCCGCCATATTGAACTTTCCAACGTCACTAATTTTCCAACTTCCCGTGTAGGTAGAAGGCTGACCCCATCTTTACGAAATTGGTAGGTGGCTTCCCTGCGCTAACCAAAAGCGATGTACGTACTTATTTCGGTGGTATGACGCCACTGTCGGCCGCCATATTGAATTTTCCAAACATCACTAATTCTCCAACTTCCCGTGTAGGTAGAACGCTGAAATTTGGCAGGCTCATTCCTTACAGCTTACTTACAAAAGTTAAGCAGGTTTCATTTCGAAATTCTACACATAACGGTCATAACGGTCGATAACGGTCAACAACGTCTGCCATGTTGAACTTTCATATTTATGGCCCCATCTTCACGAAATTTGGTAGGCGGCTTCCCTGCGCTAACCAAAACCGATGTACGTACTTATTTCGGTGGTATGACGCCACTGTCGGCCGCCATATTCAATTTTCCAAACATCACTAATTCTCCAAATTCCCGTGTAGGTAGAAG